>JAFFJZ010000007.1:18750000-20000000 GCA_018340375.1 Gonatopus flavifemur
CCAAGTTTTTGGAAATTTATTTTAAACTTTCGCTTGAAAAGATTTTTAATACATAGTAATTAAACAATAACGACCACACATTTCACAAAAATAATTCATTCATTGTTTTTTATCACATAAACTTAACCTCACATCTGTCAACCGAATTGCAATTTTCACATAGGTTAATAGATTATTATACTCAACCGATGGATTGAATCAGATATCCACGTCATTTACATTGATCTTTTCTAATAAACCACGTAGGTACCGGTTTAGCATAGGTCGTTAGGGCGTCAGGATAGTAGATCGCGCAACATTAGGTAGGGATTGGTTTAGGTGGTTCGATTCTCTTCGAGGTTTCCAATTTTCTCTCCATGACATGAGAACGTAGTGAACAACGTGGTCGTCAATCTGCAAGTGTTCTCCTCCGAAACATGTTTTTTGCTTAAAAAAATTTACTGGAAGTTTTTTTCTGGAACGCGAATGAAAATTCATATGCAAATTTCATGTATTCGTACATTAAATTTCAAATCCATGTACATTAAATTTAATGTATGTAGACTGGAAATTTGTGGGACCAGTACATGAATTTTCAGTTACGTACTTGAAAAAAACTTCCAGTAGATTTACATTAAAATTCATGCGGAAATTTTTAACAGTGTACTCAACATGGCGTTACCTATCGACGATGAGAAATATATTTGTGTTTATTCGGAGGATACGAAAAAAATTTTCCCCGTTGTGTGAATCCATTCACTTCACTTGTTGATTGTTCAATTATATCGTGATCGTAGTTTCTGGGGATTGATCATCTTTAACCCTCATGGGAGATTCGAACCCACGTTGTTGCTGGAATAACCGTCCTAGTCCTTTGCGTTTAACCATGGTACCGTGTCGATCGACGGAGATCATAAATCATTCCATAATAGTATAATTTGATAGTATGTGTAGTCTCAAATCGAAGATAAATTTGGAAAACATTTTACAGGAACTGAGAATTAGTGCAAATGTAAATACCTCCGAAAGTTTGAATTAATTCCAATTTGTGTTGTAATATTGAAGTGGAAGTGTCGACATAAAAAATCCATTAACAGTGCGGAAAATCCAATAACAAGCTTTTACGAAGTTGGTATTAAAAATTGTTACCGAATTCGTTAGGCACCATGAATAATAAATAAAGAACCTGAAATAATTTGACTGAATTGAAACTGTAATTAATTATATGCGCATATATATGTGTACTTATAAACAATTGTAACACTGAAAATGAAAGAATTCTAATCTACACAGTAAAAAATTTTTCGTCATTTTGTAAAATGTTAAACTTTGTGTGTAGAATATTTAACATTCTAGAGTGTCGATTCAACACAATCGTTGTTAACGCAAACCAAAAAAAACATGATCGTGTTGAATCAACACTCTAAAATGTTGAATATTCTACACACAATTTTTAACACTTGACACAATGACGAAAAATTGTTTACTGTGTACATGGCTGACTATAAGATAACCATTGCTGATTATCAACACATTTGATCCAGCCATAACTCTGTTTCATCCCATATTACGGCTGAAATCGTAATACTGCTGACTTTAAGCCTCATCTGAAAATCAGTCGATCATGAAATTAAGATTTACTTTTTACGTCCATGCGCCATACTGACAGACCGTTTTGTCATGCTAGCAATACTTTTTTCTCCGTGTGATTGTAAATCACTCAATCAATTCCTGATATGAAAAATATTCGAATCAGTTTCAGCTTTATTCTCCACAATGGATCAAAAGTTTTACGTCGATAAAACTTGCTATTTGGAGGTTGTCGAGTTCGAAGATGACCTAACTTGGAGTTGAAAGTATGAAATTCAAAATAAAAAAGCCGATATCGGTTTCTCGTTCCGTTGATACGTTGAAAATCCTTATTCTATTCCTATTTGAATCAAACATTCTGGCCCCATCATTGAGATGAAAACATTTTGTAAACAGAATCATTCAAATTCGAACTCCATATCGGAAGTTATGTGGAACAATAGATAGTATAGAGCACATTTTATTCATCACTCCTGATACCACAAAAATAAAAAGTGCTTGTCTCTTCGTGAAGATAGTGATTTTGTTAGCGAGTACTAAATTTTCTCGACAAGAGAATCCAGACATGTGAAACTTTCAACTCACTGATTTCAACTCTGTGTACAGAATTTTGAAATTATTTATCGGAAATTATACGGTTCGAGGTCTCGATAATATTATAAATTGCAATAGATCAGAGTTTATTATTATCGTAATGGATTTCTGGAATTACTCTTTTTTATAAATATCAACTTTAGAATGTAGTTACAAGATTATATTCATTAGGGAATTATAATAATACCTTTCTTCATCATATCATAATCTGAAACAGTGACTTGTGGCCAATTCTTGCAACTCAACAACATCATATACATATCTAATTATATACGTTGAAATCATTATTCCAGTACTGTATGAAGTTACATTTATTTTTATTCTTATTCATGTGTTAAAAATCTCAATTGAAAGGATAGTTTAATTGAGTTAATTAAATTTTAATAAGAGTTTCAAAATTTCCTCATATTCTTGAGGATAGAAAGACAACCAGTTTTCAAAACTCAGATTCTTTTACACAATTGTTCATTACTGTTGATATCTACAGAATACAGATCAATTAAGATTCTTTAACGAGACTGTCATGATTTGAAATTTTGTAACTTAGCACTCAACACCCACTTTTCTGTTTCTAATTCATTCATCATTTTTGGTATACAGTTTATATCCTCATCGTTCTGGCATGAATTTTATTTGCAACATCATGCTTTTTAATTACGATCCTCAAATTATACATAGATCGATTAGAATTCTTTCAAAATATTCAAACGGAGATCTGAAAATTCGATTACTGCGCATTTTCTGAAGATTGATGTATTTTCACTTAGAATGAGAGAAATTTGATTTCCACAAATTAGAGAGCATAATAATACATAAGTCATCGAGGAACAAAAGCATGAAGGAATTGAAAATTGCATGGGACGAAAGTGAAAGAAGTTGAAATAATAAATTCAACTTACGAGAAAGCACGTCTATTTCCAAAGAGATAATCAGGAGAAGGGTGGTTTGATAAATTGTTTATTAATAAGTGAAAATTAAACAGTACCGGTAGAAAACTGATATGGAAAGAAATGGATTCCATGTAAAAGAGATTTTACAATTGGAGTATGAAAGATCAAAATCTGAGATTGAGAACTGAAATTTTGTGCGTGGAATCGATGTTACCACCAAGTTGTGTTCACATTCGGAACTTCAGAATTATCCTTAACAGTAACAATCCAATTAACCTGGATTCAATATTTGCATCTCTGTGGCTTTACAACGATGGCACTTACTGGTGAATGTGAAGTTGGCGTATCAAATGCTGGCATTGCACGAAAAAGTGGCAGTTCCAGTAGCATTCATCATAGTTCTATAGTTCTTGATAATTTGGAACAATAGTTCTATTCATATTACTTAGAAAAATTGAATTTGAAAAAATGAAATGCCAAGTTCTACAATGATATGATAGCATTCCAGCGATGAGAGGTTGGAACAATCAGAACTCGAGAGTTCTGGGATTGTGAGCATGCGAGGAAGTGGGAAATAGAGAGTTCCAATCATTAAAAGCGATATGTGAAATTTTTTTCAATATTTATGGAAATGATATGCTGGATTCTATGACGGATCCATCACATTGCAAGCTATATTAGAAGAAGGGATCAATATCTCAAAGTTCTGGGATAAGGTACACACGGAGGAAATGGGAATGCAGAGTTCTGACATCAACAATGGGTGAATTCGTTTTTGCTTTCATGATAAGCCGAGTTTGGAGATGACGGGGGAAGACGAAATATTTTGTTACGTTGAGAATCGGAGTTTTGATACAGCAGAACAATTGATACAGCTTGGACGGGGACTTCGATTACCTGACAGCCTGTCTGGTTACCCGTCCGACTTCCTGTCTGAAATGGGGTTCTGACCAGCGTTGCAGAGGATTCGAATGATTCTGACCAGCATTGCACGGAATTTGAATAGTTCTGACCAGCATTGCCTCGATCACGACTGGTTCTGGGCAGCATTGCACGGAATTGGAAAAGATCTGCACATCATTGCAAGAAATTCGAACAGTTCTGACCAGCATTACCTTGATTTCGAGTAGTTCTGGCCAGCATTGCACGGAATCCGGATAGTTCTGACCAGCATTGCCTCGATTTCGAGTAGTTCTGGCCAGCATTGCACGGAATTTGGAAAGTTCTACATAGCATTGCATGGAATTCGAAGAGTTCTGCACAGCATTGCACGAAATTCAGATAGTTCTGGGCAGCAATGCTGGCCAGAACTACTCGAAATCAAGGCAAAGCTGGTCAGAACTGTTCGAATTTCTTGCAATGATGTGCAGATCTCTTCCAATTCCGTGCAATGATGTGCAGATCTCTTCCAATTCCGTGCAATGATCTGAAGATCTCTTCCAATTCCGTGCAATGCTGGCCAGAACCAGTCGTGATCGAGGCAATGCTGGTCAGAACTATTCGAATTCCGTGCAATGCTGGTCAGAATCATTCGAATCCTCTGCAATGCTGGTCAGAACCCCAGTTCAGACAGGAAGTCGGACGGGTAACCAGACAGGCTGTCAGGTAATCGACGTCCCCGTCCAAGCTGTATCAATTTTTCTGCTGTATCAAAACTCCGATTCTCAACGTAACAGAATCTTTCGTCTCCCCGCGTCATCTCCAAACTCGGCTCATCATGAAAGCAAAAACGTATTCACTCATTGTTGATGTTAGAACTCTGCATTCCCAACTCCTCCGTGTGTATACCCCATCCCAGAACTTTGAGATATTGATCCCTCCTCCCAATATAGCTTGCAATGCTATGGATTCGTCATAGAATCCAGCATATCATTTCCATAAATATTGAAAACAATTTCATATATCGCTTTCAATGATTGGAACTCTCCATTCCTCACTTTCCCGCATGCTCACAATCCCAGCACTCTCGAGTTCTGATTGTTCCAACCTCTCATCGCTGGAATGCTATCATGTCATTGTAAAACTTGGCATTCCATTTTTTCAAATTCAATTTTTCTGAGTAATATGCATAGAACTATTGTTCCAAATTATCAAGAACTATAGAACTATGGTGGATGCTACTGGAACTGTCACTTTTTCGTGCAATGCCAGCATTTGATATGCACTGTAAAAAAATTTCACCGGAAAATTCCAGTACATGTACTGGAAGTCATTAACCTGTACATGTACCGGAAAATTTCAGCACATTTGTACTGCAAAAATTCAGTGCAAACGTTATGGAATTCCCGCATCAAAACTGGAAATTTTCTGAGCCTCGGTACTGGAATTTTTCAGTACACGAGCTGGACTTTTCCAGGACATGTACTGGAAAATTAATGCTGAAAATATCCATGAAAATTGAAAAAAAATTGCTCACGCAAAGTGATTTTGCAGGGTCCTTGTGTTCCAAGATGATTGAGAAACTTTTGATCGTTCATTTGGATGGACAGAAACTCATGTCTACCTAACAGGATTTGAACCCACACTTTTCTACCTGCCTACCAACTGAAACCTAAGACCTAACCGATGAGCTATAGCGCGACATGTTGGAAGGCCAGCTTGGGTTACTACATATGCTTCATATCTAGAACACAAGAGGATAAGTCTTGGAAAAACCTCATATATCAATTTCATTGGCTACAATTACAATTATTATTCAAAATCTCAATCAGGAAATTTTTAATATAAAGACTTGAAATTTTTCCTGCCAGAAATGACGAAGTCCAATAGAAGTGGAAAATTTCAGTGCAACAGTGATTAAATTCCGTTGCATAGCAACTGGAAAATTCCATCACACGACCTGAAAATTGCAGTTCAAAACCTGTATAATTCAATTGCATAGTAACTGGAAAATTCCATCACAAAACCTGAGAATTGCAGTTAAAAACCTGTATAATTCCAGTATACCAACGATTAGGTTTTTTTTTCTAAATTCCAAATTTTTCCTCAAGTCCTTTTTGAGGGAATATTTTTTTTTGGTGCACAAGAACTATAAAATTGTAGTACGAGCCGGTAAAATTTTCGCGAAATCATGGCAAAATTTCAGTACATCATCTCAAACTTGAAAATTCCAGTACAATGACTGAATTTTCAGTTATGCTTGGTAAATTTTCAGTAACGTAACAACAAAATCTCTGTACATGTACTGGAATATCCATATTCCAGTACTAGCACTGGAAATTTTCAGTCCAGTTGCACAGTAAATTTCCAGTTTTTTTTTACAGTGTGCCAACTTCACATTCACCACTCACTGCCTGTCACATGCGTGACTTAGACGTTTCCCTGAAGATTGAAATTTTCCGCAACACCAATGATCTCCTTTTCAATATCCTATGTCCATCACTATTGTGGGATATTTTGTAATAAGATTCGACACGGTCGTTTACTGGAAATCTAATATGTCAATCCTTTGTTGACTTGGATTTTCATATTGAATGGATTTATCAGAATTCTAAAGATTCTCGATTTTAGAAAATTCAACTTACAAGGAAAGCATAAATTTATCGCTCTAGGTATTTAAAGCAAAAAGAAAACTTTCTCTTCTTTCGCACTACATTTCATATACAGATTCTCAGGATTTTCTCTAATTTGCTCTTTGCTCAGCCAAACGTTTCATTTTACTTATTGTGATGTACGGAATCAACGATGAGATGTCCTCCATACTTTACTCATAATGCTTCAACCTTGGCCTTCCTTCCTCACTATTTTTCTGTTCTATCATTATAATTACTATTTCATCACATGTCTCGATGTGCGTGTGCGTGTACGTTACTATCAGTCTATTCCTTCTTTTGACTCCGTTCTTTTATAATCTTCTTTTCTTATTCAGTTTTTTCCAAGGTCTTTTCGTTCTTTACCCCACCTATTCATTTTACTTTCAATATTCTTTCATGGCATCTTATTTCTAGTGCTTCGAAGATTCGCTTTTTTTTCTTTTTTTCTCTCATCCATGGCTCCAGACGGGTGAATTTCACATACACGTGATATAATTTACTCCAAACATCAATCTGCTTGCTGATACCTTGGAAAGTTAAGTACAGTTTCTCACGCGTTTCGACTATTCATTTATACCGATTTATCCTCTTTTTCCTCTTTGTTGGAGAGAATTTTCCTTAATTTCCTCTGATCCTATACTGATCTCTTATGATACTTGTGTACGCAAGCTGGAATTATTCGCATGAATGACCTCATTTCACGTTTGTTCGTTCAACCCTATTCAAGCTTTAATCTCATCTGAATGTACCACTTACTTGTATTATCGTTATAACCGTTACCGTACATTATATAGTGTCTTTCAGAATATGTTTTTGCTCAGGTAAGCTTCTTGGCGTTGTCGAATGATCTTATCCTCGTCAGAAAAGTTGCTTTCATCGCATATGTTGGATAGCACCGTATTCTATCTATCTCTTATGTCTTTGAACGAAAAGTCACGGTTGAATTACGTGATCCACGTGAGTCGTGGCTTCTTGAATTACTGCTTAGCCGGCTTCGAATCTCTCCATGAAAACCTCCTTTCTTCATTTTTCAACGGAAGAGTCATGGTATGATAACCAACTGTTGTGTATACAAGACTCGTTTGAAGGTAGCCAGCAGGGGACGGTTGTGATAACAACGTTGTAAGCAGGTTTCATTGAAATTTTATTGTATTCAGAATTCAGAATTGTTTATATTCGTGTTGATTTCATGACACTGAATCGAACTAGCAGTTTGAACATTTTTGTAACCAAATTTTATGCATAAATCAGGGTCCGGCATGATATATCGATTAATTGCAGTAATTATTACAATAAACATTTAGGGTGGTATGCAGAGTCGGGTCTGAGACTGGACCTAGTCCCAGCCCATAAGCTTATACATTGCGTAGGACCGGTCCTAGCCTTAGACCTGACTCTGCATACCGCCCCTAGTACCTCGCGATATCTTTCACATAAGTTGAAGTTGTTTTCAAAAATATCTTCGAAGATGTCTTGGACAAGCTCTTTTAGAGATACTGGGTTTCAGTTGGAGATGAATAAACTTAATACAACCTTTGGTTTTTTTAGAAAATATAGATATCACAGGCGGCAAATATGGTACAATTTGATAATACGCTTGGATCGCTAATTGTTGCGCAATTCTCGCAAGTTCACAGGTGCAGCACACCAGAAATCCTCTCCTGAACGTATCTACTCCTTCAAGTACTTTGGTTCGTGTTGGCTCTTTCCATGATCAATAGCGTGAAGACACGCAGACAGAAAGAGTTAGAAGTTTTTACCATAGAATGAGTAACTATTAAACGTAACGCTTATACCTTTTTGAAACTTTGTGCAGTAATAATTATTTCATCCCATCATTTTTTCCATGTAGTGCAAATTAAGTTTCTTCATTTTCATTCTCTGATTTAAACACAATACGTTTGAAAATTTGAATTTTCTGAACGGTTGTTTGATAAATGTTGATATCCGGCAGGTAACGGATATTCAAATTTCAAGTTAGACTAAATCATCATTCAATATGTAATTTGCCTGCACTCAATTTATATAAATTGTGCAGTACATATTGTCCTTAATTTCTCGCTGGATAGTGTATGATGTGTTCGCAGATCTTTGTCATCGCACGCAGCGTAGATGCGTATTTTTTCCAATATGCTGTTGTTGACTATGAGGGAAAGTAAATAGAAAATAAATGAATGTGTGCTTTTCGTCAAGGATTTCTTTCAATCTTCTTGGAACATCATGGAAGCATGGAAGTAAAATAGGACGTATGATGGATTAAAGTTCAAGATAAATGGTTCAGATAATCATTTGTGTTCTTGGAAAAATTCCATTTCCCTCATCATATACTTGTCGGTTCTGTGTTTTTCAGTATAAAATTCTATTCGCATTTTCACTCGAAGGAGAATTTCTATTGAAGAAGGAATGCCATTCTTTGACCGAGTAATGCTGATTAACATCGAGTAATATTTGGTGCGCAGACCACTGTTGTTGTCTTCGCTTCTTGGTCAAAGTGAAAGGAAACAAGGATAACAGTTTTTACATTAGACAGGTCATTCATATGCTTACTACACAACTTTGCAATCAGCTCTGAACGAAAAAGCCTTATGCTTACCACACTTGACTAGCCGTAGTAGTGAACCATACATGACAAGACATATAACTTGCATTCGGAGACACAATCGAACGATATACACACATTATTGCTCCCTTGTTAACGTATGTTATTAGAAAGTTTATGAAATTCGTAAAAATAATCTCATATCCATTGTGTACTTTTTGTGATAAGTGTTGGAAGTCGAATATGAAGTTGAAACTAGCATCCAACTCCTGGAGCTTTTGACTGAACCATGCTTGAGTGTTTTTCATGTCAAAAGTCGATTCAGTGACTTTCAACCGAGGGGCTGTTCACTGCAAGTCATAAAACTAATGCATTGAAGTCATGTCATTTCATTCGATGATTTTCTGCATTAAAGAGTGGTTCTCAATGATTCAGCAATCGGAATTACTTGCGAGTCACTTGGGAATCAATGCGAGTCAGTGCGAGTCACATGGGAGTCAAGTGACTGCCAAGTGACTCGCTAGTAATTTCTACTACTATGGGCAAAAAATAGGAAGACTTTAATTTAAATTTCGCGTGAAAACCCATTCGTCGAAATATTTTTCTTCTAGGTTGGTATGACTGTCAGTGACATCTGTGCCAAATGTCACATCAAAATGGTCATCAGTGTTTAGTATACGCTTGTCTTTCTGAAGTACAAAAAGTGCATTCGGCGATTTTTACAATGAGTGAAATTATGCATAGAATTTGTCGCTCGACTGTTCCTGGTCCTCCGGAGTGCACAAAATCTGTGAATACGTGTTTCAGAGCGATTCGTGGAATTTCCGCCCGCACAATCGCATCTAAATCGATCTAGTGTCATGAAATTCGCGATTTTCCGTGGATTTGAATTTGTCGCTACCAGAAAAACCTCGCATAGACTTTGTCGCTCGACTGTTTCTGGTTCTCCGAATTTCACACAACCCGTAAATACGTATATGAGGGCGATCCACGGAATTTCCGCCAGCACAATCGCATCCAAATCGATCTAGTGTCATGAAATTCGCGATTTTTCGTGGATTTGAATTTGTCGCTACCAGAAAAACCTCGCATAGAATCTGTCGCTTGACTGTTTCTGGTCCTCCGGATTTCAAACAATCCGTAAATACGTATATAAAGGCGATTCGCAGAATCTCCGCCAGCACAATCGCATCCAAATCGATCTAGTGTCATGAAAACAGAAAATTACTATTCTTCAAACACTAAATTTCATCGCAACAAGGAAAAAAATTCCAAAATAAAAAAAAATTAATTTTGATTTCTCAAAATTTTTTCAAATATTCAGCAACTGTTTAGCAATCTCTCTTGAGCTGATCTTCGGAGAGAACTTTTAAAACATGAAAAACTCACATATTTCCATAAGAGACAGGTGAACAAAGAATGTTTGATTTTTTTGCGTGACTCTTATATATAACATATATATCAATGGCAGAAAATCCTGTAAACCAGCCTATTACCTGTATGTTACATGATTGTGACATATGGAATATATCCTCCAAATTCATTCACAATTGTCATATTGTTTCTCGTATCGTCACGTGAATCAGTTGGAAATCCTGACGGCATTTGATTACCGTGTTACGTAATTTCCATTTCACGTTTCGTAATCTCGATGTAACCTTCATGTAACCGTTTTCTTCGGATTGTAGTCCCAACGTCATCCCCTGCACATCTGTTTGCATTTTGTATTGCGTCAATCTGCCTTTGACCATCATATTCTTCCACCGAATTTCGCTGGAATTCAATATTTCAATCCTCAAACTCAAAATATTAAATATCTCAGCAACCAATGAACGAATTCAATTCTTTCCAACGTATATCGAGAGCGACAAAAAAGCGACAAATTCCTATGCAATTCTTTTTTTTTTTTCTCATCCCTCTGAACCGAGATTGTATTAGCGGAACAGTTCCGCTAGCACAACCTTCATTATTTCGGAATCGCGAAGAGCGACAAATTCGGGATTGGTGTTACAAATTAGCGACAAATTAGCGACAAATTCCTATATAGGTTTTTTTCGATTTTGTTCATTTGGTTGTTCCAGCGTAACGGACGTCGTTCACGACCCTCTTTGAATAATTTGTACAAATCAAAAATACTTGCTCGCGACAAACAATTACCATCGGAGGCCTTTTGCAACATTCTGAACGTTTTGGCACCAGAAATTTGATTTCGCACACAAAATTCAATGGAACTTCTTTGTTGAATAATTTCACTCATTGTAAAAATCGCCGAATGCACTTTTTGTACTTCAGAAAGACAAGCGTACACTAAACACTGATGATCATTCCGCTAGCACGACCTTCATTATTTCGGAATCGCGAAGAGCGACAAATTCAGGATTGGTGTTATAAATTAGCGACAAATTCCTATATAGGTTTTTTTCGATTTTGCTCATTTGGTTGTTCCAGCTTAACGGACGTTCGAGAATGCGTTGACGACGATCCACGTCCAGGACGTGGTTATGTTGACAGTTTTCTTCGATTATCGAGGTGTGGTGCACTCCGAATTCCTTCCGACCGGCCAAACTGTCAACAAGAAATACTATTTGAGTGTTATGCTCCGTTTGCGCGAAGCGATTCGTAAAAAGAGGCCGGAATTATGGGCCCACAACTCTTGGTTTTTGCAGCACGATAATGCACCTCCGCATACTGCATTGGTTCTTCGTGAGTTTTTCGCCAAATTTTCAACCAATATCGTGCCGCAACCACCGTATTCGTCTGATTTAGCTCCGTGTGACTTCTGGCTATTCAGCAAACTCAAACGACCGCTCCGGGGAAATCGTTTTGAGTCAATTGAAGACATTAAACGTGAATCGCTATGCGCGGGGGACGAAATAGATTTGGAAGAATAAATTGAGAATTTTTAAATTATGAACAAATAAGTCTTACTATTTTTTGCCCACAGTAGTACACTGAGAGAAATGGATTGGTGAAATACAGCATTGATTTTCATATTATTCAGTAGAATTATCAATTGCTGAAATATTACTAATAGATCTTATAAGTTCATCCAAATTTACCCAACTTATGCAAAACTTTAATAAAATGTTCAATAAATATTATCATACGTTCAGTTTTGTAATCATTACATATTCAAAAAGGATGTACAACGATATATCTTATAAACTATAGTAAATACTTCATCAATTGATAGTCTTATGATGTGAGAAATAATAGTGTCACATAACTACGAATAATAACTCCATCAAAAAGTAAAATATTTGAATAGCTTGTAGCTTTCATTCCTACTTGTGAAATTATTTTTCCTAAATTACTGAGCAATGTTCAATATAAACATTATATATTAATGTAGCTTTGTTGTGCGTACCTCTATCGTATATAAATATGTATTGTCTACGACACGTATTTTGGAAACATTAGTGAAATTTCAAGAACATTCTTGTTTTCATATTTTCCAGTGATTGGTTCGTAACCTTTTGAATACAGATTACTGTCTAGTTCACTAAAATCTGCGCTCATCCCCGCTACCATCTACTCTAGATCAACGCTTGTGCGTGCAGTGCGTACTTCTAATTCATTTCTCATTGACTTGTGTTGAACTTTAAGAATATTTCCCTCTCATTCTCAGATCTTCATTTTGAACTGACAGCATATTCTTAATGTTTTAGTGTAGTATATAAATTTTTGGCATATTTTAGATGCAATCTATGTCAAAAGTAGAGGGTAGTCTTGATTTTAAAATTTGATTTTCTCGTTGAAATTTATTTTGCTTATAACTTGAAGACGAAGCCTCGCACAGTATTTCGCCAAAGGAAGATTTGCTTAATTTTGCTTTGACAATCACGTACCGAAAGGATAAAGTTGGTCTAACATCTCATTGAAACTTGAGCCAATTGTTTCATTACATATTACGCAATATTAGGTTTATTGAAAAAACCCATACAACACAAAAATTCCACCTGTATTCATGTAGAATTCTTTATGGATTCTCAGAATCCAAAGAGTATTGAATATGAATTCTCTCTGCACTGTATTGCTGTCTAGGGGTTTTTAGAACATGATTTGAAACACTGAAAAAATGCTGTATGGAGAGATATTTTAAATGAACTCACGCATTTTTGCGTACATTGTTCACAAAAAATTGATTTGAGTCCTAGCGCTTGTGTCACATTAATGCAATTATTATTACTTGTGTTAGGAAATCGATCTTTTGAAATTGATATTCAATTACTGAAACCATTAGAATTTCACCTTCCGTACTGCATTATATTGGTTGATCAAATATGCCGCAAAAATCAACAAGTAGACCAGTATATTTCAATAAATAAGGATCGAAATATTTGACAGGCGCAATGGTGAAATTTTACTAAACTACTTAGTGAAGATTCGTTCAATCGAATTTACATACTTCTCTATATTGTAAAGTGATGGACAATGTTTTATTGCGTAGCTTTTACTCCAATGTATATACACGGAGAGAAATTTGTAGTTATATTTATTTGAGGATTCCTCACAAATTTACTATGTTTTCTCGTTTCGGAGGAACAGACTGTTTTTACAGTTACTGTGGAACATAGTGAATTTAGAATCGATTGAAATAAGTTCCAAACATAGAACAAATTACAATGTTTCAAAGTAGAACAGAAAAGTCAACGTATTAAATTGCATCGTGATAGTTAACGTCATTCATGACAATCTAACATAGTAAATTTTTCTGATAAATATGAAAAAAATTTTTTTAGGGGTTCAATAAAATTGGACGAGCCAAGAAGACGCCTATAAAAAAAGTGTCTTTCTGCAGGAAGTTTTCATTCACTTGAAATGGAACTTTGTAGGTTTATTAAAATAATATTGAAGTATATAAATAAATTTTTTTTGGTAATTTTTCATCTCAAAATTGCGGTTATAGGATAGCTCAAAGACAATCCATAAAAACAATTTGCGGGAACTCTGGAGGTCGGAGTTTTTGTTTGAAACATGCCACCAAAAAAACTGTTGTGAAAAACATTTATAATTTGTCGTTGAACGTGAACAGAATGAAAAATAGTGGAAGTCCAAAGATTGGCGGAGGTTTTTCGACAAAATTGGTGATCGAAAAAGAAATTTTCCAGTTTTCTTAGGTTTACCGACCAATTGTAACTATTTTTCACAAAAGTTTTTTTGGTGGAATGTTTCAAATAAAAACTCCGATCTCAAGAGTGCCCGCAGATTTTTTTATGAGTGATCTTTAAGGGCATACAAGCCCTGACGATGCAACCCGAGCCAAATCTTTTCTGAGAAATTATTCGAAGATAAAGCAATAAGAGGCAAATATTACTGTTTACAGACCATCTTGATTGATTAAAGGTCTGTACAGAGCGATATTTCCATTTCGTTTCTACGTTTTCGAGTAGTTTGTCAGAATAGTTTTTGTCGTGTCCTTTTCTAATCACTGCTCCTGGTTGCATCTGCAAAAGTTGCTGGTATCACCTTAAGCTATCCTATTTTGCGATAAAGAATTACAGAAAATATTTATTTATATATTTTGATATTATGTTAACAAACTTACAAACTTCCACTTTAATTGAATAAGAATTTCCTGATGAAAAAAATTTTTTTAATACGTCTTTTTGGCTTGTCTAATTCTAATGACCCCCTTCAATGCTTCATAGTACTATGTGTCTAATCGTTTGGGATATTTCAGAATTGTATGAATGTATAATATGAATGTATGTACAGGGCGTCCAAGAAAATATTCTGAACCTTCCAAGGAGTAATTCCTGAGACAAAACTAAGATTCTTTTTTCCTTTTTCAATAAAATAATTTCTGGAAATGCTCCTACATGATTGATTGAAATCAGCTCTGAAACTAAGGATTTCGTTCAGAGGGAAAACTGTCTTTGATTTTTCTGAGAAATCACGCCTTGAAAGGTTTTGGAATTTTTTTGGGACATCTAGCATACATAAACATATACATATACGATATATGATATACATATACATATACGATATATGATATACATATACATATACGATATATGATTGTATACATTAAATGAAAAATTTTTTAATAATTACATACGCATGCATATAGGGGTGTTCCACGGATCTTGGACATTCTTCAGCGAGCATAACCTCCAATTGATTCTGAGTAGATGTAACTCAATCTTTTACAGAATTTGCGTCAACTCAACTGCCGGCTCGCGTCGGCGCAGTACTACTGTATTCTTTTTCATATCATGGAATTTACTACGCCCTCTATGCGAATTACAATGTTCGTATCGTAAGATTTGAACGAATTTGAAATAATATTTTCAAATATTCACTTTCGCCATGAAACATAGTAATTTTATATTACAACATAATAAAACCTTTCATGGAAATTGTGAAATCAACAAAGGTTCCATTTCCAATTTGTGACGAGTTTCCTGTGAAATTTATTTTGATATTGATTACATTGAATTGATTGAAAAATTGCTATGTGCTTATAGTAGAAGTAACAATTTATATAGCATTGATGGAAATATAGCCTTGTGAAATTCATTAGAAAGTCAGTCTGTTCCTCGGAAACAATAATGACATAGTAAATTTGACTACAAATTTCTCTCCTTGTAGAATAATCCTTTTTTCTCTCAATATCGCGTGGTATATTAGATATGGGATGATTATAATTGAGAAGAAAGGAACGTTTATCTAAAATCCCCATGTGTCACTCAATTATCATACTTTTCAGTAACTATAACTGGAATTTTGGTAATGTTTATATAATCTCTTCTCTCAGTGTATATGACTCCCACCGTTGAATGATGATTCTCTTTGATTCAGTTCTTCATTCGGAACTGATTGCTCGTGTTGAAATTCATTGACTCACGAGTGAATAGCCCCTCGCTTTCAACTATATGTCTTTTGACTGCTCAAATTTTTGATGAAACGTTTTGTTAGAAAATTACATCGCTTTCAGCTGCTAAATTTTGGCTGCTAGTTTCAGCATCATAAGTATAGATTCTATTGAAACGAAGAATAAAACACACTTGTTGCACGTATTATAGCATGCAAACTACCACAACTGTGTTATAGCCAAGTTCCAAGAGCAACACCGAATCATCGGTTTATCTTCCAGATCACAGCTTCTGGTACTTAATCTTTAAGTATTAAATTCTTAAACGTATGAAGTGTTGGCTCTATTTCTTCTATCACTTATATATTAACTCTTTCTCACGATAACGCATCATATTCTTGCATCTAGCACTGCACGTTCGATATTACTTTTGAAGACAAAAAAAGAAACTAATTGTTTTAATTCTGAAAATACCTAACTATCCACATCCCAAGCGGTTTTTCAGCAATATCGAAACATAAACTGAATTTCCGAATAATTTCGCACGGTGCATTATAAATATCTATACATACATGAGATAGGATCTTTGAAGCGTATAGTAACCTACACATTCTCAAGAGCGATTACGCAATTTCTCTCTGTTCTTCCTTCCTTCCTCCTCCACGAATGTATATGTAGATATATGCCTTTCTGCATATTATTACTGTTCGTTCTCTCGCCGTGAAATTACGCTCTCAATGGCGTGCCGACGAAGCATGCGATGTCCGGGTTCTATACGTGCATGCATACACACGTACATTCGTATACGTGCATTTATGTGCGTTCATCATTATGTGTCAGTGTCACTGATAGCCTGATAAGCGAAAGCATCCTGTAAGCAAACGTGAGCTCAATATAGGAACCATAGGGTTTATCATTTAGATTAAAAGATTACTTACTGGCAAAATAGTTTTTCTTTAATTGACTGAGTCGCCTTTGATGCTACATATTTTCGATGCTACATAGCGGCGATCCTACATATGATATTCTTTTGTACAAATGCCTCGATGCTACATGAGTGCGTTGCTACATAGCTGCGATCCTACATAAGAAATTTTTTCACAAAATGTTGGTGAGCTCAACCCTATATAGAGCATTCTCTGAAAAATTCTGATCCTCCATGGGAAAAAATTGAAGAAAATTCAATCAGATCCAATGTGGGAATTTTGGTGTATTTAAGTTGACAAAAGGTCTTGGTGGATCGATGGCTTGCTATTCCTCTGGAAAGAATTGTTTTTCTCTGTGACACGTGATGGAATACATTTCTTTATGTGATAATATTAAACTTATCAATTATGAAAATTCTAATTGATACAAATCAAATATTTTCCAATGGGATCCAATAGATATTTTATCAATAATAAGAATTCCGATTGATATCAATGAAATATTGGGTAATTGGATTCACTTGGTATTTTATGATCAATGAAAATTCCGATTGACGCCAATACAATATTTTTCAATCGGATTGAATCGGTATGTTATTAATTATGAAGATTCTAATTGATACCAGCTAAATATTTTTCAATGGCGTCCAATAGGTTCTTTATCAATAATAAGAATTCCTATTGATACCAAGAAAATATTTTTCATTTGATTAAATCGAGATTTTATTGATTATTGAAATTTTAATTGATATCAGTGAAATATTTTTCAATGGAATTCAATGGGTATTTCATTAATCACAAAAATTCCAAATGATACCGAGAAAATCTTTTCCAATTTGATTCAATGGGTATTTTATGGTTGATAAAAATTCCGATTAATACCAATAAAATATTTTTTAATTGGATTGAATCGGTATTTTATTAATCATGAAAATTTTATTTGATACCAGTCAAATATTTTTCAATGGGATCCAATTGGTATTTTATCAATAGTAAAAATTCCGGTTGATACCAATACAATATTTTTCAATTTGATTCATTCGGAGTTTTATCAATCATGAAAATTCTAATTGATACCAGTGAAACGTTTTTCAATGGGATCCAATTGGTATTTTATCAATAATAAAAATTCCAATTGATGACAATAAAATGTTTCTTATTTGATTAAATAGGTATTTTATTGATCATTAAAATTCTAATTGATATCAGTGAAATATTTTTCAATAGAACTCAATGGGTATTTCATTAATCATAAAAATTCCCATTGATACCAAGAAAATATTTTCTCATTAGATTCAATGGGTATTTTATGGTTGATAAAAATTCCGAAGGATACCAATAAAATATTTTTTAATTAGATTGAATCGGTATTTCATTAATCATGAAAATTTTAATTGATACCAGTCAAATATTCTTCAATGGGACCCAATTGATATTTTATCAATAATAATTATTCCGATTGATATCAATGAAATATTGTGTAATTGCATTCACTTGGTATTTTATGACCAATGAAAATTCCGATTGATGCCAATACAATATTTTTCAATTGGATTCAATCGGTATGTTATTAATCATGAAGATTCTAATTGATACCAGTCAAATATTTTTCAATGGCATCCAATAGGTATTTTATCAATAATAAAAATTCCAATTCGTACGGACACAATATTTTTTAATTTGATTTCATCGGCATTTTATTAATCATTACAAGTATAATTGGTACCAGTAATATATTTTTCAATGGAATCCAATGGATATTCCATCACTGATAAAAATTCTGATTGATACCAATGAAATATTTTATAATTGGATTCTCTTGGTATTCTATGATTATAGTTTCCTATTCCAGCAACTTTCCCATTAGTTCCAATACATCGAGGTCACCGATAAACTCTTATTGATTTTGAATCGGGGATTGAACTGTTTCGATTGATCCTACGCACTCCGATTAATTCTGAATCGGTTTCTATCGGATCTTATCGGATTTTTTAACCAGGGCTAATGCGGTGGAATAAAGTCTAAAATTGAATTGGACATTTCTCATTCAATTCTATTGAATATCCAATCCCGTAAATATTCCTTTTATTTCCCATAAATTGCACTGAAAAAAAAATTTCATCGAAAATCAATTATATTTTGTTGCTAGGGTAACTGAATATCATAGTCAAGTCAACGAATATACGGCCAGATTGACAGTATAATCGTTGACTTGACACCATGATGGTTGATTCAACTGCATGTAGTTGACTCAACAGTGCATGTAGTTGAGGCAACAGTCAGATTCAGTTGGATATATCCAATCGTATTCTACTGTTGAATCAACTATATCACCGTTGTCTGTACCCACCTTTTTTTTAAGTGCGGGATGATCGAATAATCCAATTGAAACCTATCGACCAATAAAATAAACAAACTCAAATCGAATTGGATATTCTGGATAGAAACCCAGTAAGTCTTGAATTTTGTACAATTTTCCCATTGGTTCCGATAGACCGAAATCACCGAAAATTCTGATAAAAACCGATGATTTAATCCGCTGAAAGGAATTCTGAATTCGGATTGGATATTTCTCATTCAATCCTATTTAATTTTCAGATCCGTAAATGGTCCTATTATTCCCCATGAATTCGGATAGTGGAATAATCCGATTAAAACCTACAGACCGATCAAATCTGTACGAACTCTAATCGAATTGAACATTCTCCATAAAAACCGATTAAATTTCCCATTAAGTAACATTTACGATCGGTTCCAATAGCTTTAGGTCATGGAAATTTCCGATGAAAACCATTTGCCTCATGAAATGGAGAAATTTTCAAACTATCAATCAGATATCTCTCATACAAACCGATTGATCACTGAAAGTCATATTAATTTCAATAAAACAAATATTTTTCTATCAGTAAATCCCCGATTCAATCCTATATATACCACGTTCAAATTAATTCCTATTCATCTTGAATCGGTAGTTGAGCCTCTCCGATTGACCCTATTCATTCCGATTAATTTTGAATCGGTTTCTATCGGTTTCTATTGGACCTTTTAACCAGGGATGTTCTCTCCAAAAGTTTTATCTTTTCACTTATTATCTTTGTTTTCAAAGAATTGAATTCTTCAATATCATGAATTTTAAATATCTTTTTTCTCACATATTTCCACTTCCACTGATCCTTATCGTTAAATGTATATGTTGAAATGAGAGGAGAAATTTGTTGGTAAATAAGATTGTTTCCATTCTGGACACATATTTAGGCATAACGATATGTGAGTGTGAAAATATGTGAAAAGAAATATATTTAATGTTCATGATAATCAAGAATTTAATTCTTTGAAAATAAAGATAATTCGAAATCAGAGTACAGATTTATAGGAATAGAAATATAATCCAGATTGAATGGAACAACTGGAAAAATAAAACTTTTGGAGAGAACATGGTAGAATGAATTGTATCTCCAGTCGCATGAGTTAGCATGAACTATAGGTAATCTACAACAATTATCACAAAATTGTTGTATGTGTCTAATTTTCATCAAATTGACCATGAATAGTCTACTTAATTATTTGTCAGTCGGTCTTTGAAGTCCACGCGATGCAAGGATCTGTAGTATACACGGAGAAAAGAAAACAGTTACGGTGAATTGTTGTCACATTCACCATGAATGCGACAGAATTTAGTAAATTTTCGATATTTACTCTGAATGTGTTCACATTGGCAGCTGATGTATTTATATTCATGGTGGTTGTGAACACATTCAGAGTGAATGTCCAAAATTCACTAAATTCTGTCACATTCATGGTTAATGCGACAACAATTCACCTTAACTGTTTTCTTTTCTCCATGTATGTGCTGCGCTTCTGTGTTTTCTTCATTTGCTTGCGACACCACTCAATGAAATTGATAGTGGTGGTACACAACATATAGATCTATGGTATATCTGCTTCTTTTTTGCTGTTTCTTCATCCACCTGCGATTCTATTGGGAAAAGCTGATAGCGGCATACCTGAAGCAAGGATCTGTGGTACCTCTACTGCACTTTTGCCTTTCCTTCATTTTTGGACGACACCAACTAATAAAGTTGATAGTGGTGATAGCTAATGTACAGGTCTCGATGTTTCATCTGCTTCATTCCTGTCTGTTGTTCATCCATCTATAATTCTACTATAATAATCCGATATCGGAATACCTAACGCGAAGATTTGTGGTATGTCCACTCTGCTCTTGCCTTCTCTTGATTTCCTTGCGAGATCACTTACTGGAATTAAGTATGGTGGTAGCTATTTTACAGAGGCATGTTATTTTTGTATCGTTTCCGTTTCCTCTGCATCTACCAGTAATTTTACTCGCAGAATCTAGAGAAATCATTTTGTATTTAGTTGATAGTTTTAATTCCAAATATCTGATATATTTCAGCATAACTGACGTGATAAGAGACTCATCTTATTTTTCTACCTCCCTATATTCCTTTCGTTTTTCTTCTTAAACTCTGAATTCTTATTACAAAGTGTCATTCACTGACTGATTCATTGTGATCAAAACGCATTCATTTTATAATAACCTTCAATCATTCACTTCATACCATTCATTATGATTTCAATGAAATTCTTTTTGTAATAATATGTGAGTTCTTTCTTGAAAACAGGGTGATAACCTGTAATTCATCCATTTCGTATTATTCGAGTTTGGGCTAGTACCCGGTTAACTCCGATAAATGATTCATCTATCCATCTATTTCGTATCATAACCTATCAATGCATTGTTGACATATTAAACTACATTGCTATATGCCATACATATCCATATAGTATACGTATTGAAAGGAACGCTATTGGATGTTGGGGAAAAGAAAGAGACAGAATACATCCATATGATTGGAAACTCATCCGAAAAGTGGATGAAAAAGTTGGTCGTGATACACTGTAAAAAATCGAAAACGAGATTTCCCGTTCCTACTTGGGAATCTGAAAATATTTATAATATCATCATTCTGAATGTAGGTAAAATACAAAGACCAAGTTGGATTTTCACAAAAATTTTGTAAATATACTACTCTGAATATTGGTGTATTACAGTAAATTTGTAAGTTTTATGATGAATCAGTGTAAACTTATCATGAAATCGGTAAAAACTTCACTTTCAAAGTAGGTAATAACCCTAGCGGATTCGAATTTACCAGAGAGTGGACCACAAATTGACCAATTAATTCCCAAACAATGGCCAAAAAGTATCCAGAGGAATGCCCGGAAACGGTTATATTTGGGGTGGTTTTGTGAATTTTTTGGCCCAAAATACTACCGAAAGATTACTGTCAGGGAATGCAATTTTCCAGTCATATTGCGATCATGCCTGGATACGGATCACAGAATGACCGTTAAAATGGGAAATAATTGTGGTACAATTTTGGTAATTTTCATAAAAGAGACCATAAAATTATCACAATATTATGGGATCTTTCCGGTGATATTGTGGTCATGTTGCAGAACGGACCGAAACATTATCGTATGGATGAAAAAGGTTTTGGTACAATTTTGGTCACTTGCACAAAAATGTCCCAAAAATTACCATTATATGGGACAGATATTCTTGGTCACATTTCGGTCATATTTCAAAGCGCAATTTTTGTCGAAAATGAAAAAAAATTTTTTCCGCAACTAGAATTGAACTTGAGTTTTCTCGATTACTAATCAAATGACTTGTCACTGAGCCATGGACCAGATTCTCGTTAGAACATAGAAAAGAAGTGTATACTGATGTGTGAATAATTCTGATCATATCGCTGTCATGAATGCATTCAAACAGTAAACATCATATACGAGCCGAAGTGGCATCAGAACTTTCCGAATGTATATAAATTTATTTACACTATGCGCGTTCATAGAACATTCGAAAGGTTCTGATGCCACTTCGGCTTCCATATGATCTTTCCAATAATATTCACTGTTTGAAAATCTGTTCTCATTCGTTTGTGAAATATATATTCGTGTGGAAGATTTCTAACGAATGCTGGGACGTTGATATTCTCGAGATTATATTTACTTGCCGGAAGGAGAAATTTCATATTTTTGTAGAGTAAATATCTTAGAATATCGTGGGATATAATTATTCATCCAATTTGGCAAAATAAAGAAAATGAAATAAAGTTTACAGAAGTTGTGGTTGAGCGTAAAGTAATGATTATTCATATATTGCACGCGATACACGCGGGAAGAGTTGAATACAAGGTATCGTAAGCAGTTGTTGGAACAATTGAACCTCCTATCGAGTGATACGTTTACTTGCACACTCTATTTTCACTGAATTCTATTTTTTATTTTTTTCATTTTAAGAACTTTGTTGAGAGGCGGGGAATCTTCGTTACAACAATTTTTAAAAATCTTATAAAATGTGCATATTTTATCTTTGAAGTAGCATACAAGTGGATTATAATGAGATGAATATAAAAGAGGCTCTTTGGAAGAACATGTTAAAATTCCCCATTTAGAACTGTACCATCTATCCATGAATTTCAGATCACAAGAAATTATATGCTTAAGAAGGATACGTAATAGCTGTACCCGCTCCCCATCTGCTGGTATACAAATAGAACAATGTGTTGAAGGAATGTCACATCTTTTTTAACCATAAACATTGTTTTTATTGACAATTATTCGTTTATAAATTTTCTTATTTTCCTACTCGAAGTGAGTAGATTTGCAAAAGATAATATATCTATCAAAAGAGTCATCGCTTATACCAGAAGAATGTACATTCATCACTTGTAAAAAGCATCGCGCGTACCTCAAGCAAATTTGATTTTTCTCAAATCCTAATAAATCAAAAAGTTTGACTGAAAAATAGAAAAGTTATAAAGTTCTAATGTAATATGTTAATTCTCAGCATCTTGAACCAGCAAAGCGCAACGGTTTCGAACTCTTCCAGTCTCAAAAAATATCCATCTCAATTAGAATAGAATAATTATCAACGCTCTCTCGCTTGCTCGAATGTTATGACAACAAATGTTGTTGGGGCAATAAATGTTCCAAGACTATGACCACGTATGCGTGTGTCGTATGGTTCAAATAATGAAAATAAATGCAGGGAGAAGTCACGCGACTACACCGTACTTATTCACGAACGTATGGATAGGTACGTATATGTCTAACAACTCTCATATAGAAAAAGGTTCTTCACGACCCAGTGACACGCACCCATAAAATACTAGGTGAAAAGGCCAGTTGTACACGTGTGTAAATTTATACACTTGTATATATATACATATACATATATATATATATATATATATATATAAACGTGTATGCAAACAGGTACCGCGTTATATTCTCAAACACCTTATTATCGTTACTTGAAACATCCTGCACGACACAGTCGATGGGATCAACTGATTTCGATCCAGTTACAAAGTACAGGAATATGTGATCAGGGAAGATATACCAGATTTTTTAATCTCTCCCTCCTGCAGAGGCAGAGCATGCCGAGCAGTGGCCTGTGATTTGTCTCCGATTCTCTACTTTCTTGGTTATATACGTACAGCAAACAGATGTTTGATCATTATCATCCCTGTACACATGGATGTATAACGGTGGATACTTGCGATATACTTAAAGCAAATAATACTTAATTCTCTTCATGCGATTCAGGTTATGATTAGTAGAATTTTAATGGTAGCGAATGAAAGGAAATTGGTGGAAAGTGAAAAAGTGACGCCCTGGAGGAATAATTCTTGAGGAAAATTAACTGAATCAATCCGGAAAGGATTGACAATTCAATGAAGTACATGGGGTTTGGATTTATGCACTATGGTCTTCACTTTTTATAGGGAGAGGGCTTGAAAGAGCGGACCTAAAACTCGATCAAATTCACACACTTTTTTAAGGGGGGAAATCCCTCTGGACGATTGTTTTTTCAATATTTTTTTATGGAAAACTGAAAGCATTGATTTAAATTCGGAACAATATATGGTATTATTGACATTATGAAGTATTGATAAAATTTTTTTGAAGTAAAAAAATGGTGGCTCTGCAGCCCTTCAAAGTTGACGCCTCAAGTTTGCGCCGTGCAATGCCCAGGTCCAGGAAATGATCTGTAATCAAAAGAGAAAATGTTTTCTATCAAAATATGTTAGTACGCTTTGCATGAACCTAAATTTAGTAAAAAAAAAGTGGAAAATACAAATTAGAAACCAAAAAAACGAAAAACACAATTTGTTTCTGTAAACAAATTGTTAAAAACAATATTCATTGTAAGAATTATACTAAATTTTTAGGTTCATGGAATGACCAATGAGTTAACGAGTAATTTGCACTACATTTCAAGTCGATAGCTTCATTAGTTTTTGAGTTACGTTGCACGGCGCGGGAAAAAACGCGTTTCGAGAAAAATGCGCTTGAAGTTTTTGTTCGTAAAAAGTACAGATTATAGTATTTTATGCTTACTTGAACTAAGTCTGCGATGCCAGGACCATACAACAAGCCTTCTATTTCCAAGAAATCATCAATTTCAGCAGTATCTTTCTCTTTTCGAGACGTCCGTTCCGCTAGCACAACCATTTGAGCACAATCACTTGGGAACCATACATAAATTTAGTGCTAATTTAGTACTAATTTAGTGCCCTATTCCCGAATTTGGTGCTCCTTAAATTTTTTTTTATGGGAGGTTGAGCTGGCGGAACGTTCCGTCAGCACAACCATTAATATAAATGGATTTTCTGGATATTATTATGCATTAGGAATTGAGTGCTAATTAAGTGCTACAAGATGGAGTAGAAATCAGGTCGAAAAATGCATAAGATTAGGGGATAATAGGATCAGACGGTTGGAGGTGTTGTGAATAGCTCAAGGCATGGGAGTGGGGTCAGAGATATGATGTATGTTACTGCGGATGTGGACAAGAAGGATCAAACATTTCATACAGAATATGAATAGAATGGAATTTGAAGGACATGTAATTCTGCTTGGGGTGGGATGCATTATATATACGTATCGATGATTCGTACAGTATCCTGTATACGGTTCTGGTTGATCCTTTAGAGCCCATGGCAAAATCAGCGATGATGAAAGAAAAGTACCGTATTGCATATCTCGAATTGGATATAGAGAAATGAACAATTAGATATGTATGTATCATATGGGTCATTCCATATCAGATTTACAACAAAAATTTGAATTTCAACAAAAATTTTTTGTTGCATATTTTTCTACTTTGTTGTGATAACTTTTGTGTTTGATGTACGATTTTTCAAACTTTTGAAGTTGACGAAATCGAACAATTTTCAATCATAGATATTCTGAAAGCGTTTCAATTTTGGAAAACTCTTCTAATAATGGAACTTCGTATCTTGTATGAGCTTATGAATTACATGTATGAAATAAATTTTTTTTATTACTCTTCATCCATGCACAGTTGAAAATTTTGTGTAAATGTGTTAAAAAATCCGTGTGTCATGAATTTTCTGTTAAATATTCAACACAACCACGTGTAACTTCTACAGACAGTCCTTGTGTAATCAGGTCTCAACTGATTTATAATGTGAAATCATTCAAACAAGTGAAAAAAAGTGTAAAAATGACACAAATGTTATTCAACTCAAGATTGAACATAAAAATTGTGTTGTTCTCAACTACCAAGGGGAGATCGCCAGTGGTGAGAGCTATTTTTTTATGAAACTTCTATGTACGTGTAACTTTAGTAGTCGTCGAAAAAACTGTTCATGCATTTTGGTTTTAGCTTTCATTGTAATGGAAATTCGTTTTCTAGATATGTGAATTTGAAGATAGAGTGCGAGTCGATATACGCAATCACCAATAATTGATGATCTCGTGGGATATACTTTATTATGAGGCTCAGAACTATATTTATTTTGAATTATAACATATTTATCTTCATCCTGACGAGAGAGTATGGTGAATACTCGTATACTTGTGGTTCATAGCGACATAATTAAATATATCCCAAAAGTACAATATAAATATGCTAATATCTAATATAAACTTTTCATTGTGTATTTTATCCATTGCACTTTATTTTTTATGCACGTACGTGAATTAAATTTCCATCAAATTTCACATTTTTGTGCAAGATAAAATGTATCGAAATTCAGATTCAGCTCTTTTTGTCTGTGTGGGTTCTGAAAGACATCTTTCAGAACTCTTCAAGAACGTTCTTGAAGATCTCTCAATTGAGTATTCTTTTAGATATCTTCAAGAACTGCGTGCTGTGTGGGCTATGCTTTTTTGAATGATAATCTGATTTATTTCCCAGGAATTTTATTCTCATTCTCAAATATACAGTTACCGCAATCTGATGTGTATTCAACAATTGCTTCTGCAAAAACTACTCGCCTGTGTTGGTAATACTACTGAGAAGCGTTGTAACACTCCTTTCAGTTCAAAATTATTAAAATCGCGTCACAAAGATGGCGCAAACAGTTTCAACAGTTTTCCGCGAGTACCAGTTTGTTCCTACATTTGATATATATTAAAAACTTGAATCTCCACTCATAACGTACGGTTAGTGGTAATAATAGAATAAAGCGACATAACATTGTATTGTATCTTATTGTAATATGTAATATGTACTATGTAAGATGTAAGATGTAAGATGTAAAATGTATGTCAAGATAATAAGTTCAAGCTGAGTGATTAAAGTTCATTTCACTGCTCAAAAATGCATTTGTATATATTGTCTCATTGCAAATCCAACAAAAAACACAACAGCAAGAATTAATTGGGAAGATACCATTTTTTTTATTCCAACTGTCAGTGAAAATTCATAAAAATGCGGTGCAAATAATGTAAAATTTTAATCACTTAAATTTTATCCCCATCTTCATGGCTTTTCGAAAATTCACAAAACTCGTTGTAGTTATTATCGTAGTTCTCGCATATGCATAAAATATATAAATGAGCTATTGAAATTTTATTTCAAAATCCTAACATGTATTTTACATCAGAGTGATGTACAAATTTCATAAGTTTGAATTAAACATCGCTTGTCATACTGTTTATATTTTATTCATTACGACAATAGAATTGACATTTGATATATGTAATAGTTATGGAGTGCGTGTGTTGAAATTACATCAGATTGCGGTCGAATTGCGACGTTTTCAATTTACAGCAAAAATGATGTAGAATTTCCACCGCAGAAATGCTATCCCTATATTTACATGTGGATTTTGTCAAATTTATCGCAATTGCTGTATCTGCTACCCTAAATTTTTCTCCGTGTAAACTCAACAAAATTTCTATACAAAATATCGATATCGTGAAACATCCCGCATCACTGATTCTTATGCCCAATGTTGAATATACTTATATAAAGGGAATAAAAGGAGTTCCTCCACCGATTCACGTCATCCACAAGTTTTCCTCTTGAATTCTCCATCGGTGCCCCAGTAGAGATTTTGTACGGGAAAATATCAGGCCCTGACGAGGCATGTCTGATTTCCTATCAGGTCCTCATCAGGTTTGGTTACAGTTTCCCTATTTCGCTCAATTTTATGGAAATCGCATCCGAACCCTACTGTGCCCCTGAGTTACAACCCTACACGGAGAAAAAAGATCATGGAATGATCGCTAGGAAAAATAGTAAACTGGTGACAACTACGAATTTCTGTGCACAGTCGCTAACAGAGGCGAGTAATGATTCCTATTTTGGTACATTAGAATACAATATAGTATACCAAAATAGGAATCATTACTCGTCTCTGTTAGCGACTGTGCACAGAAATTCGTAGTTGTCACCAGTTTACTATCTTTCCTAGCGATCATTCCATGATCTTTTTTCTCCGTGTATTTGAATCCTATTAGGGGAATCAGATAAGTCCCTTCTAAGGGCCTCATAAGATTTTCCTCACCCACGGTTTCCGGATTCTAACCTGATCAGGACCATATTGAAAATAGGGAATGCCTGATCAAATTTCTACTAGGGTGGTGGTGCTGAATGAGGTGCATGAACAGAAATTTCTAGTTAAATTTACTGTGAGATTATTGTGACCGAGGAGCAGACTGAATTTCTAATGGAATTTACTATAAAACATTGTAAATTTGATCAGGCTCCTATTGTCTCATCATACACTGAGATAAACAATTACTATCACCAACAGCATATTTCCATGTTCGAAGAAATCCGTTGCTTAAGAAATATGTATCCTTGATACAAGAAAATTTTTCTGAAGCTAAGAATATAATTCTTGAATTGGAAAAATATTTTCTTGATTCAAGAAAACTTTTCTTAGGTCTACAACATGTCAACTGTTCATTAAGAATTTGTATTCTTGAAAAAATTCAAGAATACATTTTCTGGGTATTAGTAATTATTTCCCACAGTGTAGTGAATTTTATCGTAAGTTCAAAGTCCCATAGTAAATGTGACTAAATTTCTCTCCATGTGAAGAACGTTTTTAAAATATTCTATTACTTCAATACTCTCTCTCTCTCTCTCTCTCTCTCTCTCTCTCTCTTTCTCTCTCTCTCTCTCTCTCTCTCTCTCTCTCTCTCTCTCTCTCTCTCTCTCTCTCTCTCTCTCTCTCTCTCTCTCTTTCTCTCTCTCTCTCTCTCTCTCTCTCTCTTTCTCTCTCTCTCTCTCTCTCTCTCTCTCTCCCCCTCAAATTAAGCAACAATTGATCACGATATGCGAGTAAAATGAGCGTAATTAAATTCAAATTTTATACTGAAGTTCGTGGCAATGTTCAACCCAGCATGCGTCATTCTCATTGCGTTGATTTTAATCTCTACACTGAAAAAAAAATTTATTCCAGTCAAATGAATATTTATTTGTCCTGTACCAAAGAAATATTTATTAGAATTAACAAAATATCCTTTGGAACCAAAATAATTTATTTGAACTAAATAGATGGTTTTAATCGTTTATTTGATTCCAATAAATTATTTTGGTTCCAAAGAATATTTTATTAATTCTAATAAATATTTCTTTGGTACAGGACAAATGAATATTCATTTGACTGGAATAAATTTTTTTTTCAGTGTATAATCTCGTCAAGCCCCAATGAAATATCGTGTCAATGAATTCCTAGTTGATTGAAATCTAAAGATTGATTAGAGTGATTTTCACCAGAAGTGTCAACTTAAATTCGTTTTTATGAAATAAACTAGTCAATTCAATTCCAAATCATACAGAAATTTGATTACATTGTCTTAAACGTAAATTGATTTACATTTTTTTAAATTTATAATAATAATCAGAAACGAAAACCGAAGAATAGGATTGGGAAAAGAAACAACATTCTTCGAGTCGGAGCGTGGAATGTTAGATCACTGAGGCAAGCGGGAAAATCAGAAAATTTGAAATTGGAAATGAATAGGTTGAATATAGACGTAACGGGGATTAGCGAAATGAGATGGCCACAAGAGGGCGATTTCTGGAGTGGGGATTATAGAATAATTCATACAGGATCAAAGAACGGTCAAGCAGGTGTAGGAATTTTAATGCATAAAAGAATAGGAAATAGAATAGAAAATTATTTGCAACATAATGAACGTGTGATGATGGTTAGAATCAGAACAAAACCGGTAGACACAGTCATAGTCTAAGTATACATGCCCACATCTGCATATTCGGAGGAAGATATTGAAAAAACGTACGAAGAAATAGAAGAAGTGATAGAATATGTGAAGGGAGAAGAGAATTTGATAGTGATGGGGGATTGGAATGCGGTAGTAGGACAAGGAAAAGAGGACAACATAATAGGAGATTTTGCGTTAGGGAGGAGGAACGATAGAGGACAACGTTTAGTCGAATTTTGTGAAAATCATAAGATGGTTATCACAAACACTTTATTTGAAAATCATTCAAGAAGAATCTACACTTGGAAAATGCCAGGAGATACAGCAAGATACCAAATTGATTACATATTAGTGAAACAAAGATTTAGAAACCAAGTGAAAAACTGTAAAACTTATCCCAGTACAGATATAGATAGTGATCATAATATGTTGATGATGAAATGTTCTCTGAAATTCAAATCTCTGAAGAAGAAAGGGAAAGTGCAGAAAAGATGGAATTTGAAGAACCTCAAGCAAAAACAAACACATGAGGCATTCGAGAAAATGTTGGATGAAAAATTGGGAGATCAAAAAGAGAAAGACTTGGGAATAGAGAGGAGATGGACAAAGATGAAGGGGAATATAAGAGAATGTGCGGATAAGATTTTGAAGAATAATGGAGTAGAACCTAAAAACCCATGGATAACGGGAGAAATTTTAGAATTGACAAATGAAAGAAGAAAATACAAGAATAATGATAGCCAAGAAGGCCAGCAACGATACAAATCAATGAGAAATAAAATAATAAGAGAATCAAGGAAGGCAAAAGAACATTGGTTAGAAGAGAAATGTCAGGAAATAGGAATAAGATTGCATTTAGGAGAAATAGATGAAGCATATAGGATTATTAAAAGATTTTTCGGACAAATGAAATTTAGAAGCAATAAGATTAGAAACTCTCTAGGACGACAATTGATAAAAACGGAAGAGAAAATAGAACAGTGGATCAATCATTTGGAAGACTTGTATAGAGGAAACGAGGATATAGCACTTTTAGAGAAGGAGGAGGATGTAGATGAGGAAGAATTGGAAGATTCGACATTGAGATCAGAATTTGACAAGGCTTTGAAAGAATTGAAAAATAATAAAGCGCCAGGCATAGATGGCATAAGTACGGACCTTATAAAAGCCTCCAGTGAAGGAACTCGTGATGCACTATTTGAATTGATTAGAGATACACTGTCAGAAATATCTGGAAGTTTTTTTCAATTACGTACATAAAATCAGGTTCATATACATTCTGCATTGAATTTGATGTACAAAAACATGAAAAAACTATAGATTATGCTATAGTTTACATTAAATTTCATGTAAAATTTGCATGAAACTGAGTTCATGTACGTACTTGAAAAAAACTTCCAGTAAAAACATGAAAATTAATGCAGAAATTTTTAACAGTGTATGTACGAAAAAGGAGAAGTACCGGAAGATTTCCAAAAGAATAAAATTGTCGCTATCCCGAAAAAACAAGGGGCAGACAAATGCGAGAATTACAGAACGATCAGTTTAACTTCACATGCTTCGAAAATACTGACCAAAATTATATACAGGAGGATGGAAAATAAAATAGAGAGTAGACTGGCAGAAGATCAATTTGGTTTTAGGAAAAACAGGGGAACGCGAGAAGCAATTTTAGCACTTAGGGCAGTAATAGAGAAAAGGATAGCGCTGAAGAAATTTGTGTACATAGGTTTTGTAGATACACAAAAGGCTTTCGATAATGTGGACTGGGAGAAGATGTTTGCGATCCTGAAGAAGGTGGGAATAAATTATAAAGATAGAAGAATAACATACGAATTATATAAGAATCAAAGTGCAATAATAGACATAGAGGATCAGGAAGGGGAAGCACAAATAAGAAGAGGGCTGAGACAAGGATGCTCATTATCGCCACTGATTTTCAATTTATATGTAGAAGAAGCAATGAACGAAGTGAAGGAAGAAATTCAATCGCAATTACAGATTCAAGGAGAAAATATAAGTATGTTGAGATTCGCGGATGACATAGCTATACTTGCCACGAGTAGTACTGAGTTAGAAAATATTCTCAACACTATGAGAACAATATTATTATTAATATTATTGGAAAACTATTGTATGAATATAAATAAAGACAAAACAAAATTCATGATGTGTACAGCAGCGAAAACAGCTAGAAGAACGAAAATCAAAATAGATACCGAGACAATTGAACAGGTGAAAGAATTCAAATATCTAGGAAGCATAATTACAGAAAACGGCAAAAGCGAAAGAGATATAAGAGCAAGAATAGCACAAGGGAAACAGGCTTTTTACCAAAAGAAACAGTTATTATGCTCAAAAAATATAAGCTTGGAAGTAAGGAAGAAATTCTTGAAAAGTTACGTTTGGAGCACAGCATTATATGGTTGCGAAACTTGGACAATGGGGAAAACTGATCAACGAAGACTTGAAGCTTTTGAAATGTGGTGTTATAGGAGGATGCTCAGAATAAAATGGATAGACAAAGTCAAAAATGAAGAAGTACTCGAGCAGATAAATGAAGAAAGAAATCTTTTGAAACACATCGTGAAAAGGAGAAGCAATCTTATAGGACACACATTACGGCATGAGAGTTTATTGAAAACAATATTGGAAGGGAAAATGAATGGTAAAACTGGTGAAATTAGACCTAGAGCAAGTTATATGAAGCAAATCGTACAAGACAAGGGATGTAGTAGATATGTAGAAATTGAACGTTTGGCGGATAATAGACAGGGGTGGAGGGTTTCATCAAACCAGTCGTAAGACTGATTACTTCATGATAATGATGAATAATGAGATTATCAGTAAACGCAATCTGATGTGAAATAAATCCCTCTGGTAACATTCTCTAACATAATTTGATTTATTATACCTTGCTCTTATTCTATGTTTCAATTACGACTCGTGGATAAACTCGTGACTCATCACCGCTTGACTCCGTCATCAGTCATCTTCTAAGGCGTCTTTCATGAAGAGTGTGGAGGAGTGTAATATGTTAATGTTGTTCTTATATATCGCCAATTTCTGGGAATATTAAATTATCGGGAATACAGTTTGATGAAAGCTCTCAATGGAAGTTCTTTGTCTTGATTTCGAATTTTTATTTAGGAAAAAAGTAATTGTGTAACCCTTGTGTTCTCTTCTGGTACCAAGCCTTGACGTTAAGTAATAAAACTGGTCAATTGAATCAGCTGTTTATATGTTTCTTTGAATAATAACAACGGAGAAGTTACGGAATGACTCAATAATTTTGAAACACATAATTGATAGGTGAGATAAATTATCAGAGGTTTGACACGAAACACTTTTGTTTACTGCTCGATATTGTGTCAAGGATATAATAAAAATAATTTGGAGCTTATTCAATCTGTACAAATTGTATGTTTTTTTATCTAAATGAAATATGGTTTGAGGTTCCTCTTGCGGTAATTTGAATAGATTTGATCCCTAGTAGAAATCAACACCGGATCAACGTTGTTCCGAGGCATCTAAGCTCGAAACAACGTTGATTCGGTGCTAATTTCTGCTAGGGATAGTTGATTCGTATTTTATGGTGCAGATTGGTGGGGAATTTTTATGTTTCAAACGATGAAGTCATAACATTATTCATAGGTTTTGTATATATTCGGTAAACTCTGCCTAGATTTCAGATTCAAATGTCCTACCAAAACAATTCCTGTTGAAGCGTGTGTTGATTCTCGCCTGAAGTGATGTGCCCCATGAGTGAATAACTACACTGTTAGAAAAATCTATCTTAAACTTAACAATAATATTAGGAAGTTTATTTTACATAAACATTTTATTAAATTTCATACGAAATTTCTTATGAAATTTCATATTTCCATATTCAATTTGAGAACGATTATTAAATTTAATATGAAAACATGAAATTCAATATGAAAATGTGAGATTTCATACAAAATTTCGTATGAAATTTAATATAATGTTTATGTGAAAAACTTCATAATAGTATTGTTAAGTTCAAGACAGATTTTTCTAACAGTGTAGTCAACTTCGTACGGTAAGTAAATTAGGTGGTACGGTGGTAAATTAGGCAAACGAATAGTCGAAACAACAACACGGACATTGAGAAAACAGAATGCTTGAGATAGTTCTCAACCATGAATCGAGCTGGTTCAAGTTCTTGGTTTTACAAAAAAAAAACAGTGCAGTATTTTCAAGTTGATATAATGAAATTCCCATCAAATGGCTGAAAAATGCATCATGTTCAATACAGCAGTGTAAAAACTTTCTCAAGAAATTTTTCGGACTGTGATGTACAGTACTGAGACATCTGTAAAACATGGGCTGGAAAATCCCGGGCCTAACACATAGATGGCACGAATTTTACTGCATTCACCTGTTTTTCAATTAGTATAACCTTCAAAAGACAGCTGTGAAAATTTCATGATATTCTATTCATTAGTTTGTGAGTTATTGTACTAAGAGTGACGCTACTTTTGTTAGTTTTGAAACAAAGAATCAAAAACAATTTCGTGTTTCAATTTTACACTGCTTCTTGATGGGAAAAAAATACCGTTCAAACGAAGCAATGACTTGAAAAGTGTTATGGGGACTCCGCTTCATCAGGAACTACAATAAAACGTTGGTTTGCTGACTCCAAACGTGGTCGTAGAGACACCGATGATGCAGAACACAGTGAACGTCCAAATGAGACGGTAACACCAGAAAACGTAAAACAAATGCACAAAATCGTTTTGAATGATCGAAAAGTGAAATTGCGTGAGTTAACTGACATCGTAGAAATATCAAAAGAACGTGCTGGCTTTATATTGCATGAGCATTTAACTATGAGAAAGCTCTGTTCAAAGTGGGTGCCGCGTTTGCTCACTGTTGACCAAAAACAAGAACGCGTTGATGCTTCTGAGCAGTGTTTGGCCATGTTTAAACGTAACAAGCCGGAATTTTTGCGTCGATATGTTACAGTGGATGAAACATGGATCCATTACTTCACTTCGGAATCAGAACGATCGTCATCTAAGTGGACAGCCACTGATAAACCTCGTCCAAAGCGCTCGAAAGCACAACAATCGGCTGGAAAAGTTATGGCCTCGGTATTTTGGGATGTGCGGGATGTAATATTCATCGTCTATATTGAGAAGCGTTTGTAGACCGAAATTGCAAAGAAACGACCGCATGTGGCAAAAAAAAATTTTATTTCATCAAGACAACGCACCATCTCACAAGTCAATCAAAACGATGGCAATACTACACTGAGAGAAAAAATTTCCGGGAACAATAAAATATTTAGTTGAATAGTCGCCATAAAATATTCAATTGATTTAATTAAACTTTCATTGACTCAATTAAATAACTGTTTCCATTGGTGAAATATTCCATAGTATAATCAATATTTGTTTGATTGAATAAATATTTAATCGAGTCAATGAAAGTTTATTCAAATCAATTAAGTATTTTATGGCGACTATTCAACTAAATATTTTATTGTTCCCAGCAATTTCTTCTCTCAGTGTACATGTTGAACTTCGAATTGCTTCCACGTCCACCGCATTCGCCAGATTTGGTTCCCAGCGACTACTAGCTGTTCACAGACCTGTCACGTCCAGAGATATTCAAGAATATTTCTTTCAATGACAACAGCAAAGGAATTGATATGGAATATCAACACCTTAAAATATAAGTTCCCCTATTTTGTGTCATGGACAAGGATGGGGAGAAACAGAGCAATTGGAGAAGAAAAGTTGAATAAAAACATTGAATTTATAAAAATATAAGATTTATTACAATGAAGATTTGAATAATTCTACATGAAACAATTCTCCTGCAGCCAACTTAAATAACTTTAAATCAGAATCAGAGATTTGAGCATACTTTTGTAATATTCTATTCTTTGTTCTACATCAGTCATATTTCAATTGCATACGTATATTGACCTCATTTTATTTATTGAATTTATTGAATCTTCCAATTTGAACTTACAAGAAAAATGATTTTATTAGATATTTTAGAATCTAAATTGTTTCGTAGCAACTTTGTTTCGCTCGATTTAATACAAGTTTTCGAAAGTTAAATTTTGGATATTAATTCATTCATGATTCATTTGAAAATACATGTATATCGTCTTTAATAAGGTTTTTAATTGAAAATCTGAGTGATTCCAGCCCTCTGGATTTCTCTCAGTTAGTCAAATACAAAGTTTCCGATTATCATCTGCTGGGTTCCAGCCCTCTAAATTCCCTAAGATGATAAATCTTCAACTCATTGGCTTGGGTTTTTTTAATTGAAAATCTGAGAGATCCCAGCCCTCTGAATTTCTCTCAGTTAATCAATGACAAAGTTTCCAATCAACATCTGTCGGGTTCCAGCCCTCTGAATTCCCTAAGATGATTAATCTTCAACTTGTCCTTTTGGGGTTTTGACAAAGACAATATATATATATATATATATTTTTCTTATATATTCACAACAAAGTTACTTCAATTAGGAAAGGGTGTAGAGACAAACGATTTGCACTTACAGCTGATACTGCATAGAATGAGTATAATCCAAAATAACCAATTATTTTGCACTTATAGTTTAAACACGTAAAGTTCAACTAAGAGAAAGTCACTAAACCTTGAAGTAGAAATTATTTATAACACTTTGAAGTGAACTCTAACATTTATATCGAAACACCTTCGAAATTTCAAACACCCGAAAACAAGATGATTTCAAACACTTGAAGAAGACAAAATAATTTCTAACACTTGAAAAAGACAAAATGATTTCTAACACTTGAACAGGCAAAATGATTTCAAACGCACGAACACTTGTTGAGCTGAAGAGGAATTGAAGTTGAAGAGCAGGAGCAGAACTGACTTTTGGGCCCAATGCATGGGTTTTTATACCATGAAAATCCATCATGGTGGACTTGTTTTGGTAGATTAGAAAAGTGTACTTTGGTCTATCGATGATGAGTCCATGAACTGCCCTTATGACGCATCACAAGTACATGGTGTTCACTCGACGATGTCTTATCTATCACGTGCAGTTTGGGTGAAAGTTCGCACTGCAGTCTAAAATACGTGAAATGAATTCCACGATTGAACATTCTTTAATAGCAAATGAATACCAATTATTCTTATATAGTAAAATGTGTTGTTTAAATTATTCGTTTGCTGGAAAGTATGTTCAATCACATGAAATGCGAATATGCATATAAAAGGAACGAGAACATAAAATATGCATATGAAATACTTGTATGAATATGTATATTGAATATTATATAGAATATTTATGTACGAATATGCACATTGAATATTATATAGAATATTCATGTACGAATATGTATATTGAATATTATGTAGAATATTCCTGTACGAATATGTATATTGAATATTATATAGAATATTTACGTATGAATATGTATATTGAATATTATGGAATATTTATTTATGAATATGTACATTGAATATTATGTAGAATATTCATGTACGAATATGTATATTGAATATTATATAGAACATTTATATTGAATATTACATAGAATATGTATATTGGATATCACATAGAATATGGAATATGCATATTGGATATTACATAGAATATGTATATTGGATATTACATTGAATATGGAATATGCATATTGGATATTACATAGAATATGTATATTGGATATTACACGGAATATGCATGTAAGATATTCACACGAATATGCAGATTGAACGAGATATTTATATTGGATATCAGGTGGAACATGCATCTAAGATATTCACATGAATATTCACGTATGAGGTATTCATATGAATACGCGTGTTGAATATTAAATGGAACATTCATGGGATACTCATGCATAAAATATGCATGTAAGATATACGCATGAATATGAATATCGATCATTATATTTATGTGTGAAACATAGGTGCGAGACGTTCACATAAATATATACGAGGTAAAAGAACGATTTCGTCACAGACCTAAAAAAAATGCTCGCCGGTAAGAAATTTCGCTGGAATGAAAAGGTTATCGCTGAAACTGAGGCCTATTTTGAGGCAAAAGATAAATCGTTCTACAAAAGTGGTATTGAAACGTTAGAGCGGCGCTGGAATGACTGTGTTGTTCTTGATGGAGATTACGTTGATGAATAAAGCTAATTTTGAACAAAAAAAAACGTGTTTTCTTTGTTAGGCCCGTTAGAGCGTCGCTCTAACATTTCAATACCACTCGTTGTTGAACGATTTATCTTTCACCTCAAAACAGGCCTCAGTTTCAGTGATAACCTTTTCATTCGAGTGAAATGTCTTACGAGCGAGCATTTTTTTCAGGGCTGCGAACAGCCAGTAGTCGCTGGGAGCCAAATCTGGCAAATACGGTGAATGTGGAAGCAATCCGAAGTTCAATTCATGTAGTTTTGCTATTGTTTTGATTGGTTTGTGACATGGTGCGTTGTCTTGGCGGAATAAAATTTTTTTCTTTGCCATATACGGTCGTTTCTTCGCAATTTCGGCCTTCAAACGCTCCAATAATGCGATATAATATTCACTGTTTGGTGATGGTATTTCCCTTCTGAATATAGACGATGAATATTACACCTCGCACATCTCAAAATACCGAGGCTATAACCTTTCCAGCCGATTGCTGTGCTATTGGGCGCTTTGGACGAGGTTCACCAGTGGCTGTCCATTCAGATGACGATCGTTCTGATTCCAGAGTGAAGTGATGGATCCATGTTTCATCCATTGTAACATATCGACGCAAAAATTCCGGCTTGTCACGTTTAAATACGGACAAACACTGCTCAGAAGCATCAACGCGTTCTTGTTTTTGGTCAACAGTGAGCAAACGCGGCACCCACTTCGAACAGAGCTTTCTCATAGTTGAACGCTCATGCAATATAAAGCCAACACGTGCTTTTGATATTTCTAAGATATCAGTTAACTCACGCAACTTCACTTTTCGATCATTCAAAACGATTTTGTGCATTTGTTTTATGTTTTCTGGTGTTACCGTCTCATTTGGACGTTCACTGTGTTCTGCATCATCGGTGTCTCTACGACCACGTTTGGAGTCAGCAAACCAACGTTTTATTGTAGTTCCTGATGAAGCGGAGTCCCCATAACACTTTTCAAGTCATTGCTTCGCTTGAACGGTATTTTTTCCCATCAAGAAGCAGTGTAAAATTGAAACACGAAATTGTTTTTGATTCATTGTTTCAGAAAAAATAAGAGTAGCGTCACTCTTACCCGTGTGGAAAAATTTTCAGAATTATATATAATTTTTATACAATTATATAAAAATTATGTACAAACCATATTGAATCATATATAATTTAGAAAACTTTTCCACTCGGGTAGTACAGTAACTCACAAACTAATGAATAGAATATCATGAAATTAGTACTAAATGGAAAACAGGTGAATGCAGTAAAATTTGCGCCATCTATGTGTTAGGCCCGGGACTTTTCAGCCCATGAGTTACAATGTAATATATTGATAGTGAACTGATGATCCATTGTACATAAATATGATGAGTAATCAATAAAAATACGATGGCATTCATAATCTATTATATTAAAGGGTGATAGATCATCAGATAACTATTAATATCATATATTATTTGTGAATGAAATAGATTAACCTCATCAAGTCAGATTCCAAACTGATATATGTTAACTATTAATATAACCTTTTTACGGTGGCACGTCTAAATATCCAGTGTAAGTGTTATTTTTTTTTAACAATAACACAAGAAATATCACTGCACAAAAATAACACAGTGGAAAATAACACCGTGCGAGAATAATATTTTCAAGGAGAACATAAGATTTAAAAACAAATAACATAACACAACAACAAGAATAGAATAACATTTCGATTTTTGATTGTGTTATTAAAAATGATAATACAAAAAAAAGTATAAAAAAACGTGGGGATACCTCGACGTGGCTATGCGTGAGCGGGCTTCGCCCGTTCACGCCTACGCAGATTAGTAGTAGAAACCGGGGTCCAGGGGCGAAGCCCCTGGCCAACGGGGGTCGGGGGGCCCGAGGCCCCCCGACTATAAAAGAATTGTTGTCAATATTTAATATGAATATTATATTTCATGAATTCATATTTCATTAGGTATTCGGTGAACAACGAAAAAATAACGCTAGTGAGGAAGATATTCACAAAAATAACGTCTGTTCTGGTCATGTTTGCAAAGATTTGGTTTAATATTTGTTTGATAATGAGTTTGGTAATCTCACAATAATGATAATCATAATAGTAATAATAATAATAATCATTACAAGACATTACAATCATTTGTTATCATTTACAACATAACATACATACATACATACGCTGTATACATAAGGGCATGAGCGATAATCGACATGATCCAATTCATGTTTTCGCAACATGAAAACATACGCATTTTTCGGAAACTCATTTTTGTTAGTGTCACTTTGACGTACGTTATTTTGACGTGTGTCATCTTGACGTGTGCTGTTTTGGCGTGTGTTATTTTGGTCGTTGTTTTTGTTTGTGATATTTAGACGTGGAACCCTTTTTACAGTGTATGCGTATATTGTACAAACCTGAAAAAGATAGTATTTTTCATATATCTTATGGATGAATTGATCATAATACGTTAATAATGGGGAGTTGATTTCCCTCGCGAGAACGAGGGAGGAATTCAAATATTTCTCGGAGAAAAAATGTACGCCCGGTAGTCTTGATAGCTATCACAGTGTATTTTTTTCTGTCCTCGGCCGAACATTTTCATCGAGAATGACTAAAATTGAAATTGTGACTATTAATTTAAAATAAAATTTGGAATGGGTGATTAGCAGTGTCGACAAGCTCTCTAATAACACAAGTATTTTAATTATGATCACAAGTCAACGTAAGTAACAAAATCATTTTGATTTTCGACTTGAAATTTCGACCGCCAAGCATCAGCCGAAAATCTGAATTAATTATATTGTTAATTACATTGATATGTAATCGTAAGTATGATAATTGCATTATTATGGAGGTTTTCTACACTGTTGACCGCTAATTCCAAATTTTCTTTTAAATTAATAGTCACAATTTGAATTTTAGTCATTTTCGGTCGATCTCTAGTTACATTATCTATACGATACGTCGAGTTGTGTGAACAGTAATAGAATTCTTGAGCCATTACCAATCAACACTTGAATAAACGATCGAGGATTCACGTCTTGATTTTGGAATCCACATATATGATTTAAGAACGATGTTTCATTCGTTTATTCACATCATAGTCACTGTAACTTTGAATTTCATATATAATTTAATTCACTCACTCTTGATGATATTATTCGAATTTGGTATATAATATTACTCATCAATTACATACGAAATTGGAATTTTATTTGTGGGAGTAATTTATTTGTCGCCTATCGAGAAGAATGAATACATAAATGTATCGAAACTCGCCTATGCAAAAAATGAGTTCCAAAAGCACATGAAACTTACGCGCATCGTATAACGATGAGCAGCGTAGTTCTCATCATGGCTCCCTTAGAAAATACAGCTCGATACATCGGATTGCGAAAAGAATTCGTTTTATGTCTCGACCATTATCGTTACTCCACAATTCTCACAAACCTTTAAACGAAAGAAAGAAACAGTGCAATGAATAATGAAGACGTACTTCGGAACTAAGTGGAACCATTACTCCTCTTGAAAAGGAAGTTTCTTGATTTTTTTGCCTCAGTAAATAACGAGACGAAGTTTAGATCCCGATTTCCTTCTCAATGACGTAGACTTGTTTACGTTTTTATTATCGCGATCCACTATAACGGGATACAATCTTGGTATCTGCAACGGTGATTTACTCATTGCATTTGTGGCAATGTAATACATACGACGTCTCTACAGTGGGACATAAAACTATCGTGAAATACGATGCTATCTTAGTTCTTCATATTCAGTCCGTCATAGGCATACTTCTTGTATTGTCACGTCTTTTTCTCGTCCGTATACCATACGTTGAGTTAAAACTATTGAAGATTGAGGGATCAACTTCACCCCAATTCATGACTTGAATCGCTCTTTTATCGTTGTGTTTGGATTCAATCAAAATGATACACAATATAGTATGAAGATTGATCAAAATAGTTTGGAAACCCGTTTACCTCAGTATATATATATATATCTATCTACATGTACATACAATATATAGAGAGTATTGACGAATGAGAGACGAGATTACTTGTGAATACTTGGAAAATGCAGGTCGCGGCAATGTAAGTTCGTTTGCCTCAAGAGTGAGACTGCAAATGGATCGGGCTAGGTTCGTAGAAGAAAACGGTACCTCAGAAAATCAAATAGGCGCCGAGTTTGAAAAGAAAAAAAGAAGGAGAGGGAGAGAGTAACAGGTTAAAAAGAGGAGGAAGAGCAATCTTGTACTCCTTCGTGTTTCCCTGACCATCTTTCGCTCCACGGATAGTGTACCATCGAAAGAGTAAAAAATCTGAATTCCGCTTACCTACGGTGTGCTCAAGATCAAGTTCAGACAGAGATAAGAACATCTTGTTCTCTCATCTTACAAGATCATTCGATGGATAGTCGGTCTTCGAACTGGAAGAGACATCTATCTTTGAAGTGAAATGTTGTTTAATTTCGTTCCTTGATCTATGAATCTACAGAAAAGTAGCACTCGACATTGAAATTCTTCTAAAAATGTACAGTATAACGGTAATCGACCTTGTCTCACTGTTCGGTCAAATTCGGTATAATCGCCACCCAATAAACAAAGATACTTGTAATTTTAACACACACGGCGCATATAAATTCCCTTTTTAAGATAATTGCTAGGTGGGTATAATTGTATCCTTAGATAATTAATTGGAGAGAGATTCGTAGGATTTCTTGTAATAAATTGCAAGAGATGAATGAGAAAGAAACAGGTATTTCAAGAACGTAGGGTATAAGATTTTTCAGGGAGACTAAAGAAAGGGAGAGTATCAAAATAGCTGGTGGTTCGCTTAATTCAATTAAATATTCATTTGATAATATTGAATTATAGATTAGGAGAAGAATGAAGAGAATTCTCATAATTTTATCACACTCACAGAAAGGGTTTCTTGAAATGAGACAATTTTTCTTGTCGCTGGGACAAAACTCACTTTTTTCTTGAGCCGAGAAAATTTCACTTGAATCAAGAAAAGTTCGTTTTGATTCCAAATGAAAGTTTCTAGGCTCAAGAAAAAAATGAGTTTTGTCCCAGCGACAAGAAAAATTTCCTCATTTCAAGAAATTCTTTCTGTGAGTGCATAAATGAACTTGGAATGAACAGGGTCTAGGGGTTAACTGTTCTCATTTCTGATTTGATATGCATAATCCTTGATCCTTTCGTTAAGGTTAATCTTGATCTTGTTTGAATTCTGATGAAGATTATTACAACATTCAAGTGGTCGAGTCAGGGCTGATTTTTTCTAATTTCTTCGTCTCTTTGTAAGCTTTGTGTGACACTCTTACAAGAGACCCTACATAAACAAAAAACACTACAGAGTCAACATTCGCTCGTTGGAAAGATTGAATGCTCTGATTAGCGCGAATGAGACAGAAGAAGTGTTTTTTTACCTTGGCAAATGAGAGGGTAAACAAATTCAATGCCGCTGAAATACTAGTTTTTGTGGTATTATTCTTGAATCGATACTCTACATAGTTGAAAATTGTATTATAACAGCAGAGAAACATCAGTAGCAGTTTGTTTTTTGTCACCCATTGTACATTGAAGAAAAAGAGAACTTACATTTGTCAAGACATTGCATATTTACCACAATTATTAAATTTCCCTATCCATTCCACTTGAAAGCTCTTCAATGGAATCTATGAAAGTTGATCTAAAAGACCTAGTTTCGTACTGCAAATATGTCCTCCCTCTGAACGACTTTTTAATTCTTATTGAATTATCTTCGAGTGAACGAGTAGAAAAATGTAGCAATTGTGGGGAGTGCGGATTCCTTTTGAAGGAATGGAGATATCGCGATGGGAATGAAGACGATTGCCATCGGAAATTTCTGCAATTGAAGCGTAGCGTTACAAAATTGTAATCGTAAATAATAGTAGAGGGTAGTATATTCATTGAGAAATCTTCACGTGACTAAAAAACAAAAAAAACCCAATAGCGATCGCTTTTTTCGTCATTCCCTGTATATGGATTCTCGAAAAATAATTGCTTTTAGAACTGATGACGCCAACTAATATGTTTACATTCATAGGTTATTCGACTGAAACATTTATTGAAAGATGTATCAGCGAATAGACGCTCATCGCATAAAGTTCATTTGATGAAACAGATACAAGATTTTATGGTTTTCTTGTCGTTGAGCAATATCAGTTCTTGAGATGAAAACGACTTTAATGCGCCATTGGTAAATATTTAGATAACAGAAATGAAGGGTCGACGGTCTAAACCTGTTGACTGACATTTCAGAAATTTTACACGGCGAAGAAAAGTTGATCCAGATCTTTCAATTTTCATTCAAATGATCTGAAATTTGGAAGTATCATTCACCCTTGTAACCCGAAGAAAAAACTTTTCATAGACTAGGAAAATATCAAAAATTAAAGAAATGCCAACGTTTTTTCTTCGCCGTGTAAAATTTCTGAAATATCAGTTAACAGGTTTAGACCGTCGACCCTTCAAATAAAAATCCACATCATCAAGATCTAAACTATCTCACACGATCTCTGATGGAGGAATAAAGTTCATCCGTGATTGAACAATAGGAGAGAATCAGAATCTGAACTACAATATCGTTCAACTACTACACACTGAAAAAATTCCTGCTGAAAATTGAGGAAATGTGACTGTCATTTTTTACAGCCACTTTTTTCTGAATTTTAAGAAATTTCAACTGAATTTCGAAAAGTGTTCTGAAAATTCGATCAATTTTTTTACAGTACATGGAATATTGTAGTACAATGAATTCAAACTACAGAGATGAAAATAAAATAATTCTTTTCGTATCCCATGAGGAGAAATTTTTAGAATTATATATAATTTATATAGAATAATATAAAACTGATGTATAAAGTATGTACAATTTTGAAGATTTTCCCACACGAGATTAAACGGATCTTAACTACAAAAAATTGTGGAACACACAGTCCTGAGGTAAACTTATAGATGTAAAGTAATTATTCTATCACGTGATTCTCCAAAAGTAATTTTGAATGGCATAAGCTGAAAATTGCTGTCAATCATTTTTTTTTGTGGTGTATTTTTGACGACATGTGTTCTATTCTTGTTCTGTTCCAAACTGCGGATGATGAAATATTTCATTAAAAAAACTCACAACAACCTTCAAATTTCAATACAGAAATGTATTCGAATTCAATTATAAATTGGTACATTCTTGAATTGTTTAGCCTTCTGCAGGACTGGGGAATCTTCATCAGAATAATTGGATGCAATCAATCGATGTTTAACAAGAGAAATTAACTAATCGAAAACACCTATTCAAGAAATAAAACGTTTCTCATAACTCAGATAAATGAATTTTATCGTGAATATCTACTCAACTCATTCACTGTAACGCTGATAATGTGTGGTAATTTAAAAAATAATTCAGAAATGTCCCCTCAAAAGTGACGGTGGAAGAGTTGATGAATGGGAAAAGTTAAAACAGTTCCTCGAAGCGAGGGAAAATCCCTCAGTTCGATGAAAAAATAAATGTTCCACCATCGAAGTACAGGAATCATTATTGAAACGAAGAAAGACTCCTCTCAATTTTCAAAGTTTATGGACTCTGATTATTTCATTGGGATGAAAAAATTGAAACATAAAAGAATTATCCAACAGATCATCAAATCTATTACGAAGTACTACTGTGGGCAAAAAGTAAGGTGAATTTTTAATTTCAACTTCGCGGGCTTGACATTTCAGGCTAGTTCTTTCTTTCTTAAGTTGGCAGGACTGTTAATGACATCTGTGCCAAATTTCATGTCAATGTCATTATCAGTAATACATTTACACTTGTGTTTACCAAACGACCAAGAGTGCATTTTTCGATTTTTACAATTTCTGATTTAATTGAGCAGAGAAGTGCAATCAAATTTTGTTTGCGGAATGAAATTTCGGCTGCCGAAACTTTGAGGATGTTGCGGAAGGTCTTTGGTGATTCTACCATGTCGCAGAAAAATGTTTATAAGTGGTACAAAGACTTCAAAGAGGGTCGAGAACGTGTTGATGACTTGGAGCGCTCCGGACGACCATCGACGTCAACAGATGAACAACACGTCGATGAAGTGAAGGAATTAGTGCTTAAAAGTCGTCGGTTGACTGTTAGAGACCTTACTGATATGATGCGTGAAGCAATTTGTCTAAAAAGACCAGAATTATGGCCCAACAACTCTTGGTTTTTGCATCACGATAATGCACCGTCTCATACTGCACTCGTTCTTCGTGACCATTTCGCCAAAAATTCGACGCATATCGTTCTGCAACCACCGTATTCGCCTGATTTGGCTCCGTGTGACTTCTGGCTATTCCCAAAACTCAAGAGACCACTCCGGGGAAAGCGTTTCGAGTCGATTGAGGAGATGAAAGCTGAATCGAAGAAGGCGCTGATGGCTATACCGGAAAGGGACTATTTAGCATGTTTCGATGATTGGAAAAAACGTTGGCATAAGTGTATTTTATCGAGAGGGGATTACTTTGAAGGGGATGAAATTGATGTAGAAGAATAAATGAAGATTTTTCATTTTACAAACAAATTCACCTTACTTTTTGCCCACAGTAGTACACACGAAAAGAATCATAATTTTTTCTAGACAATGGATTTCACATTATTACGGAAATAAAATTAAGATACCGCGAGGACTGCGGTGATAAAAAAAGTCAACGCTATCATTAAATTACTCTTACATTAAAGCTCTCGGGATTGTATAATAGAGAAGCATACAATGGAAATAAAATCGTGAACTGCGTGAGGATAAATGGTAGCCAGTGGGAACGTATCCCGTATGTAAAGTAGATAAGGATTCTGGTTGGCTCGATAATGAAAAAGAAAAAAGAAAAAAACAATGAGGCTCCATAATACGAAGTAGCATTTCTTGAACTATTGTGCAGTTGACTTAACGAGTTATTCTTTGCCATTCTCTTTATTTAAAACACTGGAGCGAGAGCATAATGACAAGATTTCTACCGACCTATGAAAGAATTCCAGCTCAACTTAGTTGGACTTGGCTGTAAGTATTAGGAATGTGAAACCCAGTATTGATACAATAAGTATGTGATTAAAATTTTAATAATCGAAATAACCGATCGATTGAGAATTTTCAAACGATGAATTACATACAGTTGAATTGGATCTGTTTCAAAATTGAATGCAAACTTGTAAACATACGTCAATTTCCCAAACAAAGTGAATCTCAGTTTATCTTTCCATTTCAACGTAACATGAAAAAGATAAACACTCGCAATATCATAATAAAATTATTCATAAAGATATCCATAAAACGAGAAAGTATAGCTAATAATGTGAAGCGAAGCGCTCGTTCCAAGAGATCTATAAAAATTTTCTCGATGTAATATATGATGATTACCATGTTGGCTCGGTGAAGGGAAAAGAAAAGTAGGAAGGAAATACGATATCAAATTTTTTAAAACATTCTCTTTCAGCTGGGACCAATTATCGTAATTCAACATACTGTTTTGCATTCAATTTTACCATTTTCCTTAGGAATGAAAGTGCATGGCATTCATCGTATATACAATTCTTCGCAATAATAAGGTAATAGAATTGTTCCGACAAAAAATTGGATCAGGGGAGAAAATAATTAAAGTCCTAGAATCAATCATTTCTATCGCACTCCAACTTAATCATACTTGCGTTTCACTGAAGTATCAGAGAAACGCACAACCAGAAACTTTGATGTAACCAAATAAGATTATACAGCTGAAACAAGGTTCAACGCATTGCCCTTTGAAAGCAGACACACACCTTTATCGGGATTCCCTCTTTTATTTTTTTTTTGCCCTGATGAACCACTACAAGACACACCACACTTGCCGTAGTATCGGCTTCCGGCACGAAAACTTCCGCCTCTGCATCGTCAGCTCGAGTAGACATCTGCATCCTCTGTTTTGTTTTCTCCTTTGTTTTGTATCATATATCCAGATTCAACAATCAATTATCCTAATGGTATGTATTCAATCGTTCATTATGCGTCATCAATTACGAAATTATCAGATTCATGGGATTTAATACGGTGTAAAAGATTGCGATAGATACACGTTGAACAAGCTTTTAATACAAAATACAGAGGATTTTATAGGAAAAATATAAATCCTTTTTACGAAACAAAGATTCATTTCGCTGTTACTAAACACGCGTTTACGAAATATATCGATAAGTCTCCCTTTCAATGCATTGTCGAATTTTAAAAGTAGCACGCGTCTTTTTCGAACCATTCATCCCCAATTCTATTGAGAGCGTTCCTTTTTTTCCTTGCCCATTGAATTCATCCAACGTTCACAGCAGCATCGGTGTCAATCCTGGAGTGAAATATAGACTTTTGTTACCCAAACGGATCCAGCGATCGTGCTGAGGTTTTTATATAAAGGTTCGATATAGGTCTGTATCGTAAGAATCAAGGCATCCATATATTCAGCTTTTATTTTGCTGTAGACAAATGACTTTCTTCTTGACTTCATCTCGCATAGTCTCGTTTAGAGCACCGTTGGAGATAGATTTTCTGTTGTGAACTGAGACTACAATCAATAAACTGGTATTAAAATTACATAGATCACATACTTCAGTCATTCTGCAACAAAACCAAACTTCCGATCCCTAAGTCCTCAAATGACTTGGAAATCATAAAATCTGTTACACAGGACCGACATATGGACCCATTGACCTTATGCGAGCTGACATGCTTTTATCCGGGAAATATCCAATTTCAAAAAATCAGTAACATTCATCACGGATGCAGATGTTTATTGAAGTTTGATGTTATTTATTGAATTATTTCCTCAATTTTGTATACAACGTTGCTTTCTGTTACTTATAACAACCTCAAATTCACTGAAAATTTATTTTCATTCTAGTAAGGCATTGTCATTTGTATTAATTGAATTATCGACCGAAGCGACTACACATTGTGTATTCTATAGTTTATTCTCTGCCGAATTGTAGGATTCAAACAAGTTTATTGGTAACTTGATTGATTAGTAGATGTCACTCGTAGGTACGGTGATTTTCTAATTTCAATCCCCTGGAATTATTTGAAGGAAATCTTGAGAAAGGGATCGTCAGGGGTCATAGTGGCGTGATTGGTTAACGCACCCCAGTACCAATAGGTAGTTCCAGGTTCGACTCCTGGCCATGGGGATTTCTTTTCCAAGATTGAATTCATTCTCAGTTCATGCGAACTTTAACGTGATACCAGCGCTATAATTTTTACAGGACAAACTAAAAAAAATGCACGCAATAAATCAAAATATCCCTTTGTACAGCACTTCTTCAGGAGTTCAAGAAATGCTGTACAGAGAGATATTTTGAATTAATGTACGTATTTTTATGTAGTTCGTCCCGAAAACATTTTTAAAAGCCCAGCCGCTGGTACCCCCTTAATGTTGAAAACTTGAAACGAGTCCGTATTCTCTCTTCAACGATGAGTTTGTCTTGTCCGTATCGTACAGCTTACTCGTCATGAGAGAGAATAATTATTTGATGCGTTTCGAGATATACGGAAAAGTTCATCTCTTTCCATCTAACCACATACTCTGAGTACGGAGGTAGGGTTATTAGAGACATGGATCCGTTTGTGTGTTTAAATTAGCTGTATCAGCAACACACGCATCGATTATTTCATTGATCGATGTGAATATGTTACGTCCGTTACGCTGGAACAACCAAATGAGCAAAATCGAAAAAAACCTATATAGGAATTTGTCGCTAATTTGTCGCTAATTTGTAACACCAATCCCGAATTTGTCGCTGTTCGCGATTCCGAAATAATGAAGGTTGTGCTAGCGGAACCGTTCCGCTAGCACAATCTCGGTTCAGAGGGATGAGAAAAAAAAAAGGATTGCATAGGAATTTGTCGCTTTTTTGTCGCTCTCGATATACGTTGGAAGGAATTGAATTCGTTCATTGGTTGCTGAGATATTTAATATTTTAAGTTTGAGGATTGAAATATTGAATTCCAGCGAAATTCGGTGGAAGAATATGATGGTCAAAGGCATATTGACGCAATACAAAATGCAGACAGATGTGCAGGGGATGACGTTGGGACTACAATCCGAAGAAAACGGTTACATGAATGTTACATCGAGATTACGAAACGTAAAATGGAAATTACGTAACACGGTAATCAAATACCGTCAGGATTTCCAACTGATTCACGTGACGATACGAGGAACAATATGACAATTGCGAATGAATTTGGAGGATATATACCATATGTCACAATCATGTAACATACAGGTAATGAGCTGGTTTACAGGATTTTCTGCCACTGATATATATGTTATATATAAGAGTCACGCAAAAAAATCGAACATTCTTTGTTTACCTGTCTCTTATGGAAATATGTGAGTTGTTCATGTTTTAAAAGTTCTCACCGAAGATCAGCTCAGGAGAAATTCCTGAACATTTGCTGAATATTTGAAAAAATTTTGAGAAATCAAAATTTATTTTTTTTTATTTTCGAATTTTTTTCCTTGTTGCGATAAAATTTAGTGTTTGAAGAATAGTAACTTTCTCATTTCATGACACTAGATCGATTTGGATGCGATTGTGCTGGCGGAAATTCCGCGGATCGCCCTTATATACGTATTTAGGGACTGTGTGGATTCCGGAGGACCAGGAACAGTCGAGCGACAAATTCTATGCAAGGTTTTATGGGAGCGACAAATTCAAATCCACGGGAAATCGCGAATTTCATGACACTAGATCGATTTAGATGCGATTGTGCTGGCGGAAATTCCGCGAATCGCTCTTGTATACGTATTTACGAATTGTGCGCACTCCGGAGGACCAGGAACAGTCGAGCGACAAATTCTATGCGAGGTTTTATGGGAGCGACAAATTCAGATCCACGAGAAATCGCGAATTTCATGACACTAGATCGATTTGGATGCGATTGTGCTGGCGGAAATTCCGTGAATCGCCCTTATATACTTATTTACGGATTGTGTGCACTCCGGAGGACCAGGAACAGTTGAGCGACAAATTCTATGCAAGGTTTTATGGGAGCGACAAATTCAGATCCACGAGAAATCGCGAATTTCATGACACTAGATCGATTTGGATGCGATTGTGCTGGCGGAAATTCCGCGAATCGCCCTTATATACGTGGTTACGAATTGTGTGCACTCCGGGGGACCGGGAACAGTCGAGCGACAAATTCTATGCAAGATTTTATGGGAGCGACAAATTCAAATCCACGGGAAATCGCGAATTTCATGACACTAGATCGATTTGGATGCGATTGTGCTGGCGGAAATTCCGCGGATCGCCCTTATATACGTGATTACGAATTGTGTGCACTCCGGGGGACCGGGAACAGTCGAGCGACAAATTCTATGCAAGATTTTATGGAAGCGACAAATTCAAATCCACGGGAAATCGCGAATTTCATGACACTAGATCGATTTAGATGCGATTGTGCTGGCGGAAATTCCGTGAATCGCCCTTATATACTTATTCACGGATTGTGTGCACTCCGGAGGACCAGGAACAGTCGAGCGACAAATTCTATGGGAGGTTTTTCTGGTAGCGACGAATTCAAATCAACGGAAAATCGCGAATTTCATGACACTAGATCGATTTAGATGTGATTGTGCTGGCGGAAATTCCGTGAATCGCCCTTATATACTTATTTACGGATTGTGTGCACTCCGGAGGACCAGGAACAGTTGAGCCACAAATTCTATGCAAGGTTTTATGGGAGCGACAAATTCAGATCAACGAGAAATCGCGAATTTCATGACACTAGATCGCTTTGGATGCGATTGTGCTGGCGGAAATTCCGCGAATCGCTCTTATATACGTGGTTACGAATTGTGTGCACTTCGGAGGACCAGGAACAGTTGAGCCACAAATTCTATGCAAGGTTTTATGGGAGCGACAAATTCAGATGCACGAGAAATCGCGAATTTCATGACACTAGATCGCTTTGGATGCGATTGTGCTGGCGGAAATTCCGTGAATCGCCCTTATATACTTATTTACGGATTGTGTGCACTCCGGAGGACCAGGAACAGTTGAGCCACAAATTCTATGCAAGGTTTTATGGGAGCGACAAATTCAGATCAACGAGAAATCGCGAATTTCATGACACTAGATCGATTTGGATGCGATTGTGCTGGCGGAAATTCCGCGGATCGCCCTTATATACGTATTTAGGGATTGTGTGGACTCCGGAGGACCAGGAACAGTCGAGCGACAAATTCTATGCAAGGTTTTCTGGGAGCGACAAATTCAGATCAACGAGAAATCATGAATTCCATGAATCTGAGTCAATTCAAATGCGATTGTGCTGGCGGAAATTCCGTGAATCGCCCTTATATACTTATTTACGGATTGTGTGCACTCCGGAGGACCAGGAACAGTTGAGCGATGAATTCTATGCGAGGTTTTATGGGAGCGACAAATTCAGATCCACGAGAAATCGCGAATTTCATGACACTAGATCGATTTAGATGTGATTGTGCTGGCGAAAATTCCGTGAATCGCCCTTATATACTTATTTACGGATTGTGTGCACTCCGGAGGACCAGGAACAGTTGAGCGACAAATTCTATGCGAGGTTTTATGGGAGCGACAAATTCAGATCCACGAGAAATCGCGAATTTCATGACAATAGATCGATTTGGATGCGATTGTGCTGGCGGAAATTCCGCGAATCGCCCTTATATACGTGGTTACGAATTGTGTGCACTCCGGGGGACCGGGAACAGTCGAGCGACAAATTCTATGCAAGGTTTTATGGGAGCGACAAATTCAAATCATGAATGGGGAATCTTGCAATAATAGGTCGAAATTCGAAATCCCTGGCCCAAAAAACATGGACCGAGTTGAAGAATTAAGTGAATATCCTTCTTTCTACGGAATCTGATATTTAGCCGTTTGAAGACGGATTATCCTGATGAATTTCCCTTGCGCGTTGATGAATAAATCGCTGTACTTTGTGAACCAACAATCCAATCGGTCTGAAACTGTTTAAAGAGTTTGTCCAAACGATAACGAACAACTTTGTCGCTGGGGGTTTTTTGTAGGCCATACTTCCCGCACTACTTCCTCGATGCAAGTGTGATGAAGGTGATTTTTGCTTCGAATGAAGAATTTATTGACGGATTATTGATTTTTACAAACTTTCACATTTTCGTCTTTGGGGGAGTTCTACGAATCGGAATCTATAATATTGATCCTGATTCGTCGGAAAATGACTGAGTTGAAATGAAGTTGAAAACTGAAAACATTGATTTTTAATCTCAAAAAAGTAAAGTATTCCTTTCTTGTCTCAATAACTCTATTGATGATAGCATGGAATGGTATCAAGAACCTTAAATTGGTTTTCCCATACCTATCTACGACTACTTTAGGATGTTCGCTACCAGAAACACGTTGCATAGAATCTGTCGCTTGACTGTTCCTAGTCCTCCGGAGTGCACACGATCCTCAAATACGTATATGAGGGCGATTCGCGGAATTTCCGCCAGCATAATCACATATAAATCGATCTAGTGTCATGAAATTCGCGATTTCTCGTGGATTTGAATTTGTCGCTACCAGAAAAACCTCCCATAGAATTTGTCGCTCGACTGTTCCTGGTCCTCCGGATTCCACACACTCTGTAAATACGTATATAAGAGTGATCCTTGCAATTTCCGCCAGCACAATCGCATTTGAATCGACTCAGATTCATGGAATTCATGATTTCTCGTTGATCTGAATTTGTCGCTCCCAGAAAACCTTGCATAGAATTTGTCGCTCGACTGTTCCTGGTCCTCCGGAGTCCACACAATCCCTTAATACGTATATAAGGGCGCTTCGCGGAATTTCCGCCAGCACAATCGCATCTAAATCGATCTGGTGTCATGAAATTCGCGATTTTCCGTGGATTTGAATTTGTCGCTCCCATAAAACCTTGCATAGGATTCGTCGCTCGACTGTTCCCGGTCCTCCGGAGTGCCCACAATCCCTACATACGTATATAAGGGCGATTCGCGGAATTTCCGCCAGCACAATCGCATCCAAATCGATCTAGTGTCATGAAATTCGCGATTTCTCGTGGATTTGAATTTGTCGCTACCAGAAAAACCTCCCATAGAATTTGTCGCTCGACTGTTTCTGGTCCTCCGGATTCCACACACTCTGTAAATACGTATATAAGAGTGATCCTTGCAATTTACGCCAGCACAATCGCATTTGAATCGACTCAGATTCATGGAATTCATGATTTCTCGTTGATCTGAATTTGTCGCTCCCAGAAAACCTTGCATAGAATTTGTCGCTCGACTGTTCCTGGTCCTCCGGAGTCCACACAATCCCTAAATACGTATATAAGGGCCATCCGCGGAATTTCCGCCAGCACAATCGCATCCAAATCGATCTAGTGTCATGAAATTCGCGATTTCCCGTGGATTTGAATTTGTCGCTCCCATAAAATCTTGCATAGAATTTGTCGCTCGACTGTTCCCGGTCCCCCGGAGTGCACACAATTCGTAACCACGTATATAAGGGCGATTCGCGGAATTTCCGCCAGCACAATCGCATCCAAATCGATCTAGTGTCATGAAATTCGCGATTTCTCGTGGATTTGAATTTGTCGCTACCAGAAAAACCTCCCATAGAATTTGTCGCTCGACTGTTTCTGGTCCTCCGGATTCCACACACTCTGTAAATACGTATATAAGAGTGATCCTTGCAATTTCCGTCAGCACAATCGCATTTGAATCGACTCAGATTCATGGAATTCATGATTTCTCGTTGATCTGAATTTGTCGCTCCCAGAAAACCTTGCATAGAATTTGTCGCTCCACTGTTCCTGGTCCTCCGGAGTTCACACAATCCGTAAATACGTATATAAGGGCGATTCGCGGAATTTCCGCCAGCACAATCGCATTTGAATTGACTCAGATTCATGGGATTCATGATTTCTCGTTGATCTGAATTTGTCGCTCCTAGAAAACCTTGCATAGAATTTGTCGCTCGACTGTTCCTGGTCCTCCGGAGTCTACACAATCCCTAAATACGTATATAAGGGCGATCCGCGGAATTTCCGCCAGCACAATCGCATCTAAATCGATCTGGTGTCATGAAATTCGCGATTTTCCGTGGATTTGAATTTGTCGCTCCCATAAAACCTTGCATAGGATTCGTCGCTCGACTGTTCCCGGTCCTCCGGAGTGCCCACAATCCCTACATACGTATATAAGGGCGATTCGCGGAATTTCCGCCAGCACAATCGCATCCAAATCGATCTAGTGTCATGAAATTCGCGATTTCTCGTGGACTTGAACTTGTCGCTACCAGAAAAACCTCCCATAGAATTTGTCGCTCGACTGTTTCTGGTCCTCCGGATTCCACACACTCTGTAAATACGTATATAAGAGTGATCCTTGCAATTTCCGCCAGCACAATCGCATTTGAATCGACTCAGATTCATGGAATTCATGATTTCTCGTTAATCTGAATTTGTCGCTCCCAGAAAACCTTGCATAGAATTTTTCGCTCGACTGTTCCTGGTTCTCCGGAGTCCACACAATCCCTAAATACGTATATAAGGGCGATCCGCGGAATTTCCGCCAGCACAATCGCATCCGAATCGATCTAATGTCATGAAATTCGCGATTTCCCGTGGATTTGAATTTGTCGCTCCCATAAAACCTTGCATAGGATTCGTCGCTCGACTGTTCCCGGTCCTCCGGAGTGCCCACAATCCCTACATACGTATATAAGGGCGATTCGCGGAATTCATCAGTATATCATAACATAATATCATATAGTTTAACATATATATCAGTGGCAGAAAATCCTGTAAACCAGCCCATTACCTGTATGTTACATGATTGTGACATATGGTATATATCCTCCAAATTCATCCACAATTGTCATATCGTTCCTCGTATCGTCACGTGAATCAGTTGGAAATCCTGACGGCATTTGATTACCGTGTTACGTAATTTCCATTTTACGTTTCGTCATCTCGATGTAACATTCATGTAACCGTTTTCTTCGGATTGTAGTCCCAACGTCATCCCCTGCACATCTGTCTGCATTTTGTATTGCGTCAATATGCCTTTGACCATCATATTCTTCCACCGAATTTCGCTGGAATTCAATATTTCAATCCTCAAACTTAAAATATTAAATATCTCAGCAACCAATGAACGAATTCAATTCTTTCCAACGTATATCGAGAGCGACAAAAAAGCGACAAATTCCTATGCAATCCTTTTTTTTTTCTCATCCCTCTGAACCGAGATTGTGCTAGCGGAATGGTTCCGCTAGCACAACCTTCATTATTTCGGAATCGCGAAGAGCGACAAATTTGGGATTGGTGTTACAAATTAGCGACAAATTAGCGACAAATTCCTATATAGGTTCCTTTCGATTTTGCTCATTTGGTTGTTCCAGCGTAACGGACGTGAATATGTTTCTTCGCTTCTAGTAAGGCATTGTCATTTGTGTTATTTTTATTCTGTTTCAGGTATATCCTGTGAATATTTGCTCTGTAAAAATGAGGATAGACACAATGAGTTGATAAATGAAATGTATCAAAGGTGGTCAGCAGATGGATATTTAATATTAGAACTTATTTGAGTGATTACGAGGATCGTCCGAAAAGTTCTTAGCTTAAAAAATCCGATTGAATTCCGATTGAACCGATTGATTCCCATTTATTTCGATGAAGAAACACAATCCAAATCCATTCATTTCATCTTTTTTATCGGTTTGAATTGAGTGTTTGTATCGGAATCAATAGGAATCAGTCGATTCAATGGGATTTTTTAACCAGGGATGTCACGTTTTTGTTACATGCAAAATTTCATGACCTATGCTTTGGAATGCTTCCAGCTTTCAGGGATTATTTCTTTTTCTCAGACTGGAAGGAATAATTAGCAAATTCATTTTCCAGAATCATATAAATCGGATTACATCGAGGGCATTGAAAAGTTGGCTAATCATTGGGTTGAATCCATATAATTGCAAAATTCAATGTGTCGAGAAATGGGGAAAAAAATTCAACTTCATATTTTGTTTGTCAGGCTGAGGATTTTTCGAACCATGTTCGGGAAAGATCAAGCGAATAGATTTTCTTCACAAAAGGGAGGTACGTGCCAACAATTTTGCCGCTTCAGACAAGAAGAGATTTCCCTGCCTTTCGACTGAGTGATAATGCCAATTCAAATTTGTTTTCCTAACAGCGTGTGCAAAATTCGGTTCTCCAAGCCTGTGTTGCATGCGTAAAGTGAGTGATTCCCACACGGCAGTCAGATCAGTGCAAGAAAGCAATAAGCGTGCGGTAAAGTAACTTTACCGCACTGGTCCGACTGCCGTGTAGGAATCACTCACTCTGCGCACGCAACACAGGCTTGGAAAACCGAAGTTCGCGCACCTTGTCAGGGAAAATAGTATACGATACTCGTGCACACGTAGGTCATCCCGCACTCGCTTCGCTCGTGCGGGAACGACCCACTTTGCGCACTCGTAACGTAATGTACTATTTCGATTCTGTTCGCTGAATATCAAAAGATCGTGAAAATTTTCTTTATTATGAAATGAAAACGTTTGGATAAATTATATGAGTAACGGCGGTATCTTTTGTTCTAAACTTATTTCCCAGATATCACAACGTAACACTGGAACGTACATGGAAGGTTTATAACACATGTAGACAGGGTATTGTTGAAATTCAGGAAACATCCCAGGGACACATTTTGCTGTTAGGGTTGTATTCATAATATTACTGAAAGATTTTGATTTTATACACTGGAAAAAAATCTCTTCCTACCAAATAAATGTTTATTTGTCCTGTACCAAAGAAATATTCGTTGGAATCAACAGAATATTCTTTGAACCAAAAATGATTTATTCGAATCAAATAAATGTTTATAATGATTTCAGTTATAAAAATGTTCAAAATTATACTACTGTGTCCAAAAAATAACGTGACACAGCATTCATTTTCAAACATTTTTATTTATTATCCCAAATCAAGTTCATCGCCTGCAAAGTATCCCCCCCCCCCCCCCCGCCCCGGATACAATGCACTTACGCCAACGCATTTTTCAATCTTCGAAACAGTTGTTGAAGTCGGTTTCCGGGATGGCCTTCAGCTCTTTCTTCGATTCGGCTTGGATCTCCTCTATCGACTCAAAACGGTGTCCCCGGACCCGACTGGAAATTCAGTCACATTTGATCGGGTTAACCTGGTGTTTGATGAGGACCCGATCAGGACCTGGTCGACTCCTAATCAAACGCCGGGTTAACCCGATTGAATTTCTAGTCGGGGAGCGGTCTTTTGAGTTTGGTGGATAGCCAGAAGTCGCACGATGCCAAATCAGGTGAATACGGTGGTTGTGGAGCGATATGGATCGAGTTTTCTACGAAATAGTCACGAGTAATCAATGCAGTGTGAGCCGGTGCATTGTCGTGGTGCAAAAACCAAGAGTTATCTCGCCACAATTCCGTTCTCTTTAGGCGAATAGCTTCACGTAAACGACGCATAACGCTCAAATAATATTCTTTGTTGACATTTTGACCCGGCGGAAGGAACTCAAAATGCACAATACCACGATAATCGAATAAAACAGTCAACATAACCTCGATTTTTGAGCGACTTTGGCGCGGTTTTTTCGGTTTTGCGTCACCTTTAGCGCGATATTCACTTGATTGATCGATTGTTTCCAAGTCTTAAGCATAAATCCACGTCTGATCTCCCGTAATAATGCGTTTCATCTTGTCCTGACAGTCAGAAAGCTTTGTTTTACACACTTCAACGCGACAATGTTTTTCCAAGAAATTCAGTGTCTTTGGTACCAATCGAGATTTAACGCGTCTGAGGCCCCAAACATCCTTCAAAATGGTATTGACTGATTCTTTTGAAATGCCAACATCATCAGCAAGATCTCTAATTGATAATCGACGATTTACAAGCACCAAATCTTTGATTTTTTGGACGTGAACTTCATCAGTTGAAGTTGATGGTCGACCGGGGCGCTTTTCGTCTTCGACACGTTCTAGACCTTCTTGGAACTCTTTATACCACTCATAAACATTTTCTTTCGACATAGCCTCATCACCAAAGGCTTTCTACACCATCCTCAACGAATCAGCAGCAGAAAATTCATTCCGCGAACAAAATTTAATACAAATCCTTTGCCCATTGCAATAAATGCAGACATTATAAAAATCAAAAAATTCACTTTCAGCAGCTTACAAAACGAAGCGTATCTCAAACACTAATGAATATTTTGATGTGACCCTTGGCACGGATATCAAAGATAGTCTCACTAACCTGAAAATAAGAGCACTTCCCTAAATACATTTGCGCACAGAGTTTAAATTCAAATCTCACCTTACTTTTTAGACACACTGGTATAAAATTTGTATATAACTTTGATGTAAATTTGTATATAACTTTGATGTAAATTTGTATATAACTTTGATGTAAATTTGTATATAACTTTGATGTCAATTTGTATATAACTTTGATGCAATTTTGGCCTCTTCCTATATGGGAAGTGAGTGATTTTGTCGATTCCAAAAATGGCTGGCTTCGCAGGCCAGAAATATCCTATATAAGCTCATTTTTCAAGCCCCAGAAGCCGTGAATCGGAAGCATCGGTTGAGTCTCACAAATTTTTAATAAATACGTAATCTTTAAATACGATAATTCCCTCATATTTCCTTTCGCTTGTCATAATATTTCTTGTATTTCTTGCAAATATTGTTGTCGAGTTCTGAAATATCGAGGCGTTCAAAGTTGTTAAACCCAAAACCTCAAAAAGTTTGGCGTTGAGAATCATTTTTTTGTCACTCATTGTGGATGAAAAGAAGAATTTTCTCCACTGTTTTGAACTCTAGAAAGTGCCTAGCAACCTCGGGCATTCTTCCTGCCCTGTTCAAAAATGTGAAAAATTACGACAAATTTATTGTTCTTCATCCAACTCCTGTTAACACTCTTTCGCATTGTAGTGTATATATTGGATTTTTTTATGGGCACAGACCAGGTATACAGGTGGTACGCAGATGTCACAAGATACTATTATAACATATTCAACCTCTACTCGAATGGCATTCAAGTGACTTTTATTCGGTTCCCGTTGCATTTCTCTTCACGATTCATCTCTCCTTGTAGCGTGGCAAAGTATACAGGTATCCAGCAAGTAACCGCCTGATGTAATATAAGTGATGTTGGGATTAAACAGAGAAAGCTATGCCAATTCCTTCTCAAGTGAAAGATCTGAACATGACGTCACTAGATCTCTTATGCCTCAACATTCTACAATCCATTTGATATGCACCGATGATGATGCAATAATGTGCACTTTTTGAAAGAAGACGAACTCGGGTAATATGATTTGATTTTGATTTCAATCTCTATATCATCTTCATGATTGCAATATGGTTATTCGCTATTCAAACCCTTATAGTTTTTATATGCTTCTTATTATTGCACGAAGAGAGATTGAGTGGCAGGGGGTGAGGGGGAATTCCGTTTATATTAGGCATTTTGTGAAAACTCACAAGAGAATCAAATATATATCACAGATTGTACAGGGACCCAGTATTTTTGTGAATGGAACACAAAATAATTTTAAAGAGCATCATTTTTCTAGGAATTGATGTTATCCTTAGCCATATTTTTTATGATTTATCGTAAGCACTCTAAATTGAAGATCCATCAACCCCACTCCTCGTGAGTTCACAGCGTATTGTTGGTTAGGAACAATCTTCAAAAACAAAAACACCTGAAACTCCCAGAAGCTCGTACTGCGTATTTCATAAGATATGGTATAAGCAAGGATCAAATAGTTATACTTTCTGATCTACACGTTACAATTTTTGCGACATCCCGAGTAGACAAATTTCAAAATTATATATAACTTATATATAAATTATATCATATTCGCATCAACCATTCTCATACTTCTCGTTTCTCGTAAAAAAAATTGATTTTATTCTCGCGTTTTTTCCACTAATTAAATGAGATATTTGTAAATTTTCTTCTGCACCATGTTAATCCGCATAGTTTTTCCTTCAAATTCAAAACAAGGAAAGTCAAATTGGTTGAATAGGAACCGAATTATTAACAAGTAAAGGTTGCGGGGTGCGAATTTGCACCTGTGTGTACCCCGAAGGTGTGGAAGAATGTGTGTACTTGGAGGGTTGAATTTTATATAATTGTGAAATTCTTGTACACGGGATATAATAAAACAAATAATTAAATGTTTTATCCTTCAACAAGGAGGAACAACTGACGAACTTCTTTCAAAGAATTCAAAAGTTTGAATCATTCCAGAATGATTTCACAAATACATTCTCAGAATTGTGTGCCGTTGGAGTAATATCTCATATTATAAAGTTACAACAAACATTTTATCGCATCATATAAAAGGTTTCTTACAAAACAAAAATGCATACAATAAATTAGGAGCCACTGTATCTCATTCAAATACCATAGCCTTCACAATAATTCATATCTTGATATATCTTGAGATGTGTTCTGAATAAATTTCAGATTCATTACGCAACATCGTCAGATATCGTACAGAGATATCTTTTCAAACTTATTAAAAGAACCATCGAATCCCTTTTCAAATCAACGATAAATGTTCCCAGCGAAAACAATAAGTTTTTTTTAAATTTTTAGATCGAGGAATGTGAACCCATGTGATAATGAGATTCAAAGAGAAAAAAACACTCGAATGTGAAATTCAAAATTCGCAATGGTATAATGAATCTTTAGGCTCGATAATCGGTAACCTCGATATTTGTGTCCGCAGCAGCACCAACGTAACGTGAGATTTTATTGAAATTCTCCCACCTTCTCTGCTCTTTCTCCGTCTCTCTCTCTCTCTCTCTCTCTCTCTCTCTCTCTCTCTCTCTTTCTCTCTGCCCGTCTTTTTCTAGGGACAAAAAAGCGAATCCAGGAATCCAATAAGATTCATCACTCCAAAAACCTGCGTCTTCAACGTGAATGGATTCACGCTTACACGTACGCTTGACCGACTTTCGTGGAGAAGGTGTGCCAGAGTCGAAGCTAAAGTTTATTGTTCCGTCTAATATCTTATATTCAATCATACTTGGTATTTCATTTCCTCAATAATAATAAACGATTTATCTTTGTACAATAATGATTTTACGATTCGTTTGCGCAGTACGACGTCATTGCAGTTCAATTATCGATTGGCCCTAACGTGCGATGACAGGTCAAAACACTTGTGCACACTTTGTGCAGTCATACCAACGATATGTTATGAATACTTATCACCGGCCGCAGAGAGAGCGAATGTGATTTTAAAACCGCTACGCGATTTTTTTACCACAAAATATTACGACAGTTAGTTCAGATATATATATATGTATATTACCATAAACGATGCTCGAGGGGATTGTCAGTGCCGCCACATTAGGACGATTCGTGCAGAGTTGACACATTTTTTTTTGTCCTCCTTGTTATACACGTGGCCGAGTAATCGTGCGCATATCAACTCACCGTTATAATTCTCTTTTCAGCATAGAAATTGGACATTCATTCGGAATTCTATAAAATTGTATTCCCTGCTTGTTTCGGGGGATCTTTTCCCTTCTCCTTCCTCCTCTTCGCACGATGAATGCCATTGTTTTGCGTCGCGAATGTTCAATTCAATTTATTTAATTTTCGTTTTGTTGAGTTTATCTTTGAAATTTATCTTTTTGAGCGAGTAATCAGGGGTATTACCGTGTAATGAATCTTCGTGGGATTGGTTCTGAAGTACTGTAGATATGTAAGGGGCAGTTTGCGTTTCTCGAGAAATTATACCTAGTAAACTGTAATAGGAAGAAATATGTGGCTGATGAAATATAGCCAGACTCACAATACATTCATTTACAACTGCAAGACGAAATAATTATAACACATCACACTGAGAGAAGAGTTTATTTGTATTTAATAAAGCTTACTTTGGATACGGCGAAATGAATATTTTTTCCACGTGAACTTGGCTTAATAACTCCAAATGAAGTTTATTAACTGTTACAAAACTTAATATGACATTTTTTAACTGTTATTAAACCTTATCTGAGGATAATGAGTCATGTTTGTATGTAATAAATATTCATTTCGCCGAATCCAAAACAAACGTCTATTCCACTGGAAAGCCCATTACGAGCACGCCCAATGAAACCTATATGGGAATTTGTTGCTTTTTTGTTGCTAATTTGTAACACCAATATCGAATTTGTTGCTATTTTATTTATTGGTGAAATTTGAGTCAAGCTAGCGGAAGTATTCCGCTGGAAAGCCCATTATGCCTTTGGGTCTAAAACCACATGTAATATATATAGAAATTTGTCGCTTTTTTGTTGCTAATCAGCCACTACAAAAACAATGATGTTACCCTGGTTTTTTTGGAAAAATTATAAATTATGCTATCGAAGACTGTTCGCGGCGGACCGAAAAGTCATGAATTCAATACAACACCTGATCGTCAGTCTGGTATGGTTGTTGGGCTGTTATGATTGAAAATTCTTGTTTCGAAAGCGTTTCCAGGAATATAAGGATCATTGGTTAGGGAGAATTTTGTCTCTCAGTTTCGGATTCAGAGATTCTATCATAGAAGGTAGGAAATGGGAATCAGTCCTTGGGAGTTCGGAGACATTTTGAAATTGACCAGCAGAATAATGAGGCATCGTTGTCATTGCGAGTTCTATTGTCTCCGTGAAGATATCCCATTGCTACACGATGCTAGAATTAGCCCGAGGAAGAGCCTGCTTTCTGTATTCATAACCAGAATTTGCGAATTTATATTATCACGTCCCGTTACGGCCCTGTACTCGGGCTACATTTTCGGGCTCATTTCAGCCTCGTATTGCTGCAGGATTTTTTGATGATTACACTATGATGAGGCGTGCACGTTCAAGATCCTGTCTCCAGCAAATGGAGTTACATTTCTGAATGTCTTCATTGATTTTTGTGAGCGTGCTTGCCTAGGATTCAATTTCCAACGCTTATCCTTGGGTTTGCTAACACATGACATGTCCTAGGATGTGTACATCAAGAGCAACAAGATATTCCGCTCATAATCTGCGAGCAACAAAATGAGGAGCGGAAAATCAAGGTTCCATTAGGATTTTTTCATGCATTTCCATCGCCGGGCTCGCCCAGGATGCGATCTCCAACACGTATTTAGGGGTTTGCTGACTCATCGCAGGTCCTAGGACGAGGCGATCATGGGGAACAAATTATTCCTCCAACAGTTTCCGAGCAACAAATTGAGAATTTCCAGTCCCATTGAACTTTTCTATTCACTAAAATGAGGTGGGTTCGTCCAGGATGCAATTTTCAACATGTATCATTGGGTTTGCTGACACATGACATGTCCTAGCACGTGTACATCACGAGCAACAAAATATTCCGTTTGGAATCTGCGAGCAACAAAATGAGAAACAGGAAAAACAAGTTCCATCAGGATATTTTCATGCATTTTCATGGGCGTGCTCGCTCAGGATGCAATCTTCAACACGTATCGATGGGTTTGCTGACTCATCAAACGTCCTAGGACGGGGCGATCATGAGCAACAAATTATTCCTCCAACAGTTTCCGAGCATCAAATTGAGAATCGAGAATTTCCAGTCCCATTGAATTTTCCTATCCACTAAAATGAGGTGGGCTCGTCCAGGATGTAATTTTTAACATGTATCATTGGGTTTGCTAACACCTGACATGTCCTAGGACGTTCACATCACGAGCAACAAAATATTTTCTTCACAATCTGCCAGCAACCAAATGAGAAAAACGAAAATAAAGGTTCCTTTGGAATATTTCGATGTATTTCCATGGCGCGCCCGACCAGGATGCAATTCTCATTACGTATCTTTGTTTCCACTAGCTCATCACATATTTTGGAATGTTTCAATGTCAGGCAACAAATCATTCTCACCAAATCCTCCAAGGGACAAAAGCTCAGCCACGTGACCCCAGTAGTATTGAATGTCTATATATAATGTAATGCTGCGTGCTCTCCCTGGTAGCTATTCACGACCCTTATTGTTGAGTTCGCTGGCCATACTTTTGAGAAAATAAGTTTCATTGGACGATTCAATCATAAATACTCACTCTCAGTTTGTGATGGGAAGATCATGGGAATCCCCCTTCGTGAAGCAACCAACAATTCCAAGATATCTCCCCGTTTTGAATAAACAGCATATAATATCCATTGTAAGGGATATCATTCATGTAGGTATAGATGTATACAAAGAGAAAGCGAGAAAGAAATAAGTAAAGTGATAAGAGAAAAGAGGAAAGGAGAACATGCCGTCATATTGGCCTGGGTACATTTATGCGGCCGAAACCGAAGATGCACGCTCGTCCGAATTTGAATACGATAGTTGATCTCAATACATTGAAACTCATCAAGTACTATATCCGGTGCACCAGCCTCATTTCCCTTCCCCTCTCCCTCTCCCTCTCTCTTTCTCTTAACCTTATAAGGTAAGTAGACACGAGTTCGGTTGATTTCAAAGGATTATATTTGCCTTATTTGAATTAACAAAAGCTCTCGAGGATATTTAACAATAAAATCATTTGTACCACAATATAACTAGACTCTCGATTCAATTCATTTCATAAACCGCTACACTATTATGACAACTTGCCGTATATTATCAAATTTGGATCAGTCTTGAGGCTTGTTTTCACGTCTTTCTCTTTCTCACTCAAATCATCGTACTGTATCCAGTGGCCATCATTCCTCAAAACAATTGCGGTAAAATGCCCACTATTACTTTCTTCCGATTTCCTGGTAACTGGGGGCCCTTTATAATCAACAATGCCTAACAACTAAAGAGGTGTTCCATTCGGATTTGTGGGGTCCTTGACGAATCTTGGAATACTGCCAAGTTTTATAAATCTATCATTCCTCGTTTTGTATATATCGAAAAATAATAAATCACCAATAATCATCAGAAATCCATCAAATATGTCTGTAATGTTGAGTGGATGTATTAATTTGAATGTGATGTTCAAAGTTTCGTGTATTTAATGTGCTACAAAAGTGCATATCAATATTTTTCATTGTAATTCATGGGAAAGCAGTTTTTTTCAAATGTAAAATCTACTGTTCAAACTATATAGGACAAATGTTTTCTTTATTCTGTTGCATGTATTCATCAAGTAATAGCAAACAAGATTTTAACGTGTAACAGAATATCTGCAATGTTATCAATGATTAATATCTTGATATCAAGAGGCATAATTTTCATGATTATGCATGCATATTCATTACAAAAAAGTAAATATTCACTGATTCAATGTTCCAGACACCGTCAGAAGCTGTTTCTCTTCGTACAGTTTACTCACCAATTGATATAATTGAGTTCGTTTCGTATCCTCCGCATTGATCTTTTGAGCACTTAGTCTTCCTGTTGATCGCGACATGCTTTTCGATCACATCTGGGAAATCATTTTCCAAAAGCACCTCAAAATCAAGCTAAATAATTATCAAATTTTCCTGCCTTGGCACACAGCCATTAGCACACTGCGCAACTTCTATCAAACTCGGCATGGTTTTGAATAAAAAATTGGCCATGGCTCCTATCCTTGTTGTACAGTCTAGCAATTTTAGACTCGAGTGATGGGGCTCAACTTCTCTCGATGTATTCATCAACAACCTCCCTCTCATCTTATAAATTTGTGCACTCATGCCACTTGTTAGAGTTTTATCTACTATTTTCACGAATTCATTCTCTCCACATTCATTCTGGATCTACACATACATATCGATGGTATCAAAAAATGGGAAGAAACGGAAAGAACAGTAGTATATTAATATAATATACAGCAAGAAAGAGGAACCACATAAAAATGTCAAATTTAAATTTTGGTCATGACTTTCAAGGAACTGACATTGGGATTATAAAATTAGGATCTTGAACGAATAAAGTAACAATATACACTGTTAAAAATTTCTTGAAATTTCATGTACTTTTCATGTACATATGTGAATGAAAATTCAATTTTTGTGAACTGAAATAGGAATCCAAATACATGTTATTGAATTTTCAAGTTATCGTGCATGAAAATTGAAATTAATGCACAGGTGATTGAAAAAACTTAAAAAAATTTAATCCAGTATAATAACATAATAATATCATTATAATTATAATCAAATCATGACTCTAATGGCATCCAACTGAAAACAACAAAAATGATTCAAGTTGGTTTGGATTTGAAAAAAAATCTAAAAATGCTCATATCTCAAAAACTAACCTTCAAAAAACGGGAAATTCTTGCATTATGGCTTCAGAATACGCCCTTGAAATACAATTTTTCTCACTTGGATCACCGTGTATACTAACGCTTCGACGAAGTCATCCACGTATCCACTTCAACTATGTACCAGTTAGATCACACGGTTTGTTCAGTGTTTCTACATCACAAGTACATCTTGATTCACAAGTTTGAAGAATGAACGCAAGGTCATATACGCAGAAAAATGCCGCGTTCTACATAAGTGGCAATGGCTTGAGTGATAGAGCTTTGGCGTCCGATTTCGACGTCCCGCGTTCACATCTTGTGAAGGTGATTTTTTTTTTCAACAATCATGAACATGTGCATGAAATTTAAAGAACTTGTTATTGAATTTTCAATCATGATTTCTCTCAACAATCAAGAACATGTGCATGAAATTTAAAGAACTGGTTCTTGAATTTTCAATACTTCTGTACATTACTTTTCATTTACGTGAGTGGAAATTGCTTCCATTACATGTGGTTGAAAATTCAATCAGAAATTTCTAACAGTGTAGAGTACATCAGGTTTTCATGAATGTACACGGAAAAAAGTGAGTAGCTGTAAGATGGACAGCCATTTTTGAGGCTGCAATAGCTAAATTTTAGCTACTGCAGCAAAATTATCAGTTTTATCAGCTAAATTTTAGCTGATTTTGCTGAGAAATTAGCTGTCCTGTGGGTGCTAAAACATTTAGCTATAATAACTAAAATTTAGCTGATACAGCTAAAAATGTCTTTCTGTGTATAAGATACATTCATTCCACTCCGATTCCCGAGATACAATGTACAAATTTGTGGATATGAATTATTCACGTGCATATTACCGTAATAGCAGGACATTAACCCTTAATACGCACACCTTTTTTTTTTGAAACATCCCTGGTGAAAATGGAAGCGGAAAGGGAAAGTCAACAAAGCGTGTGCTGGAGGATAACAGAAACATTAATGCAAAGTATACGGAGCTTAGATGGAAGGAATACAAAGAGTATGCGGAGCAGGAGTTGAAACAAAGGAAGCATATATAATTCAAGAAACCTACACGGAGAAAAAAGTATTGCTGGCATAACAAGCAGGTCTGTTACTACAGCGTCTACAAAAAATTAGCTAAAAGAGCAGGAAAAATGATTGACACAGCTAAATTCTCTTGCTGACACAAACAAATTTGTTAACAGAACTAACGTCTTGGCTGCTGGAGTAAATATTTTTACAAGGATCACAAATTCCTTTGTATGCGCTATAGTAGCAAATAATTTTTTCTCCGTGCAATTAAACAAATGGAACCTTATAGCGAGAATCGAACCTTTTAAGCTTTCTTTTTTCTTCACCATTTCATGCTTACTTAAAACTCTATATGCGTTCGTCTCAAAACCATGTTTTGGGAGTTGGTGGAAGAGAGCCCTCAAAAACTACGATGTTAAGAATTTCTTGAGATTCAATTCATTTTTCAAGGTCCCTTCTAAATGAAATTTTCAGCGGTCCCTGGGGCTGCATTGAGAATTCAGTCACATGTAATTGACATTTCAATTTTGGCTATATTATATTAGCCATGATTTTATGGTTTAATAACTGAATTTTTATTCATTTGTCGTTGAAATTTCAAAAAATTTTCCAGTCACATGAATGGAAATTGCTTTTATCACATGTGATTGGCGCTTCATGCAGAAATTTTTAAAAGTGTATCTTAACGATTCAATTGAAATGGTGCACATTTCTTCCAGATGGGATTGACTAATGATGAATCGAAGAAGTCTTGATTTTATTATTCATAACTCTTTTCATGAAGAGATATGTGACAAAAACCTACCAAAAATTTGAATTTTTTCTCAAATTTCGTCAAAAATTTCTCTTTTCTCCAACTCTTTGATCATGATCTACACATTGTGAAAACAATTTTTGGATTAAAATTGTGCCAGGATTAAATTGAAAACGCAGCGAAAAGTAACTTACTTCGAGTATAACGTAATCATACTAAACAATCGCCGACACAATGGTGAAAGCTGAATTTTAGTCAATTTTGGAATAAAGGGACATCCAATTGAAGCCATACTTTTCACTGTGCAGTTAACTACTAATAGAAGGAATTGAGTTTTCTCATTTCAAATAAAGCTGTCATCAGTTATCGTGTCCGCCGCGAGGACACGTGTTTCCAAGAAGTAGGGTTGCCAGATAAAAACCGGGACAGTTCGTTCATTGGTTCCGTCTTTCAGAATCTGAAATATGAATGGTTAGATACATGCGAATTATCCAATTATAGACTGTCCCGGTTTTCATCTGACAACCCTATCGAGAAGTATCCAAAAATCAAGTTCTCTCGATCAAGTTCTCTTTTCAAAGTTTTACTTTAGATTCATGGAGATCTCCTATCACTGAGAGAAATTCTGATAGTGACTGTAACTAAAACGTCACAACTCAATATTCTTAATGACAGCTACTCAAAATTTGATTGATTCAACCAAGAAATTATAGTTAATATAATCAAGCTTGTTTTCGTATTCAATTGTGGTGCATACTTTCCTGTCTTTCTCACGCATAAGGATGCGTGAGTTAAATTTGTCAAGATTGACATTTTAAATTGCGCAATTTAGATTGTCCGGGATTGAAAGGCTCAATTGATTTTGGATGCGCATTTTTCCCTACAATGGCAGTGCTATATCTTCACAACACATTTATTCTTACCCGCAGAAACGTAGGAGTGAGTATTGTTGTAGGTTATAAATTAGAATCAAACAATATAGTTTCCTTGGTCGCCATTGCGGTAGAAGTGTATTAAATGTTAAAAAATAAGACAAAAATGGATACCAGTGTCATTTTTCTAACCTTCATATGCTTTTTGTAAATTATTATCTGCATTATGGTTTTGTACAAAATTCACAAGTCATTTCAACCATGATTTATAAATTATCTTATTATAGTGTACCTTACTATTGAGAAGTAATTGTGGGAAATAGTTGTGTTCACTAAAAATCAAATATTTTCGATCCTAACCTTTGGTTACGCTGAAAAAAATTTCTAGAGGAAAATTCCTATAAATTCATGTGAAGTAATTAACATATACATGTGTTGGGAATTTCCCGAACTTGTCCGAAAATTTACCAGGAAATGTTGAAAAAAATCTCATGAAGTTTTGGATTTTCAGATAAATTTATGGGAAATTTCATATAAATTTATCGGAAGTTGTTCTCCTTACCAGTAATGGGAATTTTCCGGTTACTGTATACAGAAAAATTCCGATTATTTATTACAGTGTACATTATACACTAAAAAGTAGTAAATGATACTAAAGAAAAATAGTTGAGACGTTATTTTACTAATTCTTTTGGATAATGGCAACTAATACTTTCTCTCAGTGTAGTAGAAATGACAATCAAATCAATGTTGTTTCCAGCTTGGATGCCTCAGAACAATGTTGATCTGCTGTTGATTTCTATCAGGGTGTCGTTCAAGTTATACTTTTTTAGATGGCTGGAAGTCTTAATAAAAAATTGTTCCAGAGTATGAACACAAAAGTTCAGGACATATGCTTTCTTCAGCTTTGGAAACTTTTTCTGAGTTTCATCTAAGATATAATCGAACGGATTGACGCAAAACATCCAGTAATTGAATTTTATCAATTTGTGAATTCCTTCTTTAGCAAAAATCGCTGTTTACATTTCGTGAAAGGCACCCGGAAAAAATGATCAGATCTGATCAGATCTATTAAGATCTGAAAAACTGCGATTTTGGCTTGTGTTTGTCACAATATATGTGCAAAATCCAATTCATATACACACAGATATCACCAAATTTCTGACAATTGAACCACCAATTGCTCATTAAGATTTAATCTAATATTCAATTCAGATCTAAAGAGATCTACTCAGATCTAACCAGATGTGCCAAGATCTGATCAGATCTACTGAGATCTGAACAGATCTAATCTGATCTTTTGAACCAGATCTGACCAAGAATCAGATCTACTCAGATCTATTTAGATCTGAATAGATCTAATGATTTTTTCCTGGGCATCATCTACTTTTAATGGTAAATAATAATTATGAGAATACTCACCTTTTCTCTTAATTTAGTATAGTCTTGGAAGGCATATAAAAATATTTGAAACAAACTGTCGAAAGGACATGTGTTCAGAAATGATACCATATCATTATCTATTTTGATTGGCTGCAGTGCCATGCTGTTTCCATTTTTCAGGATTGGTCATTTTTGCCTCCTCGGCAGAGTTAAAGCATCGTGGATGGCTTGCTTCCTTTGCCCTAAATAAATTCCTCTGCTTTTATTTTTAGAGCATAGTCCACGCCAATCTTCTTCCTCACGACTTGCAAGGATGTCCACAACATTCCCTCCCTTGAAACAGTCATGACATACTCTTTTCTCCCCATATCCCTCGTTGTGTTCATTCATAGAAAATGAACACGGTTCTACGGCATGCACAAATTTGCAGCAAATGACGCGTTGATGACTGCCGCTAGGTACATCGTCATCTGCACACACCGGGCATTCAGAACCTGGATTGAGTTGATTGGACGAATGATTATCAGAATTCGCAGCTATATTTATTTCAAGTTGTACTGTTTCCAATTCAAACGGGCCGGATTGATTTTCAAATGGGAGCTGTTTTTCGGTGGCTCGTGGACTGCATCCCCTTGAATCATTCAAACCTCCACACAAAATATTGTTATAAAACTTAAAAATAATTATTGCTGAAGGAGATTTGCTACAATATTTACACGTCTCTTGGATTTGATATTTCAAAGATATCCAACAGACATTTGAAAAAAAGTGATATTCAATCTAATATATTCAGACCGATCTAATATATTCGATGGTTCGTAAAGTATGTTACGGAAAAAGGATCAAAACCGATGTATTGTACTTCCAATCAAATATAATGATTTATATATATCGGGATCGACATATAATGATGCAGTATACTCATGTTTCATTTTATGGAGTACGTTGGATGTGTATAAATGAGGTGCTCCAACTTCGCCCCTTTTAGACAATTCATCGCAACTTTTATTTCTATAAACATCGACGGATTTTCCTTCTAACTGTGCACCAATTTCTTTTCGAATGGGTTTTCGGGCGTATCTTTTCCCACATCTTTTCTTATTTCTACCAGTGCCTTCAATTGAACATTTAAAGTACACCATTTCTTCATCCTTCGCAACCGTTATTTGACAATCCAACTGTGTACCACAATTACAAAATCCTGTAATAAAATCCACAGATATGAATGCTGCTGGAGTCCAAATCATTCATTGAAACAAATTGGGAATCGAATAACAACATATTCAGCTGTTGAAGGCCCAAAATCTCATAGTTATCTAACAAAATCTTAGTTCATATGACACAAAGTATATAAAACTTCCGCATATTAAATTGCCGTTTTGTCTTCCGGTATAACTCGGACTACTATATCGAATGTGAGAATTTTTATTCGAGGATTTTTATCCAGCCGTTTGGATCATATCCTGAATCAATAATCAGCATTAACAGTAAATCAAGTAGTACAACAAAATAAGGCTTACCATGGATATAACCGCTCTGCTTATCCGCTGAAATATAGTGGTTTTGAAAATTAAATCCACATTTTAATCCACTCGCATGCCAAATTTCATCCGTTACTTTTTCCTGCCAAACACCCGGAATAAAAACATTTCGATGCTCTTTGTTACGAGGATAGAATATTTGTTGGGTGATTTCATCGAACCCTGTTTGTGGCATAATAAATATGCATTTATTTTCTCATACTTCATCCTCTGATACATCCGTGCTCCCATCTGATGTAAGTGTAGTATCAGGGGGAGGGGAATTGGTTTCAATATTCGCGAAAATCAGATCTCTTAAACCGAATCGACTTAAACATATCATCGCGTGTATCGATGACCCCGATAATTTGTAATTCAATTCCTTGGAAATATCACCCCATATTTTATCAGACTTAGATATAATTTTGCCCGTGTCTATAATAATTTTATCTTGATACTTAGAAACTATTTCTCGTAAAATATCTGGGTTGATATTTGGTTGTCGACCACGTTTGGAATCCATGATAGCACGAGATCTAATCACCGTAACGCGTCACGAATGACTGTGCAACGGTTCAGTGCTCGAATATTTGAACCGAGTATCACACTCACGCAACGCAACCGGCATGTCCGTGTGAAGAAAGCGGGACTATGGTTGCGCGCGCCATCACATACTCTCTCCGTTGATCATCGAACAGTTGATGAGAGAGCAACAGAAAAAGCATGCCAGATTGCGCGCGAATCAATATACCCTCTCTTTTCACACGGACATGCCGCTTGTGTTGGTGAGCGATGGTACCCGGTTCAAAACTCAAGCACAAGCGGAGACCCACAGAATAAACAAAAGCGGCGCTTTGATTTTTCTCACAAGATCACTCAAAACAGCCTTCGATGTATGACTCATATACAGCCGAACAAATTAACTTGTGTACATGGTATGAGATATTGTCTATGGGATTATTGGAAATTCTTTATGTCATGATACTTGCAAGTGCATTTGCAACGTTGCCGCAAAACAAGCACACCACAGAAACTATTCGTATTGAATTTTATACAAGAGTTTTTTTTTATTCAACTACACCTAAACGAGGATAGCTAATGTTTAAATGTTTGTTTGGTTTCTAGTTTTTACTACTTCACGCAAGTAATACACGAAGATTGTATCCCCAAGTGTTCAGTTCTTATACGTCAATATCTCAGCTCTACATGGGTGGAATGTCTTCAAAGACATTACAATTGAAAGTTTATTTTCATATCACTTGATCAAACTCATTATTGAACTGTGAATATATTCAATAAATTTCGAAATATTCGTGACTTGAAGTTCCTTCGGGGTTAAATATTTCGTTGGTCGTTATGTAAAAACTAAGACATCACGAATCATGGAAAAATATGTTGTGGAAGTTTGAATCATTTATAGAAACGAAACGAAAATTCAAACTCACAAAATTTGATAAATCACAGTCGATTCATCTTCTTGATTTGACTCCTTGGAACTGGAAATATCGTTCAAAGATGCACTGCAAGATTTTTTGATCTCTAACAGCTGAATATTGTGTTATTCGAGTATTAATTCGTTCCAATAAACGATCCCAACTCCAGCAAAATGAAAAATATAATCTAGAAATAAACCTCATCCACCAATATCTTGGGATTCATTGAATCTATTCGGAATATGTGGAATCCTTCGAGCAATATAGAAATAAGCTCCCAATTATGAAGCTGAAACTAGCAAACGTAAAGCTAGCAGCCAATTGTTGTAACTTTCGATTAAACGTTGTTGAAAAGCTTTTTTTATATCAGAAATCGATTGAGCAGCCTTCCACTACACTGTTCAGATGCTTAAATTCTTAATAAAAATTTTGTGTAAAAAGTTATAACAATCGGTTGCTAGTTATAGCTTCATCTTCCAATTAGGAGTACACCCAGACAACATGCTCTCACGAAGCGACACACATGGATAAGGATTTGCGCGTAATGTGCTTGTACGCTCTCGAAGCGACGCACATGGATAAGGATCTGCACGCAAACCTAGGGGGGAGCTTCAAAATGTTATCTGGGTAGGAGCTTTTGGCTCGAATTATGACATTCCAAATCGAGGTTATCCTAAGCATCTAACAGTTGGAGTTTATTTTGAAATTCAGTTCATGATTATGTTGACTTCTCAATTATAATATGATATTAACGTTTTTATATTGAAAAATATCAATTCAAGATATCCAAAGTCGGGCCAACTGATAGCGTTTCAGCACAATGAAAGAAGGCTGCAAACAAAATGTTCATATTTCAGTGAAAATCCATGACCACCTCCCACCCCGACTGGAAATTATCATAGGGTTAACCTGACATATGGTGAGGACCTGACAAGGTGTTCCGAAATACGGTATGCCTGCTGAAATCCTAATCAGGATTAGATGTGGATGCCCCACGTAGGGATGTGGATGCCCCACGTAGGGAAATCCTAGAAGGTGGAAATGGGTTTTCCTCGCTGTAATCTCATCAAGACCTTGTTAGGTTATCCTGAGATTATGAACATATATGTTTGTAAAGTATAGTTTGATGAAGTGAATGCAAAAATGTCTTAATTCTAGATTGTATACTCCTTGGTGAAGCACATTTTCTCTAAATTAGGGAAATATTTCTGAACAAATGTCAACTGTGCATATCTTTCAAGTTTGATCTCCCCATGCAGAACACAACATTTTTGGGTTGTAGATTTCCTGTTCATATCCTAATTTCAATTTATTCTGGAGGTTTTGATATGGGATTCCGCATCAAATCCTTATTAGTCTTGCCTCATTAGGTCCTTATATTAGTGAAGCGTGACATGACTTGTCAGGTCCTAACAAGGTTGCCTTACCAGGACCTGGGCTGGATCAAAGTTGACCTGATCTGGTCCATGGGGTAAATTTCTAGCCAGGACATAGCGATAGAGGTTAGGCAGTTCCAAAAGTATTCTGAAAAATATCTTTAAGATGTCTTATGCAACATGAAAAGAACAGGATTCAAGAATTATCCGTTTTTTAGAAAGGATCCTTCTCATACCTATTGTTCTTTTCATATCGCATAAAGTATCTTAAACGTCTCCTTCAGAATACTTTTGAAAATGCATAACCTCTGCTGCCATGTGAGCTTACTCGGAAACACTAGTGAAAAACTATCTGTTACAGCTAAATTAATTAGCTAGGCTGTGCGGCTAATTGTGTTTAGGTGTCGCACCCATACAATCCAGCCGTTCTTTTGGAGTGAAAGTATAGGCGTCATCGCTAAATATTTTAATGGTTACAACTATATTTCATCAGCAATAAAGTTTATTCACTACAGCTAAACTTCCATCTTAACGAAATCCAGCGTTATCATTTAGGTGGAATATCAAGAAATCTTCGTGATGAACCTAAACATTTTTTTCCGTGTTATGCAAAGATTCATTCGTTAATCTTGTAACTTGATTTTTGGATAAAATCACTTTGAAGAGAACACAAATTTTGATGCAATCGAATGCACACAGTTTTATGCAATCTCGATACATACAAATTGAAGTGCAAGCATCGAATAGTCAAACAGCGCATTACAGTGTTCCCATATCCAATCCCTTTTCTTCTATCAAAATAGCATTGTCTGCTTCGTGAATTTCTCTCTTGTCTGAGAGACTCATGACTATTCACTGATTTTATCTGTGATTTACTGTTAACTGCAGACTCAATGAGACTCTCCGGCGATTCAAATTTAAAGAGCAGCAGCACGGCTATCGAAAATGGCAAATCTAATATTTTCTCAATCTCTGAATTTATTGCATCCCGGCTTCTTTTGATTTAAAATCGAGGAAACCATTACAATATACATGATTTCACGTTTTTGTAAACAAAAGAAAAACCCATGAACTCCATTCGAGATACAATTTACAAACTTTCTAACGGAACAAACAGGAACGAGGCGTGAACCTTATTCATGTTACTTACTTGATGTTACAGCGGAAGAAATCTCATCGAGACTTTGTTTAAAAGAGATGAAAAAATAGAAATCAACCGTTTTTGTCGATAGGAGGGAATGATGGAATTTCTGGTAACCGAGAGAACGATAAGCGAATTGAAATCAATTGGAAAAAAGGATCCATTGATCCTGAAGTAAAGAGGAACATCGAGATATAGTCGAACGAAGATTGGAAGTTCTGTTCTATTCTGGTCAAAATGGTAGATATATACTTTTACAGAGACGTGGAGGGAGAAGCGATAAAACGATCAAATCCTTTCGTTCTCCAAGGAATATATATCTATCTATCGTATTTATTTATCCATATCGGAATAACGATTATAACTTTCCAAACAATACTTCCGCTTTCGAAACTTTTCCAACGGCGAGGAGTTGTTTTCCCCCTTGCTACGCAATCCCGTATATGGCATGAAGGAAATTTCTTTCTTTCTTTTTCATCGCTTTCCCGGATAAATGGCAATTCGTTCTTCATTCGTCAAATATTCAAATCCACGAAAACGTCTTTTAACGATCGTTTAGGAATCTTAATGCGAAGAATGTGAAATAAAAACACAATCCTTTGTACTTACCTTGACTCGTAATGTGGTAAATGTAATGATAAAATATCTCTTACGCGCGATATTTCTAGCTTTCGCAGCTGAAGAACACACCATTCTCGTTTCTTCGCGAGAATTAATTAGAGAACGCTCACACAAAGAATATCACTCTTGGACGAGGGATGATTAGATACTTATTCTTCAACGAGTAGTGCACTTTGATTGTTTTTATTTGGAATAACCTGCTTGCAATCCATCAATCGGTTTTACTTACTTATTTCATTGAACCATCAAATAATTTTTCTTCCGATATACGATGGGTGAGAATAGGTATGAAAATGATAAGTCTGTGATCTCGAGAGACCACGGAAGTCAATTCTTATGTAAATTATATGGATTTTTCGAACCTGGATTTGCGATCTCGGAAGCAACTGTGTAATCTATTTTCATGCCAATGAATTGTTAATCGTATTTATGGAATACTTGCGCACTATGTATGTTATTATTTATACCCTTTTGGAATGTATCTCAATGAATAAGGTTTGGAAAATATCAAACACAGGTGGTATGCTTGGATGATTTCTATAGTCGAGATGTTACAATAACATATCAAACCTTGATACCGGATCGCAGATTACAGGATATTCCTGAGAAAATGTTATTAAGCAATTATTTCGTTGCAAAGTACAAAATACAGTTGGATCAATTCGATATTTGTCTCGACAACGAGTTCTCGAGAGTAAAAAAAAAGTCGAACTGAACCGCGCGGATGATTTTCTCTTCATCCTCCGAAGTAACATGTTTTTCCAATTAGGTGATTTACAGTAATTATATAGGTAGATACGCATTTATCCAGTCCTTCCAGGAACCCTAGACCTATTGCACTTGTCTTGACCTACCATCTCATTCCTTCCGATTCAAATATCAGGGTAAGGAAGGTTATAATAATAGTTTCGAGACACGATTCTTCTTGACTATATCCATATGCGAAACCATTACCGCTCTTATCTCTGCACGAAAAAGTATATTATTTCGCACGTGGATGTGAAGTCGATCGTTAGGTCGGAACCAAACCGTACAAACTTGTAAAGATAAACACACACACGATCATTGTCTGATCAGGGAACAAAGATGATCCTCGAGTATGTAAGAATGATGACGTAAGATTTTATATTACAAGAAGCTTGTCTAGGCTTCTGAAATTGAATTACATGCGTGATGTCAGCGAAACTTATAAGATCATAGTTGTTGATGAACATGCTGGTTATAAATAATTAAGCGAGGGAAGAAAATGAAAAATCAATTAGAAAAGGAAGAGAGTTTGTTGATGTAATCCTTCTTGATGTTCAAGTGTGTGCGCGCGCGCGTGTGTGTGTGTGTGTGTGTGTAACTGATATTACTGGAGTTTTTAATTAGCACAAGGCAAATCTTGCATCGAAGAATATAAAAGTACATTGTTTTAGAGTGTTGTTTTTTAACAAAAAGTTCTTCTCTGCTGCTGAATCTGAAACTAATATCAATGGATTGATTTCATCAATTTCGAGGAGAGCGATTTTTATTCCGTGTACTCTGAAAAATGATAAATCCAAATGATGGGAGTACAGATTTAGATTTCTGTGCTCATGAAAATCCATGGAAAATCATTCAATTATCGAGGCAGGTCATTTTTTTTCTCTGCACCGTCTGTTACCCATACAGTCATTTCATGGTATATTTGTATTCTTCAACACCTGTACCTCTCGTATATCTTCATCATTATTATCCTCATCATTACCACACCTATGTTGAAGCATAAATAATTTCCCGGCGCTTCCTTTGAATGTCGACTTGCAACATAGTGATTATTAATCAAAGTGATCTTTTCTCCAACTAAAAGCTGAAGATATATCAAAGAAGTAATGAAAGTAAAACGAGAAAATAATTGCACAAAGGATGTATTCGTCTTCCACAGTAACGTAATATAATTATACGAACTTAAAGCTTGTACTCGTACAATGAGAATTATATTCAAGTTATATCAAATCTATGTAAAATTCTATGCAGTCTTCTTCAACTTTGCTCTCAACGCGGAAGTCCAACATTTATATTCAATCTCTTAAAAGATTGAAAAGTTAATTTCAGATATTGGTATATTCTTTCGAAAAATGAGTTTACCACCTTATTGCTTTATCAGCTCAAACGTGGTAGTAAGAAACGAATATTCTACGATGTTGTGTGGAACAAAAAAATGGTACAACAGAAGGAAAAAGATACGTTATATACGACATTAGGATTTGTTCTCCGAGAAAACCAGTCATTACGTAACGTAATCACTACACTGTAAACGAACATGTACACATGTATAATTCTCAAGGGGAAATACGTATAACAATTCCAAGTCACCAATTGAATGACAAAACAGTACCGAGTGTCTATTCGAAGGGTTACTGTACCAGTAGTCGACTGTTTCAGCAAATTTCATTCATTTTAATTTCAAAACAATCGGTGATGGATGATATCGAAGACAAAAGTTCTTTGTTCTTTTGTAAAACTATATCCTTTCTCATGGCTGAGTCCTATAGTCTGCAAATGTAGCGTTGCTGTACGTGAAAAGATTGCGGTTGCATAGAAGGAGATATCGAAACAAAAACAATAAAATAAGAGATCAGATTTAACGGAGGAAAAATGAAATGAATAAATAAACAACTTTGTAATACTTTATCTTACGTGAAGGAATGTTCATTCAAGGTGAAGGGTTCTTCAAAATAAAGGTATGAGATAATAATAAAAATACATGAGTTTTTATCGAGAGCGTTGATGTGGGTAATGTGAATACATCAAAGAACAAATGCACGTAATTTTATGTGGACATCGTTAAACATGCAGTGCAAATGTTATATGTCGTTATATATGCGTTTATATATAATAGGTACACGCAAGAGGGTTCAACGAGTGGAGCATCTGCAAGCCATCCGCTTCCTCCTCCTTCATTCTCTTTCCCTCTCGTCTCTCTTTCATTCTGTATATACCCTGATAGTCCCAGCCAATTGCGCTCGTTAACTTCACTAGCACGAGCCCCGGTGTTTCTCGTACTAATTAAGTGAATTTTTCATAAATATCTATTCATATTTTTGGGTTCACAGAAGATCTGAGGGATTATTTAACTGAAACACTCATGAAAATATATGACGCAGAGGAAAATAAAGTGTAAATGTTCTTGTAGAATTTATTCGTACGAAGTAATCGTGTGATTAATCAATTCTTATTGTAACGAGGTGAACAAAGCTTGATTAAAATCATAGAAGAGTGTGAATTCGATAAACGTATAATCGTGGAACGAAATTAAGATTCATTTAAACTCTAATCATGCGCTTCTTTCCTTTCAATACTTTCACATAAATCTTGAGTTTAATCGGAATCATGATTACTAATTCATACCCGTATGTGTAATTTTAGGGTATTAACTTTCTAATGAATAGTTGTCAAATTAAATGCGAGAAATTTTTATTGTGTGATAAATTCCATTATACGTTAATTTGTTGGAGTAAATGAACTAATTCCAGATTCATGTGTGAGTTCACCAGTGGTCGGAATGATAAATTTCATCCTTTGAAAACTGTCCAAGTTTTTGCACATGTGAAATCTATGGGGGAAAAGTGGCATGAATGAGTCATCTTGTTTCATTTAGCAATTACCGAGCGAATCGCATAGGAATTTTGATTTTTGAATTCTGGGAAAACTATAGTAATTTTAACTAGTATGAAGTAAATTGAATGACAATTGCAATAATAAATTATACTTCAAAGCTGTCTCTGTTCCAAATTGAATTTCAAAATGTTTTCGCGTATGCAACTCTTCCTCCACAAAACTTTCAGAAGAAAGCTGATTTTTAACCCATTCAATTATCCATTCTCGGTGTACTGAGAAAAATCTGCATTGTAGAAATCATGTTTCGATATAGTAATGTATTCGACAGTGAAAAATACATTATTTTGGTTATTATTACCATGAGTTAGGTGATAAATACCATCTTTCTGGTGAATCAAACCGAATGTACGGTGAAATTCAACACTGAAAAGGTACTTTTCACTTTTGAAAGGCTGGCTTCAGTTTTCATTATTTGACGGGTGAAAAATATACGAAATAGAGGTTATTTTCACATTTCATTGTTCTCAGTGTGGACAAAATATAATTTCAAAAAATTATTTGATGAACATTCGAGAACACACCTTCCACAAACATGTAATTTCAATTACAACTTGAAAATAAAATCATATTGATGTTGGTTTTTCTCTGAGTTGAAAGTGGTGTATGAATGGGTGCGCAACGCATTGCATTCAAAACCTTAGAAAGCGGCTCTCTCTTCCTTTAATCCTTTCTTTCACTCTCCCCGTGGATTAAAAAAAAGGATATATCAATAGCGATTAATGAGAAACCCCTCGAATCTCAGTGCATCGCTTCCACGTGAAAACTTTTAGAAATTTTTTTTCTGCTTGAAACTAAACTGGAGAAGAGAAGTAACAATGCACGACCCAGAATCAGGTCAAGTAAGATGCATCATCATCATTATTTATCTTTTCTTCCTTCAATGTTGAAATTGCAGAAAAGTAACTATAATCACAACAATTGTAATAAGGAAAAAAAGAAAAGTGTCTTGATCGGTTGGCGAAAAATTGTTGTCGCAAAGTAGCCGTGACTAACACCGGCGAGTACTCTGTAACTGCTTTCTTGAATTATGAATGAACGAATATCTCTGCCAGTAGGCATGTAAGTTGGGAAAACGTATGTACATACTTTTACTATGGAGTCGAAAGTTCTAACGGTAATCTCAAGTGGCTGAGGGCTACTCCAAGTTGAGATAAATGGCTGCTTACGTTACGTGTTATATACGAATACCGTCAGAACATGCCGTTTAAACGTCAGAAAATTTCACTTGGTATCGTTATGGATAATGATAACTTCCTGATAATCAATGTAATAAGTGCTGATCCTCTTGATCGAAGGAAATCCACAAAAGAGATTGCGAGCCATGATTCTGAGAGGAACGAATAGACGAAGGAGCGAAGATCTCGAACGATCGATTAATCGAAGGAGGAACAGGCGCGAAAAAAAAATTGTGTTCCATCGCGTGAGACAATGATGCTTTTATGATCTACAGAGTGAACTCCTGTCTTTAAAACGTATTTGAACAGCTTGGAGATATTTTTATCATAAAATGAAAAAGGTATATGACTTGTATATCGATCAGGATTCTTTTCTGAAGACTTTGTTTGAATTGAAATTCAAAATAAGATTTGAAATCAAAATTTTGAAGTAAATTTTGTAAAGAATGATTGTGGAACTTTCCGTCAAAAAATGATGGCAGCAAAGTTCCTTCATAGATGATGAATTTTTATGAAGCTGAAACTGGCAGCTATAAAGTTAGCAGCCGTTTGTAATAATTTTTTAAACAAAGCGTCTATCAAAGATTGAGGGATCTGAAACGTTGATTGGGATGTTGCTTAATCGATTTCTGATATAAACAAAGCTTCAACAACGTTTAATAAAAAGTCACAAGAACTGGCTGCTATAGCTCTACAGCGGCTACCCTAGTAGGAATGCTCTAGCGATTCATTAGGTTTTCAACACTTATCCCAACGAAAAACTAGAAAACTTGCCAGTAACTTGCAAGTGACTAGCGAATGTCTGGTTATTCCGTGGGACAGGTGTTACAAAACCAATGAATCGCTAGAGCATTTTTTCTACTAGGGTAGTTCTAGAGCTCCTTGGAATTTTGATGGACTTTGTCTCCATTTGTAAAGGATTCAACACCCAAAAAACAAAATAATTCTTCGAAAGGGTGGAAAAATCCCTCAGTTTTGATGGAAAAACGATTCCCCCGCGATGATGGGATGAAATCTATCACAGTGTGAAGGAAAACTCCGCACATTTTTTACAGTGTAGTGTCTTTGTGAATCACTATGAAGACTGGCGATTTCTGTAATTTTCTACACTGAATTTGAATTTTATGTGCCTACAAATCAAAATGCGCTACGTATGTTAAGAGGATACCAGCGCATAGGTGGTTCCATCTGGTGGCATTTTGGTTTGCACTAAGATACTCAAAACTGAACGCATAAAAAAGTCTGAAATTCTCAGGGATGAATCTTCAAAGGTTAATCTAGGTCTGTATAGAGCCGGAATTTTGAATTTCGGAAAAAAGCAAAAAAAAAAATTCTTGCTTTTTTTTGAAATTCAAAATTCCGGCTCTATACAGACCTAGATTAACCTTTGAAGATTCATCCCTGAGAATTTCAGACTTTTTTATGCGTTCAGTTTTGAGTATCTTAGTGCAAACCAAAATGCCACCAGATGGAACCACCTATGCGCTGGTATCCCCTTAAGCGAATTTCATTACACTGATCAACAGCCATTTTAGGACATGAAGTTTGAGAACTGATTTGGAGTACTTTTAGATCACTGAATACGAAAACAACATCAGATTTGTTGGATCAGCTCGTTTTTGTAAATACATTTTTACACAAAATTCATCAATTATATAGATTATACATGAAAATCATGTATAAACGATAATAGAAAGTGAGCTAATCTAAGAAATCCACCAAAAGCACTTCGAATCAGTTAACAGACTTCAGGCACCAGAGAGAAAATTTTTTTGGTTGATCTGAGGTATCTTTTCGAAGATCTCTTTTCTCCGTGCAGTTGAATTCATGGGAAATTTCATACACTTACATCGGCAATTGATTTCCCATCCAATGATTAGAATTTTCCGGTCGCTGAATACAGGAAAATGTCGATTATTTTTTCCAGTGTACGTTGAAGTAAGGCAGTGTACGGTAGTGTGGGACACCCGTTCTTTTTTTCGACAAAGTGCAAATATGGCGACACCGACTACTGTCAAACTGCTCTTATGACATGAGCTAGTTTTTGAGCTAACACTGAAGCGAATAGCCGCATTAATTTTATTGCGCCCCAACATCGTGTGTGAAAATTAGAAAAAAAGTTTTTTTCCAAGTTCTTGTGAATGCTATAATTTCAATGAAATCTAGTGAGAAAGGTAAATGTAATGCATGTATAGGAAGTGTTTTCATTATATTTTATGATGAAATATTAATTCAAGCCAAAATATGCACACCTCAATTTTTTTCTGTAATGATGAAAATGGCTGTCATTCCCTAGTGCGGGACACCGTTTGTACGGTAGTGTGGGACACCATTGTAATATTAATCGATTGTGTTTTATTCAATAGGAGTGGTTTAAAAGTGAACTGTCCGTCTCTTTAATTGCCTCCCCCAGTAAATTACGCTCCAAGAGAAGTAAGTATATAAATCAAGTACATTTAAAGTGCGCTGCCATGACTACCAGCTACTTTACATGTAAACATTGCGCTTTTGACAGTGATGGAGAAGACGACGAATAAGATGGTTCAAATGCCATTTTTTGTTGTTGTTTTTGCCATTGAAGGTTTTTTAAATAAATGCAATTTGATGTTCTTTACATTTTTGGTGTTTTTACTTCATATTTTGCCAATTTTGGTGGATTTTTTAAAGTGTCCCACACTACCGTACAAATTTTTTTTCTGTGCAAAAATCGATGTTCCACAAAAATGGCTATAAAATTTTTCTACTCAACGTAATCAATGTAGTTACTTCAGCAAAAAGTAAGCTGAGCCTTCTAGCTTTCCAATGATCTACATAAGTCTCTATAAAATGGACTTGATCAAAAATTATAGGGCAAAACCAAAAGCCGTCCCACACTACCGTACACTCCCTTAATATCAAAGTCGATTACAAATAAGTTTAAGACAACTCACATCTACCTCACTCTAATTTTTTCAAAATCCCTCCACTCGGGTGATCTAATTTATGAGACATTGAGATCAAATATTTTGTAATCTCTTGAAGTCATTCAGTTTTCGACGAGGCACATATGATTCAATTTATAGCAAAAATTACTGGCTATTATACGTTCTACAAAATAACAATCGCAAGCTATAATTTTTCCATGGGAATATGTATCAATTTATTGGTTTGTCACGTGTTTTATTGACAATAACTACACATCAAGATCACCACGGCGAATGTTTCTTTCCGACGCGAGGAATGTAATTTTGAAATCACAAACTATAATTTGGTTTTTATTGCTCACGCGATCGGACACCGTGGATAAAAATGAATTGATTTATCATTGCTCAATGAGAGTTCATTATCGAGAAAAGGGCGATGAATCTTGCATTTATACAAAGTGCGGGGTTTTCAGATCTAAACTCGATCTAGACCTCGCGAAGTTTTAATGAATAGGTGTATGAAACGATATAGAGAAAAGTAATGGATAATCGAGTGTATCAGGGATGAAAAGCATCATGGATGTTCCATCGTAATTGTAGATGAGTTGAAATAGTCACGAGAATCTGTCTTATGTTCTGTATCTTCATTGTTGGAGATGGATAGCTCGAGTGATATGTGCATTTGCTCCAGGGATTGAACAGGAATGGATTTTTCAAAACAGTTTCAGTTGAAAAACAATGATTTATTTGAGAAATGATTGCGTGACAGATGGATATATTTGAATAAATGAAAAATTATATAATTCTATGTCATTTGGATGACGAGATAGAACTTCTGAGCAACGTCTTTCCGATTTTATATGCTTTCTGAGTTACTTTACTCTCAAGAATAAGATCATTCGAGTTGAAATAATGATGATGCAATGAGAAAAATAGCTGGAATTATTGTACGGTAAGATAATCACGTTTATCTCTAGGATGAAGAGCAACCTGAGAAATTTATAAGGTACGCTTACAGAAAGGAGTTCTTGAAATGAGAAAATTTTTCTTGTCGCTGGAACAAAACTCATTTTTTTCTTGAGCCTAGAAAATTTTACTCGAATCAAGAAAAGTTCGTTTCGATTTCAGAAGAAATTTTCTTGATTCAAGTGAAATTTTCTAGGCTCAAGAAAAAAATGAGTTTTGTTCCAGCGATAAGAAAAATTTTCTCATTTCAAGAAATCCTTTCTGTCAGTGTACATGGGAAAAGTATTATTTTATAAATTATGATTTTGAAATCGTAGCGTAGGACCAGACTTGAAAACCCAGAAATTTGTCAGATGTTAGAGACAGATATTGCTGTTATAAACTCCTTTTGTAGAACATCGTGATATTCGACGTACTGAAAATGCCAGGCAGATCCGCACAAAAAATAGTTGTCAGGCTTTGAACGGTTTTTGTCCCAGGAAATCCGGTCAAAAACTGACAAAATTTCTACCTGGTTTCGTCCGGAATCACTAAACATGGAATATCCTGTCAAAAACTGACAGAAAAAATTTTGTTAGTTTTTGGTGATTCCGGACAAACCCAGGTAGAAATTTTGTCAGTTTTTGACCAGATTTCCTGGGGCAAAGACCCTTAAAAGCCTGAGAACTATTTTTTGTCCGAATCTGCCTGGCATTTCCAGCTGAGTAACCAAAAAACAGCACAATTCACGATGTTACATTTTGAATAGATTGATTTTGCAGATACAGTCCTCCGCTACGATTTTTACATCGTAATTTTGGGATAATATTTTTTCCGTGTAACATCAATCGTACACTTAAAGAACTATTAGGAATTTCTCTCACTCCATTGATGAATTCCGTTCTCCCATTATGGGGGAATGATTTTTCCCTGTTTCACCTTTTTTTGGAGTTCAACCCTTTAAAAAGTGCCAGTAAAGTCCATCGGATTACGGTTAAAAGTTCTGCATCCATGGAAGAATTTTGCTGGCATCATTTTTTGAGGAAAAATTTCACAATTATTCTTTGAAGCATAAGAAAAGTTATCAACAATGTGTTCTTTTTTTGTGAAACAATATCGATCAATGCCATGCAGGGGGTGGTCGCAGGACACCCATTCAATTACAATGAGCACTATTTGAATTGTGATGCTCGCATGAAAGAAAATTTATATAGAAATATATATAAGTCATGCATAAACTATGTTGAATTTTATATAAATCATATAATTTTTCCACAAAACGGAGAAAACATTCAAACAAGCTAAACTGTAGCAACCAGAAGCATTAAAGTTCATTTTTTTTTAGTCACCGACGGTGAGATGCTTTGGGCACCCATTTATAGTGTCAAATGATTGCACCCTTGATCCTACATATATTATGGTTCAGAAAACGTAAATTAGGGACTTGATAGCTGAGTATTGCGATTCAAACTTCAGCAACATACAGTTACTCTAAACTTTGACTTTTCTTTTATAAATGTTCTGAAAGATTACCCGGGAATTCGAAATGACTCTTGCGCTTGACACACCGCATCCCTGATTATTGCAACAATTTCTTCCAGTCACAGTGTGTGAAGTTTATGTTTTTTCTTCGACTCGTATCAATGTAAAAAATTTAACAAAGGACCGGAAAAACTGGAAATACTGGAATTGTATTTTGGATTTATCAAGATCTCTCGACCGTAATACTTCTGAAATTTTCTTGATTCTTTCGGATCTTCCATACAACGGTGTACTAAAATAGATTATCAGGACTCGAATGAACCCAGAGATGTTCAAGTTGAAGAATACTTTTCGACACAGAGCAGAAAACGAGAAAGTGAAATCATACTTCGCACCTAATTACACGGTCGTAGGTTTAAAAATGTATTTGAATTCCAACCAAGATATCTGTAATTTCTGTGGTACGAGCTTTGATATCCAGACATCCCAAGTACTTGTCTGAGATGTCTACAAACCATTTGTTGTACTGTATGGATTGGATTAACAGTTACTTTGATCTAGCAATCAAGTACCGGTACACTGTAAAAAAAGGTTTGAATTCTCATATAAAATTGGTTATAAAGTTCCAAATAAATGCAAGTTGAATCGTATTTAATATAAAATAGCACTAATATTTCATGTTACTATTTTAATGTTCATAAACATATTTGAATTTTGATCAGTATTATTATAATTCAAAATATTTCGTATTAACATTCTTTATCAAAATTAAAATTCCAACATACTTTGTAAGATTCAGTTCTACAATTTGAAATTTCATTAACAACCACATGAAAATTCTAAATGAATGTGAAAAATTCAAATCATTTTTGTGAAATTTCAAACACATTTTGGATATTCAAAATTTCATTTATGAAATTTCAATCACATTTTGAATATTCACAATTTTATTTATGAAATTCCAATAGTTTTGTTGAAAAATAATACACAAGTTTATGAATTCACTGCGCATGTCTTCTGCAGATCCACGCTTTATAATCGTACCTGCAAGATGATAAAACGTTCTTCGGCAAAATTGATAAATCACGTGGTGATAATTTGTTAATTGAAAATCATCTGTTTTGATGATAATCAAGTTCACTAAGATGCTAAATATTTTCTCAGAATTCAATTACAAAGTTTTGGATTGATATATTGATGTACATCCACATGAGAACCATAAACTGAATTTCATCTTCAATATTAACTTTTGAACTACAATGTTTTCAATATGATCTTTGTATCTTTCTTATATAAAAATATATAAATATATATAAGAAAGATGTACAATAATATGAAGGAAGCTCGAATCGAGATTTCACAATCTCAGAATTCTGGAATTTTATTCCTTAACTTAGAAATAATCTTACATATCTATAATACAGATATGCGAATTGTATTGAAAATACGATAGTCAAAAAATCAATACTGAATATGAAAATTAGTACTTTGATTTTTCATACTTCCCAGTAAATGAAAATTCAATTAATAGGTTATAAAATTTACGATAATCATTTGAAATTTTGATACCTATTCATAATTAATTTTCAAAAGGATTTCATTGAAAATTCAACAATCGTTTTGAAATTTCATACTAACATGAAATGATTCACACATTTTCAAAACCTCTTCTTGAATTTTAATAAATTGTTTCTTTGAAAATTCACAACCAAATGTATGTGTTATTGCTTCACATACTTTTCTATTAAATTTCATACAAAAATTTTTTACAGTGTATTAACCTTCCTATTCTTGATTCCGCACTCTATCTTTTCCCCTCCCCCTATAATCCTGTTATTATGACTCACTTGCACGAAGAGGAAAGAATCACTTTTTTTGTGCTCTTTTTTCTTTCTTCTTTCTAAGGTACAGAATGATACGTCTCGCGATCCGCCAGATTTTTACTCTCGGTATCAAACATTGAACAGGAAGGAGAAGTTAACGTGTATTTAATTCACGGTGGTCTCAGCGCACCAAACTCTGGAAAATATTGTATGATTATTTTGTACATGTTCCGTACAATTGCGGAGAAAAAAAATTAACGAAAGCTTACCTCATCATCGAGATTTACTCGCTTAGGGTTATATTTCTTGCGAAATCTCGGCACGAAAATCTCCCTCAAGACCACCTAAACATTAATGACGGAAGATATTATTGAGGAATGATATTAGTTTTATCTGTATTGAACACATAATCTCAAGATTATCTATATGAATAAGATTTTGTATTGAAAAGATGTGGAATTGAGGGTTATTTCATTGACAGCCTATTGGATTTCAATTGTTTCTTTCTTTTCCAACGCTCCAAAAAATGTTCACAACGAAGTTCGTATTTTCCTTTCCGTCGCAGGGTTTAACACCTAAAAGGCAGAATGATAAGGTAGCAAGTGCCCGAAATTGCGTTTATCCGAAAGACATTGATTTGATAGATCCGAGGATAATTATCAGAAGTTCCTAGCCGTTCTCAAAGTGAATGTGAAGTTGGTATATCAAATGCTGGCATTGCACGAAAAAGTGACAGTTCCAGTAGCATTCACCATAGTTCTATAGTTCTTGATAATTTGGAACAATAGTTCTATTCATATTACGCAGAAAAATTGAATTTGAAAAAATAGAATGCCAAGTTCTACAATGATATGATAGCATTCCAGCGATGAGAGGTTGGAACGATCAGAACTCGGGAGTTCTGGGATTGTGAGCATGCGGGAAAGTGGGAAATAGAGAGTTCCAATCATTAAGAGCGATGTATAAAATTTTTTTCAATATTTATGGAAATGATATGCTGGATTCTATGATGAATCCACAGCATTGCAAGCAATATTGGGAGGAGGGATCAATATCTCGAAGTTCTGGGATGGGGTACACACGGGGGAAATGGGAATGCAGAGTTCTAACATCAACAATGGGTGAATTCGTTTTTGCTTTCATGATAAGCCGAGTTTGGAGATGAAGCTGAAGCTAGCGAACGCGTCCAGCGAACGAGTGACATTACTTTTGGCACAGACTGTACTTGAATGTCTTCATGAATTCAAACTTGATTATTGGGCGATTCAATGGGGCAAGATGGATGAACCTGGGGTTTTCTTATAGATTTCGAGTTGCTGAATCGATTCAGATAGGTTTCAAGATGGAAAAATACATTATTCTATGAGTTTTGACAAGTTGAACATAAAAATGAGTATTAGGAAGTATGCGAATATGGTGTCAAGAGTGGTTTACATCCCCGTGGAACCTTCTGAGTCTGAGTTTTTTGACATTTTCTTGGAGTCGAGAGTGTTGACAAAGAGTGATAGCAGTGTAATTGATTTACGCGATGATCTGATTGGAATATAAGGGATAGTTGGGCATAAAAACGATGAATTTGAACGAAAATTACAGTTTTTTTCGACTTTCACCCCCCGTGGAACCTTCTGAGTCTGAATTTTTCGACATTTTCTTGCAGTTGGGAGTGTTGGCAAAGAGTGATAGCAGTGTACTTTCCTTCATGATGTCATTTACCCCAGTACTCTCTCAAAAATTATGGAGCTGAAGCTGGCAGCCATAAAGCTAGCAGCCGATTGTTACAACTTTTCATCCCCGAAGGACTCAAATATCAAAAACGTTATTTGAAACGCCTCTCGATCGATTTCTGGGGTGGAAAAAGTTTCAACAACGTCCAATTGAAAGTGACAACACTCGGCTGCTAGCTTTATGGCTGCTAGTTTCAGCTTCATTGAAAAATTACTATATTACTATATTTGGTAGTAGATATACAAGGATTCCTCTGTATTATACTATCAAATATAGTGGTTTTTCAGAAAGTGCCAGAGTGAATGTCATCATAAAGGAAAGTCTGTCCTGTCTTTGCTCGCAATATAGTAATTTATAATGTAAGATTTCTCTCCGTCTGCCATGATCTTTCGGGAAATTGAGACGCAGCAAGTTCCACTGGGATGAAACTTGAGGGAGAGTATCATTTCCGTCCAAATCTATGGTCTTTACGCACAACTACCCATTCAATTCCAGTCAGATCACCGCGTAAATTAATTACACTGAAGGAAATGTCGAAAAATTCAAACTCAGAAGGTTCCACGGGGGGTGAAAGTCGAAAAAAACTGTAATTTCTGTCGAAATCCATCGTTTTTATGCACAACTACCCCTCAAATTCCGATCATATCACTACGTAAATTAATTACACTGCTATCACTCTCTGCCAACACTTCCGACTTGCAAGAAAATGTCGAAAAATTCAGACTTCGGAGGTTCCACGGGGGTAAAACTTGGAGAAAACTGTAATTTCTGTCGAAATCAATCGTTTTTATGCACAACTATCCCTTATATTCCAATCAGATCATCGCGTAAATCAACTACACTGCTATCACACTTTGTCAACACTCTCGACTCCGAAAAATTGTCAAAAAACTCAAGGTCCTGAACCTGGAACCGCCACAAGCGATTTCGGGATGAGTGACTATTGGAGAATTTGGAGCGAATTTAGAGCTAATTTAGTACTGGACGTAAAAATTTAGAGCTTCTCTGGGAACGCTAGGAACTGTGGCGGTTCCAACTTCATGGGAAGCTGCAGCCGCCACAACATGAGGGTAGGGTTTTTCGGGAAAAAGCTTCGATGGGAATTTAGAGCTAATTTAGAGCTCTTAAAATCATCCATGAAAATTTTCGAAAAAATTACCCCTGGGGGTGGGGGAAAAAAAATTTGAAAAAAAATTTTTTTTCCCTGAAATGTTTATGAGATGGATTGCAGGACTTTTCTAGACCTGCAGAGGACAGAACCAAGCCAGGAAAATCGAACCCAGATACCTATGGGGGACATAAAGAAGATGTGCTGAAGACTTCTGGACAGCATTGCACGGAATTCGAATAGTTCTGACCAGCATTGCCTTGATTCCGAGTAGTTCTGGCTAGCATTGCACGGAGTCCAAATAGTTCTGGCCAGCATTGCACTGAATACCAATAGTTATGGACAGCATTCCACGGTATTCGAATAGTTTCGAACACCATTGCACAAAATTCGATCAGTTCTGCCCAGCGTTGCATGAATCTCAAATAGTTCTGACCAGCATTGTCCTGATAACGGGTAGTTCTGACCAGCATCGCCTCAATTACGCATAGTTCTGGCCATCATTGCATGGAACGTGCAATGCTGTCCAGAACTCTCCGGATTCCGTGCAACGCTGTGCAGAACTCCCCAAATTCCGTGCAATGCTGCCCGGAACTACTCGAAATCGATGCAATGCTGATCAGAACTATTCGAATTCTGTGCAATGCTGGCCAGGACTACTGGAAATCGAGGCAACGCTGGTCGGAACTATACAGACTGCGTGCAATGCTGGCCGGAACTGGTCGAAATCGGGCAATCCCAGCCTGAACTCTTCGAATTGCGCGCAATGCTGTCCAGAAGTCTGCGAATCCCGTGCAATGCTGATCGGAACTATTCGAATTCCGTGCAATGCTGGCCAGCATTGGTCGAAATCGAGGCAATGCTAGTCAGAACTATTCGAATCCGTGCATTGCTGGCCAGAACTGGTCGAGACCGGGGCAACGCCGGCCTGTACTATCCGAATTTCGTGCAATGCTGTCCAGAACTTTTCGAATTCCCTGCAATGCTGTGCAGAACTCTCCCGATTCCGCGCAATACTGGCCAGAACTACTCGAAATCGAGGCAATGCTAGTCAGAACTATTCGAATCCGTGCATTGCTGGCCAGAACTGGTCGAAACCGGGGCAACGCCGGCCTGTACTATTCGAATTGTGTGCAATGCTGTCCAGAACTCTTCGAATTCCGTGCGATGCTGGTCAGAACTCTTCGGATTCCGTGAAATGCTGGCCAGAACTATTCGAATTGAGTGCAATGCTTTCCAGAACTCTTGGAATTCCGTGCAATGCTGGCCAGAACTCCCCGTTATCGAGGCAATGCCGCCAGAACTATTCGAATCCCATGCAATGCTGGTCAGAACCATTCGAATTCCGTGCAATGCTGGCCAGAGCTGGTTGAAGCCAGGGCGATGCTGGTTAGAACTATTCGAATTTCTTGCAATGATGTGCAGCACTCTTCAAATTCCGTGCAATCCTGGCCAGAACTACTCGAAATCGAGGCAATGCTGGTCAGAACTATTCAATTCCGTGCAATGCTGGTCAGAACCATTCGAATCCTATGCAATGCTGGTCAGAACTGTAGTTCAGACAGAAAGTCGGACGGGTAACCAGACGGGCTGTCAGGTCCTCGAAGTCCCCGTCCAAGCTGTATCAATTGTTCCGCTGTATCAAAACTCCGATTCTCAACATACAAAAATATTTCGTCTCCTCGCGTCATCTCCAAACTCGGCTTATCATGAAAGCAAAAACGAATTCACCCATTGTTGATGTTAGAACTCTGCATTCCCATTTCCTCCGTGTGTACCCCATCCCAGAACTTCGAGATATTGATCCCTCCTTCCAATATTGCTTGCAACGCTGTGGATTCATCATAGAATCCAGCATATCATTTCCATAAATATTGAAAAAAATTTTATACATCGCTTTTAAAGATTGGCACTCTCTATTTCCCACTTTCCCGCATGCTCACAATCCCAAAACTCTCGAGTTCTGATCGTTCCAACCTCTCATCGCTGGAATGCTATCATCTCATTGTAGAACTTGACATTCCATTTTTTCAAATTCAATTTTTCTGAATAATATGAATAGAACTATTGTTCCAAATTATCAAGAAGTATAGAACTATGGTGAATGCTACTGGAACTGTCACTTTCCGTGCAATACCAGCATTTGATATGCCAACTTCACATTCACGTTCTCGAATAGCCACAAACTTCAGGGCATTCGAGTAAACGGCCTTCCGGGCACTTGCTACCTTACTAAGCAGAATAGTCTCTCAAAACGAGGGAAAAATAATTAGTAGAAACCAGGGTTGGTTGTAACAGGGTGCACAAACTTTTTTATTTTCCAATGGATAATGTTCAAGCTCCTTCGTATGCTTTTCAGTGATAGCTGAAAGAATATTATTTAAAGCCTCAATATCAACTATTGGAAATTATGAAAATTGCCGACCCTGTTACAACCAGCCCTAGTCTCCCCTGCCCTACGACAACCCGAGCGGAAAAATTGTATGGTCAGCAACATGTTCATTATGGGCCCGATCGGGCAATGATAGGGCTCATCTCATTTTGGCACACCTGATCTGGTCCTGGTGAGGCCATGATTTGATACGCCTGGGTAGGGTTAACCAGATCTAGCCCTGTTAGGTTTGTAATTTAACATGCCCTATCATAGTTCATTACATCGGGCTCTGACACAACGGTGCGTTACATTCCATATCAGGGCCTGATTTGAGATAAGGCTTTCTAGATCTGGTATTGATCAAACACCCAATATGGATTTCTACTCGGAAAAGGGATGGAATCCACTGCTGAAATAAGGAACAAATCCTTATAATTTTAAAAGTGAAATTTAAGTTTTGGAAATTATTTAAATCTAGCAGCAAAATCATCGAATTGTAGTTTCGAAATAAATAAACTAAGGGAAAATCTTTGAGTTTGAACCAAAGAAAGAGTTAATCGAGTTGTAAATCCTTGTGAATAAAAGTTCATTAAATGGAAACTTGTCTTGATTCTCAATAATTAGTATTATTCCTGAGATAATATACGGTTGCAAATGTGATGAAAGACAAAAAAAATTGAAAAACATGTAAATTACTTGATATATATATTTAGATCCAAACAGGACATACTATCTCATTGGAAGGCACTCTTCAAACACCCGAATCTATACACGGTACAAACTTCGTATAAAGAGCAGACGAATTATTTTTATTCAAAAGTTTGTTTTTTTTCTCTCTTTTAAATCCATCAACAGGATTGAAGCTTTTCATATTTCTTGCACATATATGTTGCGTTGAATATCACATCAAACTCATTATACGATCATCATTCAAGAAATACATACGTGCGTATATGTACCGTATATATAATACGAACGAGATAACATATTTTACCTTCAGAAATAAAGATCTAAATACAACAAAACGTAAATGAAATCCCGTCCCATCTACTTTCACCTCTATTATGACATTATGATGAATAGTTGTAAATATATTTTAATTTGTGAAAGGTGAATTAAAAAATGATTGTACTTGATTCTTTTCCTGTAGAATCTCTATATAAAAATCATGACATATATACAATTGAATTTCTAAAATGAATCCTTTATAATAAACTAATAAAATCGATAATAAAATCATCATTTCACATCCCCGATGAGTGATATATTGCATCGCACGATGTTACATAGTATAGAATATAGAGGGTAAAAAAAAAAGAAAACTCAAGCAAAAATCTCTACCATTACTTGGCCTTAACCTCAACCTCTCTCATATTTACTCAGATTAACGGGTTCCTCTTTTCAGAGGTGTTTTTCTTCTACTCCATTGGATTGTTCTTATAGTTTCTTGTCTTTTCAACCTGGTTACCAGTTACATCGCAGAAAGGATGATGACCAATGATGAAGAGACAAGGTGTGTAGAGTGAGGAAACGGGAGAGTTCTCATAAGGGGAAAGAAAGAGCGGCCCTCCGCCGTAGCCGGTGAGGGCCCATTAGTACGTATATGAGGAATGCGGTTGCTGGTTTCTCGATTATGTGGGTCTACAAAACGCTATACACGTCGGCTTCGTTGGATGCGTATGGAGTATATATGTGTGTATATACAGAAACGAATTGCCTTCTGATCACATTCTCCGAGTTGAAAACATTATGATCAGGCCCCATTTCTTGCTCTTTTCGAGCTGAGCTCTGAACTCTGAGGTTGACTATTATTTATTTTATCACCGCTATCCTACCGCGAAGATTGCTTGTCTCCCAAATGTGTCAAGACAAATTATTTTACAGTAGACGGAAAGAAAGTTTCAAAGAGTTGGCTCGTTTTGTACTCATTGGGCGGGCTCTTCTGTGGGGTGTTTATATCTCTCCCGTCATCAATAATGAATTCGTCGTAGATTAAAGTCTTTCAATTTACTTAGTTCTCCAGTCCGCGATCGATGCTTCACGTTCCTCGCCGATATTGGAACATCAGCTGTTCGAGAACTCTATGAACTTTACTTATTTGATAAATGACAAACTAACTTTGAATTTTGTTTTCCCTCTCGGAATAGTTTTCACTGGGGTACCTAATATAAAAGTCACTTTTAATGCTTCAAATGATTCAGCATCCGAATGTATATTTATCTAGGGGACTACCGGAGAAATCAAATAAAGATGATGCTGTAACTTTCACAAGTGTTAATGTGTTAATGTGCTAAATTGAGGAAATTTCAACTTGATATCACGAAATTTGATATCATTACGGTTTTTAATTGCAAGTATTTTTCGTGATGACAGCTGTGTTTGAATTATGTAGCAAATTCTCCAAGTATGTTATGTATAATATGGTATTGTAATATATGATTCATACTGTGTTGGACAATTTAATTTCCTGTAAGATGCAAAGATATTTCAAGACCATGAAAGAATGTGAAAATTAGAATACAACTAATTTTCTATTCATTTTATGTGATTGTGAAAGGATGGGGGTCAACAAAGCCGGTTTTTGGCTTAGTTGACCTCGTTAGGCGTCGTTAATGCGGATGCTTTTTACCGTTTTATACCTAAAAAGAAATAAAATATATAAATTAGAAAAATATTCCACTGTATATGTGTGTGTTGTACAAAAAGCGCTGAAGTAAAAGAATATTTTACTTTCCAAAAAAATCAAGAATTCAAAAAAGAGAACAACAAAAGGGATAATTATGAAAAACATTGAAACGTTGATATACACGCACGACCGTATTTTATTCTTCTCCCTTCTGTCCTTAGTTTATTATTCTCCATGCTTTCTCGTCAATCGAGTTATTATTAATTAGCGAGGTCAAGTAGATTACCCGCGGAGCGTCCACCGGATAACACATATTTCCGGGTAATAGAGCTTCTTCTTGAATTTAAACATTTTATCGTGTATACTCATATAATTCTCTTGAGGGAATTCAATTTGTCAGGATAAGATTGTGTTGAAATATACAAGGGAATGTATAATGAATTACAATCAAAATCATGGATTTCATAAATATATTTTAAAATAAAATTCCCCTGAACTATGTATACTTCTTTATGAATTTAGTAAGAATTCTTATCAAATTTGCATATCAGCTGATACAATTTACATTCGATATCCAGTACACATTGCACTCTTGAATTGGTAAGACACTTCATGCAATAACTTATAATACCGAGCCCGATGCTACTCTTGAAGTATGTATGTCAAGCATTTGGCCCACAGCCTCAGGTTCTGGATCACCGATCGTAACGAGGATTCGATTTTCATGTACTGCTCTGTCTCTTGTCACGATTCTCTGAGTATTCATTTTTCTCGAACAAAGCGCAACATTTTTCATCCGCATAAGAAAACAAAAGATATGTATATATTTATATACATGTATTAAAATATCAATAAAATTTGTTTGATTATAGGATGCATCGAAGGACAAAGAGGATGCAAAAGGTGCAGGGGCAATACGTGTGCAAGATGTGCCATCCTTCTACATCAGGGAAATTGCGTAGATACTTGTCCTCCAGGTCACATAGCGGATTGGTCCAACAAGGACGAATATATGGGTCGAATTTGTAAAAACACCGGATATATGTTTGGTTTAACTGGCAGTCAAGTTGCAATTCTAGTTGGCGTTGTTTCTGGCGCGACCATATGTATTATTATCATAGTCTGCGGAGCGATAATTGTCCACCGGAGGAAAAAGAAAGCAGCTAAAATAGTTCAACAATTTGAAGACAGGTACGTGTTGTAATAATTAACATAATGATAATAATGTGATGGATCATAATTCCAGTATTTATTTTACAGTGTTGAAAGAAGAGAATTTTTAAAACATCTTGCCACGCTTAGAGGAGAAGCTAATACTTTTCTCGCGATGTTGAACGAAACTCGAAGACAAGTCAGAGAGTTACATTATTCTGGAAACAATGGGGATGGTGCTGTAGGAATTCAAGCGTACAGGTAAATTCTTGATCTAATAATTGAAAGACAGATAAGAAGAAAAAAACAATAGACGACACCAACACGAACGTTTATGTATTTTTTTCAGACCCGTTCTACGTGACCTCGCTAGGATTTTAGTTCTTGTCAATAGGAGAGACGATGAAATAACAATGCCTCCCGATGACTGGCAAAGACTTTTATCTTGGGCAGAGAGGCTGTTGAGAAGATACAAAAGGCACAGTTCTCCCGAAGTAAGTCAACGACAATTTTTCTCTCTTCTCCTCTCCTTTCTATTTCTTCAATCAGAAATTCTTCTTTTCAAGTTCATTACTCTCATGTATCAATCTTTTTTCATGCAAGTCTCTAAAACATTTTGGTGAGTTGCACGTTCTCCAAATTCTAGAGATAAATAATCATTGATCGAATCACTTTATAATAATAATAATAATAATAATAATAATCATGATCGCGTTAAATGTTGGTGACGGTGTTATACAAAATGTGAATTTGAATATCTTTATAGGTGGCTCAATTGGTAACATTCCTGCAACAGCCAACATCATCCGTCCAGATGAATCCGCTACCGGCGTCACAACAAATTACTATAGTACCACCCCAACCTTACGAGGCAAGAACCACCCCTACTAATTTAACTACATTCCAAGCGAACGTTCCATTAACAACGTTCCAAGCGAGCGATAAGTCGAGCATCAGCCCGGCAAGTTCGAGTCTAGGATACAACAAAGACAGTCCTGTGAGTTCCAGTCTTGGACAAAACAGTTCTGGACCTTATAACGTTAAACTCAGTCCAAACGGATCCACCGTGGGACAAACAACTCCATTAGTTTACGGTACTCAAAAGAGACTGAAGTCTAATAATTGTAATTTTCAAGAGCTCGCAATATCGGCTTTCGGTCATAATTTTAATAATAGCAACGATAGTAATCGATTAGACAAAAACACAACGGTGGACTGTGATTTGAGCGGTCTTGATAGAGAATTGAATCCTCAGTGGGAATTTCAGTCCACCATAGAGGCTGCTAATTATACTATTTTGTCCGATTGGTCACCTGGTCGTGACTATCTTATCGACGACTTTACGATTCTTGGGTTCAGGCCTCAAGATGAAATTACGACGGAATTGTGAAGAATTTTGTCTAGGATTGAACATATACATATCTTCAGATAGAATTTGTAAGATATTTATGTTTTCTTATATGTATACTCCAAAATACATTGCTGCTCAAATTAAGAATCCGATATATATGCGTGTGTGTATTCACATATACAAAACGTTCTAGAATTCGTTCTAGAATTCATAAAGTTTTACAAACTTCATTTTCTTTGGTTTTTTTCAAAACTTTGTATTTGCTCAAAGTTTTTGTCTTCCTACTTATCGAATATCCCCATAAAAGAATAGATGAACATTAATTGAAAAGAAATGTGATCAGTTGAATGGAATAGAACATTTCATATCCAATATCATATAGAAGGAGGAAAATATAATTTCAATAAAATTGAATTTTCATTTAATATTAACGTTATTCATTCACCGAGATCTTTTAATTTTGGTGAAATATTTCTTTTTGTGCGCGTATATTCCTATCGAATGTTTATCGCAGTTATTTATAATATATTTTGTAACTTGTGAAAATATTGTGATAATTCTTCTATTCGTTCACAGAATTCAAATTGAAATTAAAGATAGAAAAGGAAATTTTATCGATTCTTAATCGGGGAAGGAAGAATTATCTTGATTGTAATTAACAATCTTTGGTATTGAAAACTCACGAGCGATTTCTGGGACAATCTGTTCATACATACATATATACAACAATTGCTCATAACATTGCCAAAAACCTTTCAGAAAGTACATAATTTTTTTAATTCTTTGAAGATCGATGAATCCTCAAAGTTTTCAATTTTTATTCAAAGAGCAGAATGTTTGTACAAAATATTATTCTTGTAAGGACTGAATGAGAAATTTGTAAACGAATATTTTCTTGCTATCCTTGTAAAAAAGAAAATACAAGTTATTCTTTTTTACATGGATACACCATTGTAATATATTCATTTGATTTATGTTATGAAGACAAGTTTACGATGATACCAAATAATTTTAAGATGTTTGTATAAATATTTGCCTGTATTTAATTCTTTTTTTTATTTCATATTATATATGCGTGATGTAAAGATCTATTATTTGTATATGCAATTAGTATCCTAGTCAACGTTCTCTTTTTATATGAGTTTCATTCAACATTTCTACCGTTCAGCGGATATTAGGAATTGGCGATGTTTGCGAAAATTGATATTTTTATATCTAGTTTTTATCGAGTTTTATAAAATGTCGATAAAAACTAGATATTCCCAAACATCGTCCATTTCTATCAGCAATATTCATTTTCAACGTCACAATGATCTTTTCAAAACGGTAGTCCGAGGGGAATAATTTTCAAAATTGTATACAATTTATATATAAATTATACATAATTTTGAGAATTCTCCCATTCGGAAGAGCATGTGAGATGACCTCGTTTCGCCCTATTCCTAAATTCTAAGAGAAATTTGTTCAATTCTCTTTTTCGAGGTTTATTAATGAATTGATAGAACATTTAAAATACGCAAGTTCTATTGTAAAACGCTTGTTTCAATCAATTATTCATCACTCATATGTTTTGTCAACAACATATTACCATGAAGTTAAATTTCATGAATTTCAAATTTGCATTTGTTATTAGTTTTTGTTTTGTTTTGAAATACGAGAAGAAGGGTTTGTAATCAGTATAATATTTTAGAAGAAAACGTACGTGTATTAGGTTGTGTTTGTCGTTTCATACCCATGACCTCAAAGGTCGCTTGTATAAATTTATGTAAATATTGATGAATATTTTATTAATAAATGTATAAAAGAATCGATTATAATATATTGAATCAGATAGCAATTTATACGTTTATATGTGTTCCTCAATTGATTTTTCTTGAACAATATTATCGAGGTGGTAAGTATCGTGGGAATTGTATACGAATTGCGTGAAAAATTTATTCGACCAATCATAATTTACATAGATGAATGCACAAACACAGAGGTTCCAGCCTTTTTTCTCATTGATTAAATGTATCAATTCCAAAAATGTGAGATGATCTTGTTAATTGAAATTCTAGTTAGAATCATTGATATTCGATCGTCACAATTGGAAACACTTTTCTCTATGTTTTTGAAATTCCACTGGAAAATAATTGGAAAAGCATTGAATTTTACAGAATCGATTTCGATGAAACTTTGCATTTACTCTGAATAAAAAATTGTCACCTTTCACATTACCTCTTACATTCGAGTAAAGTATCAAAGTTAGGATAACATCGTAGTAGGATTAAAATCATTAAACTCGTGCTCAGAATGAAATTTTACAAACAGACTAAATGAAGTTGAATTATTCTTCAACTCTTTTCATTGCTAAATTACTAGTGCATTCTCAATGAACAGGTCATGAACTCTCGTGCTGCACTGAATGTACCTAACAGTTGAATAAAATATTTAGTTACATATTCATTAAATCTTTTATAATTCCGCATTCGGTATATCCTTCATACATCCTTGATATCAGAATATGAAGTTTTTGAATCAAAACTATAGAAATTATAGACGAAGCATGAATATGGTTTATAAATATGCTTATATATGAAGTATAAAAATAAATTCCGCACACATGATGTCAAGTTAGGATTAACTGATCTTCAGAATTCAATTCTTTTGTTAAATGCAAACGAAAAGAGAACTCGGTACTGAACTCACTTCTCGACCATATTAGCATTTTGTATTCTGAATTGAATAGAATTCAACGAAACCGTACAATACTTTGAAATGATTTTAAAATTACCGGACTTCCATCTCGAGGAAGTACAAAGATTGCGCGCGCGACCGGATACTGCGCGCGCATGTTCGGTCATTCAACAAAGGATAACATCACAAAGTAGAAAGATTGTCAAATGAATCAATCGAAAGGATGTTCGTCGTTAAAGTACAAATCGGCGTCGATTATTTCGTCGGAACAAATTATTAATCACGTAAATACAGGATCGGGTGATTTAAATTTACACGTGATTATCGTATCGCGTAACTTGGTGCTGCGGGGTGGACGAGGGACGCCATGACAGTGGTCGTATTTTCTGTTAACAGATAGCACGTAAGCTCTTCCTCGTGATTTTGTGGAATTTTTGGCGCAATGTGGTGTGATTTGTGGTGAAAAATTGTTGCCCCAACTTCTGCCCGGCTCCGGGCAAAATTTAGCGGTGTTCTGACAGTGTTGGATAAGGGCGCGTGGCCATTATCGAAGATTTGCTTGTGGGGATCGGTGGCGAGGTGAGACGACGAGAGGTGGCTTCTAAGGCGTCCCCCCTGCATCGCGGGACGCGCGTCTCCTAGGGCACGAGACAAGGCTTAGGCCCGATAAAACAACATGCCAGACCCGAGAACTACATCGAAAACCACGTGAGTCGATATCTCATCCTGTCATTATTCATTTCACCTCAAAGTTGAACGTGAAAACTTATTGTATACATAAATTCCCCTTGCCCCGAACTCATCAAGGCACGTCCATCTTGTGGCCCCTTGTCCCCGTTCTACCAGTCCACGATAATTGACGCGTCATATGTTCGGAACACCAAAAGACTGTGCCCGTTAGTCATCCCTCAATCACAAGGGGATGCACCGTAAATTCTTTCCAATATGGGAATTTACGTGCTCGCTCGCTCAAGCCGCTGGTAGGCGATATCGCTCTAATTTTGCTTCCTATTTTTTGGTGGAAGGTGACATCGGATGACTCACCCTTTCCCGCTTGTTCAAACAGAAAAATCTTCTCTTAGATAAATCTTCCTCTCCTTCGTATCTATTCATTCGCTTATTCAGGTCCTCGATTATGTATTATTTTTCTTGAATTTCCACCATCCATTCCTGGCCTTGATCTTTCATTCATTTTGAGGTTAAGACGTATCATCTTCATTACTCTTGTTTGTCCTTTTTTTCTCTCTATCTACAATTATGATAAGTGTAACTTTTTCAAGTTACACTATATTCCTTTCGCAGGATGAGAAATGAGGTGTTCTGGATCCAGTTGAAGAGCGATCTACATCAATAAACAAAAATGAATAGCGAACAGCATGCCCTGCCAGCGACGACGCAGGCACAACAAGAGGTGAGAAACATTTAGAATAATCACAGGCTATACATCAAACCACAAATGCGCATATTTAGTTATTATTATTTTTCTATTTTATGTTGAATTTCATATTATACTTTTTATGAATATATCTATACATATATACACATACATTGTCTTCCAAGATTTATGTTTCAATATTAGATTAATATGCTTTCAACATATTTACACAAACAGCTTGTGCTTGGATATCGACGTACCTTCAAATGATGCCTGATTTTCAGAATTTCAAATACAATATTGATCTTCGGCCATGGTTGCATGAGTAGTAAAAACAGTGAATCGATGCTAGAATACACAATGCCCCAACATTGATATATAATTTCTATTTATTCATATCCCTTAACGATACATTACAATCTATTCATAAAACCAACTCAGTCTATTATTTTCTCGAATTTCATTTGAACTATGCTTCGAATGGTACAATGTTTACATAACTAAAAGCTCAGATCCGTTATGTACCATCTGGAATAGATTTATGGTATTTCATTACTGGTTATGATCTATCATTCGCAAGATTATCACCACTGTCTGTTGATAGACTTTTTTTTTTTCTTATATTGACAAATCAGCTTCAATTATGAGTATATGTATTTGTGAATAAATCATTTTCTGATGAATTATAAAAAGAATTATCAGAACTTTTAGCTTCAATAATTTGAGGCAAAGCATTAAATTGAAGAGAACTGGAAATGGATTCATAAGGATTTGGAAATTTATCATGAATTTGAAAAAAATCATAAAATATTACTTGTTTATTGATATTCCTTTAAGGGGATAATTGCAGTAGAGCAGTGCTATCTATTGGAATTTTCTCGAAAATAATTTATTCAAGATTAAATTCATCGAACATTTGAAGATCTTAGGGATGAATATTCGATTTATCTTATCTAATGCTAGATACGACAGTGGATAAGGTATCAAGTTTTTATTCCTCAGAATTTCAGAGAATTAAGAGCTTTATTATGTGCAAAGAGGAATCCACTAAATCCTATCACTAATAGAAGATAATAATTAGACTAATGAAGAATTTAAACTACAAATTTAAATTCGAAACCTTCATCGTATAAATCTCTTTTAAGATATTTATATTGAATGAAGAAAAATAAATTGACTTTAAATACATTAAAAACTCTGAAATTTATTTTATTCCTACAAAGAGATTTTCGATACCAAAGAGAGAGCATAGAGCCTCTATTCCCCCTTTCTTTTTTTTTTTAATGTAAACGTTTTGTTTCATGTTAGCAGTAATAAATTATAGGTTTGATTCGAGTTTGCCGTTTGTAGAGGCTCTGCATTCTGCGGAATCAAAAAATCGATAACTCGAAAACTATGGCATAGCGACGAACTTTTTTGTCCTCGGGAATTCAATTCCGTGAATTAGAATGATCGAGCGATATGAGATGAATTCTTTTTTCGAGTAAGAATGCTTTATATTCATAATACAGTTTAATTTAAATTGATATAATTTGTTTCTCTCTTGTCGAATTGTATACGAAATTCAAACTATCAACATACATATATTAAATACTAGAAATTGTACATTCTGCGTGATACACGATAACTACATTGGAAAAACAATTCAATTGATTCGAATAAATCAGCGTTTACGAATGGATAAACGAACGTTCGTCATTTCGCTCTATTTTATAGTAATTTTAATTGATTCAATGCGTGTTGCATAACATACTTTGAGAATAACAAACAATTTCAGGGTAAATTGAAAATCAAATACAGATATTTTTAATTTACTTTTAGTCTAGTTTGATGATAATTAACGATATTGATTATCAGGCTGTTACCAACACTGATCTGCGATTAATTTGGGATTATCAGACTGTACTGTGTTGTTATCAAAGTATGAGACAAAAATAGTCGTATATGGTGATGATAATAGCACATTAATTTTTCACGTTGCAACGAAGATTACATTTCGAATTGAAAAAATGAATGAACCGGTAATTAGACAATTTATAATAGAATAAAACTCATTGATTCACTGTTTCTACTATTTTTCACTTGATTGTGAAAAAGTATACTTGATTTAATATTTTATTGTCTTATGATTTCATTGTGAATATAAAGATTATAAATTATTTCCTATCATTTACGATAAATTTGGGAAAGACTTGACTGTAAATTGGATTGAATTTTTGTATTTCGCTTTTAGGTGTTCTATTCACTAAGAAAGAATAACGTTTTTCATTCCATAAGAAAACACTTGCTCACACGAACATATTTTTGTTTTCTACAAAGGAATTCTCTTTTGTTGAAGGAATTTATTGATATACCAAAAAGAGTATGAATATGTAGCTGATGAAACTGAATGTAGTCAGAATATAAAACAACATCTGATAACTTTGCGATTATTTTTCATATGAATTTGACAAAAGATGGAATCAAAGGAATATTTTCATTGGCACCCTGAATTTGAATTTTCCGCAGTTCTTCGAGCAGGAAAGTTTTCGGCTCTTGTTTACCTTCATTGTTTTATCGTTGAATATGAACTCCACATGAAAATTATCCTATCAATCAATGTCACTTTATTCAACGGCGTACGTATAACAATTGGGAAAGGGAATATGTTATATAATGTGCAAGCAATGACATATGATTATCGAATCATTGTATAAAGAAGAAAAAAGATCAGGGGACTAAGATTATTTAGTATAAAACAGAATTATTGATTTATATATAAAGAGAAAAGCAAAATAACGTGCATTGTTTTAGAGGGGTAGATTCGTGCATTTAGTTTTTTTAGAGTAAACATTTGGGTGTAGACTCATTTATACAAGTTGAGATGTGTTTCATTCAAAAGAAGTTTAATGATACACATATGTGAGGATCAGAAGTAATAATAGTTGAATTAATATGCAAACAGATGAACTTGAATTCAAATAATGTATTCATTTACAATACGTGTAATTATGGGGATAATTTAGTTCGAATTTGGCATCGTTACACGGATCGCTCACCGAAACGAGAAATCACTGGGAATTTGTATATCCAAAGCTGTAACGGAAAAATAATATTTTGAATAAATAAGCGCATTTGTCGATTGGAGTTGAGCCTGTTGCATGCTGCTGCATGCCCTATAAATGTTGTACAAATGTCTGAATGTATATCGGTAGGATGTAAACGCGGGTCAAAGTGGCCGTCCTTCGTATCCAGGTGGTTTGGCTACTTCGACCAGTCTTGGCAATGTAGGGAGTACCCCTCATTCATCCGCGGACCTGCGAGTAGGTACAGCAGTAGCATTAGCCTCCTCGGTAGCTAAGTATTGGGTCCTGACCAATCTATTTCCTGGGCCGCTACCTCAGGTCTCCGTTTACCACCATTCCCACCATAACTCCTCTCATAGGAGTGGTGGAGGTGGAGAGGCAACCTCCAAGGAAACAACCTCTTCGTTGAATCAAGAAATGGCGTTGACGTCCAACTCTCACCATCAGTCCACACCCTCGCATCACCATCATCAGCCACCAATTAGCAGCAGCAATCACCATAGCTCTCTACAATCAAGCGCACAGGTTTGTTAATGTAGAAGCACGCAGTGTTTAGTAATTGAATGCAGCTTTTACAAATCATTGTCCCCCAATTCCTAGTTTACTTTTTTTCTCAATTATATCTACTATCAATTTGCTTTCAAAGAATATCCACCAATATATTTATCAAAAGAAAAATCGAGTTGAAAGTCAAATAATTTATCAATCAAGTCCCAAATTTTCATAATTTTGAATTAAAATAAAATAATTATGATTCTAAGATGTTTTATTTTTTTGTACGATCTCTTCCGTAGATTCCGGTTTCTCTTCCTGGTCTAAATTTAGACGGGACACATATTCCAACGAATGTCAGTCACTTGCAAGCCACTCATGCACAAATGCAACAGCAAATGCAAGCGCAACAACAGCAGTTGCATCAGCAGCAACAACAACAATCTCATCATCAAATGCAAAACCATCAAAATTCCCAAAACAGTGGACCAAACGCGCATAATCAGAATCCTCAAAGAGATGAGAAGGTAAAAGACGAAAGTGGCAGCTGTACGACCGAGCGTTGTAGTGACAATCAAGTACATTGTCAAGTACAATGCGACCTACAATTACAACCTCCTCAAGATCTACAACAGACTTTGATGCAACAACAGCAGCAACAACAACAACAAATGGGAGTCAACATGAGCGGAAATTCGACCAACGAGGGCAACAATCAAAACAATTCCGAGAAATCTGAAAAAGAAAAAGATCTTCGTCAACTCAATATGGCACAGTGTGTATTTTTGTTGATTACAACTATAACATTATCTCTTTGAATATTCTTTTCATATTTTCATTTATCTGTATTACAGATTTCAAGTTCCTGATTTGAAAACAGGAGGTCACATGATGGATGTGAGAACGGCAGATGGATCAGTTGTTAAAATCAGTGCGGGAAATGAACAAGATTTGGCTAAAACATTAGGGGTAGAAATGGTTCAAAATATGTACAAGGTATATATTCATGTTGAGAGAAAATATATGTTGAACAGTACTGATATCAAATTCTGTCGATATTTACTTGTGTCCTTTGATCAGCCGTATATTGTAAAAGATGTTCATTGAAGTTGGGAAAAAAGAAAGTATAACTTCGACATCACTGAATATTAATGATAACATTTTTACGATTTTTTGTACAAACAATCAAGAATACTGTTGCTGAATGTTATACGTTTGTTGGCTTGTTTTTTTTTTTTTTTTTTTTTCTTTGTTTTTCATCATTACCAATGCTCTGCGATTAAACATTACATCATGTTTGCGGGTAATGAGGGACACGATTGACTATCGATACGTAATTCTAATGATCCAGCCTCATCCGACTATAGAAGGGTGAGGAGAGAAAAATGAGAGATCAAAATTGAGATGAACTTGAAACAAATCTAATAATATCCGTTTTGTAGGTAAACGTTGAAGATATCAACCAATTACTCGCATATCATGAAGTCTTTGGAAAGTTACAAAGTGAGATAGCAGCTGGTACAACCTTAGTAGGGGGTACAGTACCGACACAAACAGTTACCACAATTCAAAATGGGACACCCTTAGTACAGCAAGTGCAATTGAACAAGTTTGATATAAAATCGACCGACGGGGAAGCTACGCCAGGACCAAGTGCATCACCAGTATCGGTTGGCAGTCATGCTTGTGAAATTTGTGGGAAAATCTTCCAGTTTCGTTACCAACTTATTGTACATCGTAGATACCATACAGAGAGAAAACCTTTTACATGTCAGGTGATGATACATTATTTTATGCATAATAAAATACATACCTTTCAATCGAAATAATGCCATTATAAATTGTATTCTTGTTTCTTTTTGTTTTCACACCAGGTATGCGGAAAAGCATTCACGAACGCGAACGATCTCACGCGCCACGGGAAATGTCACTTAGGTGGCTCTATGTTTACCTGTACAGTATGTTTTCATGTTTTTGCAAATGCACCGTCTTTGGAACGTCACATGAAACGACACGCCACCGACAAACCTTATGGTTGTACAGTTTGTGGTAAAAATTTTGCGAGAAAGGAACATTTGGATAACCATACTCGATGTCATACTGGTGAAACACCTTACAGGTAAAATCATTGAAGGAATGACTAGTATCAGAATTCGAATTGAATGTCGTTTATATATCCTTGATCTTATTTTAAAGATGTCAGTATTGTTCGAAGACGTTCACGCGAAAAGAGCACATGGTAAATCACGTCCGGAAACACACGGGTGAGACACCTCATCGATGTGATATTTGCAAGAAGAGCTTTACTCGAAAAGAACATTTTATGAACCATGTTATGTGGCATACAGGAGAAACACCTCATCATTGTCAAGCCTGTGGCAAGAAGTATACTCGTAAAGAGCATCTCGCTAACCACATGCGTTCGCACACCAATGACACGCCGTTCCGCTGTGAAATATGCGGTAAGTTATGAAATAAAGGACATGTTTTATGAAATTGTAATGACTTCATTTACAATAGGCAAGTCATTTACGAGGAAAGAGCATTTCACGAATCATATAATGTGGCATACCGGGGAAACGCCTCATCGTTGCGATTTCTGTTCAAAAACCTTTACGAGAAAAGAACACCTTTTGAACCACGTTCGTCAACATACGGGCGAGTCTCCACATCGATGCGGCTTTTGTTCCAAATCGTTCACCAGAAAGGAACATCTTGTTAACCACATCCGCCAGCATACAGGTGAGTGTTATATTTACAGAATTTATATGAATGCTAGAAGTGTTTTTTTTACGGCACTATTGTAAGTGCCGTATAGAAAAAATTTTACAAAATGTATGAAATTGAATTGAAAGGGGTACTGAATTTATATAAGTATTTTAATCGATCGCTTCTACAATTTTCTAGAATGTTCAAAATACATTCATTCGTAGAGCAATAGAGTAAACTTTACGAATCAATAGTCATTATGTAAGAAAGTAGTGTAGTGCAGTAAGAAAGATAATGAAATCTGCAGGTGAAACACCTTTCCGCTGTCAATACTGTCCCAAAGCATTTACACGGAAAGACCATTTGGTTAACCACGTAAGGCAGCATACGGGTGAATCACCGCACAAGTGCCAGTATTGCACCAAATCCTTCACAAGGAAGGAACATTTGACCAATCACGTGCGTCAGCATACAGGTGAATCGCCACACCGTTGTCATTTTTGCTCCAAGTCATTCACTCGTAAGGAACACTTGACAAACCATGTAAGAATCCACACTGGCGAATCACCTCACAGATGTGAATTTTGCCAAAGAACGTTTACTAGGAAAGAACATCTTAATAACCATCTCCGCCAACATACCGGAGATTCTTCGCATTGCTGTAACGTGTGCTCCAAACCGTTCACGAGAAAGGTAGGGACAATTACAAGCAGAGTTTATAGAAAACCAAAGCCTGCACACGAACAACATATTACCCTGTTCTTAATTTTAGGAGCATCTTGTTAACCATATGCGATGTCATACCGGTGAACGCCCATTCGTGTGCACCGAATGCGGCAAAAGTTTCCCCTTAAAAGGCAATCTTCTCTTCCATATGCGGTCGCACAACAAGGGAAGCAACGCCGAAAGACCATTCCGCTGTGACCTTTGTCCCAAAGACTTCATGTGCAAAGGACATTTAGTTTCGCACAGACGATCGCATTCCGACGAACGACCACACAGTTGTCCCGATTGCGGCAAAACGTTTGTCGAAAAAGGCAACATGTTGAGACATTTACGTAAACACGCCGCCGAAGGGCCACCTACGCAGGTGAGTACACCATCGGCGATCCCACAATCCGGTGTATTGCCGATCCCAGCCGCAGCTGTATTAGTCGGTCATCCCCTGGCACCTCAAGCTCCCCCAGTCGTACCTCAGCACACGGTAGTTGTGCCTACTCCACCGGGTGTCTTAACCTCGTATTGAAACAACAATTCCAAAAACAGAAGTGAGTGTTTATTCTCCCAATCGTAGGAGGTGTGATTTAATCGACGAAACTGTGTGGCATGAACAAAACAAAAAACCCCTTGAACTTTAATGTACACGTTTCGATCGCAGTGTTTATATTACACGGAAGACTTGAAATCTTTCTGTTGAAATTATTATTTTCATCGAACGCTGATGAATATTGGGTGTGTATTTGGTATTGTCCCTGAAAAGTCCAAAGTTTAAATTCCTTTGTTACTCTTTTTACTTTAATTTAAGTCACTCGACTGCAAGTATCGATCGAACATCTCTCGTTCAACACACGTATCCATTTTCTCTTCCTTAGACGTACGCTCAAAGCCTGTGCTTTATTTTTAATATTGATCCTTGAAATCCGTACTGTTCATTCAATTCACATATATCGTCCTGTCGTACACATCATTTCCCTTCGTGTCTTGCAGTCAAAGTATGTTAATAACAATTGTTTCAGTGTAAACGCATCATATATGTGGCTATCATTAAATGATTTCGCTAGAGGATATTGTTGAAAACAAGATTCATTTGTTGAAGATATCCAAAAAAGACAAATGAATAATGAATATAAATAAATAAAACCCCCACGTACATTGAATCCTGTAAGGTTTGAACACACTTTTAATCATTTCTAGTTGCAAAAGTTCCTTTTATGACTCGAAATGTTTGAAACGTTTTCAAACTATTCCTCGTTTGTGTCATATGTATAATAAAACCTGCAAGAAAGAGAACAAAAACTTGTTATCGAAATGAAACATATTTTCTTTATCTGAAAATAATTATGAAATTTATAATCCGGTGTATATATATTTATCTATGTTTTTGAAAAGAATATGTTTTTTCATAAGAAAGAATCATGAAAATTATCAACTCGTTTCCTACTTTCCAAATATACTTGTGAATAGTTTTGACAATGACTTCGTGTATGGCTATTCAAAGTCCATATTGTATTTTCAATCAAAGATTTGTCTTAATTACGGTAGGAGAACGCGCAAGTAGATTTTTCTATGGATCGTATTGGAAAAATGAAAACGCATGTATGCAGGAAGGTATCACAGCCCAGCCACTTTGTTTTCAATTCAAATACGATGGGTTCTTTTCATCTCAATAACAAAAAATATAAGCACTGAGTTTCTATTATCGGAAAAGCCTATGACGAAAAGTTGAATATTACTCGCATGTTCTCCCCTTGGCTGAAGGATCAGTCGATTCACAATGTTGGTTACATTCGTAACATCAAGTTCTTCATTTATCATTTGATCGTCATGAAAACAAGACGTCTAAATTTAAAAATATTAAAATGTAATTAGTTTTCAATATTTGAATTAAATTCGTATGTTTGATTGCCACACAACTGTTGCTTCTTAGCTATCCTACGAGTGTGATCAACATGGTGAAATGATTGACGTCCATTGTTTGTCTTAGTTATAGTTTTTAATTCTTTTTTTCTTGTTAGCAGTAGCTGATACAATCGAGTGCAATACGGCTCAGCCACTTTCGCTTAAGATACACACATACATGTTCACACATGGAGAACAGTACCCGATGAAAACATTCACAGTTCATTCAGAATACCATACCGTGGTGTTTGAAGAATGCTTTATTGAACTTCTGGCTAATAGATGTACTAATTCACACAAAGGTATGATATTTTTGATGAATTTTGGAGATTTTTCATCGGACACTTTTCTTTGTGGAAAGATAGCACTGATACATAAAGTGATTTAAATGCAAAATATAATTGTTACGCGTACTTGTGTAGACTACCTATATCCTGTGGAAAGAAAACTTCAGGGATTATGGTCATTAAATTTTATTCGTAACTAACCATCTTTTATTTGGTTATGTATCTTGGAGAGCAAAACAACCAATACTACAATTTTAGCGATCGTATAAGGCCATGTATTTCATATTTACTATTAAGATGAAAAAAAGAAGAAAACAAGAAAAAAATCGGTAACGGTAGACTCGACAGTGATATATGGATAATTTTATTATGAATATTGAACAGATTCTTCTGGAATCCAATTTCTATAATAATATAAAAATAAAAGATGTAATATTTGAATTGAAATAAAAAAAAAAAAGAACGAATGAAAGACAAAAATATAACGATATATATTGTATGTGATTGCCGCACTATCGGGTTTACGTTTAAGATATGATTATGTATAATATTATTAGAAATAATTTCAGGTATGGAAGAATGGAGAAAGTATAAATAAAATTCGAAAGGATGAAAAAATATTATTAACGCGCGAATGCTATCGATGTGTGAAATTGACGCGCGGTAATGATATTCGCATAAAACTTGATAGAAATTTAGAATGATATAATATATACTGATGAATATTATTAAATATATTCACAACCAGTTAAATATATCACGTACTATTCAAATTAACGAAGAAAAATATAAATGTACTGGAATAAGAAAAGAGACAAACAAACAAGAACATTCAGAAGCGGCAAAGGAAACGTATGTTACACAATAATGAAATCTTGATCATACAAAGAGATAAAATTGACCATACAAGGACTCGTGAATGCGCGTCCATACAGGGCAAGAAAGTATATATGTATAATATATATAACTGAAAGTTATATACATTATGTATATATATAAAACATGAAAACATAACAAGAAAATCATAAAACCCGCAAAAGAAAAAGGGCTCTTTCAAGATATATTATCAAAGTATATTATGAGGAGCAGAAACATCCATTCTCTCCTAAAATTATTATTATTATTACAATTATTATTATTATTATTATTATTATTATTATTATTATTATTATTATTCTGTTATCGCGGGGCCCTTTCAATTTGCTAAGTCGATGTAACGAGAAATAGAAATAATGTTCATTAATATTATTATTATTATGATTATTATGCGTTAAAAGAATAAAACTAATAGTTGGTTTATGCTTTTAAAAAATTTAGTTTCAAGCTCGCTTAAGTAAAGAGAGAGGTGAACACAGAATTAACGAACATGCAAAACAAAGTCGCTTATTTTCTGTAAGCTGAGCCCGTCTTTGAATATGATGAAAAAAAAACGACCACTTTTCTTCTCCATCTTTTTATTGATGAATATTCTCCTAGTTCTATTCAACAGTCATTTCTAAATGTACAGATTTCTTATAATGTAATGACGACGGTTTGGTTTACAGAAGAATAAGAAGGTGAAGGAAGAAAAAAAAATTCAGAATATGATTTACTTTTTAGATAGAAGAAAAATATGTATAGAATTTTATTATGCACCATTGTAATATTCTGTATCCCAGTTGTGACACAATATACACTGGTGTTATGTTAAATGTGAAAATGCGGTTTTTATGTGACAGACCAACTCCTTGATACACTTTGTAAAAACGATAGATGTACAGTAGGTCAGAAAAGTATCTTTGCACGTGAACTATATTAAAATTATACAAAATCCTGTATTGACAAACAATACTATTGAATTTATATATAATTTTTGTACAAAATGTATATAAAACCTACAAAACTTGTATACAAATTTTATATAAATTCTGTACAATGATTTCTCAAGACAAGATTACATATGAATTATATACAATTCCGTGTATTATATTGCCGTGTTAGCCCATTTACGGATGAAGCTGAAACTAGCAGCCGATCGTTGTTAAAGCTTTTTTCATACCAGAAATCGATTGAGCAGCGTGCCACTACACTTTTCAGATGCTCAAGTGATACCAGCCACCCCCAAACCATTGGTCAGAAGAGGACACGAGCAAAACTATTCAGACAAATTATTGTTTCATTTTTGAATAATTTGTCAGAGGAAATTTGGCTCGGGTTGCATCGTCAGGGGTCGCTGGTATCCCCTTGAATTCTCAATAAAAATTTTGTGTAAAAAGTCATCAGTTTCAGCTTTATCATTTCCGGTATAATATCCGAATCTGCTGTACTGAAAACCTGTAATACCACCAAGTCTTATGCAGATTTTGGAGTGTGACAGATTTTTGAAATAAACTCAATCAATTTTAAATACCGTGTAATTTTAAGGAAGTATTCGAACTCTCTGCAAAGTACTACTGATAATAAAATAGGCTCTGAAACGTAAGGGGTTTTCCGCATGCGAATAGGTGAATACTACTTTTACATCTATCCGTACAATATTCCATTCATTGATAAATCCTTATAAGATTATACAAGCGGATAGTTGACTCAATCCGAAAGAATTTTCTCTCGCCAAAAACGAACTCGACACTAAACTCAGAATCTGACAATATCAGGGATTGATATTCGAAGACTCATGAATTGAATTCGAATTGGATTTCCATTGGTTTCGATTGAATTTATTATCCAAAGATATTTATTTTTTCCCCGAAACGAAAATTTATCACAGCAAAATGTTTTTCCGAATTCGGAGAGAAATTTTGGTTTTGTGTCTGTCTGTCGATTTGTCAACGAATTGCGCACGCAAATATCTTCCGTTCTATTTATCCGATCGTTATGAAATTCATGCCATAGTCGTAGATCAAGGGGATGGTGGTCCCATATGAGTTTCAGCCCAATTGATTGACAGCAATTGGATGGGGAAGGACATATGTGATCAAAATTAAGATTTTTGCGAACGCGCATATCATCTTCGAATTTTAGCCAAATCAGTTGAGGGGTAATATCACTGTGGACGGAAAAATTGACGTTATTTTCAAAGTGTTGCCATGAAGTCAAAAAAAATTATAAATGTATGGGGTCTTTTGCATATGGAAGTACTAGTCTTTGGGTACAAAAAATCACTTTTTATTCAATTTTTGAAATCCAAAATGGCGGCATGGTAGTACGGTCAAAAAAACTTTTTTTCTTCATGGTTGAAACGAGCGTACCACTACAGGTCACAATTTTCAATCTAGAATAAAAAATCAAAAATTCCCTTAAAATATAGCTCAAAATCCAGCTATCTACGTAGGGTTTTTTCGAAAAAATCGGCTATAAAATCGGTAAAACAGCTGATATTGAAAAGATCCTACGTAGATAGCTATATTTTGAGGAACTTTTTGAATTTTTGTTCTAGATTGAAAATTGTGACCTGTAGCGGGACGCCCGTGTTAAACCATGAGGAAAAAAAATGTTTTTTTGACCGTACTACCATGCCGCCATTTTGGATTGGAAAAATTGAATAACAAGTGTTTTTCGGACCCAAAGACTAGTACTTTCGTATGCAAAAAACCCCCATACATTTATAATTTTTTTTGACTTCATGGCAACACTTTGAAAATAACCTCAATTTTCCTGTCCACAAAGTGATATTGGCCCTTAAGAGGATACTAGAGTTACCATCGGAGCACGTTTTCTTCCACTAAAATACTCGAAACTGAATTCATAAAAAAATCTGAAATTTTCAGGGATGATTCTTTGATAACTTTAAGACCTCATAAGAGAGGCATCAAACAGATTTCCGAAATCGACGCATTAGAGAACTTTCTGATATCATTTGGAGAACATCTAAACTCTAAACTCTGAAGAATGATATCAAGATTATGAGCGATTCCAAAAATCCATTTATATTCATTTCCATGATGATGGATGGTATTTTTTCTTCATTCACTTTATGTCACGCTACATTATTTTTGCCCCTTCGAACATCGGCGTTGAATAAATAAGATTGTTCAAAAATTGAACCTAGCAGACCGGTGTAAGTAGGATGGTAATTGTAAATCAAACTTCCAGCCTCTTCGTCGTCGGATGAGAATTTGTTCAAATTTTTTCTAACTGCAAAAATATTGAATCAATGGAATTAATTCTAAAGTCTATATGATGTATGTAAGATTAATCAAATTTCAATACCTTCTTTCACAAAGAAGTTAGCGAAATACTGGGCTGCTCGACCAGCTTTATCTCCATGAGGAATATTGCGTCCTGTGACCCACTCGTACAGATTCTTCTCTGGATGGAATTGCAATCCGTAGAAGGGATAAGTCTTGTGCTCCAGAGTAGAAACGAAGTTTATCCCTTGCTTATCGTAACTCGTCGATGTCACAAGGAATTTTTTAGATAATCCCGCAATTTTCAAACCCTAAATTATTCGAAGAAGATAATTTTGAATGTGATAATAGATACCTTCCTCTCCATACAAAATTTATTTCGGTTTATTTCGAAAGATTTCACGTTCTTAGGTGATGTGCATTGTAGTTATTTAAATTCCAATAAACAATATAATTTTCTTATATCACCTACATATTAAGAATATTTCTTGAGAAAAATAAACGATCTATCGTTAGATACTTTAAAACAGAACATTCACCTCTCTTTGGATATGAATTTTTCACTCTATCACAATGCTTCAGTTTTCGTATAAATAAACAACGTGAAAGTAAAATTATTACAGAATTGACCATGCAAACCAATAATTCATCGAATACTAACTGTTTCCGTGACGCAAAATTCATGGAAGTTGGCAGTGAGGTTTTTGTATCGCAAAATATCTATGATTTCTGATGAAGCATTCATAAACATTTTACTACTTTTCGCACCTGTAAAAAAATACACGATTTTTATCTATTCCCTGAAATATCCTCATAAAATCATTGGGAATTTAGTTCAGGCTATTCGAAGCAATGAGAAAATGCAAAAATATTTTTCAATTGTATAGCTCACGGCCGGAGTTCCATCAATAGTAAACATTGAAGCGCCCTCTTATCGGATGGAACACGGAACCTGGCCCATCAACCCCCTCTCTCATTTTTCATTTTTCTTATTCATGATGATGAAAAATTATGTGCATTCAACATCGATACATAAAATCATTTCAATCAAATACGTGTTGAAAAGTATACAAAAGAAATGCGCGATTTTGTAGTATTAAAAAATAAAATTGCAGTGTGTCAACTTCCATGATCCAACCGTCAGAGGGCCGGTAAAACTTTTACTATCAGTGAAAACCCAGATAACATGTAGGCTTGTCATAACCCTGTCACACTTGTCATTCGATTGTTTTTGGCTTGTTATTGACAACCTTGTCAGTGTAAGGCTGCTACAGCCCTGCTGCAAGGGTTTTGTAAGCTTGTACCCTTGTCGTGTGTCAACTAGGAGGCTTATATCAACCTTGTCACAAGCTTGCCTGACAACATTGCAGCAAGGTTAAATTGCTATCTGGGAAGGTGCCCGTGAGCCCTCTCATTTTCTCTCTGTTATATGTAAAACCGATCATCTGCAAGCAACTCAGAATTCACCTATTGAGTTTTCTTGGAGTAATATTTCAATGTGTTGCAGTCTTGCACTTTCTCACTTTTCAAAAAGGACAATTGTATCTCAAGTAAAGAATGAATATTTTAATTTCGGAATTGAAAAATTTGTGATTCTTCATTTCAAAGGATTGGGAGAGTAAACTCCTTTCAATAGGATTATTTTCAATGAAAATTTGAAGAATTCATTTTTATTAAATGACAATTTCAACCTCTTACCTGGACTGAATGTCAGGGGCAAAGCCATTCCTTCAGCTGAACACCTTGTTCTGTGTTCGTTACGATTTGCAGCAACATATGTCATCAATTCGAATCCCAAGCATATGCCCAAGATCGGAAAGTAACCACCATTTTCATTGATTTCTGTCGCTAGTCTTTATAGAATATATGAAAAACAATTTCCAACAGTATAATTTATAAGGCTTGTTTTATCCACGCGGAAAAAAAATAATGGACAAAATTGTACCTGTAAATGATATTTCCTGCATCGGCGTAACCTCGACTCTGATTAAACCGAGTTGAACCACCCGGCCAAAGAACTCTGGAATCATAAAGTTATGTTCAATTAAAGATTTTAATCGTTCCATTTGGGAAAGAAATTCTAAGAGATCGGAACAAAGACCCCTTTGCGTCAAACTCTCGCGAAATTTGCATGCGAGGGACATGGTCTTTCCCGGCCCGGAGTTTTCAACAGAGCGTGAGTCAGGATTCTTCTTCGTTCTTATTCATGTTACAGTTTGAAATACAATATTTTAACAGAATACGAACCTGAAATTCTAAAAAAAGAAACTCACCCAATCTGATTCTTTCACACTAGTAACGGAGATTGTTGAAAGAATCGATTCTTTTTTATAGTAATTAGGGTGAATGGGGGTGAGATGACGCACTTTCCCGCTCCTCTACAGCACAAAATAATACATGAAACCTCGTTCGCGTAAGAAAAGTATGAAGATTCAATTACAATCTTTTAATTTTCTTCGAGTAAATGAGGTTTGATGTATGATCCTGTGCTGTACTGGAGCGGGAAAGTGCATCATCTTGACCTGGTTTACTCTATATCAAATTTTTATCAATATTTTATACAAATCTATCAAAAGTTAATACTTCGTCTATAAAGAAGAATCGATTTTATTATAAAATCTCCATTCCTACCTGATACAAAAGATAGGCGAATAAACCTGCAGACCCTGATTTCCCTGCATAGGGAAGTGAGTTATCTTTTAACCAATTGAGCCCTCGGGAAGAATAACTCGCTTAGCGCTCGAGAAGCCGTATAAGTATTGTCCACGTCGGCACATCGAGGTTCGAAAAAAAAAATCGGAATTTCGAAAAACAAAAAATACTGGGTGATAGGGCTTGGAAAATCAATTCAATTGCTCATTTAAGATTTTTTTCTCTGATCAATAGTTTTCGAGAAAAAAATAAAAACTTCACATTTTTTCGTGTCAAAAATAATTATTTTTCAACACTAAACTCGTTCTAACTCCGTCATTTTCTGAGCTATCATAATGAATCTTGCAGATTCTGATTCGTAAGGCTTTTCCAAAGACGGAAGTATTGCAAAGAGTTGTAAAAATTAATAACAAGTCGATAAATTTTTAATTCGAAGTAAAAATCACGTTTTTCATGCTTTGCATTAAAAAAGTAGTGGAGGAAGTTTGAGCTTCGAAAAACTTCCAGTGACAAAGTTGTTCGTCAGTGTATGGACAAACTTTCTGGGAAGTTTCAGATCGATTGGACTAGTAGTTTGCAAAATAAATTGATCAGCGCGTAACGGAAATTTGTCATGATTTGACGCCGTTCACCGACGGAATATCAGAGTCGCGCGGAAAAGATTTTATTTGCTTGATTTCTCATGGTAGCTTTATGTTTTTTGGGTCGGAGAATTCGAATATCCTACTATTTTTGCAAGATTCATCAATCATTTCCGTTAAATCAACAATTCAATTGTTCATAATGTTTCTGTAGACGAACTATTAAATTTGAAGGAAAATTCAATCTACGCAGAGAAATCAAATCGGTCGATTTATTCTCATATTCAATCAAATAAGTGACTGAGAAATTCAAAAAATGGTAAATTTTGGTTGTAACATTTTTTTATTCAACAATAATTATATAGCAATGAGGAAATATGGAAATATTCCATTCAAAAAGCAATATTCTTCAAAATGTAACTCGCGATTTGTCAGTTTTTTGTAAATGCTCCAACTTTTCCATTGCAAAATATATTTTTCATGTCTTAGTGAATGCAGTAGACCTTTCTACCTATAGAAATGAATTATTTGTCAAGCGTCATTCAATTAAGAATCACAGCTGACTAGAAAACACCTTCTACCAGCTTCTACGGAATCAAGTATGCGGGCAAGTTGAAGTAATAAGAAATTACACTGAGAAAAAAAAGTCATTACATCAAAGAAATACATTTTTTTGAATCTGGCCCTCATTGAACTGAATACATGTCCTTTCAAACAATGATGATTCAATAGAAATAATGAATTCTTTCGTTAAATGAAAGATATTATTTTATTGAATTCAGTTTCCTCCAATCCAAGAAACATTTTATTGACACAAAGATTAATTCTTTGGATTAGTCAGACCGCGAAGTGCAAGGCATGATTCTAACTTCATTCAAAAACGATTGAAAATTCAATAACTTATTTCTTCAATTTTATTACGTCACGTTTTGTAGGAAAAGCTCGAATTTTCAATTCAAGGTGTACAAATTTGTTAATAACAACGTTTTCGAATCAATACTATACTGCTTGGAATGAAAGTAATATTTGGTAAGCATGATTTTGTATTTCTTCAAATCCACAGAACGATTTTTATATTCAAATGATTTCATTCGTCGATATGAAAGTATGTGCAATTGATTCTAAAGAAAATTCAGTAAGATAAAGAAATGGATTTTCGAAATCAAATTACGTTTTAGTTACTTAGACGACTTTCGGTTGGTTCTCGCAAGGTGTAGTGACTTTCTCATAAGTTCTCTTTCGACAGTATGGTTTGTATATAAAGAATTAATCACTCTGTCTTCTTAGTAAGTATTACTTCATCCAAATAAATATTTCTTTCAGAGTATGGCATTGAATTACAGGTCCCGCATGGAGTGATAGGCACTATTCGCCTAACAGACGGCATGACTGAACGATCAATGAAGTCTCATTTGATCCAAAGTGCTCAGAATTTCCGGTTATCAACAGATTAAAGGAACACCAGAGTGGACTATGAAAGCTTTACAAGTGTGATAATTTTTTTTTACAGAAAAAATCTGAAATTGTGCTCAATGAGTTCTGAAACATCATTTATTGAATCAGGATGGAATTCACGAAGTCAAAAAAGAACATCTTGAAGTTGATGATTTATTTCGATGGATTGAAAATTTTCCTAATTGATTCAAAAACTTTCTTTTTTGAATGTTTGAGTGGTTTCATTCCTCCGAAGAAATAATTAATTGAATCAGAGTTGACAATCGAATCATCACTGACATGATGATATTCAGAATTCAGAACTCACCTCATATGTCGGAATAAGTGCTGCTAAACAGAATGATTTGAGAAAATTGATGCAATATTGGAGTCCAGAGGGAGAGATTCTTTTCGAAACAGTGCTTTCAAAAGGTGTAATGACAAAATAGCAACGTGAATGTAAATAATTTTTGTATACCTTGGACAAGCGTAAGGCATGCTTTTTATCTTTGCGTATGATATTCTACTGGTTAAAAGGGGGAGAATTGAAATGTTAGTGAAAGTAACTGATGTGTCGAGTTCTGGATTATTTATTTTGCTAAGATTGTTGATTACTAGTCGAAAAATGCTTTGTGATTGAAGAAGATTTTCTTATATTGTTGAAAAATGAGATGATTATATTTGTAACGTCCGGGAGTCGAACGTGCATGAATATTTTTCTAAGTTTCAATTTATAAATTTTAATTTACCTTGAATGCCTCTGAGTAGCGCGAGGCCTAAGTGAAACTGGATTCGGAGCTGAAACTTGTGCCCGCGGGACCAGTATTTTCTTGTTGGGAATAGGAAATTGTGAAATGGATTCGGATAGGATTTGAAGGGATCACGAGTTGTTGCACTGTCGCATAGGATGTATTCGAAAATCAAATACAACCTTTAACGACAACATTGACCACTTCTCGAGAAAAGTGGCTCGGTCGTGAAGCTGTAAGAGGAGGAAGAAAAGGGAATGATCGAAGGTGTGGGAATAAATGATTAGTTATTGGAATAACATAGAATTTACTTAATTGAAATTTTACACTGAAAGTTGTGGAGAAAACTTTGAATTTACATCAACAGGAATAAAACAGTTAATAAGATCTCATCATCATCATGAAGTAATCAGTCTTACGACTGGTTTGATAAAACCCTCCACCCCTGTCTATTATCCGCCAAACGCTTAATTTCTACATATCTACTACATCTTGTACGATTTGCTTCATATAACTTGCTCTAGGTCTATCTTTGCCAGTTTTACCATTCATTTTCCCTTCCAATATTGTTTTCAATAAACTCTCATGCCGTAATGTGTGTCCTATAAGATTGCTTCTCCTTTTCACGATGTGTTTCAAAAGATTTCTTTCTTCATTTATCTGCTCGAGTACTTCTTCATTTTTGACTTTGTCTATCCATTTTATTCTGAGCATCCTCCTATAACACCACATTTCAAAAGCTTCAAGTCTTCGTTGATCAGTTTTCCCCATTGTCCAAGTTTCGCAACCATATAATGCTGTGCTCCAAACGTAACTTTTCAAGAATTTCTTCCTTACTTCCAAGCTTATATTTTTTGAGCATAATAACTGTCTCTTTTGATAAAAAGCCTGTTTCCCTTGTGCTATTCTTGCTCTTATATCTCTCTCGCTTTTGCCGTTCTCTGTAATTATGCTTCCTAGATATTTGAATTCTTTCACCTGTTCAATTGTCTCGGTATCTATTTTGATTCTCGTTCTCCTAGCTGTTGTCGCTGCTGTACACATCATGAATTTTGTTTTGTCTTTATTTATATTCATACAATAGTTTTCCAATAATATTGTTCTCATGGTGTTGAGAATATTTTCTAACTCAGTACTACTCGTGGCCAATATAGCTATGTCATCCGCGAATCTCAACATACTTATATTTTCTCCCTGAATCTGTAATTTCGATTGAATTTCCTCCTTCACTTCGTTCATTGCTTCTTCTATATATAAATTGAACATCAGTGGCGATAATGAGCATCCTTGTCTCACCCCTCTTCTTATCTGTGCTTCCCCTTCCTGACCCTCTATGTCTATTATTGCACTTTGATTCCTATATAATTCGTATATTATTCTTCTATCTTTATAATTTATTCCCACCTTCTTCAGGATCGCAAACATCTTCTCCCAGTCCACATTATCGAAAGCCTTTTGTATATCTACAAAACCTATGTACACAGATTTCTTCAGCGCTATCCTTTTCTCTATTACTGCCCTGAGTGCTAAGATTGCTTCTCGCGTTCCCTATTTTTCTAAAACCAAACTGATCCTCTGCCAATCTACTCTCTATTTTATTTTCCATCCTCCTGTATATAATTTTGGTCAGTATTTTCGAAGCATGTGAAGTTAAACTGATCGTTCTGTAGTTCTCGCATTTGTCTGCCCCTCGTTTTTTCGGGATAGCGACAATTTTATTCTTTTGGAAATCTTCCGGTACTTCTCCTTTTTCGTACATATCTCTAATCAATTCAAACAGTGCGTCGCGAGTTCCTTCACTGGAGGCTTTTATAAGGTCCGCACTTATGCCATCTATGCCTGGCGCTTTATTATTTTTCAATTCTTTCAAAGCCTTGTCGAATTCTGATCTCAATATCGAATCTCCCAATTCTTCCTCATCTACATCCTCCTCCTTCTCTAATAGTGCTATATCATCGTTTCCTCTATACAAGTCTTCCAAATGATTGATCCACTGTTCTATTTTCTCTTCCGTTTTTATCAATTGTCGTCCTAGAGAGTTTCTAATCTTATGGCTTCTAGATTTCATTTGTCCGAAAAATCTTTTAATAATCCTATATGCTTCATCTATTTTTCCTAAATGCAATCTTATTTCTATTTCCTGACATTTCTCTTCTAACCACTGTTCTTTTGCTTTCCTTGATTCTCTTATTATTTTATTTCTCAATGATTTGTATCGTTGCTGGCCTTCTTGGCTATCATTATTCTTGTATTTTCTTCTTTCATTTATCAATTCTAAAATTTCTCCCGTTATCCATGGGTTTTTAGCTTCTACTCCATCATTCTTCAAAATCTTATCCGCACATTCTCTTATATTCCCCTTCATCTTTGTCCATCTCCTCTCTATTCCCAAGTCTTTCTCTTTTTGATCTCCCAATTTTTCATCCAACATTTTCTCGAATGCCTCATGCGTTTGTTTTTGCTTGAGGTTCTTCAAATTCCATCTTTTCTGCATTTTCCTTTTCTTCTTCAGAGATTTGAATTTCAGAGAACATTTCATCATCAACATATTATGATCACTATCTATATCTGCACCTGGATAAGTTTTACAGTTTTTCACTTGGTTTCTAAATCTTTGTTTCACTAATATGTAATCAATTTGGTATCTTGCTGTATCTCCTGGCATTTTCCAAGCGTAGATTCTTCTTGGATGATTTTCGAATAAAGTGTTTGTGATAACCATCTTATGATTTTCACAAAATTCGACTAAACGTTGTCCTCTATCGTTCCTCCTCCCTAACGCGAAATCTCCTATAATGTTGTCCTCTTTTCCTTGTCCTACTACCGCATTCCAATCCCCATCACTATCAAATTCTCTTCTCCTTCACATATTCTATCACTTCTTCTATTTCTTCGTACGTTTTTTCAATATCTTCCTCCGAATATGCAGATGTGGGCATGTATACTTGGACTATGACTGTGTCTACCGGTTTTGTTCTGATTCTAACCATCATCACACGTTCATTATGTTGCAAATAATTTTCTATTCTATTTCCTACTCTTTTATGCATCACAATTCCTACACCTGCTTGACCGTTCTTTGATCCTGTATGAATTATTCTATAATCCCCACTCCAGAAATCGCCCTCTTGTGGCCATCTCATTTCGCTAATCCCCATTACGTCTATATTCAACCTATTCATTTCTAATTTCAAATTTTCTAATTTTCCTGCTTGCCTCAGTGATCTAACATTCCACGCTCCGACTCGAAGAATGTTGTTTCTTTTCCCTATCCTATTCTTCGGTTTTCGTTCCTTGCTGATGAAGCTTCCTCGAGCAGCCTCCACCCGGAGATCCGAACGGGAAACTAGTTTACCTCCGGAATATTTTACTCGAGAGAGCGCCATCATGTATTTATTAATTTGTTTGTTCGTTCTTGTTACATAATATTCCAGGTTAGGAAAAAGGTTTCATTTCCTCGGGAAGTATTGAAACATGTCAAGGAAGGTAGTTTCCCCTTGCTTTCCTTCCGTTTGATTTTGCCGATGTTTCTGGCATTAGGATGATTTCGTTTCTCTCAGTTTGTATTCTTTCTCTTGAGTAGTTTATTCCACTCAAAAAAAAAGATCCAACTCTGAGATACTTATCCTCCCCACCACGTAAAGGAAGCAGATACTACCAGGGATGGATAAAAAGGATATCAAGGGCAGATAATAAGATCTAATTCTACCTTTTGTTGTGTTATCGGTACGCCCCTCGAGTCTTCCTGTCTCTAGTATAATGAACGTAATCGTTATTTATTTCACCACCAACACTTCACCACTGATTTGAGTCCTAAGATGAGAGTTTCAAGGATTAAAATTGGCACTGAATTTAAATTAAAACTGAACTGAAACTAAATTGAAAACTAAATTGAAATATAATTAAAGTTCGATTGAAAAGATGAATTTGATGTTTTTTATGTTTGTCGCGGCGAGAATCTGCCCGAGGTTTTTCTCTGTACCAAGGAAGTAACTTCGGTTTACCTCCAATTATGGCGATTTTGGTCGGTCAGTGGGGTCATTTGACTAATTAGAAACCACTAATTGTTCCACTGACTGGAATTCAGCCTGTGGTGGGAGGCATTGACGAATCAAAAGGTCAGTGCTCTCGACTTCGTCATCTTCTTGTACGTTTTTCCTATGTCGTGGAGACCATAGGTGGGGTCGTTCTTGAGGACATTGGTTAGATAACTTATACATCCCTTCTTCCGTATTGTTCTCACGCACAGCATCGATGACTAAATTCGAAGTCATGAGAGAGCGTGTAATGTTTATAAGTAACATAAACATGACATTGGTTATCAAGCCTTCAATGTTTGAACCTGAGGAATATTCTTCAGGTTTCTGTTTATAATAAATCTTTACCTTATCGAAAGGAAGTTTGGTCTTGCGATGATGATTCGGATAAAGAAATTCCAGTCCGTGGGATCTATGAACCACATATTATAAAACTGCCAAATTATTATTGATTGAAAAATATTCTCAAAAAGATCCCCTGTCCGACCAAAAATCGTATGGAATTCAGTTCGCAGAAGAAATTTATATGTATTATTCAAAAACATTCTCATCCTACCATTCCTAGTCGAATTTGGAATAATATTGATTAATAAAAGAAAAATTTACTATGTAATATCAACATGCATGTCATTCAATCGGGCGAACATCAAAATCGCATGGATTTAAAATCGTTTCAATCTAACTGCACATAAAAATATAGCATACACGCATATAATGAAACATGCATTCAGTTCATCTCATCAATCTTGAAATCATTCGATTCGGATCCATTTGTGAAAACTGAATCAAGGGAAATATACATAGACATTCATGAATTATATAAGAATCCAGTGAATGATTCGAAATTCGATGACAAAAACTCTTATGAAAATATGAAATTACAAGTAAAGGGTTCATTGACTTGAAAGCCATGAATTAATTCTATATAGTAACTAGTGCTGAATCTATTATATGGATTCTCACATCTTCAACCCAAAATCATTCATTAAAATTGAAACTTCGAATAGATAAGATTGATAGTAATGCTTTCAATGATAGTTAGTTGATAGCTACTGAATTTATTCAATTCAAAGATAATTTCATCCTGCTGGATTCATCAGGGTCCTACGATGTGAAATTCCATATCGATATTCCTATTATCATCAATATCGAACATCCGATTATTCGATTCAACGGGAAGAAATGCGTAATTCTGAAATTGTGATTATTTATGGAATAAAATACAGATATGATGGAATGTTGTTCGCATTTTTTTCCACTAGGAAATGAGAATATATTTCAATCATAATCTAAACAGTATTATTATCAATTGATGGGAAAATTGAACAGAGTTGTACGGGTTGACCAATATTAATGAATGATTTCGCTTCCTCGTTATAAGGTAATGGTTATAAGGTTATAAGGTAATTTCTTGTTACTCCAACTTGCCCGCATACTTGATTCCGTAGAAGCTGGTAGAAGGTGTTTTCTAGTCAGCTGTGATTCTCAATTGAATGACGCTCGACAAATAATTCATTTCTATAGGTAGAAAGGTCTACTGCATTCACTAAGACATTAAAAATATATTTTGCAATTGAAAAGTTGGAGCATTTACAAAAAACTGACAAATCGCGAGTTACATTTTGAAGAATATTGCTTTTTGAATGGAATATTTCCATATTTCCTCATTGCTATATAATTATTGTTGAATAAAAAAATGTTACAACCAAAATTTACCATTTTTTGAATTTCTCAGTCACTTATTTGATTGAATATAAGAATAAATCGACGATTTGATTTCTCTGCGTAGATTGAATTTTCCTTCAAATCCAATAGTCCGTCTACAGGAACATTATGAACAATTGAATTGTTGATTTAACGGAAATGATTGATGAATCTTGCAAAAATAGTTGGATATTCGAATTCTCCGACCCAAAAAACATAAAGCTACCATGAGAAATCAAGCAAATAAAATCTTTTCCACGCGACTCTGATATTCCGTCGGTGAACGGCGTCAAATCATGACAAATTTCCGTTACGCGCTGATCAATTTATTTTGCAAACTACTAGTCCAATCGATCTGAAACTTCTCAAAAAGTTTGTCCATACACTGACGAACAACTTTGTCACTGGGAGTTTTTCGAAGCTCAAACTTCCTCCACTACTTTTTTAATGCAAAGCATGAAAAACGTGATTTTTACTTCGAATTAAAAATTTATCGACTTGTTATTAATTTTTACAACTTTTTGCAATACTTCCGTCTTTGGGAAAGCCTTACGAATCAGAATCTGCAAGGTTCATTATGATAGCTCAGAAAATGACGAAGTTAGAACGAGTTTAGTGTTGAAAAATAATTATTTTTGACACGAAAAAATGTGAAGTTTTTATTTTTTTCTCAAAAACCATTGATCAGAGAAAAAAATCTCAAATGAGCAATTGAATTGATTTTTCAAGCCCTATCACCCAGTATTTTTTGTTTTTCGAAATTCCGATTTTTTTTTTCGAACCTCGATGTGCCGGCGTGGACAATACTTATACGGCTTCTCGAGCGCTAAGCGAGTTATTCTTCCCGAGGGTTCAATTGAAGAATTGAAAAAATAAAATTCCCTGATTCTTGATAGATCAAAAGATAACCCACTCCACTCTCTCGGTGTCAGAAGCACCCATAATCGCCGGACAAATTGATCCATCAGTCTTCTTCTCTTTACGCAACGATCAAGTTGGCTGAAGCAAGATCTAATCAATCAATTGATGTAAATTGAAGCAAAATCCTCGTCAGATAAGCTAAGGCAAAATGTGTAGCAGTCATTGATTGACTCGGTGAAATATAGGCAGTACAGTAGGATCTATCTACGTTCGATCAATTACCCACACAGACAAAAAGAGCTCTTTTAGATATCTAAAAGATGTCTTTGAAAACTGCAAGAGCTCTTGCAAGACCTTTCCAAAAGATCTCTTTTCGTGAGCGAAGAGATGTCTTATGCAACACCAATAGATATCTTTTAGTTGTCTTCAAGAAATCTAAAAGACATCTTCAAGAAATGTTTAAGAATTCTCAATGATTTCTTGAAGATGTGTTTAAGAGCTCTTGAAGAGATCTTAAATCCTTCTTGAAGAATTCTTAAATCCCTCCTGAAGACTTTCTGAAGAACTCTCAAATATCTCTTGAAGATTTCTTGAAAGTATTATTAAAATGTCTTGATCAAAATATTAAAATATCCATAACCATACGAATTCATTCATTATTTTGATTAATTAATTTGAATAAAGGCCTACCAAAACATATGAGGTGTTTGCATATAATTCGAATGCAAAAATACTCCAAGCATTTTTCATGCATGTATATAACCTAAATTCAAAATATTTTAACATTCAATTTCATTCACTTGAATCTGAATTTCGATACATTCTATCTTACACAAAAATGTGAAATTTGATGGAAATTTAATTCACGTACGTACATAAAAAATAAAGTGCAATGGATAAAATACACAGTAAAAAGTTTATATTAGATATTAGCATATTTATATTGTACTTTTGGGATACATTTAATCATGTCGCTATGAACCACAAGTATACGAGCATTCACCATACTCTCTCGTCAGGATGAAAATAAATATGTTATAATTCAAAATAAATATAGTTCTGAGCCTCATAATAAAGTATATCCCACGAGTACTATAAAAATATAGTAATCTTTAATGTACACTTTTCTCTGTGTAATAAATTGATATTCCTCTAATATATGATTCTGTATAATGATAGGTTAGTTCTTGCAAATAGGATCATTCGCTACAAAACAAAATATATTATTGTAATGTAATTGGTTACACGTTTCTTTTCTGCGGCAATACTTTTATCATCCAGTATTGGATCTTGAATGTTTATGTATATATAATTAATTATATATAATTGATATTGCACAATATCATCGGCGTCGTCGTTCCTCACTGCACACGTGAAACAAATGCGCGGGACACTGTGAATAACTATACGTGAATTACTGCAATGTTCCCTCTAATTCTCTTTGATCTAATTGGTCTATTGGGATTGTTCTAAAAGTGCTCTTGAAGATATCTTCAAGAAATGTTTATGAGTGTTCTTGAATATATCTCAATTACAGTTGTCTTATAGAACTCGCGGAGCAAGAGATCTTTCATACATTTCTAAAAGACATCTTAAAGATGTCTTTTAGAAATGTCTTGAAGATACATGAATTCAGGACTCTTTTAGACGTCTTAAAGAACTGCTTGCTGTGTGGTTATTTCCCTGAATGCAATGAATATTTATCCGGTTGTCCGTTAAGTCAATAAATACGTGAAGGAATAAGCGTTATAGATGTTAAATTATCGTCTCCACAGTTTATATCCTCATTTTGGGGAGTAAAGTATTTAATTTTTGTATATTCTAGATTGAAATCAAGCATAATAATCCAAATTTTTCTCATCCATACCCGTTTAAGTTGTGAACAAGCTTCCGATAATATTCCTCATTTTGTCCTATCCTGGAACAAATAAAATGTTCAAAATATGATTTCATCATCATAAAACTTATTGCACTAAAAATATTCCTGCAAAAGTTACAGAGATTTATTTCAATGTTGATTTTACTTCTGTTCATAAAGATTCCGTGAACTTCTGATCAATCCCAATCAGGACATCGAATGTGTCTTGCCGAGATTCAAAGAAGCGAGCTAGCTGTCACATGGTGTCTACTAATCGGGAAAAGTCGGGAATCCGGGAATAGGTCGGGAAAAAGTCAGGAATGAATAATGAATTTCGAAAGTGTATCTCTTTTTTCTTGAAATTTCGATTTCCAAAAATAACCGAGGCAAAATCGTTCAGATTAGCATACAGGTTTTGATTTTTTCGTGAGTGAGTTCACCTTTCTTGAATTCCTCGTATGTTTCATATGGATCTTTCATATGGATGCAGGTTTCCCAGATAGCACAATGACTCTGAAAGCATTCGAAAAGAGCTCTCGAGAACCCTTGAGAAATCTTTGACTCTTGAGGAACCAATGGAATATCAGAAAATTGTAACCCTGCTAAAAATTTCCTACGAACTTGAGAAATATCTTTAGATTCTAAGAAATATTCTCAGATTTTGAGAAATACTCTCCAATTTTCTGTCAAAGACTACTATCCTTTCTACCTGCATTTTTCTCCGGGAGACGCTAAAGCTCTACACGGAGAAAATCCTACACTGGTGGTTACTATGGCTTACACGACTGGCTCGTGTTGTGCAAGAAAATCATTTTAACACTACTCCTTACTGTGGTAACACGAATCAGTCGCGTCTCCACAGTAGAAAGCCGTTTTTCTACACTATTCTCTACTGTGGAGACACGACTGATTCGTGTTACCACAGTAACCAGCAGTGTTAAAATGATTTTTCTGCATAACACGAGCCAGTCGTGTGGGCTACAGTAATCACTAGTGTAGGATTTTCTCCGTGTACCGGTCAATATTATAGAACTTGAGAGAAATGTATCTAGTTTTATCGTAAAATTTTTATAGAAGAAATATCATTTATTCGAAAAAAAACGGTTTATATTTTTCCATATAATTGATACTTCTTCTATAGGAATTTTATGATAAAATCACATATATTCCTCTTGGATTCTATACAATACGATAAGAACCGATAGAGTTCTATCGTAAATTCACGATACACCATTGTGAATTTTCGTTTCAGAAACCGCATTGAAACCGATGGAAAAATTTTATCGTTGTCTGTGTGGAATTTTCAGCAGGGCACTGGTTGTACAGTTGGAAGTGTTCCTGTTCAATGAATCAGGGATCATATTACTACTATGTGCGTTTATCGAATGTTTCATGAAAATGACTTTAAGCTGTGTTATTTTTGTAAATATCCCTGCGATAATTTACGATAATTTTAATTCCAGTCCTGATTTTTGCATCCATTTGTTCAAGTTTCGATGATAATTCCTCTTTTTACTATGAACGAAATTTGTCAACTGATTCAAGGGTATTTAACCCGAAGGGAACATGAAGCTCCGACGAACGTTCAGAATAGATCATGATAGATCAGACTGAAGCTCCGTTGGAGCTCAAGTTTAGATTCGGAAACGTTCGACGAAGGTCCGATGAACGTTGAAATGTCCGCTTGAAAATAGCTTAAATGAAGGTTCATAGAACGTTTATTAAAGATTTTACGAAGATTCATTCAACCTTCAGTTTTTTATGTTTCAGACGGAATTACAATTATAGTTAGAAATGCCTCAATCTTTCATTTTTTCGTGGAAAAATATACTTTGAAAAAAACTTTGATCGAAAAATTGCAACTCGAACGAACCTTTAGCAAACGTTCGATGAACGTTTTATGAACGTTCATTCAAACTATTTTCAAGTGGACATTTCAACGTTCATCGGACCTTCGTCGAACGTTTACGAATCTAAACTTGAGCTCCAACGGAGCTTCAGTCTGATCGATCATGATCTATTCTGAACGTTCGTCGGAGCTTCATGTTCCCTTCGGGTAAGTGATGCATGGTTCAGTTTTTTCTGACTTCATTCATTCAAAAAAGATTACACCTCACGTTAGATAAAGGTAGAAGAAGCATCAGTTGAATGCTTTTAGAAGATTATTTATTTAATCAGTGGCTATTTAGATGGAAACAAATTTTCCATCTCAACCAATAAGTCATACTCCAGCCAACACTACAACCCCAAGAGAACACGAAGCTTCAGGAACGTTCATTGAATGTTCCTGGACGTTCGCGAACTTTCCTTGAACGTTTGTGAACGTTTATGTTCTCTTGGGGAATGCATACCCGAACAAAAATAAGTAGTCATCCGTATTCCAATCGCGGTAGGTTTTACTCCAGCGCCCAGTCAATATATGGATGACTATTCTCGGAGTAAACATTCTTTCATTGGAGTACTGTGTACCAATGTTGCAGAAAAATTCACTTTGTGAGGAATTAGCCGTACTAAAAATACCGTAGAAGCTACCAAAAAATTTTCCCTAATTGTATGAAGTGAAATATACCCCTGCCTTTTTGTCCGTGTAATGTATTCATCAAAAACTTTCCACGAACTCTCACAGTTCACACGGAGAGAAATGTATGGTAATATTTACCATGCCAACATATTATTCGTTCTTATTTTATTGAAAATCGTAAATGTTACTATGTGAGAATAGAATCCTTCGCCATTTTTCTGATAATGATTACTATACTACATAGAAATCAGAAAAATAGAACTCAAAGCAATGTAAAATGGTACTGATTACCATGTTAAAATAGCTGTTCCAGTTAATGCAAATATGCACGCTGTGGGCAATATCGACACGACGTGTATAGACATACATCCCAGATAGCACAAGAATTCTGAAAGAGTTCCATATGAATACAATGTATTCATTGAGAATTCTTTCAGAACTCTTGTGCTATCTGGGATATCACTGCAAAAACTGATATCTTATTCTAAGATACTTTTGTAGTGACTTTTAAAACATTTCAAAATGTTACTGTAATCATATTCAAAACACAAAACTACGTTTTCATTCAAAACATGTCTTGTTTGATTGGCAAACAAAAATGTTTGAAAGCTGTATGTAGGAACATAACCTCGAATTACTATCACGTCAACGTCAAAGTGAAGAACAGAAACAATGTATATGAAATGTATATTGTGCCATTTTGAAAGAAAATTACACGAGATTCTAATCAACTGTATGATGAAAAATCATCAATTCAATCCATTTTTTCAATTCAAATGTCATAAATCACACTTCTATGATCTGCTTTGAAAACAAACATATATGAACGTCAGTGTCGCGAAATAAGATACTGATGTTTCCAGTTAAAAAAGTCAAGTGTTCGATTTGAATTACACAGGTCAACATTCGATCTACGCTGGAACACCAGAACAGAGGTGGGTACCTATGAGTTTTGGGGGTCGGAGATTACGATTCCTGGGTCCATATGACCCCATCACGTCAGGATCAAGATTAAATCAAGGTCAAACATCTCAAAACGAAAGATATAATTTTTTTGGCCCCGCATTCCGAACCAGCGGGAAATTTTACATCCAAATACACTTTTACATTCAAATAGAAGTGGTATTTGCAGGTCATATTGAGGTCATATGTAGGTAAAATCCTGTTTTTGGACCTTTTTTTCGATATTGGGCTGAACAGGCTCTTGTATTAGTTGACTTTTACGTTTCGGGGGTCGGAGATCACGATTCCTGGGTCCATAGGACCCCATCACTTCAGTATCAAGGTCAAATCAAGGTCAAACATCTCAAACCGAAAGATATAATTTTTTTGGCCTCGGATTCCGAACCAGCGGGAAATGTTACATTCAAATTAAAGTTATATCTGCAGGTCATATGAAGGTCATATGTGGGTAAAATCCTTTTTTTGAATGTCTTCTCTGATATTGGCTAGGCAGGGTCTTGAATTAGTTGACTTCTATGTTTTTGCGGTCGCAGATCACAATTTCGGGGGCTATATGCCCCCATCACGTCAGAATCAAGGTCAAATTAAGGACAAACATCTTCACATCAAAGGATATCATTTTTTTCAATCCCGGATCCTGAACGGCCGGGAAATTTTAAATCTTGATAAATTCTTATAATCCAATCAAGCTGATATCTGAAGGTCATACAGGTTGGTTGAAAAGTTCCTGCGCTCACCAAGAGATAGCACTGCTAGCTCAAAACTTTTTTTTTCTCAAGTTGGTATATCTGTCCTGAGAACACATGCAAAGTTACAAGTCATTCTGTCAATTCATTCTCTGTTTACAAGCCATTTGAAGTTGACGTGTCATTGATTTTTCTTAATATGGAAAAAATTGAATATCGTGGAGTCATTAGATTCTTTGTTTTGAAGGGTTTAAAAGCAAAGGAAATTTATGAACAATTGTTAGAAGTGTATAAGGAGTCCTCACCTTCAAAACGCACCGTTGAATTTTGGGCTGGTGAATTGAAACGTGGTCGTACTAGCCTTGAAGACGATCCACGCGAAGGACGACCAAAAACTGCAACCACAGCAGAAATCATTGAGCATGTACATAATATGGTTAGTGAAGATCCAAGTTTGACTAAGCGTGAAATTGCTAATGCCATAGGCATCTCAGACGAACGAGTACTCCATATTTTACATGAAGAATTACGTATGAAAAAACTGTTTGGAAAGTTAGTGCCGCACACGTTAACAATTCAACAAAAACTGGATCGAAAACAAATTTCTCAGCGTAATTTGGAGCGTTTTAAGCAGAATAAAACCGACTTCTTGCGTCGTTTTATAACTATGGATGAGACCTGGATCTACCACCATGATCCTAAATTGAAACAAGAACGTTTACAGTGGACTGAAGCTGGTTGTTCGAATAACTCCGAATATTACTGCAGCCTTTTGGATCAGCTGGATGAAAAAATTCGTGAGAAAAGACCTGGTTTAAAGAAGAAAAAAATCATTTTTCATCAAGATAATGCACCTGCTCACAAAAGTGTTTGACGATGGCTAAATTCAAAGAACTCAAGTACGAATTGATGAACATCCACCGTATTCGCCAGATTTGGCTCCTAGCGACTACTATCTCTTCAGAAATCTGGAACAATTCCTTTGTGGAAAGCATTTTTCGTCGAATGAAGAGGCCATAGCAGCCGTAGACGGTTATTTTGCAGAGCTTCCGGAACCCATTATAAGGATGGGATAAAATTATTGGAAGATCATTGGAACAAGTGTATTGAGCTTCTAGGAGATTATATTGAATAAAAAAATATATTCCATAACAAAAACAGTATTCTTTCATTTCCAGCGCAGAAACTTCTCAACCAGCCTGTATAGAGGTCATCTGCAGGTCAAATGTTTTTTTTTCGAATTCTCTGTCTTTCAAAATCTGTTCAACCTCAATATAAAGGATTTACTCTTGCTCGTCATGAGAGTCAGCTTTAAAGGACAAGACTAAATCTAATCTTGAAAATTGGCGTTTTTGGAGGGATCACTTTGGTCTTGTCCTTTAAAGCTGACTCCTATGACGAGCAAGAGTAAATCGTTTACCCGATCGTTTATTCCCCGGAATCCGGGGTAAGAAAAATTATATCTTCCGATTTGAGATGTTTGACCTTGATTTGACCTTGATCCTGACGTGATGGGGTCATATAGACCTAGGAATCTCATCCTGCGACCTCAAAAACGTAGAAGTCAACTAATACAAGAGCCTGTTTAGCCTAATATCGAAAAAAGGTCCAAAAACAGGATTTTACCTACATATGACCTCAATATGACCTGCAAATACCACTTTTATTTGAATGTAAAAGTGTATTTGGATGTAAAATTTCCCGCTGGTTCGGAATCCGGGGCCAAAAAAATTATATCTTTCGAATTGAGATGTTTGACCTTGATTTGACCTTGATCCTGACGTGATGGGGTCATATGGACTCAGGAATCGTAATCTCCGACCCCCAAAACTCATAGGTACCCACCTCTGTTCTGGTGTTCCAGCGTAGATCAAATGTTGACCTGTGTTATCAAACACATCATATCTCATTTTGAGACACATCTTCGACGGCAATTTTGGCAGTGATATTATACGTATTATTACGGTAGTCAGCCCACTATTAATAATCAAGTAAAAACACAGTTATTATTTAGAAGACTGATACAATTTGTTTCTGACTGTGTGCTCCCTTTTCTTTCTGTTAACCATTTCATAACCTAATTTATTTATTTATAACCTCATTCACTGAAAAGCCTTGTGTGTACTATATATACATGTCAATAGTTTAATTTAGATTATAATCAATGAAAAAATCATGGTCAATATTCCTTTATAGCATTGGATTCATGTTTAGTTGCATAGTACTGTCCCCAATGTAACATGGTAATCATTACTATGTCAACAGGGCTAATGTTACCACATAAAATCGGTAGCATCACTATGTCAAGTGACTCGCACCATCTAAAAATTTTTGTCGCCATGTAACATAGTAATCACTCCCATGCTACATTGAGAATATAACTATTCTTTTCTCTCCGTGCAGAAGGTATTCATTATAAAATAATCCTGAGCTGTTGTGCTGCAGGGCTTCACTATTAATACTTTTATCTAGAGCTTTCAAGAATGACACGCACTCAAGCATTAAAAGAGGCGGGTAATTATGTGCCGACTCTTTTCTTAAATTATTTGATCAATAAGAATTCAAAATGCATACCGTCCACATAGCACACAGACACCTGGAAGGTATGTCAAAATATCTTGCAAATAAGAATTCTTAACCCTCATCCTCTCAGCACATTTTTGTATTTTTGTTTACAGTGTATTTTTCTAAGTATTGCATTACTAAAATCCTGAGACTATGATTTCGAATCTCATTGATTGTGTCTTTAAAAATGCATATAGTTAGTCTGTCCTGAACTTATCATTAAAACGATGTGATTTTCATTTCTCATTCAAAGGGAGTCTCGAAGACTCTACTGTCAGGATGAGGTTTAAAGATATCCTACCGTTTTCTAGAAGATATCCCATGCAACACAATCAGAACAATTGAAGAACTCCACTATGTTCTCAAATTGTTCTGATTGTGTTGTATAAGATATCGTTTCACTGATAACTACGAGTAGGAGAGCGAGGGGCTAGTTGTAACAGTTTGTGGAAAAATGCTAATATTGTGAAATATACCCATAATTTCTTGTTCATCATTGAATGTTTCGTAAGCGTGAACATTCACTCATCATATGCAAAAAGATAGTCATCAAAAAGTTTGCTGATTTCAGCACAACAGACATTATTCCAAAACAATTGAGCTGTTACAACTTACCCCGTACTTGGGGCTAGTTGTAACAGGCTTGGGGCAAATAGTAATACTAGAATAGGTGCTCATTGAAAACATGTTAACTTTTTGTTATGGTACGATACTTATTGATAAATGAGCTGAGCTGACTATTTTTTTTATTGATTCGAATTTACAACACTTATTACGAAAATAAACTTTGAAAAATTGAGCTCAAGGTTGTAGAATCACTTATTAGCCTATTACCACAATCATTATGGGACTCCGACATTATTCAGTTAATTTTCATAGCCACTTATGACTAAGATTGAATCATATTCAATCAATCAAAATAGAATCAATAAAAATCCGTAAACTTGATAAGGATTATCAATTGAGTATTCATTATGAATACTTTGAATTCCAAATGAACTCTTGAAGAACATCCCAATGTACAAAAAGAACTCACATCGCAATTCCATAAGGAATTATTCGGGCATTCAGCATAGCACAAACAAACAGGTGTAATACACAATAATGCTAGCAAAATTTAGCATTATTGTGTATTGCACTTGTTTCTTGTATAATATCTGAATCAGGACATCTTCATTTTCTGAACCTGTTTCAAATTTTCTTTTATAATTTCTCATTTCTAGATGGAAGAAGAATGGATGGAATAAAGACATTTGCATATCAACAATTAAAGAAATAAGTCGAACCAAGTCGAATAAGCACGAACCGAAACATGTTACAATATGCCCCGAAAGTTTGTTACGACTTGCCCCATCGTATGATTTCGGATATATTCGTTGACTATTCAAAAACTATACACAATTCATGAAAAAGTTATTGAAGCATTTCAAAGCTCAATACATAGACAAAATAAATAGTCACTCACATATTTGAATAGGATCGATTAATAGGACTGAAATCAATGTTTGCAAAACGATGTTTTTTAATTTTCTGACTCAAATGGATCCTATTTTTCTAGACACTCATAACACTGTCTCACGAGATACCGTCATACCGATAGTGTGTAGTTAATGGAGCACATCATAGATAGGAGATTCAATTCAAAATCCAGCGGCAATACTTGAAATCCATCGAATAATTCGCTTGTTACTACTTACCCCCGTTACAACTAACCCCTCGCTCCCCTACTCTCGATTCTCAGCAATGTTCCCCATCAGTAATGGTGAACTTGCTAGATGTTGATGGTTTCATTGTATAGCGAGTTACTATCCTTGATGGTAACAATTATTGAGAGTCGAGTGAGCTTAAACTTGGAATTTTTTAATGTCCCTGACTTCCCACATAGCATGAAAGTTTTGAGAACATTCTGAGAACGTTTCTAAAACGTTTAAAGTTCTCTAAAGGCTCTGACAACGTTTAGAGAACTTTCAGTGCTATGTGGGTTACGAACAAAAATCGTAATCCATCAAAAAACATTTCTCTCAGTGTTGTTTATATGTTTTTTTTCACATCGCTGATATGTCGGGCAAATCTTGGAGAATTCTTGAAAAAGTCGGGAATAGGTTAGGAATTTCATTTTCAAAATTTAGTAGACACCATGTGTCAGTGCCGCAGATTATGTCCCATTAAATTTCATGAAAATTTATGAAACAGGATCAACAAGCATAAAATCGGTCTCTACGGGCTTAGCGGAATTTTATAACGGGGGATATTCGAGAAGAAAAATAATACATCAAACAAAACTGAATATAAGAACCCGAAGTAGCCCAAAATGTACGCGAAACATTTTTGAAACGGTTTCTAAGAATTATTTTTGAGAGCACTCAAGCACCAAAGAAAAAGCAAATAAAATTTTGCGCCAACTTGTTTCATAAATTATGCGTTTGACGGAAATTTTTAGTGAATAATAATAAAATCCACGACTAGGATTGGATTCTAAACATAAGTTTTAGTTTTTTACCGATTTTCTGACTAGTATAAGAGGATTTTGAAAGTAATAACCCACAATCGTCAACAATATTTTGTAATTTCATTCCCCAATATCTGTAAACCCTAGAGAAACCTAAATTTGTATTAAGAGCCTAATCTCAGGTATGTACTCAATTATTATCGATTTGAAATTGAAATTTATGAAGTAATTTGTGGAAAAAATTGGCGCACAATTTTTACCCCTTCTCCTGATGCTTGAGTGCCCTTAAGCTGCCAAAGCTACTCATTTGGTGGTAACAACAAGAGAGTTGAGTTACTCGACTATCCAAGTATCAACCACAAATTCTATGCAATCACAGCTACGAGTTTCTCCTGCAGTAGCTGGTTATAGCAGTGAAAAACAGAGTCAAAAAAATGAATATCTGCCACAGCTATTTCATTGTTTTGCGTGAAAAATGTTTTGAGCATAATATTTTTCACATATACCAGATTGTACTAATAACCCACACAGCACCCAATGTCTCAGTAATATTTTTAGAATACTACAATGTCTCGCTCAGAACATTCTGTGTGAAAGATTCATATAAGATCCTATAGATATTGCAGATACATTATCCCATTGAGAATGTTCTGAGAATCTTCCAATTGAATGATCTTTGATGTTCTGGAAATCTACGATGGGGAATATGCTGAATTTGTCGAAAATGAAATATTCTGAGCATATGACTGTAGCAATATTTTATGAAGTAAAATGAATTTTCATACACTTGACCTAGGACTTGGTAAAATTTACAATTCAAGATCGGAAAAAACGCCTCCCCTACACTGAGAGAAAAAAACAGTAATTTTCATTCAAAATATGGATGGAAAATCATTATTTTTGTTTCCAAAACAGAGACATTGCGGACCAAGTCTGAAAATCACAGTCATAATAGTAGCAATCTGAATTTCTGACCGCAAAATTTATAATACAGGATTTCTATTAGACAAAGATTAACATTTTGCAATTGTAGATAGTAATTTTTATTCAATTGAGTCAACTTCAGAGGGTTGAAATTTTTAAATCGAAGATTGCAATTTTTATTTCATCATGATGATGATCTCTATATATAGAGATTCAAAAAATAATATAAAAAAGTGAACTTGTTGTACTTATTCTACTGGACTCTAATCAATCGGAAATTCACATCAACTTACAGACAACGCCTTAACACCTACTTAGTATACTATATTCACGGATTCAAAGTCTTACAAACTATACGTTTTTCAATTATACTATTGAATTAACCTGTATTATTAACGGAATTTGGACACTAACATTTCGTAAAAAATTTTGCTTCCCAGGGAGACACGAACTCTGATCAGTGATGCCAGACGCCAAGTTTTGTCCCCTCCATCAAGCCCCATCTATATAGAAATCTCACACAGACAATAAAGCTCCCGACGAAAGAAATTTGATTGTGTGGTGGGTATGGAAGGGGTAAAAGTTGGCGATTCTTGAATTTTCTGGCATCACTGACTCTGATTTCATGCAAGTGATTGAAAGATAACACGCGAACCGCTGATCCAATTCACCGCTGTGAGATTGGGGAGTTTTGGACGACACTTGAAGGCATCCAAGCATCAGAAGAAGCAAGTCAAATGTTACGCCATTTTTTTCCATAAGTTATGCATCTACGGGAAATTTCAACTGCACAACAATAAAATCCAAGATGAAGATCAGTTTCCAAATATAAGTTTTAGTCTTTCACTGATTCCTGGCGAGTATAAGAAAGGGTTCAAAAGTAATAACCTACAAATATCGAAATGTTTATCAATTTGTTTTCTGATACCTGCAAACCAAGAGGAAATCTTATACTTAAGATTGAATGTTAGGTGTGCAAGTTCCTGAAATAACCACCTGCACGGAGAGAAAAATATCATCGTCATAACGATACTGGATAGTTGTTATGACTATCCAAAGTTTGGTGGTATCAGTATCGTTGCTATGATGATACAAATCATCCGAGGAACGATATAGATCGCCAGCATAGCCATCTGTATCGTCACTATAGCGATACAGTATTGTTACTACAGCTATCTCTTCTTAGCCATACTTCAGATCGTTATAATAGTCATACTTTGTTTTCCGTGTATTTCAAATTCGGATTCATCAAGTAACTGATGAAACAAATCAACGCAAATTTTACCCGCTTCTTCTGATAAAGTGCCCTTAACTATTTTTCAGAACAGAATATCCATAATAACCTGAGACGTAACATTTTCCAATATATTTAGCGATTACAATATGTTATTATCATCTGAAAAATCTTTAATTTAATCAATCCTAAAAAGTATTTCGTGGCTGTATCTAAGTTTAAAAATTGTCCAATGAAGATATGATAATGAGTTTTGAAAGAGGATTGATTTATTACTTGTCCAATGTCTTCTAACTCTTCCATTCTTGTCATATGTAGATCAGTGATGCCAGAAAATCCAAGAATCGCCAACTTTTACCCCCTCCATACCCACCATACAATCAAATTTCTTTTTTCTGGAGCTTTATTGTGAGTGTGGGTTTTCTATATAGATGCGGCTTGATGGAGGGGACAAAACTTGGCGTCTGGCATCACTGATGTAGATCTCGCCGGTAACAAGTCGAAAGCAATACACTACGATTGAGCACCACGCGAAGGCTGAACATTTTGTTGCGCTCATTTTGAATGGAATCTGTGATTCGATCAATCACACACGAGTCACTGAAAATCACAATCTATGATGATGAATTGTGTTGAAAATACTGTTAATAATGACATATCAGAAATTTGATAAAAAGTTACAGTTTAAAAGTTCAAATTCCAAATATCCTTTATTTAAAGAATGGTTGGGATCAATACAATATTTTGATTGGAACTAGTGATTGATTGAATTCATTTATATATTTTTCAATAAATATGAATATTCTAATCATAGATTGTAATTTATATAACCGATGTTCACTATCTTCAAACATCGTATTTTAATTTCGTAGATTTTTGTTGGTGATTATCTACTTTTTACAGCGATATCCTCGTTATGTGAATAAAGATTGTAATTTTTGTTCTTTTTCCCTCTCAGTGTACGATCTATCCACTTTTCGTTTCAGAAGATTCTGAATCGATTGGTCTATATCCCACAGAGACAAATTTTTGAAATTTCTTCATCGATTTGCTCCGGCACTTGGTAAATTTTGGAGGTGCAGTTTTTAAAAAATGTTCCTCTTGTGACGGAATCGTCTTTTTCCATACATGTAAATTTTGTGTTTTAATATATAAATTGTATAACTTTAACTACTTAATTATTGATTGAACACTCTTCTAATAATTGAATATGATTCAATTACTATTCTCGTAAATTGAGTTCGTATCTGGCCTTTGAATGCGGAAGACGTGTTCCCGCGTTACCCCGATCAGTGTTCTAGTATATTACATTCGACCAGTATTTGTGTACGTAATAACGTAAATAAAGTCTCGTAAAATCTTAATCATGACCACTAACGAAGATCTGGAAAATTTACTTGTTGAACTTCGTACTAATGTCAAAATTACCAAGGAAAAAGTGGATAAAATGGAAATAACAGTGAACGAAGTTAAGGAATCAAATTTATCTATTACCAAAACTTTATTAGATTTTCAGAACAAGTGCGAAGGTCTAGAGAAAAAATGCACATATCTCGAAACACAAATTGAATCATTAACAAACGAGATCGAATTTCTGAAATTTAAAGAAAAAGCGAATAACGTTATAATTTATAATTTACCGGATTCACCGGAGAATAATCGTGATGTGTTTGCTACTGTCCTCGAAACCTTTGTTAAATCCAAAACAAACATAAGAAGAGATAACATTGATAACGTGTTTCGTCTCGGTAGAAACGAAGGGAAAAGACCGGTTTTGATTCGCTTATCTCATTCACATTTGAAAGGTGAAATTTTCAAAAATACCAAATCCCTGCGCAATTTAGGTCTTTCAGTTTCAAACGACCTCACTTCACATCAACGGGAAAATCGAAAATTATTACGCAAATATCAAGAGGATCTAAAACGACACGGAAAACTAGCTTCGCTGAAAGGAAACAAACTTTACGTCGATAATGTTGCTTATGATACACGTTCGGCAGAAGCATTAATTCAATCATGCAAGGGCAGAAATGTCCAGGAGTTACAGATCGAGGATGGTGGGGAAACTTCTGATAGTGGGAGTTCGCACGTATCTAACGCTTCGATGGTGAGTCGAAAGAGGGGAAGGCCGAAAGGCTCTACTGTGTTAAAACTACGCAAGCCAAAATTAACGCACGGAGATTCTCATAAGTCGGACAATACTCTGCATGCATTTCTTTCAAATCAAACCTCTGCCAACATCGATTCGTCTGAAAATAATAAAGTTTAGCAATCACGGTTCACTAACGGGCAGCAACGTATAATACTCTGGAATATTCATGGTTTTTCGAATATCTCGGACCTATCTGAATTTGTCACACCTTTCAACATATGCTGCCTATACGAGACGTGGCTCACACATTCTCCTTCTATTCTTCCTGTCAACCTGCGGAACTACCAGCTGATCGACTACCCTGCAGTTAGAAATCATAATATAGGAAGAGCCAGCGGAGGACTTCTTACACTTATCGATGGGAATCACCAGTCATTCGTAACGTTATACCGTACCTACGAGTATATATTTTTGAAACTAAACTATAATTCGCAAATTATTATCGTTGGCTATGTTTATTCTAGACCTAACTCGGACTTTGATGTACTGTTAAATAGGTTGAATGACGTGTTACTTTCACTATCATTGAAACATTTCAATTATGTACTTATAATAGGAGGGGATTTTAATGCAAGAATGGGCGATCTGAATCAGTTGGACGGCAAACTTGCTTTAAATAATTCAAATTTTTTTCCATTAAGAACTTCATCTGATAAAAAGATCGATAATAGGGGAAAAAAATTGACTGAATTTATGGAAAGCTTTGATCTGATACTTCTTAACGGTAGATCTATAGATGATAACCCTGCTCAATACACCTATGCAAGCTCGAGAGGTGCGTCGGTCATAGATCTTGTTTGGATCAACCCGTCAGGGTTTTCTCTTATTAGTGGTTTCAAAGTACTCCAACTGCCTACCGGCTCCGATCACTTCCCTGTGGAGATTACTCTCTCAGGCCCGCCTCGGGTGCACACGGTTGACGCCCCGCCTTCCCTTGTTTGGAATCCTCTTCTAGCACATCAATATGGTCTTGTAATGCAACTCTCTCCGAAAGTAGGTAATATTTTTAGCGATGTGAACGACCTTTCAAATAATTTAAATGAAGCAATTGCAGACACTGCACGAAATCTGGGATTATATCATAAAGCGTTATATCACTCACCTAGCCAAAAACCCTGGATAGATTATGAGTGTAAATTGCTCAAGAGGAAAGTTGCGAAGCAACTCAAATTTTGTCGAAAATCTTCCTTCTCAGCGACATCCTTATCATGCTACTCGGAACTCAAAACTAAATATAAAAATATGGTTTCTCTTAAGTATAATAATTATAAGGCGGATTTTGTGAATATGATTGCAGCTGCGACGGATTCCACATCCTTCTGGAAGATTATTAACAAATTTAGATTACGTTTTATCTATGAAGAACATATAAAACTCCCCGAATGGGAGCAATTTCACCGAAGAAGCATAATCACCGAAGAAGAGATTACTAACAGTCTGTGCAAATGTAAACTTAGGAAATCTCCGGGTTCCGATGGTATTGCGTCCGAATTTTACAAACAGTTGCCTGGCAACTGGATATCATATCTTTATATATTCTTCAATAAAGTCATGTCGGAAGGAAATGTACCGAATTCTTGGGCTGAAGTATATGTAAGAATGATCCACAAAAAGGCAGAAAAGAACAACCCTCTTAATTATCGTCCTATCGCACTAATAAATTCTATCACTAAAATATTCACACGAATACTTTACGTACGTTTAATTAATTGGACAGACATCAGCAATGTGATCCCAGAATGGCAATCTGGGTTCAGATCCAAGCGCGGATGCATCGACAACCTCTTTACTGTCAACTCTGTAATACAAATCCATCTCACACGTAATAGAAGGAAAATATTCGCCCTTTTTGTGGACTTCCGCCGAGCTTTCGACATGATAGCCCACAATATTCTCTGGGACAAATTACATTCCATCGGCGTTAGTTCTGAGTTCACAAATATTCTCATAAGTCTCTACTCTAAAGCGAACCTTGCGATTAAAACTAAAGAAGGTCTAACTCATCCGGTAGAGGTTACAAGGGGAGTACTACAGGGTGAAATACTTAGCCCTCTACTTTTCTCTCTCTTTATCTGCGACCTTGAAGTCTTCCTACAGAATAAAGGAATTAGAGGTGTCTCCATGAATCATTTAGCTGAAATTCTGTTATTGGGATACGCGGATGATCTAGTTCTATTCGCGGATTCACAGATGGGTATGAGAAGGCTCCTTAGGGCTTTACACGAATACTGTTGTACCCACAGCCTAGTAATCAATGCCTCTAAAACTAAAATAGTTATTTTCAGGAAGGGAGGGCATGTCCACTCAAGGAAATATTCACCTTTTAAGTATGGAAGCGAGCAGATCAATATTTCTAATTTATATACATACTTAGGAGTTAACTTCTCAGCCTCGGCCACATTCTCCAGATATCTTCCAGTTATACACAGCAAAGCTTCACAGGCCACAAGTTCAACATTGGCTCTGTTAAAAACTATGAATCTGGATTCTTGGCACCCGGTACACAGATTGTTCGACAGCCTGATTAGAAGTATCTTATTGTACGGTTCCCCTATATGGAGCCTCAGATATCTTGATGAAGTTGAGAGGATACAAAGTGCATATTTCAGAAGAGCTCTATTACTTCCACGTTCCACACCAAACTATGCACTCAGATTGGAGGTTGGAAGACCACCCCTTGCTAAAAATATTTTCGAGCAAGTTATAAACTGGGTGGAAAAAATTCTTGCCATGCCAGTCAACCGATATCCAAAGATCTGTTTCAACAACCCTAGTAAAAATGAATCATATAAGAACATACATAAAGCATATAGAAACCATACATGGTCATATATGACCATATATAATTCCTACGCAATCCATATTGAATCCGTGTATGATCATATATGGCCCATACAGAATCCATATATGACCCTTCGATGCAAGACTTTCCCATACATGTGACAAAATTCTGTCACATATGAAATATTTTTCGTATATGGATTTTATATGGATTATATATGAGTCATATATGATCATATATGGATCACATATGGATTAAATATGGATTGTATATGATTCTATGCATTTTCATATATGAATCATATATGAATTTTATATGTATTATGTATGGATTATGTATGGGTCATATATGTTCGTTTTTTACTAGGGAACTGTTACAGCTCGCGGATACTGATCAGACAGAGAAGGAATATAACTGGGCACTTCAGTTCAAAGAACTTCTTCAGACAGCTAATTTATGGGATAGTCTCAAACATGGGGCACCCTTTATGAATAAAAAAAAATTAATTGAGTCCTTTCAACAATCTCTTCTCGAAAAAGATTTATCTAGGGTTAACAGGTCCTCTACCTTACAGATATTTCCACATCCAAGGCGACCTCATGGGCCCCAAAAATATCTGGAAATTAGAATCAAAACCCCATTGAGAGCTCTTGTAGCTCAGATACGATTAATAAACAACATAACTCCAAGACTGATCATAGATTCGGAAGTGTATTATTTGCAGAACAATAGAACCTGTCACCGGTGTTATACCACCCATGAACATATGCTATTTCATATCCTAGTGGAGTGCCCTTCCCTTCACGTCCTCAGGGATGATATATTTGGCTATCAATGTAACCTGAAAGAGGCGAAAGAATCATGGCTCACTCTGATGTCCAACCCTGATAAATGCAAAGTCATGAAAATGTACAAATACTTAAAAATAACTATCAGCGGGTTATGAGAGAGTCCCAATATACTCGAATGGTTTCTGTTTTGTTGGTGGTAGTCATATGCTAATATTAATTTATCTGTATTTTCATATGTATTTCTTTTTGTTTTATCTTCAGCTCATTCTAGTTGTATGAATACGATTCAAATTATTATTTTATTTATCCGTTAATATCTAAATATCATATGTATAGAACACTGTTTATAACTATATCGAACTCATTGTATAGATCTATAGATCTTGAACAATAAACGAATATATATATTCTCGTTAATTGAATTCAAAACTCTTTTCGCATCATTCAATATTAAGAAAACTTGAAGAACATTCAATCAATATCTTTCTTATAGATACTTTCCTTTAATAATTTTGAGTCATAGTTCTAACTTTCAACTAAACTTCAAGTGATAGATAAAACATCGTCGCGTGAACACCATGTACTTGTGATGCGTCATAAGGGCAGTGCATGAACTCATTATCTATGGAGCAAAGTGCATCTTTCTCAGTGACCAAAACAGGTCTCTCCATGATCGAGACTGACCATATAAAAACCCATGTTTTGGGCCCAAAAGTCAGTATTCGCAGTATTCGCATTCGCTCCAGTTTTTACACATCATCTTCAAGTATTCGTGCTCGACGTTCTTCCAAGTCTTCACTACAATTTCAAAGTGTTTTCAAGTGTTCAAGTTAAAGTTCAAGTTCAAGTGTTTGAATAAAATTCTTTTCAAGGTGTTTGAAATATTTTCGTGTTCATATTCAATGTGTTGGAAATAATTCTAATTTCGAAGTACATTCCAAGGATTATTGTGCTATATTTTGGATTTTTTCTTTGCAAGTGAGAATTTGACTAAGTGAAGAAATTGTAATAATTATATTTCAATTTGTGTAGGGAGCAACATCGTTTCATTTCATATTCAAATACATTGTCTTTTAAATTCAACCTCATAGTGACGAGAATTGACTATTTGAGAAAATCTGGATGGTCCATAGGATTCCAATAAAGTCCATTAGAGTCCAATAAAGATTGTATTAATTTGATTTCACAATACGTGTTTATGTTTTTTGAGTTAGGGAATTCAAATATTGAACTATTTTGGCACGATGCGTTATTCGTTTTCTTGACAAATAAATTCATTGACTCCAATATTCAACCGGTAACACGACGCGAAATTATGAACAATTCTCGGTGCGCGTTCATATTAAACTCGCTGTATTTTCGAAACTAATAGCTCAATCGATCTAAAAATTTCCACAAAGTTTCTCCGTACACTAACGAACAACTTTGTCGCTGTAAGTTTTTCGTAGCTCATACTTCCCCCGATACTTTGTCAACGCAAAGCATGGAAAACATGGTTTTCACTTCGGATTAGAAAATTCATAATTTTTTTATCAACTTTCACAAATTTTTCCAACATACACGTCATCGGGAAAGTCTTACGAGTCGGATTACGCAATATTTATTGAGATACATGGAAAAATGGCCGAGTTACGACGAGTTTAATGTTGAAAAACATTGATTTTCGATTTAAAAAAATAGGTGCTTTTTATTTTTTTTCTTGAAAACCATCGATCATAGACAAAAATTGTAGAGGGAGACTCAAATTGATTTTTCAAGCCCTATTACCCAGTATTTTTAGACTTTCAAGATTCCGATTTTTTTTTCGAACCTTCACGTGGCGGCTTGGACAATACTTTTACCGCTTTTCGAACGCATGGTCGGTTATGCTTTCCGTGGGCTCAATTGTGGGAAATCCAATTGGCTGGAATCTCGAAACTGTTAATTGGAGACTACATCAATTAAAGTAATACCAACCAAAGAAAATGTATGCATTTTGTTAATAGAATATGAATGAATTGAAAGCTGAAATTGAGTTCTTGAAGAATTGCATCAAAGTCAGAGAAACAAAGTTGCTACGAAACAATTTAGATTCTAAAATATCTAATAAAATCATTTTTCTTGTAAGTTGAAATTGGAAGATTCAATAAATTCAATACCATAAAATGAGTCCAATATACGTATACAATTGAAATATGACTGATGTAGAACAAAGAATAGAATATTACAAAAGTATGCTAAAATCTCTGATTCTGATTTAAAGTTATTCAAGTTGGCTGTAGGAGAATTGTTTCATGTAGAATTATTAAAATTTTCATTGTAATAAATCTTAGATCTTTATAAATACAATGTTTTTATTCAACTTTCCTCCTCCAATTTCTGTGTTTCTCCCCATCCTTGTCCATGACACAAAATAGGGGAACTTATATTTTAAGGTGTTAATATTCTATATTAATTCCTTTGCCATTGTCATTGAAAGAAATATCCGTCGAATATACCTGGACGTGACACTCTCAAGTGCTATTCATTCTTCATTTCAAAAGATTCTGAATCGATTAGTCTATATCCCACGACGACAAGTTTTTGAAGTTTTTCCATCGATCTTACTCAGCACTTTGTAAGATTTCAAATTTGAGGTCGAAAAACACCTCCCTTCCACGACCTACTCATTTTTTGTGTCAGAAAATTCTGAATCGATTGGTTTATATTTCACGGAAACGAATGACCCATCACGATGATCACGATAAATAGCACTTTAAGGGTGGTGTCGTCATCTCGGAGATTGGCTGATGTGATTGAAGCCTTGACTCTTAATCGCAGAACCCGGGTTCAATCCTCACTGGGGGAACCTTCTAATAATCGACTTCGAAACAGGTTGTCTTCCACTCAAAGTATCTCTGGCCAAGCTCATTCAACATTTGTGGAAGTAAACTCTGAAGAAATTTTTTTTCAACCCAAAGTAATATTTTGTAAGATTTTTGATACATATATAATATATTTTCAATATATTAATATTGTCACATTCTTTTCGTACAGAATATCGCTGAAATTATTACATCAATATTTCAGAATGTCTCCAGAATGTTACCTCAATGATTTCAGCAATGTTTCAGAATATCTCCAGAATGTTACAAAGATGGTGACATGAGACATCCTGCAGACATTCTGACAATCTTCTTGAGATATTTTCCAGAATATTACACATTCCAAATGTAATATTCTGACAATATTGCTGGGACATCCGGTGCTGTGTGGAACAGATTAATAGGGACTCTGTCCTGCGGGAAATACCAAGCAGATCCTGATCAACTTGATCGATTTCCACGGGGATCTCTTGGTTATTTTTGAATTGATTAAAATTTGGTCGCAAAGAGGGTTTCTACACTGAGAGAAAAATTAGCTCAATCCTAAGAACATATTTCCTTGATCTGAGAATATGAATTTGTTTCTTATCTAAGTAAGATACGTACTTGGGGTAAGAAAATTTTCTCCATATCACGTTGTATAGCTTCAAACTGATTGAATGTTTTCTTCGTTTGAATAAAGTTTTCTTGATTCAAGAAAATATCGGATTGGACTCGGTCAATCCAATATTTTCTTGGTTTAAGATTTTTTCCTCTCAGTGTATGGGCTCTACCGCACTCAAAGTAAGAATGATTGATTTGAAACTGTTTTTATGCAAAGTAATTATTCAAAGACAACCGTTTTTCAATCGGAAATCACCAAATATTGACTAAATATTGAGTAAAAATGTTCCCTTATACGCTGAAAAAAGTTTGGAACTTGACCCGCCATTTCAATGGGACAAGCATTCGTACCTACGACTTGGCGCGGCTCTTCCACCAAATTCGGCACGGGAGTTGCGCGTAAGTACGTGCAATTTCAATTGCGTTCAACATCTGAGCCATATTTGACGTGAGAGCCGCATCAAATCGTACGTACGAACGCTGCGTCTCATTGAAATGACAGGCTAAGCCCCAAACTTTTCTCACTGTACATATGGAGCAAAAACTTTAATTTGAATTATATCCCGGTGAAAAAACTTTGGAACCAATCATAAAACTTCCTCACAATTATTTGCGGGTGAATTTCGATTCAATTAAATGCGTTCTGGGAGTGGTTCATACCCTATCGAGCATAACCATCCGCGCAGTGCTGGTCTGAGCCTGCTCCGGAGTTGGCAGGCTTGGCCAAAGTTTGGCCCGATAGTTGTACACAAAGGGATACCATTGATTATGTAACGTGAAATATTTCATGAAGTGAAAAATATAATGGGCTTTTTGATCCTCCCCTCTTGATTCAAAGCTTTTTAACAAGTCGTTTAAATGACTCGGTTATATTTCTAATAACTATATTCGAATGCTTTTACTTACCAGATGGGTACGACTCTAGCTCCAGCACCTTCAATGAATTTCACGTACGAAGCAGCGATGTAACTATCGTATTTCCCAGGATATACGCTGTTCAATTTGAAACTGATCTCTTGTGACAAAATTCCTTGATGAAAAAGAATAGAAAATTAAATAGTGTGAACTCTCTAATCGTTTTAATTGAATTATAAACAATTATCTGTTCACTATTGAACAAATTTATAGAATTCCTTCCACAAAATTTGGAAGCAATCGAAACATACATTTCTGTATCAGATTCACCACAGATTTTATAACAATTCGAATCAAATTCGGCATAAAAATCATTTCAAGATAATATATTGTGTTTGAATTTCTATTAAAGTTTGGGAGATCCGATACATGGTCCCCACTAAACTTCCAATATTGATTTGCCTGACTTTCCCTGACTCAGTTGGCAAACTTTTCCTGGCCAATATGCAATACTAATTCTTCAATAAAAATGTTGAATTTTGGAATTATTAGATTTGATAAATCTCAGTTTACTTCTGAGCAGAGATGGGCAGCCTCAATTTTCTTTTTTGTACTTAAAGTACTTTTTCTTGTCAAGTACTTTCTAATTTGACATTCAAATTCTCTATTTTGTGGAAATAGGAAATGGCTTGACAGAAAAAAGTACTTCAAGTACAAAAAGTAATTGAGGCTGCCTACCCCTGCTTCTGAGTCAAAACTACACGGAAAGAGATGGATAATCAAAATCGTACACTGAGAGAAATAATGACTCATACCAAGGAAACATATATATTATAGAATAGAATATTTTTAAGAATACACATTTTTGATTACAGCTGATATGTTGCAAACCCAAGTGGAATTCCCTTGGATCAAGAAAATATTTTTTCAATCCAAGAAATACATCCTTAGTTCCAAAAAAATTTTCTTGTATCAAGAGTACAGATTTTTTAAGAAATGGATTTCTTGACACATCACAATATGTTATTGGTGATGGTAATTATTTTCCTCAGTGTATAGTGAGAATTTTCTAATACGACGTATTGAAAAATATAATCACTTTTGAACCTAAATTTGATGTAACCTAGTATATTTTTATAATGAAACGATTATATTGAAATTTACTAAAAAATAGAATACACATTACTAACAAATATATATATATATCAATCTGTAATAAAATATATGATACACATGAAAGTGATTCATAATAGAAAGAATATTCGTAATGAAATTCCTAATACAGTCAATCAAATCATTCGATGAAAACTTTATGGTAAAAAGAAAAGCTTAATTTCAGTTAAAATATGAGCTGAATTTGAGGTGCAACCGAAAGAAGACTCATTAGATTTAAAGTCAACCACTGGAAAACCTTCTCAAACTCAAACAAGAATACAGTTTACATTAATCTCTATTGAACTGGATTTAAAACCGATTTTGAAGTGAAATTTGAAGCGAATTGTTCCTGATAAATGGGTTCGTCCATTTTTCTTTGTTTTGTTCTACTCAACATAGCGTTACCTATCGACGATGAGGAAGTTGTTTGTGTTTATTTGGAGGATGCAAAAAAAAGTTCCCTGTTGTGTGAATTTATTCACTTCACTTGTTGACTGTTTAATTATATCGTGATCGTAGTTTTTGAAGATCGAACATCTTTAACCCTCATCGGGATATTCCAACCCACGTTGTTGCTGAAATAACCTGTCCTAGTCCTTTCCCAAACAGACACGAAGATATCTTTTAGAATTCTAAAAGATATCTTCCAAAAGTACAAGAAGTCTTGAAGAATTTTTCAAAAGATATCTTTTCGTATTCGAAAAGATTCCTTATGCAACATGAATAGATTTCTAAAAGATGTCTTGGAGACTTCTCCAAGATATCTTTAAGAAGAAATTAAGAAATCTAAAAGGGTTCTTCAAGATTTCTTAAAGATGTCTTGCAAAATTCATAAAAATGTCTTGGAAGAAGCTTGAATTTATTCACGAAAAAAAATTCTAACACCTCTTCTTGTTCCTTCTCCTCCCTCCCCCCATATTTGTCTTTGTCGCTCTCGCACTGCTATGAAGTTGACTTCATCACAATCCTTGTGGTTGCGGGAATCGAACCCGCGCATCTTACGATGTACTTACGCTTCAGTGACCTGAGCTATAGAGACAGTTCGGTTTTGATGCTTATGATTGTCAATATAAGACAGTGGCATCGTGTCAGTGGTGTACATTTTCAGAGTAGAAGTGATCTTTTGAAAAAACTGTTATTACAAAAACAAATGTCAGATAAGTTGGTCGTGGATACCACAGATTCTTCCTAAATTATTTCTATTCCAACGTTGTTGAAGAATAACTTAATAATGAGTATGAATGAGAATTTTTTTGAATTTATTTGAAGGCTGTACATAAAATTGAGCGTAGAAAGTTCAGTAATTTGTAAAATATTTGTGTCTTGAAGATTCGTTAATTCCAGTGCCGGTATTAAAAGGTCGTAATACACAAAATCGTAATTTTCGCACAATTTAAAATCTCTTGGCACGTTTATATATTTTTCAAGCTTTCGATTTGTGACCGAATTTATCACATGTGTAATTCGATTATAATTAAAGGCACATTCTGAGTGTTATTCATGTCAATTCATATGATCAGGTATTTATAACCTGAACCTGCTGACAATCTATCTTCTCAAACATATTTTGTTAAAGTCTTCCAGGAAAATATCTTTCAAACGCTTCTCAAAGATATCTTTAAGATATCTCGCATGGTCGTCTTGGAGATGTCTTGAATCGAGACATCTTTTAGAAATCTTTCACAAGATGTCTTTCCAACACTTCTGAAAGATATCTTTGAGAACTCTTCAAGAACGTTCTTGAAGATCTCTCAATTGAGTATTCTTTTAGATATCTTCAAGAACTGCGTGCTGTGTGGGTTGCGTTTAACCACTTCGCCATGGTACCGTTTCGATCAACGCATGTGATAAATAAATCCATAATAGTATAATTTGATAGTATGTGTAGTGTGAAGTTGGAGATAGATTTGGAAAACATTCTACGGGAACTGAGAATTAGTGCAAATGTGAATACCTCCGAAAGTTTGAATTAATTCCAATTTGTGTTGTAATGTTGAAGTGAAAGTATCGAAATAAGAATCCAATAACAGTGCGGAAAATCCAATAATAAGCTTTTACGAAAGTGATATTACAAACTGTTACCGAATTTGTTAGGCACCTTCAATAATGAATAAAAAACCTGGAAGAATTTGACTGAATTGAAACTGTAATTAATTATATGCACATTATATATTGAGAGTACAAATTAGTTCAGTCTGGTTTGAAAAGATGACTCTCGCTCTCATGGATGTTTCATAGTCACAACCGATTTCAATTGTTTCAGAGAGGTTAGACACCTGTAAATAATATTCAGTTGATATCACTCCGAGTTCCTCCTAGGATCCCGATTGTTACTCAGTGAAGTATGTCAAATTTCGTTTTAACCCTTCAAGGGGCACATTCTTCTGTAACACTTATAGTCCGAATGAGAGTGTTTCTTAGGGTTTTCGGAATCGCTGATTATGAATCTGACATCAGATTTTCGAAATGCAAAATGGCGGATCCAATATGGCGGACAAATTTTCAAAAAAAGTAATACATCGAGACCAGAATCCGAATATGAGGGTTTTTTAGGTCGCTGATCACGAATCTGAAGTCAGATTTTCAAAATTCAAAATGGCGGATCCAATATGGCGGACAAATTTTCAAAAAAAGTGACAGATCAAGAATAGAATTCGTATAAAAAGTTTTTTTAGGTCGCTGATTACGAATCACGATTACTTTTGGTTGATGGATGATGACTATACTGTCATACTTGGTCTAAGTCAGCGCTCCCAGATGGGCAGAATTATAGAGGGGAACAGCATCCCTCCTATCATTCATATATATCTTCACACATTAATATAGTTAGAAACACATATGTCTCTTATATATATGAAACGATCGTGGGGATACACCTCCCCTCAAACTTCTTTTCTTCAGGTGTGCCCACCTGAGAGCTCTGAGTTAAGTACATCTGGAATAACCGGGGACGATGAGAGATATATGGAGTATTATTCTATCAGATGACGCGGACTGTCTAGTATCTCAAATGGCCAAAATCAAACCTCCATATTGCCAATGTATCAAACCTCCATATTGCCAATATCCAGACAATGCCAAAGAACCTGGAGATTTTTTTTGTATGCTCCTTTCTGATGACATTATTGAATTGATGGTTGAACAAACCAATCTTTATTGTCAACAGAACAAAAGCAGTAACCCACCTACAACAACAGCTGAACTCAAACAATTCTTAGGCATTAATATTATGATGGGCTTACGAAAACTTCCATCATATCGTGATCATTGGTCTCTGAATTCCCAACTAAATGATGCATATGTAAGTTCAATAATGCCAGTCAAAAGATTTTTTTTTCTGCTAAATAACGTCCACCTGAATGATAATAGTAAAGAACCAAAGAGAGGTAATCCATCTTTCGACAAATTATATAAAATAAGACCTTTTATTGAAAAAATTTCAGAAAACTATTTATATTACTACAATCCGACCCGACAACAATCCATAGACGAAAGCATGGTGAAATTCAAAGGAAGAAACTCTATGAATCAATATATGCCTCAAAAACCTATAAAAAGAGGTTATAAGGTGTGGGTAAGATCTGACATGCACGGCTTTGTATGCGACTTTCAAATTTACACTGGAAAAAAAGGGAATACTCCAGGAACTAATTTGGGAGTCAGAGTAATCAAAGATTTATCTCAGAGTTTACGCGAAAAAAAATACCAAATTTACTTTGACAATTACTTTTCTAGTGTTGAACTGATGACTTCCTTAGCAGCAAATGGGATATCAGCTTGCGGACAGTCAGAAAAAATCGGGCGGATTTACCAGAAGATCAAAAAGAAGAAAAAAAACATGAAGAGGGGAGATTCTGAATATCGAATATCGAATGATGGTGTTAGATGGTTGGAATGGATAGATAAAAAACCAGTACAGTTTCTATCGAATTTTCATGATCCATCTATCTTGTCAGAAGTCGATAGGAAACGAATAGATGGCTCATCACAAGAATTACCATGTCCTCAAATGGTGAAGGATTATAATAGTTACATGGGATGCGTTGACAAATCAGATATGTTGAAAACTCTGTATCGAATCTCTAGAAAAAGGAGGAAGTGGTGGCACCGGTTATTCTGGCATTTCATTGATGTTACTTTAGTGAACGCATTCATAATTTTCAAGCAGTGCAATATCAGTAGTAGAATGACGTTAAAAACATTTCGTTCGAAAGTTGTGGAGCATCTAGTAGGAACGCCTTGTCGAGTAAAACGAGGTAGACCAACTTCGAAGACATCTCCTGTTCCGGTTCAAAAAAAATCTCGAGTACTCGACAACATCAGATTATCAAAAGAACACCATCTACCGGGCATTTATGAAGGGATTAGAAGGGAGTGCATATATTATAGCACTCAAAAACAGCCAGTGCAAACAAAATTTTATTGTCTCAGGTGTCAGGTATCATTATGTATCAGAGAACAGCGGAATTGTTTTGTCAAATTTTATGCATGAAATTAAATCGCTACCATTCGTGAAAGGCGAGGGGACTCACGCTGAAAAAGCACCCCGTACGTGAGAGGCGAGGGGACTCACGCTAAAAAAGCACCCCGTACGTGAGAGGCGAGGGGACTCACGCTGAAAAAGCACCTCGTACGTGAGAGGCGAGGGGACTCACGCTAAAAAAGCACCCCGTACGTGAGAGGCGAAGGGACTCACGCCAAAAAAGCACCCTGTACGTGAGGGGCGGAGGGACTCACGCTAAAAAAGCACCCCAAAGGAAACAAATTACTACCACGTCCACGTCGTTGTTTCTGGGTGAAGCTAAGAGTAGTCGAAGTATTGAAGTCAAAATGAGGCTAAACGTTAGTTATACAGTTCAACGTAACAGCTTTTGGGGAAAACATTTATTTCCAGCCGTACTGATCCTCCCATCTAGAATTCCGTGAATTTGGCACTAGATTTGTGATCTGCTACCTAAGAAAATGTTTGTGAATGCATTTTGGTCGGAATCTATCATCTTTTCGAACTCCGTTCGCCATTTTGGATCCACCATTTCGAATTTAGGAAATCTTATTTCAGATTTGTAATCAGCGACCCAAAAAACTCTTGTATATGAGTTCTGGCCTCGATCTGTTACGTTTCTTGAGGATTTGTCCGCCATATTGGATCCGCCATTTTGAATTCCGGAAATCTGATTCCGGATTCGTAACCAGCGACCCAAAGAACCCTTGTATACGAAGCCTGGTCTCGATCAATTACTGTTTTTGGAAATTTGTCCGCAATATTGGATCCGCCATTTCGAATTTCGAAAATCTGACTTCAGATTCGTAATCAGCGGCCCAAAAAACCCTTATATCTGAATTGTTGGTAGAATTCCTTGACAATTAACGCTGTGACCGAATTTAATAGTGGAAGTCAAGTATTTTTCATTCTCCTTTGTTTATAACAAATTGAATAAACAATTATTCCAATTTATAACTCAAGAATTCCATGGCTAAGGTATTTAAGACCCGATTACAATTTATTTCACCAATATTGAGTTCGAAATGGTCAAGTTGTGACAAAATAAGTCTTAAGAATTAGGGGTACCACATATGGTACGCTGCCCCTCAAAGGGTTAACTAAGCAGCATTTGCCGGAGGTGCTAGTTTTCTGTTTTAATTGGAAAACAAGTGCAGCTGAAGCCCATCGAATGCTTGCGGAAGTTTATGGTGACAATGCTCAAACTGATAAATCATGTAGGGAATGGTTTCGACGTTTTGAGAATGGCGATTCCAGTGTCAAAGACAAGCCTCGCTCAGGACAACCACAAAAATTCGAAAACGAGGAATTGGAGGCTTTACTCGACGAAGATCCGAGTCAAACGCAACAGGAGCTTGCGGAATCATTAGGAGTTACGCAACAAGCAGTTTCCGTACGATTACAATCCATGGGCATGATTCAAAAGCGAGGCAATTGGGTGCCTCATGACTTAAAGCCTAGAGACATTGAACGGCGATTTTCCACGTGCGAACAGCTGATTCAAAGACAACGAAGAAAGGGGGTTCTCACATCGGATTGTGACAGGGAATGAGAAATGGATACCCTACGATAACCCCGAGAGAAGAAAATACTATGCTATGCTCGGTCAATCGTTTCCATCGACTTCAACATCAACACCAAAGGGGAATATTGATGGTTCAAAGGTCATGCCGTGTATCTGGTGGGACCAAAAGGGTGTTATATACCATGCGTTGCTAAAACCTGGTGATTCTATTACGGGTGATCGGTATAGGCCACGATTGATTCGTTTGAGTCGTGCGTTACGAGAAAAACGTCCGGAATACAAGGAAAGACATGAAAAAGTTATTCTTTTACACGATAACGCTCGGCCTCATGTCGCAAAAGTAGTGAAAAATTATCTGGAAACGTTGAAGTGAGATATCCTACCGCACCCGCCGTACTCGCCGGACATTGCTCCTTCTGATTACTGGTTACTCCGACAGATGCAGCACGATTTGGCAGGCCACCGGTTCACTTCGTTCGAAGAAATCGAAAATTGGCTCCTAACTTGGATCGTCTCGAAAGACGAGACGTTTTTCCGTAACGGGATTCAAAAATTACCCGAAAGATGGGGAAAAGTGATAGCCAGCGATGGACAATACTTTGATTAATTTGATAATTCATGTTCTTCTGAAATAAACGCATCTTTAACTGTAAAAAAACGGACCGCATTAAGTTGTACTCCCAATATATGTGTACGTATAAACAATTGTAACACTGAAAATGAAAGAATTCTAATCTTATTTTCAGATATTTTTGACTGAATTATCCATCAAACTCTACATAGCTGCCTATAATATCTGATAATCAGCACATAATCCGATTCAGTTGAATTTGATACGGCCATAACTCTTTTTCCTCCCATATTACAGCTGAAATCGTAACATTCCTGATTTTGAGCCTGATCTGAAAATCAGTCGATCATGGAATTGAGATTTACTTTTTACTGTGGTCCTAAACGCGAGAGGTAGCGCTAATGACAATTCGAACTCTGAAGAATTCATAAGACGCGTCGTATACTCCGCAGTAGGAACTTGAATTTATCGATTCACTTGGCGTGTGTTGTGATGAAAATTTTTGAATATTCCAATGTGTTTTCGAGTGTCCGGATGTGATTTCTATATATAAGGAAACGCAAATATCGTGCAAGGATTAACAATCCATTATCGAAAAGAGAAGGTTTTGTCCTGGAAGAATATTTTGAAATGTCGAAAAAATTCGATCCCCGAAATAGTGTGTGTGTATGTATGTGTGTGTGTGTGTGTTTTTTAATCTGTTTGTCAAGTTTCTTCAAGTTCGTTCGATTCAAGTTGATTTTTGTTAAGATGCATGGATTTGCATAATATTCTTCTTCCAAAATGTTGGGCGTAGAAAGAAGACGATAACGTCTCATTTCGGTACAGATTGCATTCTTTATTTTGAAACTATGGGAACTTGGTGAATATCCAATCTTTCGTCTTCGTTGGCGTTCATGAACGAAGGAGTGATCAGAAATGGAAGTCTTATATGATTCTCTATCCAGCGATTATAACTTCTGTTGAATTATGCGCAAATTTGATTTCACGGTACATGTAGAAAATATCACATTTCAAATGATTGTGGTGAATCACTATCTGCGGATCATGTTGAAAATTATAATAAAAATTGTGGTGTTTCCTCTCAAATTCAATGAAAATATCATGATTCCTGCTATAATTTTCGATATGGTGCGCAAATAGTAAACTACAACAGCCATTTTAAATGGAATATTCTTTCTGTTTCTGCACTTTGGGGTTTTTCATATTTTGTATTGACAGTTTAATGATAAAATTATAATACACTGTACAAGATAGTTCTGATACACAACAATGTGCGGTTATGTACTGTGTATTGTTGTATAATTAATTTGAATGAATTTTCTAATAAAACTTACAAAATGTAAATATTGATCTTGTTCATGTGCTTATAATAATCAGTATTATATCAGATAGCTGTCCCTATTTTGACCATATTCTTGAATGAGGGTTATTAGAAATCTAATAAATTCTATTATACATTTCCCTCCGTGTACTTATAATCTATATAAATTTTATAAATTATCCTCATTTGAGATTGGGAATATTTGATATTACCAGCATCGATCTGTTGATATTGGACATCATTGCTTGAGATAACAAATCTAATATACCGTACAACATCTCTGAAGTCAGATGAAAGGTTTCCTCTACAGGTTTCTCAAGTTGCAGAATTGAAATTTATGGCAAAAATTGGAAGATTCGCTTGATTTCCCTTCACGGAGAAAAAGGTATCTTGAAAAATACCATAAGTTATGGATTTTTGGCGTTGGTCTAACCCGAATCAAAATATTTACGTGAACGAACCTCTAAAAGTACCATAATGTCTGGGACTTTTATGAGAAAGGTACCATACTTCTTTAAAAAAGTCCAAGAAATTATGGGACTTTTAGAGGTTCGTTGACGTAAATATTTTGACTCTGGTCAGACCAACGCCAAAAATCCATAAATTATGGTATTTTCCAAGATATCTGTTTTCTCAGTGTTGGAATCCCATGCACAAGAACAATGTACTCGAACATCGGATCCCCTTAAAAATGGAATCTACTGTTCATATGGATTTTGAAGAGTTGAGTTGGAAATAGACATCTTCATACTTTTCATGCCGTTATATATTCAACATAAATTTCTCCATAGATAAGATATTGAGTCAAACTTTTTGAACCGAACCACTAAAAATTGATGGATTAAATTTTGCACTTTTTATTGGAGATTATTGAAGGTTTATGCAAACTGAAATAGATTCCAAAATTTTTTTGAAAAATTTCAATTTTTGCAAAAGTTATAAACAAATGAACTTTTAGGTGATTTATTGTTTAAATAACGATATCTCAGCCAATAATGAATCAAATCCAATGGAATTTTTATGCTAGATTAAGGAATAGTAGTAGTTTCAAAAAATTTATTGTACGTATAAAAAAAATAAAATTTTGCAATAAATAATTAATTTTGCAAAAAGCAATTGGAAATTTAACCAAGTTCTCCTTGTGCTGATTAAAAAATTTTTTTTATCAACATTCTATAATTCATGCACTAAGAACACGCGTAAACCGATTTCAGTGCACTCAACTGCAAAAAAAGTTACGAATACTTGAAAACAAAAAAAAACGAAAATACGCGCGACTGTGGCCTAGCTCGGACGGCATCAGCGCCGAAAGACCGAGAGCTCGCTTGTGCTCACGTTTTGAGCTACATATACACAAATGAATTCATACGAGATAAAAGTAAGTAAGTTTTTTATTCAATTATTTAATTATTGATTTATTTACATGGATGGTTTTTTTAAAATTTTTACAACTCTCGATTGCGAGTAGCTTGAAAAAATTTTACATTCTGAAGAAGTAGAATCAAACGGTTTGTAGCAGTGAAACTGGCGTGTTCCCTTGATAGCTTTGGCTGTATTAAAACGATTGATACAACTGCTTTGCGTATTTTTTGTATTCACCCCTCTCAAAAAAGTCGAAATCAATTTTCTTAAAAAAATCACATGCCCATTCATAAAGTTTTTCTGTAGAAACAATAGTTTTATCTTGTAAACTAGCTCGGTATGCATTTTTTTTTACACAGCCGCCAATGCCATCGCAAGCTCCTTTTCCATGCGCGGTGGCAAAAAAGTGTCACTCAGCTTGAATGTTATAATCCCTTTCATGACATAAATCTATGTCTTTATGATATAAATCATGAAAGGGATTATAACATTAAAGCTGAGTGGCACTTTTTTGCCACCGCGCATGGAAAAGGAGCTCGCGATGGCATTGGCGGCTGTGTAAAAAAAAATGCATACCGAGCTAGTTTACAAGATAAAACTATTGTTTGTACAGAAAAACTTTATGAATGGGCATGTGATTTTTTTAAGAAAATTGATTTCGACTTTTTTGAGAGGGGTGAATACAAAAAATACGCAAAGCAGTTGTATCAATCGTTTTAATACAGCCAAAGCTATCAAGGGAACACGCCAGTTTCACTGCTACAAACCCTTTGATTCTACTTCTTCAGAATGTAAAATTTTTTCAAGCTACTCGCAATCGAGAGTTGTAAAAATTTAAAAAAAACCATCCATGTAAATAGATAAATAATTAAATAATTAAATAAAAGGCTTACTTACTTTTATCTCGTATGAATTTATTTGTGTATATGTAGCTCAAAACGTGAGCACAAGCGAGCTCTCGGTCTTTCGGCGCTGATGCCGTCCGAGCTAGGCCACAGTCGCGCGTATTTTCGTTTTTTTTTTTCAAATATTCGTAACTTTTTTTGCAGTTGAGTGCACTGAAATCGGTTTACGCGTGTTCTTAGTGCATGAATTATAGAATGTTGATAAAAAAAAATTTTTTAATTAGCACAAGGAGAACTTGGTTAAATTTCCAATTGTTTATTGCAAAATTAATTATTTATTGCAAAATTTTATTTTTCTTATACGTACAATAAATTTTTTCAATCTACTACTATTCCCTAATCTAGCATAAAAATTCCATTGGATTTGATTCATTATTGGCTGAGATATCGTTATTTAAACAATAAATCACCTAAAAGTTCATTTGTTTATAACTTTTGCAAAAATTGAAATTTTTCAAAAAAATTTTGGAATCTATTTCAGTTTGCATAAACCTTCAATAATCTTCAATAAAAAGTGCAGAATTTAATCCATCAATTTTTAGTGGTTCGGTTCAGAAAGTTTGACTCATTGTAACTGACTGTTAACACAGGTCTTGATTATTCTGCGTTTGGGATATTTTTCTCAGAAGCTGTACACTCTAAAAAACTTTTAACCCTAATTTGGTGACTTTTCCGTTCATTCTTGAGGAATTCAACTTCTGGAAGGAGGAATAGTCCACAAAAATGGAGGAAACATTCCCCATTTTTTGACAAAATATAAGGTCCCCCATGATTGAAACATGTGATCTATGAAAAAAGATCCTCCATAATTTTTACGGTTCAATCAAAATTTTATAAGCATTTGAAATTCGTATAATTATATCATTGAAGTTTTAAAATGTTTATTGAAATGAAGTCTCGACTATAAATGGAGAAATTTGTTGTTTCATGAACACTGTTGTAGAAGTCAGATTTTTAGATGGAATATGTGATTTAAAAACGGTATGGAGAAATCAGAACCGTTCGTGTTTTCAAATTCACTGATATTTGATTATCAATTCGTTTCAGTAAACGATTCAAACTTGATTAATATTTATCATTTGCGGCTGACCACAAATGGCAATAGATAATTATTTGTGAAACCTCCTCCTCCCTAAAATTGCAATCATAAAGATCCAATTGCTCTAACTCCCCTACACAACACGTGAGATCAGAAAAAGTTAATGCAAAACTGAACTGGGACTTCAAGAATTTGATATGAATTTTTAAGAATTCTTATCGAATTCCACTTTGTTTGAGCCATTCCAAATTAGACAAAAGTTATTCTTTAAAGCCTTCTGAAATGATCAAATTGAGATTTGGAATCAACGCGTCGATGTTTAGAACAATGGGTCAAATATCGACTTCACAAGATGTTAATTTTACAACTTTTTTTCTAGGTGCACTGTTAGAAAAATCTGTCTTAAATTTAATAATAATTATTATGAAGTTTTTCACATAATATTATTATTAAATTTAATACTGTATTGTATATTAAAAACTGAGTATCAAATTTAATAACAATTATTATAAATATATATACATGGAATTTCTATGAAATCCAATAATGTATAACATATTAAAATTTATAATTCTGAATTATGAATTAACAGAAAAAAATCTTGAAGTTCTCAATAGAAATCATTGGGAATTTCCTTCATATTTTGGAATCCTCGAAACTCTTCCGAAGTGAGTACGTAATCGTGAATGTAGTCGAAGCCTATTGGAGCGCAAAGTTTTGGGGGCCTAACGGGGAATCGAACCTGTGTTATTCAGATAAAAGTCAATATTCTCTTATAATATTCTATGATCTTTATTATAATATCTGAATACTAGAATTACATCATTATAAATCAAAATGTAAGAAGGTTAACGTTTTACAAAACTACTCGTGCCATAGGCGATCTTCTACTACTACTAAAACCTTAAATCGATTGATCCAGTACACACCATGGGGTGTGTTCACAAACATATGAATCTGTGATCTCATTGGTCACTCATACTACATCTTCCCTTTCTCAAATTGAAGGTAATTTTGGCAAGCTACATTTAAACAAATTTCACTTTAATGTATCACAGTCTTGGATTAATTCTTTACCAAGTTAGTGTACGTTGATCACTAGGGTGGGCTGAAAAAACTCAACTTTTGTTTCTCGAGTCGCTATACCGCGGAAAAGTTGCGATTTGGAATGACAAAGAATATTTTTGAAAAATCAATAAAAAATATCGATGTCTTCCGGTCGCGCAAAGCCCCCAAAGTTCATAAAAATGGGTGAAAATCCACTATTTCACGTGAATTTTCGAAATAAGTAGAGATATTATGATTCGAACGCTATAGCTGTGATTAATCAATGATGGAATCATCGTAAACAATTGTGGGAAATCACCGAAATCATTCAGTGCATTCAGTTTACCCATTAGCATGAAATTCATGCGGAATATTGAGGACGCAAGTGCGTGGGTGCACTGAAACAAACAATGTAGCTGAATTTGAGGCCGAGTCCATTCTGTAGTTACTGTAACTGTATTATGACCATGAAAATGTGCAATAGATATGACCGAACTTGTGTGGATCCCTCAGAGAGAGAAGAAAAATGGAATTAGTATTACTTTCTTTATTTAATACGATGTATAGAATACAGAAACCTTTATTAGTCTGAGTGTTTTCTGTTAAAATATTTTATCTCTTTCCTACATGACTCTTTTCATTTCTCTTATTTATTGCCTTTATTTACTCAATTCTAATTGATTGTCTCTGTTCTATGTCTTTATGATTATGAATGTTGCACTTACTTCCACAGTAACCTCAATAAGAACATGACTTCCGCAACTACAAAACTCAAATTCGATTGCATTCTCTTCTCAATGTGTGATTGCCGTGTTTATTGATCTGAAAATGATAAGAAATTCCTGTTTTGTTACTGCATAATATGAATACATTACTACGTGAAAAAATTGAGAATATTGACCCAGCTCAGATTGAGGATGGTAAAATACGATTAACCCCTGAGCGCCAAAAATGTACAAACGTAAATGTACAAGTAGCTGATAAAATAAAAAGTTTGTTTGAGAAAGCATCTATAGTATATCTATAGTATATATAGATGCTTTCTCAAACAAACTTTTTATTTTATCAGCTATTTTATGAGCCACGTTTGAAAAACTGACACTTTTGTTATTGACCTTTACAGATAAATTATACTGTTCTTGGAAACAGCACCGAATCACGTCTTCATGCGTGGGAAGTATATGTTGCACGAAATCTCTGGGTTTACCAAATATAGGGCACCCAAAGACATTTCTTGTGATCATTTTCTTTGAGGCTACCATTATGTATCTCAGAAACTTCACAACACAACACTGCACAATACTAAACGTAAAATAACATGAAGATGTGAACGCATAAGAGCTTCAGCAAAAATGGCATAATGATAACAAAAGAAGGCAGGAGCAAGGGCGTTTGTACATTTTTGGCGCTCAGGGGTTAATCGTATTTTACCATCCTCAACCTGAGCTGGGTCAATATTCTCAATTTTTTCACGTAGTAATGTATTCATATTATGTAGTAACAAAACAGGAATTTCTTATCATTTTCAGATCAATAAACACGGCAATCACACATTGAGAAGAGAATGCAATCGGATTTGAATTTTGTAGTTGCGGAAGTCATGTTCTTATTGAGGTTACTGTGGAAGTAAGTGCAACATTCATAATCATAAAGACATAGAACAGAGACAATCAATTAGAATTGAGTAAATAAAGGCAATAAATAAGAGAAATGAAAAGAGTCATGTAGGAAAGAGATAAAATATTTTAACAGAAAACACTCAGACTAATAAAGGTTTCTGTATTCTATACATCGTATTAAATGAAGAAAGTAATACTAATTCTATTTTTCTTCTCTCTCTGAGGGATTCACACGGGTTCGGTCATATCTATCGCACATTTTCATGGTCATAATACAGGTACAGTAACTACAGAATAGACTCGGCCTCAAATTCAGCTACATTGTTTTTTTCAGTGCACGCACGCACTTGCTCCCTCAATATTCCGCATGAATTTCATGCTAATGGGTAAACTGAATGTATTGAATGATTTCGGTGATTTTCCACAATTGTTTACGATGATTCCATCATTGATTAATCACAGCTATAGCGTTCGAATCATAATATCTCTACTTATTTCGAAAATTCACGTGAAATAGTGGATTTTTACCTTTTTTTATGAACTTTGGGGGCTTTGCGCGACCGGAAGACATCGATATTTTTTATTGATTTTTTACAAATATTTTTTGTCATTCCAAATCGCAACTTTTCCACGGTATAGCAACTCGAGAAACAAAAGTTGAGTTTTTTCGTCCTACCCTATTAATCACATCACTAATTCTTATTGGCTAATATAATCACAGACTAATTTATAAGTTTAGTTTTCGCGGATTTTTAACTTCCCTCCCTAATCTAGTTCGTTTCATCATGTTAGGTTCAGCTTCTACTTCAACTTCTACAGTAATAATACTCTCATGTACTTTATCGTGATCGTCAGCCTCAACGGAATCCACTTCAGAATTATCAGATGTCGTTTCATACTCATCACCTGTCGACTCATGATCATTCATCAAATTGTCTTGTTGTAAATTCCTTTCCAAACCATCCTGTCTTTGCATTAAAAGTTTATCTATGTCATCGAAGTGGGGTGCGGTAGATAGCATCAGATCACTATTCACATCAGTCTTTCAGTTCTGATTGAACTTTTTGGGTTTTATCACTAGTCGCTTAATATGTACAATGTTTCTCCTTATGATATTATCTTCACTATTTCTCAGTATATATGATCTTGGTGGGTTACTTAACTTCTCGATTATTGCACATTTTTCCCATTTTTTCTCACAATTATTTCCTACTCATACTGCCTCTTCAGGCATATATACTACAGGATCAATACAGTTCTTCTTTTGCGAAGTTTTATTATAATATTCTGCTACTTTAAAACGTTTTTCATTCATTTTGTCAACTATCTCTTCATTAACAGCATTAGACTTAAGTTTGCTCATATCAATTGGCAACTTAGATCTTAGGTATCTACCCTGTAACAGCTATGAAGGACTCACGTTTAAACCAGATAACGGGGTATTATTGTAATCTAACAAGGAAAGCTCCAAATTGTCCACTCACGACTTTTTCAGCATATTTTTAATGAGACCTACTCCTCTTTCAACCAATCCATTAGATTGTGAGTGATACAGGCTCGTTGTTATGATTTCAAATTGCCACTCAGCGGCAAAATTTTTTGAATTCGCGACTTGCGAACGGAACGTTATCTGCTATTACACATTTCGATACTCCAAAACGCATGAATATCCTCTTTAATTCAAAAATTACAGTATGCGCCGATTTAGAATTGATACAGCTAGCCTCCAGCCACTTTGAATAATAATCTTGTACCACTAGGAAAGTTATTCCTTTATAATCTGCCAAATCTACCCCAACTTTTAAAAATGGCGCACTCATTACATCATGACTTATAAGTGAATATTTTATTTGTTTTGGAGCATAAGTTTGACAAACTTCACAGCTAAGTATGTATGATTTTATATCTGATAACATCTTTGGCCAGTAAAATAATGTTTTCGCCTGTTCACTCAATTCCGTGAGGCCTATATGTGTCTCATGCAACGTGTTCAATATATAATTTCTCATTGACCTCGGTATTATTAATTTACCATCCATATATGCCAAACTATTCTCTATAACAATATTATTCCTTAACTCAAAATAATATTTTAATTCTTCGTTACCAAAATTGTTCTTCGTTTTAGGTCGTCCTATTTCATAATAATGAAGTACTTTACTCAGTGCTTCATCTTATACTGTTTCTTCTCGTAGTTCATTTAGTTTATTATCAGAGATAATTAATTCACAAATACTTAAACTGTGTATGATACTACAATCATCAATATCATCACAAATCGTTTCTTTCTTAATATATTCACGACTTAGATAATCTGCAACATACATCTTATTACCGGGCACGTATACTAGTTTTATATTATATATTAACAGTTTGTCTTCAAGTCTTCGTAAGCGATTATTTGTTACTTTACCCATATCTTTAGAAATTATCGCTAAAAGCGGCTTATGATCTGTCTGTACTGTTATTTGTGAGCCGTAAACATACTGATGAAACTTTTTACAAGCAAAATATATGGCCAAAAGCTCCTTCTCAATTTGAGCCCATTTCTTTTCACTTTCGCTCATAGATCGAGACGCATACGAAACAATCTTATTATTTTGCATCAAACATGACCCCAACCCTGACTCAGATGCGTCTGTTTGTATCACGATACTTTGAGTTGGATCAAAGGTTATCAGTACCAGTGCATTAGTTAGTAATAGTTTAATGTTATCAACTGCATCTTGATGAGCCTTCGACCATACAAATTCAACATTATCTTTCAACAGATTTCTTAAAGGTTGTGTAATTTCCGTTAAATTTGGTATAAAGTCTCTAACGTAATTTACTACTCCTAAAAATTTATGAAGCTGTTTCTTTGTATTTGGGATTTTAAGTGCAGTTATGGCTTCAATCCGGTCTGGATCAAGAGACATCCCTTTACCATTACACACATGCCCCAGAAATTTGACCTCAGGCAAATTATATTGTATTTTATCAGGATTGAATTTTATGTTATACTGTTTCGCTCTTGATAAAACCTTGGCAAGTGTAAAATCCATTCCACCCTTAGTATCTCCTACGATAAGGAAATCATCAGAGTATATTACTACTCCATTTATATCATCGAAATATTTAATCATCATTTTTTGAAATATTTCAGGTGCCACATTGACACCAAATCGCATCCTTACAAATTTGAGAGTTCCCAATGGACTCATGAATGCACAAATATTACTTGGACTACTTCCAAGTTCTATGTGATAGAACGCATCTTTAATATCTGATAGTGTAAAAAAATTTTTCCCTTTGAATGTGGGTGAAATTTCACCCAGCGTAGGGATTGGAAACTTTTCCATCAATAAATTCTCATTTAGATGTTGCGGATTCAAACAAATTCTTCAACTCCCATTTGGTTTTTCTCTAATGATTATCTCATTCAACCACTCTACCGATTCTTTGACTTTCTCAATGATTCCCCCCTCTATAAGAGATTTAAGTTTTCCTATATATCTGTCTTTTAGTTTCAATGTTATTCTTGAATATGGCACTTGTTTCGGTTTTGCATCCTTTTTCAATGTAAAATCATACTTTTCAGGAAACTTTCCCAAACCTTGAAATGCATCAGGATTATTATCAACAACATCTCCGGCGCTTTGATAATTGCATTTATTCAAAAGGTTCGAATCTGTTCGTACTAGTGAATTAGCTTCTACAATTCTCACGATTAATCCTAATTTCGTGCACATTGCCCGACTTAATAATGGTTCAAGGTTTGGAATGTTCCTGTCATCAATTATAAAGAATACCTCTGAATAATACTGATTTCTGCATTTGAAAGACATTTCAATTGTACCAACAATTGTTAATTGTATCTCAGTATAAGCTTTTGCGTGTATGTTAAACCTTTGTATTTCATTTCTTGAATACACATCTGACATTTTTAAAAACATACTGTATGGGACAGTTGAAATGTCACTACTCGAATCTAATTTAAATTTGATTTTATATTTATTATTAAAATATGAAGGTTCTTGCCAAGGTTTATCTATAAAAATCTGACTTTGTGATTCTAATGACGCTATATCATAAGAATCATATCCACAAGTATTATGACACGTCTGAAAAATATTTACATCTACTTTTTTATCTGGTACTTCAGTTACGCTTGATGTTATATTATTCAAACTAACTTCACCTATTGAAGTTTCATAATTTTTCTCAGAGGACACAGATGCTCTATTTTTCGCAATATTGCCTTGATTGAAGTCACCTGTAGTTTCTTCACGATTATGATTCTGACGTTTTGGACATCCTACTGCAAAATGATTCCGCTTGGAGCAAATATTGCATACTTTGTTATATGCAGGGCAATTTCCTGATACATGTCGTCTGCCACACTTCTTACATTCATAACGCTGTTTATCTTGACCATTCACCGACGTTGAACTCATTGATGTCCTATCACGTCGTGCTCCATTTGTTTCCTTAGATTTTTGAATAAACCCTGTTGGTTCACTTCGTGCCGTATGCACTTCATCTGTGTACACTTGAGTTAATCCATTGGCGATTTTACACTGCTCTGTTGTTACCACGACTTGACTTTCTTTTGCGAGCTCAGAAGCTCGACACACTTTGATTGCATTATCCAACGTAATATCAGGTTCTCTGAGCAATCGTTCTTGAAGAAGTTTATCATTGAGGTCCAATATCAGTCGAACTTTCAACAAATTATCTGAAAGATCTCCAAATTCACAGGTTTCAATTAACTTTCTCAATTCGAGTACAAACCTGTCGAATGTTTCACCCGGCAATTGATTCCTTCGAAAAAACTTGAACTTCTCCACTATTATATTGCTTTTTGGAGTGCAATATGCTTCAAGACCCTTGAATATGTCCTCGATGGTCTTATCGGTGAGACCCAAACTGTCACAAAGATCATTGGCGTCATCTCCTAACAGCGAATGCAGAACTGCTGTCTTGACTTCTGGTTTATTGATCGTCGCTTGATTTGCGATCAAATACAGTTCAAATTTCCTCTTGAATGCTTCCAGGTTTTGTTTTAGATTTCCTGTGAGTGAAAGCTCCGTTGGAGGATTTATTATGTTATTATTCTGAGCCATTTCCGTCACGCCAAGCAGTTTTCCAGGTTATGTTTTCCTCGTGGCGTTCTACACATAACCTTTTTCAATTATAACCTTTCACGCGACTATATTCCGACTCATCCTCGTCGCCATGTGTTATTCAGATAAAAGTCAATATTCTCTTATAATATTCTATGATCTTTATTATAATATCTGGATACTAGAATTACATTATTATAAATCAAAATGTAAGAACCCGAGTAGCATCAGAATGTTGTATATATACTATGCACGTTCATAGTATATCTGAATGTACTATGAACGTTCATAGTACATATACAACGTTCGGATGCTACTTGGGAAGGTTAACGTTTTACAAAACTACTCGTGCCATAGGCGATCTTCTACTACTACTAAAACCTTATATCGATTGATCCAGTACACATCATGGGGTGCGTTCACAAGCATATGAATCTGTGATCTCATTGGTCACTCATACTACAGAACCTGCTTTCCTACCAAACCTAACCTACGACCTCACGCCTCAACCAGCTTGACTACATCACGATTGAAGAAATCGACTGTAAAATACGATGTAGTTTCAGATATCACATATGCTCTGTACACACACACATATATACATACATTCATAAAAGTATTCAATTTTGGTTCCGTAAATAGAGTTGCATTGATAAAAATATGAAAGAGAAAAGAACAGGACTTACCCATATTTCAAAGTTATTTTGTTATCAACTATATGTGTATAAAAACTTCGGGAATTTGTTCACATGTAACTAAAGCTAATTGAATTAGGACATATAATCATGGTATACATACCCATGAGTTATTGACCATTAGTGATAATTAAGAGGTTATGGATTCTATCACATGTATACACGTATATACTATTATATGCTCCCAAAAACAAAGTGCGCAGTGAATTATACGCATAGAAGCCATCTTTAATATTTTAACATGTATTATTGTGATTTTTCATTATAGATTATTAGAATTAGGAAGTTTGCATGGAATTGATTGATATATTTTGAATTTTCATAACCGGTTATTTATTTTCATGCATTTGATGTGAAAATTCATAAACATGTTGTGAATCACAGAATATTATTGATTTTAAGATGTACTTATAGAATTTCATGAGAATTTTCATATTAAATTTAAGAACTTTTCTAACAGTGTGTGTAAAAACATTCCTTCTAAAAATTCAAATGAATTTTACTGAATTCCAAACAGCTTTAACTCAATTTCCTAGCGTATTCTGCAAATTCAGTCATGTTTCTTGAAATTCAGCGAAACTTTTCTGAAGATTCAGAAGAAAGTGGCTGTAAAAAAACTATAGTCACATTCTCTGAATTTTCAGAAGGAATTTTCTTACAGTGTAAAGAGAACTCGCACATGGAAAAAAGTATTTGTTAGAATCAAAGAAATAGTTATTCGAATAGGTCCAAATAGATCTTTGACAGAAACAAATATTGTGTTTATGCGAAAAAATTTGTTATTTGGTCCTTCATTCAAATGATTAATTTGTTTATATGAAAAAAATTGTTATTTTTATTAGAGAAATATTTATTTGAACGTATTCAAATAATAATTTCTTAGATTCAAAGAAATACTTTTTTCTGTGCTGGTTTCGGGAATTTGACAAAAGAGTGTATGAATTATAAAAATCAGGGAACATTTGTTCTCGTGATTTTGGAATCTTACCTAGACACATTATTTTGACCTGCAGAATTACAAATTTATAAGAACCCACGCAGCACAAGCATGTCTCAAATGAACTCCCATTATGTCAGTTCAGGAAGAATTCATAATCAATTCTTGAGAATTCTTTAAGCATTCTTTTTGAATACCAGGAATTCATAAAGAATTAATTCTGAACTGTTATAACGGGGACTCTTGAAGAATCCCATGATGGATTCATAAAAAATTCTTCATGACAACATCGGGACCAGCGTGCTGTGTGGGAAAAGTGTACACATTTTGATTAAGCGGTTTAAATTGATGATTCGATCTTTCAATCTCTCTTAACGAAATATTTCTCTTAGTATCCTTATATGACGTCGTCATTCAAAAATATGATGAGAAATTTATATTATTCTCAACATTTAGAATTATATTATTGGATCCACCCTGCTGAAAATGCCAGGCAGAGCGGATAGTGAATTATTGTCAAGCTTAGAACGGCTTGTTTCCCAGATAATCCAGGCAAAAACTGACAAACTTTCTTCCCGATTTTGCCTAGGATCACCAAATTAGAACGTCTTGTCAAAACCTGGCAGGAAAATTTTCGTCAGTTTTCGACTGGATATCGCAACGTGTGAATTCCAAACAGAACGTCCCAAAACTTTGGTACTTCCGAAAAAAATCGAGTAAAAAGTTTGTCAGTTTTTGCCTGGATTACCTGGGAAACAGAACCACTCAAAGCCTGACATTTTTAGCAGGACAATGTCATAATATGAAATTAAATGAACTATCGTGTAAAAAAACTTCATAACAGTCTTCCCTGGTTAAACGAAACGATGGATTCCGACCAAATCTGATTGAATGAATCGTACGCACTTTGGAGCATCGATATTTGGCGATTGAACTTCAATCAGAATTGTTCGATTCGGATAGGGATCAATGGACAGGCTTCAATCGGCATTTGACTTGCACAATGTTCTGATTCAATCTGATTGGTCAATTCATCAATCGGATTTGGTCAGAATCAATCGTTTCTTTTATCCAGGGTTATGAAGTTTACGGTAGATTGTTTTGACATCGTCAAGAACATCAAGAAGTTTTTTTCTGTTACGTACACGAATTTAGTTTTATGTACATGAACATTATATTTAACGTGCAAAAAACATGACACCCCCACACATAAGTTTTATTCAAATAGATGAAATTAAATGTCAAATGTACACGAAATGCAATCCATGCACTTATTTGAAAACAACTTCCAGCAAAAACATTAGAATTCATGCGGAAATTTCTTACAATGTACAGTGCAGTGTTATACAATTGAGGGTCCGGATGCAAGAACCGACGATACGCTCGAACTACGGGATAAGTATTGTCCAAGCCGTGACGTCAGGGGTCGAAAAAAAAATCGGAATTCCAAAAATCTGAAAATACTGGGTGATAGGGCTTGGAAAATCAATACAAGTCTTCCTTTCCAATTTTTTCCTATGATCAATAGTTTTTGAGAAAAAAAATGAAAACTACCTATTTTTTGCAACCAAAATCAATGTTTTTCAATATTAAACTCGTCATAACTCGGTCATTTCTTTATGTATCCTAGTGAATCTTACAGATTCTGATTCGTAAGACTTCCCCGATGACGAAGATGTTGAACAAATTTGTAAAAATTTATAACAAATTTATAATTTTTTAATCCGAAATGAAAAAGCATGTTTTCTATGCTTTGGAATCAAAAAGTGGTGGGGGAAATGTGAGGTACAAAAAACTTCCGGCGACAAAGTTGTTCGTTAGTATATGGACAAACTTTTTGGAAAGTATGAAAAGAGAAAAGTATCTGACTTCAAATTTTGAATCTCAAAAACACCTTCGATCTTCCTAATTCCACGTAATCGGTATATTTTTCAGTACTTCTTCGTCTCACTTACAAGCAGATACCCATGGTTTTCCTTCACTGAAATAATTTTATTGCTCGCACTAGATGATCTGACGTTGTTGATAATTCAGTTTTTGGATCTCGTTAGAATTGTTCGATTTTCCAATTCCTCAACCTAAAGAATCTCAATCTATGTGAAGAAACCAAATTATGAGAATTATTTTTATCTCTATTTAAATATCATAATTATATTTAAATAAAAAATTCGGACACTGAAAAATGATATGTACAAAATTGATCAGTTACAGGATAAGAAATCTTTTTTGTTCCAATACTTTTTTCATGAAATCAATATTTTGTAGATGTCATTGTTTTGAACCAATCGATTGTTTATTATAAAATTGGATGAGCAACCTTGCCAAAATAGTTTGATTCCCGGATTTAAAACTTCTTCCTCACAAGGATAAGAACCTTCATTAATTGGGACAATTTGTCTTCAAAGTCAATAGTTTGACCATAAAAATGTTATAAACAATGAAACTGTTGATAAAAAAAAAGAGAATTTCGAATCTAGCAAATATAGTTCGATATTCGAATCTTATGACTCAAAAAACATAAATCCACATTGAAAAATCGGACGAATACAATTTCCCCGCGGACTCTGATATTTAACCGGTACATGTCGTAGAGGAATGCAAAATAACCGTTGCGCGCTCATGAAAAAATCGCTGGATTTTGCAAACTAATAATCCGATCGATCTGAAACTTTTCAAAAATTTTGTCCATATACTAACGAACAACTTTGTCGCCGGAAGTTTTTTGTACTTCACATTTCCCCCACCACTTCTTGATTCTAAAGCATAGAAAACATGATTTTCACTTCGGATTAAAAAATTATAAATGTGTTATAAATTTTTACAAATTTGTTCAACATTTTCGTCATCGGGGAAGTCTTACGAATCAGAATCTGTGAGATTCACTAAGATACATAAAAAAATGACCGAGTTATGACGAGTTTAATATTGAAAAACATTGATTTTGGTTGCAAAAAATAGGTAGTTTTCATTTTTTTTCTCAAGAACTATTGATCACAGGAAAAAATTGGAAAGGAAGACTTGTATTGATTTTCCAAGCCCTATCACCCAGTATTTTCAGATTTTTGGAATTCCGATTTTTTTTTCGACCCCTGACGTCACGGCTTGGACAATACTTATCCCGTAGTTCGAGCGTATCGTCGGTTCTTGCATCCAGACCCTAATTTTATAGTAAAATAGGGACAAAATCACATTTTGGGATTATGTATTATATGTTGTCATTGAAATTACTATACTTTCTATCAATAAATAACAGAATTCCATCACTGCTTACTAGAAAGTATAGTAATTTGAATGACAACATATAATACATAACCCCAAAATGTGATTTTGTCCTTATTTTACTATAAAGTGTAGTAATTTTTTAGGTAACTTTTCTCTGCGTGCAGAACAGGAGATACCTAGATAGCACAGCAGTCCCTGATGTATTCATGAAGAATGCTTTATGAATTCTTATAGTCCCGAAAGTATCCATTATGGATTCATTCTGAACTGCTGTGCTATCTGGGTATGCACGTTCGCGAAAATGTTCATTTTTTGCCATATTTCTCCTACCCCATCCAGTTCTTCTGAATGAATCAAGCTGACTTATATGGGACCACTATCGCTCCACCCTACGACTGTGGTATAAATTTTATCAAAATTGTATAAGTGGAACGGGAGAGATGCGCGTTCGCAGTTTGTTGATCACCTAAGCGACAGACAGACACGAAACCAAAATTTTTCTCTGAGCTTCGAGAAACATTTATATTAATTTTCATCAATTTATATGAAAAATAAATGAATTAATAAACATAAATTATTATAAATTAATCTAAGTATAGATATTTTTGTGAAGCTTCCTCAAACTTTCGATGAACCTTCAGCGCAGTGTTCTCAGATTGGACTCGCAAACGTCACACACATAAATACGACTGTACGTCCGTGTGAGAAGAGAGAGGGTACAGTGGCGCGCGTAACGTAGCATGCTTTCTCCATTGCTCATAGGATAGTTGAAGGGAGAGCAAAAGAGAAAGCATGCTAGATTGCGCGCGCAACCGTACCCTCTCTTCTTTCACACGGACGTACAATCGCATCTGTGTGTATAACGTTTGCGAGTCCAATCTGAGGACACTGCTTCAGCGAACGTTCCATCTATGTTTCCTGAACGTATTTCGAGGCGGACATTTCAACGTCCGTAGAACCTTTGTCAAACGTTTGTGAATCTAAAAGTTACCCAGACAGCAAGACAGGTTCGAAAGAATGCCGTATGAATTCTTAACATGAACTTCTCAAGAACTCTCAGTATTGAATTCTTCCAGAATTCATTTAGAACATATGGGGTTCTCAGAGAATTCTTCTGAATGATTTAGGGAGTTTGTGAAATGTTCGAAACCAACTCTTAAAATGCGATTCAAGAACTCTCATATGTCCAATGATATTGACTCGTGCGGTGTTCTCTATTCAATCCGAAAGAATTATTTGTGGATTCGTTGAAAATGTAGATGGCGCTAATGAGATCATATGTTTTCCAGTTCGTGCATGCCAAACCAACTTATTGGCGGAAGAATATCTTTTTGGAATTTTTTTTTTCACCCTAAAATTCAAGTAATTTATGTTCTCTTATCACGTTAATATTCATGCTTTTATGAAGAATTGTAATAAATAATTGTTATCAATACGAAAAATTGAATAAATATTAAAAAACCTCAAATAAAACGTTCCGGGGGGTGATTTCATCAGTATACTGAGAGATACTGAAATGTCCTCTATGGAGATTTGTGTTATTTAAAATATTAATATTTCGAAAATAATTGACATCTAAAATTGACGATAGTTTTATAGGGATTTCAATTACACTTCTTTGAAGAATAATTTTGAAACAAAAATTTGTCCAAATTCAAAACTAAACTCTTATACATCAGAATGCACGTTGAATTCTCTCAAATTCCAATGTCAAATATAAATTCTTCTTGTGCAGGCAGGAAAAAATATTCAATAACAAACGAATAGAAAATCATTTAAATACTTGAATAAAACTGTGTATTGATTCCAATGTACCCAATGTGAATTAATGTTATATTATCCAATTTATGAAATTCTCCAATTAACAGATACATTTGAAACTCAAAATAACTCCTTTTATTAAAGAAACGAGTTTCTTGGAAAGTCTTGATTTGCTCTTTATTTACACTTTCAATGTTCTCAAAGAATTCTCTGGTGAGTTCATAATTAATTCTAATGTGATGGAAAAAGAACACCAAGAATGCTCTATTGGTTGGACATTTCAGAGTTCTGAATATATTCTACCAGGATTCTTCCGATTACTTTTGGTGCTCCTGAAGAATTCTTTCGAACATCCGAGAATTCTTCGCGGATTCTTTTAGAACTCTCAATGTTGTCTGGGTAGCTCTACCCGAAGATAACATGAAGCTTAAGCGAACGTTCAAATTAGATCTGTATAGATCGGATCGGAGGTTCATGAAAGCTAACTTTTAGATTCACAAACGTTTGACAAAGGTTCTACGGAGGTTGAAATGTCCGCCTCGAAATACATTCAGGAAACATATATGGAACGTTCGCTGAAGGTTCATCGAAGGTTGGACGAAGCTTCACAAAAATATCTATACTTATATTAATTTTGATCAATTTATATGACAAATAAATTAAATAATAAACATAAATTATTATAAACTAAGCTAAGTATAGATATTTTTGTGAAGCTTCCGCGAACCTTCGATGAACCTTCAATGAACGTTCCATTTATGTTTCCTGAAAGTATTTTGAGGCGGACATTTCAACGTTCGTAGTACCTTTAACAAACGTTTGTGAATCTAAAAGTTAGCTTTCATAATGTGTAAAACATATGTTCGGCATGTGAAAAATGCATAATCTCATGGACAACGGAATATTCTAAACAACATATTCCTGGCATATATCATTTCACATCATGTGGCAATATTGTAAGAATTATATTCAATCCACATGGCAGGACCCACATAGCATGAAAGTTTTGAGAACATTCTGAGAACGTTTCTAAAACGTTTAAAGTTCTCTAAAGGTTCTGACAACGTTTAGAGAACTTTCAGTGCTATGTGGGGAAGATTTTCATGAACTCAGTAAACTATAACCTCTCATTTGCAAATAACCGATGAATTCATTGTGTTATGTACGCGAGTCGGAATGAAATGATGTTTATCTTTATGAATTTGTATACTGTCTCAAAACTTTTTTTAAAGTTTTGTCGAATGCACGGAATTATCTCAGCCTCATTTAGATTAATATATCGGATTTTTACCCAAATCACGGAGATACAGCGTGCACTTACGAAATATAGTTCTATGATCATGCAATAGGAAATTTTGAGATCTCGTCTACAGTAACTCGACGCGTATTTTTAGTGACGATGTTGAAAATGCATCAGACAAAACTACAATTAATATTTATGAAAGTTTAATTATAGTGACGTGTAGTGTTTTTCGTCAGTCATTAGGAGCCGACAGAACTTTAGAGGTTATACAATTCCAAAACACTCTTGAAAGATATTTCATGCAACATGAGAAAAGCTATTTAACAGTAATTCTTCTTCTGGAAAGAATTATGATTGAATTATAATACTGATGCTGCATAAGACATCCTGAATATGTTGACAGAAGTCTTTTAGAAATACATAACCTCTTTTGTAACACGAAAACTAGATGCGTATGAGATGATCAACAGAACATGCCTCCCATATCCTTGAATTCAGGTTATTTGGGCGGACATTTATATGTGCATGAATGTGCCTAGAATATGGATGGCACGATCTCACACATGTATGGCATGTTCCTATGTTCCCAAAAATACGTTCCTCCCATGAGCTTGACACGTCATGTGCTGTACGGGTGCATGAACCATCGATCCGATCTATACAGATCTAATCTGAACGTTCGCTGAAACTTCATGTTCTCTTCGGGGTATTGTACGTATACGTTCATGAATAATGGAAAATGAACTTACCGATAATTGGTCGATTGTTGATATCTTCGCTCTTTCCGATAAGCTTTGATGTTGCTAAAAGAATGAGACAACTTAGAAAAATTAAAATAATTGAATGAGTATGTTGCACGCCCATTTTGTGAAATTATGTATCGTGCTGATCAAGGAACGGAAGCTACACTCCACTGAGCTCGACCAAGACTATTCGTATTCGTATCTTCGCAAGACGAATATGTAGGTACGCAATTTATCAGTTTCTTTCGTGTTTATCGATCTGGATTGATGTAATACGAACTCTGATGAATTAATACACATTCAATGAACATCAATAATTATTGTTAGCTTCATAGATTAAAGAATCTCAATAAATGATTATATCGTCTTTGATGTTTATCATATCAATTTTCAAACATACTTTATCCACTTTATCGTACTATATGTTTTTATTCCCGCGCGATTAAAGTGACCAATCCACGCAATTGGTTTTATCAAATTTTTGAAGTCATCGTAGGAAGAGTTAGTTTTGAATTATTAAAATATGCACAATTCCTGAAAAGATGATTCAATTGAGTATTAGATAATTAGAAAATCTAATTTTTTCCGATAAAAATTATAGCAATTTCCATTTTCTCTACGCCAGTTCGAATTCAATTGGAATAATTGAAGGTGTAAGAAAGACTTCTTTACCTTAAGGGGATAAGAGCGGCGTGGCAGCAGCCAAATCGTTTGTAACAAACTATGGACAAACACTTCATATTAATTAAAATATCGCTCTGTACAGCTTTTCTCTGATTCAAGTAGAAGTGCTGTACAGAGCGATATTTTAATTAATATGAAGTGTTTGTCCATAGTTTGTTACAAACGATTTGGCTGCTGCCACACCGCTCGTATCCCCTCAAGGTTTCTCATCCCAGATATACACAGAGAATTTTTTTTCCAAGACAAGAATAGAATTCTTCAAGAACTCTTTTCGAACTAATGAATTCATGAAGAGCTCTGGAAGAGTTCAATGTTTGGGACGTTAACGAGCTCTTTGAGAGTACTAAAAAAATACTTTCAGCATTCTCAAAGAACTCGTTAATTTCCCAAACATTGAATTCTTCCAGAGCTCTTTATGAATTCATTAGTTCGAAAAGAGTTCTTGAATAATTCTATTCCTGTTTTTAAATGTGTTATCTGGAATTTTCTTTCAAAAATTTTTCACATTTGTGTTTGGAGAAAATCGCATAAAGAATAGAATTCCTCATTCCGTTTTTCCCAATTTTTCCAAATTTGTTCCCATTGTGTTTAAATTTTTTTTCATTTCCCAGTTCTCCCAGTTTTTTGTGACTTATAGCGATTTTCATTGGTCGCGCTCGAGGCGTATTGGGCTACTGCGGTTTCTCTTTCATTTCTGTATTCACAATAAAAAATCAACACAACTCGGTGCAAATGAGTGAAAAACGCTATCACTCTTGCATTATTATCCATTGTTTCATGTACTTCTAGTTTTTTCGTTCTAATTTTCTTTCAGTTCTTCTAAAATACATTCGTAAACTCGTCAAAAGACTATGCGAAAAGAAGTCCATGCTTTCTCTGAACGCAGCCTTATGATCGCATTTTAAAACGAGACTTCGTACCAGTGAACTGTATACATACTGGAATGAGCACTCCCCAGATATTCAATAGAAATTCTTCGTCAGAGAGAAAAAGCAGTGAATGTACAAGAGACATCGCCTGACCCTGCCACTTACTACCTTTGCTACCAAAATTGTGGAAATCATCCATGATTTTAGCTAAGGTAGTAAGTGGCAGGGTAAGGCGATGACTGTCGTACATTCACTGCGTATATGACTTCTCTCTCTGACGGCGCTAATCTAGGGAGTGCTCATTCCAGTATGTATAGAGTTCAATGCTTCGTACCAACCCAGATAACACGGATGGGGGCCAAATCAACGAAAAACCAAATCAACAAAATCGTTAGTTGGAAAGAATAAGACATCATATATTATACATCTCTTCCTTTTCAACCAATGGTTTCGTTGATTCGGCCCCCATCCGATAACACACGAAGAATTCTTTTCCAAGAGCAAGAATAGAACTCTTCAAGAACTCTTTTCGAACTAATGAATTCATATAGAGCTCTGGAGGAGTTCAATCTGTCGGACATTAACAAGTTCTTTGAGAGTACTCAAACAATACTTCTGATATTCTCAAAGAGCTTGTTAATGTCCGACAGATTGAACTCCTCCAGAGCTCTATATGAATTTATTAGTTCGAAAAGAATTCTTGAAGAGTTCTATTCTTGCTCTTGAAAAAGGATTCTCCGTGTGTTATCTGGGAAGGTTGGGTACGCATAATACGGTAGGTTTTATCAGGTTTTATGCAAGGAAAAATGTACGCATAACCCTGTCCGAAAAGTCCCATAGATTCCCATGGATTCCCATAGGTACTGTGACAATAACCGCATAGAAACCGATAGGATATCATTGATTCCATTAGGATTTCGCCTATCGGTTTCTATTGGTTTTTTCGCACAGGGAAAACTCATGCAGATAATGCAGATAACTAAAGGGGCTTCTCTGAATCACCTTTTTTTATGGTAAAGTTGGGTTATAATTTTAAAACTATCAATTGTTTACCATTTCAACACTCCTAAATATCTATTTCATATATTCTGAATTTTGAATTTCAATAAGTCGGAATTGATTTTACAATGTTTTATGCATAATCTGCGCATAGTTGACGCATATTACTTATCGCACGCGCACAGAACCCATCTCTGCTTCGTACTCGTCTTTCCCGCGTTCACGATCTGTTGTTTAAACTTTTTAAAAACATGGCAGGTGACAATACCCCCGGCGAGGAAATGGAGTTCGAAGTTCAACCATCTACGAGTGGTCAAAACAAAAAAATTGAAGAAAAAAGTGTTAAATCGTCCAATACACCGTGGTAAGTATCTTTAAATTATTCTTGTGCTTTGCACCCTGTGATATATTCAATTTAATTTCAATTTCAATCATTTATTGAGTTTTGAGGGTTACACCGTAACTCTTACACTACGTTACTGATATATTCAATTTAGTAATAACGTGAGGTTAAGTCATGTCCTTTTGGTAGAATAACAATCATATTTTTTGCTTGATAGGATTGAAAAATATCGTCCACATGTATTTTCCGATATTGTTGGCAATGAAGACACAGTTTCAAGACTTGCAGTTTTTGCCGAACATGGAAATGCTCCAAATATCATCATATCAGGTCCTCCTGGCGTTGGAAAAACCACTACGATTCTTTGTTTGGCGCGGCTCCTATTGGGTCCAGCTTTCAAAGAATCAGTATTGGAATTAAATGCCTCCAGCGATAGAGGAATAGACGTTGTCAGAAACAAAATTAAAATGTTTGCTCAAAAGAAGGTAAATCGTATGTCAATGGTATAATAGAATATTACAATATTTATTTATGTTATATGGTCTAGGTCAATCTACCAAAAGGTAAACATAAGATTATCATACTCGATGAAGCAGACAGTATGACGGATGGTGCTCAACAAGCTTTACGACGTACCATGGAAATTTACAGCAACACCACTAGATTTGCTCTAGCGTGCAACAATAGCGAAAAAATTATAGAACCTATACAATCGCGTTGCGCTATGTTGAGGTACGGTAAACTGACGGATGCCCAAATCTTAGCCAAAGTTCTGCAAGTTTGTAAAAATGAAAATGTAAGGAAACAAACTGTTTTTTCAACAAATTTAATACCATATGAAATTTCATCCAAATGTTATTTCACTGTAGGTTTCTTATACGGATGATGGCTTAGAGGCAATTGTGTTTACCGCTCAAGGGGATATGAGACAAGCATTGAATAATTTACAATCAACTTTTAATGGATTTGGGCACGTTAACGCGGAAAATGTGTTTAAAGTTTGTGATGAACCACATCCATTACTGGTCAAAGAAATGCTTGAAGAATGTGCAAAATGTAATATAACTAAGGCTTATGAGGTGAGAATTGATATTATTCTTGAGCGACCCCTGAAGATTCAACCAGAACCCTTGGTTAGAAAAGGACACAACCAAAATTATTCGAAAATGAAGCAATAAAATCAAAATATCGTTCTATACAGACTTTTTCCAATTAATAAAGATGGTTTGTATAGAGCGATATTTTGATTTTATTGCTTTATTTTCGAATAATTTGTCAGAAAAGATTTGGCTTGGGCTGCATCGTCAGGGATCACTGATATCTTCTTAAATTGATGATAATCAAATAACAATTTTCAAAACTTATTTGTTGAAAATTTGATGATTTAGATAATGTCACACCTATGGGGATTAGGATACTCGGCGGAAGATCTTATTAGTAATATATTTAGAGTTTGTAAAAATTTACCCATCGACGAAAAACTGAAACTCGATTTCATCAAGGTAAAATACAAATTCTGAAATCATTTTCTTTCGCAAAAATTTATTTCATCTATACTTGTTTCTAATTTTTTTTTAGGAAATTGGAATTACTCATTTGATTATCATCGATGGTATCGATAGTCTGTTACAAATGAACAGTCTTTTAGCCAGATTATGTAAAAGAGCTGCACAAAAAAAATGATCTCAAGTCAAAACTGATGGAAGGTACCCTTTTTCCACAAACGATTTTGATTTTCAATGAAATTCTTTTTATGTTTACAAACTCTTTCTTTTTATAATATTTAATGGTAAATAAGAAATAATTTTTATATTTTGAAATACATACATCCAGCTTTTCAATTCTTCTAAGATAAAAAAACCTATTATCCTTTTAAAATACTTTGCAATAATTTTAAATTTTTTTATTATTTAAAATGAATAGATTCATCCGTTAAATGCGATGAAATTGATGAGAATAAACAATAGATTAGGGTTTTAAATAGCCAAAGTCTTTTAATCAAAATATTGAAAAAAAAAATATTACAACAATTTTATGAAAAATATAAATGTTAACAATACTTTCACTTTTGAGGCACATCTCCAATGATATCTTTGAATAACTTCCTAGTTTTATCTTCTTTTCCTTGTAACTCTGCCCATTCTTTTTTATTTTTAGCGAACAAAGGAACATTCAATTTCATGAATATAATTTTGCTGGATTTAGTAGATCTCAAACCTTCTCCAGCTGCCGCTAATTCCTCCATGATATAATGTTTTTGGTTCTCCCGGGATTTTTCCCACACCCTATCGAGAACTCTGGAACCGTGTACACTTTGTACCAGTTGCACCCAATTACCTTGTAATTTTTTCAACATCTTTTCTCTGCTTTTCTCTCCAATATATTTACTATCCATGAACGCGTCGATAATTCGACTACCCTTTGGATCAGAAAATATGTGTATCAATTCATCATTATCAACAGAGAGTAAGGAATTGACAATCTTGATAGGTTTATTGAAATTCAGCATGGCTTGTATGATGAGACTGCCATGTAATTGAACTTGAATGTGTTTTCCAGCATTTTTCAATTCTTCTAAGCATTTCAAGTTGATTAAGGCACAAATGCAAAGTACGATAAAGGACTGTTTTTCAGCCAATACATTACATTTCAGTGCTTCAAGAATTGTTTGGATATAAGTCCCTTGTTGAGCTTGTATTCTCAAACATGCATTTCCTAAACTAGTTAAAATTCCAGTATGATTTGAAATTAAAATGTCGGATATATGTGGAGTGATTTCTTTGAATATCTCTTCAAATTCCTCTTTAACCGTACAGTAATCTAATAATCTTTGCACGCTAAAATTTGTGCTGCGTGTTAGAGATAGTTGTCTGAGATTTCCAGCAAAGAAGTTCTTGTATATCCGGGTCAAAGTTTTAGGTTTTGCGACGAATAAGCACACTTCCAGCAATCTGATGGAGCTTGAATTATCAAAGATGTTTGATAAAGTACCTTCGTTGGATTGGGAACAACATTCTTCTGTAATCTTCTTGATGAAAACTTTTGTCAATTTAGAATCTATGTCCTTTATAGAATATAATACGCTTTGTATCAGACTGGAAGTAAGTTCATCTTTACCGAATGTCATAAATTGTGGCCATTTGTGTAACCTCTGACAACTACTTATCAGTAATTCTGTATATTCTGGTATTACAGTCCTCCTTTTGACATTAGACAAAGCAATCTTCTTGCCTTGTTCATCTATTGTGTCGATCAATCCACCAAGGCATTCCATTACAGTTCTCAGTAAATGATTGGCATAAACATCCCATATAAATTCTTCTACATTATTAACAAAATATTTACTCAACTTAAGAGTTATATCATTATAAATTGAAACCTCAGTCTCTTTTATACATATGCTTCCTGTTTGTTTAGTGGAAATCCTTTCATCGTTTTCCAGTCTTGTTCCTCTTTCCGCACAGACCAAAATAATTTTTTCCAACACATGGCTGGCAAATTTATCGTTACTCATCGGTCTTAGAGAAGTTTGGAAGGCATCGACCAATCTCTGTATAACTTCCAAACTTGCATATTTTACTAAGGAATCTAATATCCGAGATCCAATTTGATTTTTAGCATACTCCACCTCCCGTCCGATGGTTTGTTCATAAACGTTATTTACAAACAAAGTTTTGTCCTCCATTTGTGGGAATTCGTCCCGTATTAATTCCAAAATTCGCACCATGTATTGATAAGTCTCAGGATCTAAGTCTTCGTGATGCCTTTTATGTGCTAACTTTTTTGCAATTTGCATGGCTGAACGTTTCTTCTTTCGTTTTCTATTTTTTGTATCGTTTGTGTTCTCGGTCATTGTTTGAAATTCAGGGTCACGATTCATTTTTAACTTCGAACGCGATAAATTTATCGAGATTAATGGAATTACATCTAATTCTAACTTTGAACGCAAAATTGAAGATGAAGTTATTGGTTATTGGTTATAAATGGCTCAAGCACAATAAGAATGCCTATACGCCAATTTTAGAATTGAAGATGAGGTTATGTATTATGTAGTCACTTGATGGCGGAGGGAAACAATTGGAAACAATGTGGGCATGTACTAAAGCCGATTCCACATGAAGATGTGAAAAAGGTAACAAGTGGAATACAAAACCCGCAATGTAAATAAAAGGTTCGTTCGTTTTACATGCTCTGAGTTGCTCCAACTTGTACCTAACCAATCATCTCGTTGCTTAAACTGGAAGAAGCGAATCCAAAATACTTGGAGCAAGTTGGGGTAACTTGGGACACCGGTAAACGAACTTAACTAATCTGTCAATACAATAGCTAAGTTCGTTTAGTGGCAGTGTTGCGATATTCCCCTATGTGGGAAATCGCAGCTCAGTCACGTGACTAGGTTTCGTACTAACACACGCGAGCATTCTTGTAGGTGAGCGGTTCACCGATAAGAGTGCTCACATGTGTTGGTGCAAAATGTAGTCACGTGACCAAGCTGCGATTTCCCACATTGGGGAATATCGCAACACTGTTAGTGGTGTCCCAAGTTACCCCAACTTACTCCAAGTATTTTGGATTCGCTATTTCCAGTTATAGAAACAAAATGATTGGTTTGGTACAAGTTGGAGCAACTCGAAACAGGTAGAACGAACGAACCTAATATTCAGTTTTATCTTTTGAAGCTTTTAAAAGTGAACTAATTGAATGAATTGATGAATTTACCATTTTTCTTATTGGAACCCTGGTGAAAAAAATCTCTCTGAATCTCTCTGGAATCTCTCTGAATTTCTCTGAATCTCTCTATATTTTGGGACAAATTTCAGAGAGATTCAGAGTAATTCCAGAGTAATTCAGAGGAAGTTAGAGACTTTTCCGATAGTGATACGTTCTGAATTCTTCAACTTTTTCCGAATCTCTCCGCATATCACTGAATCCCTCAGAATTTTATATGTTCAAATTTCAAAGCTCCCTCTGAATTTACCTGAATATCTCTGAATTTCTCTGAATCTCCCGGAATCTAATGTATTCAGATTTCACAGCTTCCTCTGAATTCCTCTGAATTGCTCTGGATTACTCTGAATCTTACTAAATTCCTCTGAATCTCTTTAAATTTTTCTGAAAAATCCCACGCACAATTTTTCCTAATTCACCTGTCTCTGTGAGTCTCTGACACTCCCTAAATACCTCTGAAACCCTGAACCAAAAATTTAGCTGAATTAATTTCTCTCTGAATTTCTCTGAATTCCTCTGGATTTCTCTGAATTACGCTGAACCTTTCCAAAGTCTTCTGAATATTCCTGAAAAGCTCTACGCACATATTTTCCCTAATTCACCTGTCTGTGGGAGTCTCTGACATTCCCTGAATACTTCCGAAATCCTGAACCAAAAATTTTACTGAATTAATTCCTCTTTGAATTTCTCTGAATTCCTCTGAATCTCTCTGAATTACTCTGAATCTTTCTAAATTCCTTTGAATATTTCTGAAAAGTTCTACGCACAATCTTTCTGAATTCATCTATCTTTGAAAGCGTCTGACACTCCTTGAACGCCTCTGAAATGCAGGACCAAGAATGTTACTGAATTTGTTCCTCTCGGAATTTCCCAGAATTTCCCTGCATCTCTCTGAGTTCCTCTGAATTTTTCTGAATCCTTCTGAAAAATTCAAAGCACAAGCTCTCTCAATCCACTAGTCTCTGAAATCCTCTGAACCACGCTGAATTGCTCTGAATTTCTCTGATTCTTTCTGAACCTCTCTGAAACGTGAAATTTTCAGAGAGATTCAGAGAGATTTTTTTACCAGGGGAGAGTATATTTCCTATTATTTTTAAGGTGGAATTACATGCGTGCATTTGTCGCATGCGATATCATTAGATGAAAAGAGAAGTCCTAGGGAAAAACAGTTTGCCTCCTCTTTCATCTAATGATGTCGCATGCGACAAACGCACGCATGTAATAGAAGCTTTAAACGTTTTTTTTTTTTCATCAGGCTGGTTTCAAACAGGAGGTAAACACCCGTTGGACCGAAAGCCCGTTAGGCCGAAAGACCGTCGGACCGAAATTTATTTTACCGAATGACAATAATCCGAAAAAGTCTTGGTGACATTTTGTCTTATTCGTACACGACTAGTAACATATAGTAAAATTTCGGATTATTGTCATTCGGTCAAATAAATTTCAGTCCAACGGTGTTTCGGCCTAACGGGCTTTCGGTCCAACGGGTGTTTACCAAACAGGAATGGTAGTATGCAATAAGCCCGACTGGTGTTAGCCCGACTGCATTCAACCCGAACGACTTCAAACCCGAATGACAGTTCACCCGACTAATTATAAAAATATAATTAATTTTGCATTTTATTTTATTATATTTTCATAACTAGTCGGGTCAACTGCAGTGATGCCAGTATTCCCTAGAAAAATCTTCAGATTTTTTGGCATTGGTCATTTCTTTCTAAATTGAAAATATGATTGACCGGTTATACAAGAAATAACCAATCATCAGATGCTGAAGATTTTTCTAGGGAATACTGGCAACGCTAGTCAACTGTCATTCCGGTTCAAGTCGTTCGGGTTATAATCCGGTCGGGCTTATCGCATACCACCACAGGAACGGGTGCTGTGCGCGTGCGATAAGTAATATGCGTTAACTATGCGCAGATTATGCATAAAACACTGTAAAATTAATTTCGACTCGAAATTCAAAATTCAGAATATATGAAATAGATATTTATGAGTATTGAAATGGTAAACAATTCATAGTTTTAAAATTATAACCCAACTTGACCATAAAAAAAGATGATGCAGAAAACCCCCTTTAGTTATCTGCATTAAGGGCCCATTTTATGGGAGCTTCCGCGTCAAGCGTCAACATTCGAAGAAAAGAAAGAGCCTGTCAGACCTCTGCTTTCTTCCAATGTTGACGCTTGATGCTCAAGCTCCCATGAAATGGGCCCCTTATCTGCATAAAGGGCCCATTTCATGGGAGCTCCCACGTCAAGCGTCAACATTGGAAGAAAGCAGAGGTCTGACAGGCTCTCTCTTTTCATCCAATGTTGACGCTTGACGCGGAAGCTCCCATGAAATGGGCCCCTGAAGGTGTAATTTCATACGAGCATCAAACGTCGAGCGATTTTCACATTTTCTGTGAGTCAGCGTGAAAGCTGAACAGTGTTTAGCTTTGACGCCATTCTAAAGTTGTAATTTCATGCAAAGCTAAACAAGGTTGAGCTTTTAGCGATACATTAGCTAAAAAGAGAGGTAATGTGAGACCTCTCCCTTTATCTAAGGTATCGCTCGTCGCTTGTATGAAATTACGATTGAGTTTCAGCACAATCCATCATTATTCAATTATTCTCAATCGTGCAGGATAAAGAAGGCACTTCAGCTCAAACAATATACAGGGTGTCCCATTCTAAAGTGAACACTGCTATATCTCTCTAACTAATCATGTAATCGAAAAATGCTTCGAACAAAATTGATAGGATTCCGAGGGGGACATCTTATGATGACCTTGAAATGACCTTGGAAGGTGTTTTCCGAGGTCATTCCAAGGTCAAACTGATTTTTTCAAATGGAATGGGGTAATTTCAATGCCATATTCGTGAAGAGCACTGAATTTCCTATGAAAAAGTAATGAAATATGTGTGGGCTCAACCCATTATTTCCGGAGATAATCCATGAAATACAAAAACAAATTCTTCTTCATCATCATCTTTTTTTATCTGTTATTTTTTTTACATTTTTCACATTTTTTATTCTTTTAATTTCTTAAATTTTCTTAGAGGTGTTAAAAAATTCCGCCTTCGACCGCTCGGCACAAACGTATTCGTTTGACGGCTTCGTCAGCTCTTCGAAGTGAGACACTTCGTGGAATTGTACGCAAACCCTCCTTGATACGTTGCTACATGTCTTCTCTTGTCGTGGGAGGTTTTCGAAAGACGACGATGCACCTACACGCACACACACGCACACACACACGCACGCACGCACATACGCGAACACACGCGCGCACACACACACACGCGTAGACGACGTGAGATGGGTGAATATCACACGTACCCATGACGCTTCCAGTGGAAGCTTTTGTTTTTGTATTTTATGGATTATCTCCGGAAATAATGGGTTTAGCCCACACATATCTCATTACTTTTTCATAGGAAATTCAGTGCTCTTCACGAATATGGCATTGAAATTACCCCATTCCATTTGAAAAAATCAGTTTGACCTTGCAATGACCTCGGAAAACACCTTTCAAGGTCATTTCAAGGTCATCATAAGATGTCCCCCTCGGAACCCTACAAATTTTGTTCGAAGCATTTTTCGATTACATGATTAGTTAGAGAGATATAGCAGTGTTCACTTTAAAATGAGACACCCTGTATATTCATATTTGTTTAATATTCTTCCTTCCGCACAGAGAATAGTTAAAAGACAACTGTGAACTCCCAAATCGAGCGTCGAGAAACATCATGTAGCTTTGACGCTGAATCTAGAACCTGGGGAAATCGCTCGTCGCTCAACGCTCGTGTGAAATTACAACTTGAGTTTTATCCGCACATTATTCCTCGCATAAAATCTACCGTATAAAGCTGACATTTCATGGGGCGTCGAGCGGCAGCGTCAACATTGGAAGAAAAGGGAGGTCCGATCGGTTCTCTTTTTTCTTCCAATGTTGACGCTGCCGCTCGACGCCCCATGAAATGTCAGCTTTAGGGGCCTATTTCATGGGAGCTTCAGCATTAAGCGTCAACATTGGAAGAAAGCAGAGGTCTGACAGGCTCTCTCTTTTCTTCCAATGTTGACGCTTGACGCGGAAGCTCCCATGAAATGGGCCCTTTATGCGTATCCAACCCTGGTTTCAAATTAACCAATCGAATTTTCAAGTCCGTTCCGTTATTTGGAAATTCTATTCCATGACGAGCCACCCTTAAGGTCTGTGAGCGCAAAGCAGCGTGCAAGTTTATGTGTGTGGCAATTTAAAGAAACCGATTATAAATTTTTCAACCTCGTCTCGTGTTGTTTGTGCCGCCTCGTGTTCCTCAGTGAAGCGATTCTTTTTATCGCAGAGAGGCTTAATATTTGCATTTAATATTGAATATAAATAATTGAAAACCAATTATTTTTACATAAATAATTTCCAAAAATGGTGAGTATTTAATTCATAACTATTGATCTTTTAAATCAAATTATTGAAGGTTATGTTTTCGCCTATAAAATTGGTTAATTAGTATACAATTTTTTGATTTTCTTAATGTTTATCTTAATTCGTTGAAACTTGTCTCACTCTCGACATATTTTTATTTGTTATATGAATTTCTTTTCACACGTGCATTTTATTTCAAAGTGGTTGTAATGAATTATAGGTTATTGCAAAATTTATATTTATTATAACAATAAATAATATCGTTTTTGTATTTCATCTGGCGTTGCATTGAATTAAAAAATATTTTTAAGATTATTTTGCGTGTGTTCAATTTACAGGCAGACGAAGTGAATCCTAAAGCATATCCAATGGCCGATGCTACATTAACGGCTAAGATATTAAATTTAGTTCAGCAAGCAATGAATTACAAACAATTGAGGAAAGGAGCCAATGAAGCAACCAAAACATTGAACCGTGGTCTATCAGAATTCATAGTTATGGCAGCAGACGCCGAACCATTAGAAATTCTATTACATTTGCCATTACTCTGTGAAGATAAAAATGTTCCATATGTTTTTGTAAGAAGTAAACAAGCCTTGGGTCGTGCTTGTGGAGTATCTCGACCTGTAGTCGCGTGTTCAGTTACTTTGAACGAAGGTTCTCAATTGAAACCACAAATCCAAGCCATTCAACAAGAGATAGAGCGCCTCTTAGTTTGAGGATCTTTTGTAATTCCAGTTATGTAATTTAAACTAAGGACCATAAATTCATTTTCAATATAATATAGACTCAGTATTTTGTAAATTGTCTACTTTGTTAAATTTGTAGTGATAAATTTTTCACTATTCCACTTTCAAACAATTATATTCCCATCGATTGTGTATTTGAATTTTCAAATAGTATCAAGCACAATAAACTGTATAAACTTTGGAATTGTGGATTACAATATTGATTCAGCATGTTCAACATGAATTTTAAAGGAGATATCATGCTTTTAAGATTACACTTGCAAAAAGAAACAAGCAATGAAATCTATTAAAGGATTAATACGGATGGGGATCCAAGAATGTAATTGGACAAAAAAATAAATAGACAAACAAAAAACATATATTATTTAAATAAAGGTAATACATTAAGGGACCAATTACCGTGCCAACGATTCTCTCGAAACTTTTTCAACTCCTGTTGGAATTTCTGGTTCGTCTCTTTCTGAATTTTATTGTTCGGAAAATCATGGAACCATGATTTCAACTGTTCCAACAATTCTTTGTCATTGGAGAATACAAAACTGTTTCCGTTATGTTTAACAAGCTCGGGTAAACTGTAAAAAAAAATACTTGTGTGCATTTGAACGGAATTTCACTTCTATGAATGCAATGGGACGGAAATGAACATACCATGCGAAATTGAATGCACAAACGGGAAGACCACATCCAAACATATCCACAACTTTCATTGGTAAATCTAGACCGCTAGAGGATTTATGAAGACATACTCCTAAGTCTGCGCTAGCTGTAATTCAGAAATTATCTTCAATATTTGTGTGTTGATTAATGAAAGTATTAAAATATAAATGATCATTCTTGTTCCTACCTAACATGTTAGGATAATCTTCAATTTCCAACCAAGGCATAATTACTTTAACGTGTTTCCAATTTTTTAATTTCAATATAGCTGTATAGAAATCTTTCATAGGTCCTTTTCCCGTTATCACGCAAATAAGATCAGGCAATTTTGATCCTTCATTCTTGAAACACAGTTCATACCCTGTGAACATGAATATTTGATTTGGCTGCAATGGCGATAATGTATTAATAGAAACATTTACCTTGCAACGCGGTCAATAATACAAAAAAATCTTCATCCTCTGTCCAACTGGTACTCGATACAAGTAAGCCAGGCCTTGTGGGTAATAAATTGATTTCATCATTTTTTAAGCATTCCGTGAAAATGGTAGAATCTTCTCTATCGCCTCTCAATTCCTCATAGGTTTTACTTAATTTTAATAAAAAATTATGTTTCTCTCTCAAAGAAATAGGATAAAACTCTTCGGGAGGTCGGTCGTATAATACGGTAGCTCTATAAGAGTAATAATTTCTTTAACAATAGTTTGAAATTCAGTCATGTAGCAATCAGTTAATTCAAAGTATCGGCTTTTACTTGATATTTCCTTGTTGCAGGAGATCTTCGCTCATAGCTTTAGTAACACAAATATTGTGATCCGCTTTTGATCCAAAGTACATTTCTATAAATTTTGTCAACTTCACAAGAATGTGATTTTTTTTCAGGTTTAAAGCCATGAGAGTATAAGCATAATTATGCCAATCTATTATGAATTTAACATCACATATTTGACAGTAAAACCAACAAATTGGTATAGTTGGTATAGCTGGAGGGTTCTGTATCAATAGATAATTAGATACCGATTTTGAGAATAACGCCTTTATCAATGTAATCGACTGCCATGCTACTTTTATCATGTAATACATCATCCGAGGTAATCCTGTAAATAAAAAAATAAATGTAACTGAAATTTGTAGGAAATTTGTGTATTGTTTTGTCTGAATACAGAGACGATCTGTACCAGTTGACAGTTCAGGTGGTGATTGAAGATAATGAATCTTTACGAGAGGGTGATTAACCAGCTTTTGCATGGGTGACGATCCAGGATAACCAATCAAGTCTACACAATAACCTTCTTCCGCGAAAGACACCGCATGATACTGCATTCTAGGACTTCTTCCCAAATCGCCAAGTACGAGTATGCAAACGTGTCTGGTGGATTTGATTGATTTCAACCATAATTTTCTTCCTATCCAGATAATTGTTGATGGAATAATAATTACACAAAATAGCAATTCTATGTACATGTTTTGAAAATGTACCAAGTGAAATTAGCACTCATTGAAACTTAAATAATGATGAGAATGTTAGAGGTTCAAATTTTTGAAGTATTTGAACTTATGAAATGAGAGTTCACTGGAATAAAGTATCGTATCAGTTTTAGAATAATTTCAATCCGAAAAAAGCGCGCATAACGAATGAAATGCCAAAGTGGCAAATGGCTTCATTTGGCTACATCTCCATTGAGACCATTGAGATAAAAAAAAACCAATAGTATGCGATAAGCCTGAGGCTAATCTCCCATGGACCGGAATTCGTTCCGGCGGAATGACTTTAAACCAATCGATTTCACAATTTCTTTTAGAGCGTTCTATCAGAAATCTATAAAAAATTGTGCATTGGTTCAATTTTCATTCCGCCGGAACGAATTCCGGTCCATGGGAGGCCAGCCCAATTCTGACGGTAGACCTCTGTTGTCCCGAAGGTCCGTTAGCCCGAATTTTTCTGATTAGTTGGAAACTAGTATTTTCCAGTAATTTCCCTAAAAACTACTAGTTTTCAATCAATAAGCAAATTTCGGGCTAACGGACCTTCGGGACAACGGAGGTCTACCGAGCTCTACATATATACTGGAGTGAGCGCATCAACGGGTAGGGGTCAATAGGCCCGAAAGTGAATAGTCCCGAAAGGCAATTGTCCATAATGAAATAGCCCCGAATGAAATTACGTCCGAAAAAACCCCACGTGTTTCCAGCCGTGCTCCAGTCACCGTAATAGTTAACAATTTGTTTTCGGGACTATTTCATTATGGACAATTGCCTTTCGGGACTATTTCTTTTCGGGTCTATTGACCTCTACCGCATCAACGTACGACCTTGCAACGTTTGATTTTCTGTCTTCTGTTTCGCATTGAATAAACAAAGATGAAATCTCCACCGTTCGCACCTTTCTCCCAACAAACAAAAAGATATCTATTAGTATCTAAAAGAGGCCTTGGAAGACTTTCGTGAAGATATCTTTTCGACATAATTTTTACTGCAATTCTCTCGAACCTTTCATTTTAGGTACAGCCCCTTCAACCCCAACCTTGCTGTTCGCTCGACCAATTATTTCAAACATAACCCCACCTCTTTTGGATAAATGTTTAAACAAAACACGAAACAAACTGAGTTCGAATCATAGTTGAAACTGGTTAACTTACAGGGACCGAAATGTTTCTGAACTATTAAGTTTATGAATTATAAAAGTTTCTGAATAATTGAAAGATCTGACGAAGGTTCGAAACAGCAAAGTTCCAAAGGTACAGCAAGGCTGTATTGATGTTGCAACAGTATAAAATAAACCCATAATTTCCAATCACAGGAATCTTTGTTGAACATGAATTGGATGAACATTATGAATTACGAGCATATTACTACATCAAGTTTATTTCTGATGTAATATATATGTTATATCTGGTTATTTTTTAGGTTTAAGAAAAATAATTACGGATCCCGAAGAGAACATGAAGCTTCAGCGAACGTTCAGATTAGATCTGTACAGATCGGATCGAAGGTTCATGAAAGCTAACTTTTAGATTCACAAACGTTTGACAAAGGTTCTACGGACGTTGAAATGTCCGCCTCGGAATACGTTCAGGAAACATAGATGAAACGTTCGCTGAAGGTTCATCGAAGGTTTGAGGAAGCTTCACAAAAATATCTATACTCAGATTAATTTATAATAATTTATGTTTATTAATTCATTTATTTTTCGTATAAATTGATCAAAATTAATATAAGTATAGATATTTTTGTGAAGCTTCGTCAAACCTTTGATGAACCTTCAGCGAACGTTTCATCTATAGCTGAGTTCGTTTAGTAGTGTCCCAAGTTACCCCAACTTGCTCCAAGTATTTTGGATTCGTTATTTCCAATTATAGGAACGAAATGACTGGTTTGTTACAAGTTAGAGCAACCCAGAACACGTAGAACGAACGAACCTTATGTTTCCTGAACGTATTTCGAGGCGGACATCTCAACGTCCGTAGAACCTTTGTCAAACGTTTGTGAGTCTGAAGCTGTAATTTCATGGGGCGTCGAGCATCGAGCGTCAACATTAGAAAGAAAGAGAGGTCACACAGTTCTTCTCTTTCCTTCTAATGTTGACGCTTGATGCTCGACGCCCCATGAAATTACAGCTTAAAGTTGTAATTTCACACGAGCGTCGAGCGTTGAGCGACGAGCGATTTTCCCAGGTTCTAGATTTCAGCGTCAAAGCTTCATGATGTTTCTCGACGCTCAATTTGAGAGTTAAAAGTTGTGTTTTAACTATTCTCTGTGCGGAAGAAAGAATATTGAACATATATGAATATATATTGTTTGAGCTGAAGTGCCTTCTTTATCCTGCACTATTGAGAATGATTGAATAATTACGGATTGTGCTGAAACTCAATTATGGGTTAGAACGGCGTCAAAGCTAAACACTGTTTAGCTTTCACGCTGAATCCCAGAAAATGTGAAAATCGCTCGACGCTGGACGTTTGATGCTCGTATGAAATTACACCTTAAAGCTGTAATTTCATGGGGCATCGAGCATCAAGCGTCAACATTAGAAGGAAAGAGAAGAACTGTGTGACCTCTCTTTCTTTCTAATGTTGACGCTTGATGCTCGACGCCCCATGAAATTACAGCTTAAAAGTTAGCTCTAATGAACCTTCGGCCCGATCTATACACATCTGATCTGAACGTTCGCTGAAGCTTCATGTTCTCTTCGGGATGTAACATAACACTCAAGTTTTATGACAGCCTCTCGTATGACAGTTTTTTCTTCATGTTTGTATTTTATTTGGAATAATACTAATTCCAGATAATTCTACAAAAATATTTATTTAGTACTTTCAATTTCTGCAAGCAACGCAACGCTTTCTACAAAATTGTCCATCGCAGATAGGGAATTAAAGATTTCTTTTGGGAGATTTTTTTGACTTGAGAGCCAGGCTCATGTTCCAAAGCCTTGCCCTCGTACTCTAGATCATCAGTGTAACTCTTTTCAATTCATCAGGAAAACAGAGAAAACCGATACCCCAGAGTACGAGAGTAAGGTTTTGGAACATGAGCCAGGTGAATAATTTCCTACATAATTCCTAATTTCGGGAACACTCATTGTTTTCATTATAATATCTCACACGTATCACATAACCTTATTTAATGACATTCTCTAAATTGAAGGTATCGCATGTAATCCACACAAAATTCTAAATTCATTTGTGTCAAAAACATCTCATGGGAAGGGTTGGAAATAAGAACCAATCATAACGCGTGGTGGGCGTAGTCTTCTTCACTAAAAGACTCGACCCTGCTTAAAGTGTCATATAGAATCGTATAGAATATCATAGATTATGATTCAAAAACATGATAAGATTCACAGTTTCTATCATGTTTTTGAATCATATTTTATGATATTCTATACGATTCTCTATGACATTTTAAGCAGGGGAGTGACTCTGGTCCCAAAATTGTGAAAGGATTGAGAGTCGAGTGTAAATATATATTTCATATATGTGACCTGGGCTTAGGTGTGAGAACAAGTTTTCGAGAAAACAGCTGTTAAAGATAAACAAGCCATTTTATCAGTTTCGCTTCAGTTGTTCGCTTCTCCCTGCATCCCACCGCATCTCACTCTGTTCTAGGACATACAGTGTTGTTTGTATTTCGAATAATATCGTATTTGATCGCGTAATTTCGTGGTTTTGCTTAGTTTTATAATTTAATCTTCAAATTGTTTTCATTTTCAATCATTTCTGCTCTTCTTTTTGTACATTTTTAGCAAACTTCACTACCAGTTAGAAACTTCTGGTTTCCCAGCCAACAAAATCAAGGCAGCGCTTCTGGCAGTGGTGCTACCATTCACTTATACAGTTAAAAATCTTCTGTACATATATGGCTTCATTTATGTATGGCAATAGGAGCGACTTGGTAGTATTTTCACTAGGAGCACTACTTGGTAGCGCTTCCTGATGATACTGGTAGCGCTGAGGTAGTGCTACGTTATAAATTGAATCATATATATGTTATGGTAGCATGCAGTCTCACGGTAATGGAAAGGCTACTACGTTGCTACCACTAGCACTGCTAGTAGCGGAAACGTGAATTTGGAAGCACTTTGCTGGCTGGGTTGCGCCATTCAAAAGAGCATATTTTACTCCATCCAAATCGCCAAAAAAGTGAAAAATGATTTTTTCACACCTAAGCCCCCTTTTTGTAGGCCAGGTCACATATTCTGAATTTTGAATTTCAAGTCGGAATTAATTTTACAATGTTTTATGCATTTTCTGCGTATTCTACATGTTTTATGCATAATCTGCGCATAGTTAACGCATATTACTTATCGCACGCGCACAGAACCCATCCCTGGTACGCCCCTGGGTGCGCTCACTTCGGTATGTATACAGGGTGATTCAGAACTCACGCACCGTACTTCATAGGCATATTTTTCAGCCAAAATGCAATAATTTCCCATATGAAAAAAATTTTTTTGACACTTTCTTCTTGAGATATGGGCATTTTTAGATTTTCTTCCAAATCCAAATCGCCCAGAAGCGTTGTATGCTACATACTTGAACTTGACACCATTCGCTAAGTTGGAACACGGCGTATCTTCGAAGAAAAAAAAATTTAACTATCTTGTCATTCTGGATGCTTCCGATTGCGAGAGCTCTTGGCCCCAGGGGCCATGATTCAGCCAATGGGAATTAAGTATTCTAGCCTTAGGGGCTAGCCCCTGCCTGCAATCGGAAGCATCCTCTATAAGAGCTATAAGAATTCAAAGTTGTTGATTTCTGATTAGCTGAAGGCCAAAAAATTTCAAATCGCTATAACGTCGAATTGAAAAATAACAGAGTAGTTCAATTTGTTTACCAGAGATGGGCCATGTTCCGACTCAGCGAATGATATCAAGTTCATTTATATATAGCACACAACGCTTTTGAGCAATATGGATTTGACGAAAAATCTAAAACTGCTCAAATCTCAAGAATGAAGCCTCGAAAAAATTTTGTTCACACGGGAAATTGTTGCATTTTGGCTGCAGAATATGCCCTTGAAATATCAAATCTACCCGACTCGGCTCAAACTGTATAACGAAAATTTACTTTGAATAGAGGAAATGTTGTTTCAGCTTAAGTGGATATGAGCGCATAGGTGGTGTTATAGTAGCTCAAATTTCTATGAATTCCACTAACGCCATCTTTCACATTCATGTACGTACTCAGTTGTATCTCTCTATATATATATTTCATGTTTATATGTCATACGATGCTGAAATAAAAGTTTGTCAGTCTGTGTAGAGAAGTCAAACGAACGTGTCTTTTTTTTTTAGGTTATGTGCCCAGTAAAAATTCGTGATTGTTTTTTTTGAAGTTCGTTATTGTCTCGGGATTACACGGCGATGGCTGCAAATTACATAGTTAATGTACCAAAGTTGAAAGGACGAGAAAACTATGGAGATTGGGCGTTTGCTGTTGAAAATTTTCTGGTGATCGAAGGTTTATCGAAGTGCATAACAGAAGTTGTTGCAGCGGATGACGCCAAAGCAAAAGAGAAGTTGATTTTAACAATAGATGCTTCTCTTCACGTGCATATAAAAGATGCAGCTACTACAAAAGACCTGTGGACAAAGTTAAAAGCATTGTTTGATGATTCGGGTTTTGCAAGAAGAATCAATTTACTTCGAAATTTGATTTTAACCCGATTGGAAAATTGTGATTCGATGGCAAGTTATGTAAATCAACTTATAGAAACTGGTCAAAAATTACATGGTACTGGTTTTAACATTGATGATGAATGGATAGGATCCTTGTTACTGGCGGGATTACCAGATAAATTCTCACCAATGATTATGGCCATTGAACACTCAGGTATCGCCATTACGGCGGATTCCATTAAAGCAAAGCTATTGGGTATGGAGGATGGTAGTGTTCAGAAAAGTGGCAGTACGTTTGTAAGTAAAACCAACAAGTACAGTGCGAAGCAAAGACAAAATATTGGTAACACTTTATCGAATATGTCAAGCATACCAAGAAAAGATATCAGATGTTACAAATGTAATCAAAACGGACATTTTAAAAATAAATGTCCAAATGTTGTTCCTTCGGATAATAATAAACAAAAATCAAATGCTTTTAGTGCAGTATTTTTGAGTGGTGTTTTTAGTAAATTAGAGTGGTATGTTGACTCCGGTGCCAGTGTTCATTTGACTGCAAATGAAAAATGGATTGAAAATATAACCTCGCAAACAAGTATACAGGAAATAATGGTGGCAAATAAAACCAAGGTTCCAGTTGTATGTTCGGGTGATGTGAAGCTCACAACAGTTGTAGGAGACAGAGGGCATAATCTCGAATAGAAAATTTTCAAACGGATTTCAGCGCCGCCATACGGTAGTACAGTGAACTATTTTACATGTGTACACTAACACTAATTCGAAAATCGGTGTGATTTGTTCATTATTTGTGTTAGTTGTATCTATGGCGAATAATTCACTGTACTACCGTACGGCAGCGCTGAAATCCGTTTGAGAATGTTCCATTTGAGATTATGACCCCTGGTAGGAGATACCAATATTGATGTGACAGTAAAAAACGTATTATGTGTTCCGCAATTGACAACGAACTTATTATCCGTGAGTGAACTAATAAAAAATGGTAACGCTGTTGAGTTTGAAACACATGGTTGTAAAATCTACAATAAACAGAAAGTGCTAGTCGCAACAGCTGATTTGCAGGATGGTGTCTATAGATTAAATATTTCGAAGGGGTTTTTGATGGCAGCACCAGCGGTGATTACAGGTCAAACTTGGCATCGCCCCAATAAACATTTTTGGATCAGTCTTTTGGATGAATCTGAAAGATTATAAGTGATTAAAGTTCGATAAACCCTTTGTAATCATCGAATAATGTAAAAAGGGTGAATTCGAATAAATTCATCATTGTTCAATGTTGGGGTTGGGATAAGTCGAAAACACATTCTTCAGAAGGATCATTTGGAACGGCCGAGGATTGATCTAACATACATTGATTCTCGACCAATCAGAATACAGGATTCGGAATCCAATCTCTTGTGTTAAACTTACTAATCAAACCGTTCAAATTGGGTATCGGATGAATGAAAATTCTCATGTTTTCTTCTTTACATGAAAATTCTGATTGAAAACGAGTAGTTATACTTTTTTCTCCCACTTGAATTCCTATCCCTGCGAAATAACACTATTTTACATCTGTCTGCGTAATAAAAATCATTACTGAAATTACAACTTTCACCTACAGCATATCGTGATAAGAATTCATGACAATAATCAATTTTTCCACAGTGTCGACGAATTCAATCGTTCTACATAGAAAATTTACCAATTTGTATGTTGGTGAATCGTATCGATTATACCGATCAGCTGATCGTATGAGCACCTTCCTTCCTTGTTCTGTTATGGCGCTCCTGAATGACCGATGGATCCACCTCATAATTAGTCAACTTTAATTAATTATATCTCGGAAATTATGCGTCGGAGAGCATTGTGCAAAAGGACAAATCGTTTTAGAATTTCATCAGGAATCTACTCCCAAAAAAGAGTGCGGGAATTTTGAATCACCCTGTATATTCTAACATTCCTAACTTCCGAACCAAGGAGGTACAAACGATGAAACTTGCGGGGAATATTCTCGGGAGGTCCTAGACCAATATTCTGTCCATATGAAAATCGCTCCAGTCAGGGGCAATTCTGTATGATCCTTCAAAGTTCGGAAATCCTCATTTTTATACATTCTAACATTCATAACTTCCGAAACAAGGAGGTACAAACGATGAAACTTGCAGGGAATATTTTCGGGAGGTCTCTGAACAATAATTCATCGATATAAAGGTTGCCCCAGTCAGAGGCAATTCTGTATGATTTTTCAAAGCTCGAAACTTCTGACTTTCATATATTCCAAGGCTCATAACTTCCGAACCAAGGATGTACAAACGATGAAACTTGCAGGGAATATTCTCGGGAGGTTACCGATAAATAATTCATCGACATAAAGGTGGCCTCAATCAGGGGCAATTCTGTATGATTTTTCAAATGTCGGAAATTCTCACTCTTATGAATTCTAAGGCTTATAACTTCTGAACCAAGGAGGTATCAACGATGAAACTCGCAGAGGATATTCTCGGGAGGTCCTAGAACATAAATCTATCCATATCAAGGTTTCCCCAGTTAGGAGCAATTCTGTGTGATCATTCAAAATTCGAAAATCATGACTTTTACATATTCTAAGGCTTATAACTCCCGAACCAAGGGGGTACAAACGATGAAACTTGCAGGTAATATTCTCGGGAGGTCTTCAGACAATAATTCATTCATATAAAAGTTGCCCCAGTCAGGGGCAATTCTGTATGATTCTTCAAAGTTTGAAAATTCTCATTTTTATATATTCTATTATTCATAACTTCCGAACCAAGAAGGTACAAACGATGAAACTTGCACAGAATATTCTTGAGAGCTTCCCGAACAATAAATCTTCCATATAAAAGTGGCCCCAGTCAGGGGGAATTCTGTATGACTTTTCAAATTTCGAAAATTCTGACTCTTATGTATTCCAAGGCTTATAACTTCCGAACCAAGGAGGTACAAACGATGAAACTTGCAGAGAATATTCTTGAGAGGTCCCCGAATATCAATTCCTCCATATAAAAGTGGCCCCAGTCAGGGGCAATTCTGTATGATTTTTCAAATTTCGAAAATACTGACTCTTATGTATCCCAAGGCTTATAACTCCCGGACCAAGGAGGTACAAACGATGAAACTTGCAGGGAATATTTTCGGGACGTCCTCGAACAATAATACATGCATATAAAAGTTGCCCCAGTCAGGGCAATTCTGTATGATTCTTCAAAGTTCGAAAATTCTCATTTTTATATATTCTATTATTCATAACTTCCGAACCAAGAAGGTACAAACGATGAAACTTGCACAGAATATTCTTGAGAGCTTCCCGAACAATAAATCTTCCATATAAAAGTGGCCCCAGTCAGGGGGAATTCTGTATGACTTTTCAAATTTCGAAAATTCTGACTCTTATGTATTCCAAAGCCTATAACTTCCGGACCAAGGGGGTACAAACGTTGAAACTTGCAGCGGATATTCTCGGGAGGTCGTAGAACAATAATTTATCCATATAAAAGTCGCCCTAGTCAGGGGCACCTCTGTATGATTTTTCAAAGTTCGAAGAGTCTGACTTTTACATATTCTAGGGCTTATAACTTCCGAACCAAGGAGGCAAAAACGTTGAAACTTGCTGGGGATATTCTCGGGAGGTTGTAGAACAATAATTTATCCATATAAAAGTCGCCCTAGTCAGGGGCTATTCTGTATGATTCTTCAAAGTTCGAAAATTCTCATTTTTATAAATTCCCACACTCATAACCTCCGAACCGAGGAGGGACAAACGATGAAACTTGCAGGGAATATCCTCGGGAGGTACTTGAACATCAATTTATCAATATAAAAGTTGCCCCAGTCAGGGGCAATTCTCTATGATTCTTCAAATTTCGAAAATTCTCATTTTTATATATCCTATTATTCATAACTTCCGAACCAAGGAGCTACAAACGATGAAACTTGCAGTAAATATTCTCGGGAGGTCCCAGACCAATAATCTATCCTCATAAAAGTTGCCCCAGTCAAGGTCAATTCTGTATGATTTCTCAAAGTTCGAAAATACTGACTCTTATGTATCCCAAGGCTTATACCTCCCGGACCAAGGAGGTACAAACGATGAAACTTGCAGGGAATATTTTCGGGACGTCCTCGAACAATAATACATGCATATAAAAGTTGCCCCAGTCAGGGGCGATTCTGTATGATTCTTCAAAGTTCGAAAATTCTCATTTTTATATATTCTATTATTCATAACTTCCGAACCAATGAGGTACAAACGATCAAACTCCCAGGGAATATTCTTGGGAGGTCTCCGAACAATAATTCATCCATATAAAAGTCGCCCCAGTCAGGGGCAATTCTGTATGATTTTTCAAAGTTCGAAGAGTCTTTATGTATTCCAAGGCTCATAACTTCCGAACCAAGGAGGTACAAACGTTGAAACTTGCAGCGAACATTCTCGGGAGGTCCTAGAACAATAATTTATCCATATAAAAGTCGCCCCAGTCAGGGGCAATTCTGTATGATGTTTCAAAGTTCGAAAATTCTCATTTTTATATATTCTATTATTCATAAATTCCGAACCAAGTAGGTACAAACGATGAAATTTGCAGGGAATATTCTCGGGAGGTCTCCGAACAATAATTTTCCGATATAAAGGTTCCCCCAGTCAGGGGCAATTCTGTATGATTTCTCAAAGTTCGAAAATACTGACTCTTATGTATCCCAAGGCTTATACCTCCCGGACCAAGGAGGTACAAACGATGAAACTTGCAGGGAATATTTTCGGGACGTCCTCGAACAATAATACATGCATATAAAAGTTGCCCCAGTCAGGGGCGATTCTGTATGATTCTTCAAAGTTCGAAAATTCTCATTTTTATATATTCTATTATTCATAACTTCCGAACCAATGAGGTACAAACGATCAAACTCCCAGGGAATATTCTTGGGAGGTCCCCGAACAATAATTCATCCATATAAAAGTCGCCCCAGTCAGGGGCAATTCTGTATGATTTTTCAAAGTTCGAAGAGTCTTTATGTATTCCAAGGCTCATAACTTCCGAACCAAGGAGGTACAAACGTTGAAACTTGCAGCGAACATTCTCGGGAGGTCCTAGAACAATAATTTATCCATATAAAAGTCGCCCCAGTCAGGGGCAATTCTGTATGATGTTTCAAAGTTCGAAAATTCTCATTTTTATATATTCTATTATTCATAAATTCCGAACCAAGTAGGTACAAACGATGAAATTTGCAGGGAATATTCTCGGGAGGTCTCCGAACAATAATTTTCCGATATAAAGGTTCCCCCAGTCAGGGGCAATTCTGTATGATTTTTTAAAGTTCGAAAATTCTGGCTCTTATGTATTCCAAGGCTCATAACTCCCGAACCAAGGAGGTACAAACGATGAAACTCGCAGAGAATATTTTCGGGAGGTCCCCAAACAATAATTTATCCATATAAAAGTGGCCCCAGTCAGGGGCAGTTCTGTATGACCGTCTTCAGTTCGAAAAAAAATTTTTTTCCCATGTAAAATCAGTTTTTTGCTTGTCACTCCCCCTCCTTGACTTTTTCGGAAAATTCTTTATGGTACAATCATTTACGTTCCAAGACCTTTCACATGAGCTATTATTCATCAAATTCGGTGAATGTCGGGGGTGACCCGTTTTTTTAAATTTTTGTCACTTTTTTATTTTCGAGGTACAAACGAAATTTTTTGTGGTACAATCAGGTCAAATAACGATGTTCTTTCGGATGCCATAAAAAAAAATTTGTTTTTCCACTTCGGGGGCTCACTCCATACAGGTGCTAGAAACGATAAATGCCGATAAGGCATATAAAAGTACAGAAGATTACAAATACTGTACAAAAAGCAAGTACCATTGGAACTTATAATGCTGAACGTTGAATTTCATTTGTGTTTGTGACTTTTCACCTTGTATTCATAATCTCTCATATTTTGGAGTAAAAACCCGTTTGCTCCTTATACCTTAATCGTTTCTAATATATTGAAAAACTAAGAAAAACTCTCAGATTTTTATAAAAATTATTATATTTTCGAAATCCATTTTTCTCCGTGTAGCAAACAAATTTTGCTGGAGGAGCAGACATCTTTTGCTATCGCAGCTAACAAGACTTTTGTTATAGCAAATAATTTGTTACCATTGCAAAAAATTTACTGTTCGAGCAAAAGTAACCTAGCAAAATTAGATTTCGCTATGACAGCGAATTTCTTTCTTCTCCGTGCGCTACTTTCATTCATCCAGCTCTCCTAACTGAATGTAAAAATGACCATTATAGTGTATATTTTTCACCCGTAAAATGATGAAGCCAAACTGCTTACAGAGGTGACGAATATTTTCTCATACGGTAAGACCTACAATGGTCAACCTATTGTCTACCTTATCCTTTGGTTTTATTGAATAATCAAATAATATTTATTCCCTCAGTTATCATAATAATCACGAAAGTAATGTCCCACACAGCACCACAGTCCCAGAAGAATTTTTATAGAACTGATCGTATTCTTCATGAATTCTTTAAGAATTCTTCTGGGATTATGATGCTGTGAGGGGTATATTCTGCCGTAAGAGTCAGTTCCCAGCCAACAAAATCAAGGCAGCGCTTCCAGCAGCAATGCTACACTGTTAAAAAAATCGGTAAATTTACCGAACTTTCCTTCGGAATCGTCAAAAAATGGTTCGTTAAAGAGTTTTACCGAAGATAGTTCGGGAAGACTCAGGTACCATGATTTTACCGATGTTGTTCGGGAAAATTTTTGTCCATGATATGTGGAATTAGAAAAAATTTCGAGGTGGAAAAAACTACTCGTAATGACAGGTTTTTTAATCATTTCAGAAGATTTGGAATCAAATGGATCATACGAGGAAAGCATTTTTTTTTCATGTTTCGTTTTATCTTAAACCAGGACTTATAGAAAAAATTCCGAGTTTTGAAAAAAAACGTACTGGCAGAAACAAGTTTCTTATCCGATTCAACAGATTTGGAATCGAATGGTCCATATGGGAAAAACAATTTTTTTTTCACTTCTCCCTTTAATTCGAATCAGGACTTGGAAAAAATTTCCAGGTGGATTTTCTTCAAACAACTTCGGTAAATTCACCGAAGTTTGTGGGAAAAGTTTTTGTAATCCATGAGGGGACCTAGAAGAAATTCCGAGTTTTGAAAAAAAAACGTACTGGCAGGAACAAGTTTCTTATCCGATTCAACAGATTTGGAATCGAATGGTCCATATGGGGAAAACAATTTTTTTTTCACTTCCCCCTTTATTTCGAATCAGGACTTGGAAAAAATCTCCAGGTAGATTTTTTCCAAACCACTTCGGTAAATTTACCGAAGTTTGTGGGAAAAGTTTTTGTAATCCATGAGATTCCCATGGACTTGAAAAAAATTTCGAGTTTTGAAAAAAAACATACTGGCAGGGACAATTTTGTGAGCACGGCCCTGAAAATTTGCCAAATGTAACTGAAAATTCACACCTCGTCTATCTTTTTGTGTTTTCTAAATATGAAACATATGTGGACTTCCAAGGTGGCTATCCAGCATGTCACGCCATAGCTCAGCGGTTAGGTCTTAGGTTTCAGTCGGTAGGCAGGTAGGAATGTAGGTCCGAACCCCGCTAGGTACGTATGATTTTCTCTTCATCCGGATGAGTGATCAAGTTCCTCAGTGATCTTGAAACACAATGAATATGCGAAATCAGTTCGCGTAATAAAATTTTTTTTCAATTCTTATGAATATTTTGAGCAATAATTTTCCAGTACATGTAAATTGTGATACAAAACTGCAGAAAATTCACGAATTTCGGTAATTTCACCATACCATTTCGGCAATTTTGAGCCATTCGATTCCATATTTTTCCCGAGGATAACCGGTAAAATTACCATCCTACAGGTTGATTGAAAAGTTTCTGCGCTCGAAATGAAAGAATACTGTTTTTGTTACGAAATATATTTTTTTATTCAATATAATCTCCTAGAAGCTCAATACACTTGTTCCAATGATCTTCCAATAATTTTATCCCATCCTTATAATGGTTTTCCGGAAGCTCTGCAAAATAACCGTCTACGGCTGCTATGGCCTCTTCATTCGACGAAAAATGCTTTCCACGAAGGAATTGTTTGAGATTTCTGAAGAGATAGTAGTCGCTAGGAGCCAAATCTGGCGAATACGGTGGATGTTCAAGCAATTCGTACTTGAGTTCTTTGAATTTAGCCATCGTCAAAACATTTTTGTGCGCAGGTGCATTATCTTGATGAAAAATGATTTCTTCTTTAAACCAGGTCTTTTCTCACGAATTTTTTCATCCAGCTGATCCAAAAGGCTGCAGTAATATTCGGAGTTGATTGTTTTACCTTTCTGAAGATAATCAATGAACAAAATTCCTTTTGCATCCCAAAAAACTGATGCCATAACCTTCTTTGCTGATCGTTGTGACTTCACCTGCTTTGGAGCTGAACAACCAGTTTCAGTCCACTGTAAACGTTCTTGTTTCAATTTAGGATCATGGTGGTAGATCCAAGTCTCATCCATAGTTATAAAACGACGCAAGAAGTTGGTTTTATTCTGCTTAAAACGCTCCAAATTACGCTGAGAAATTTGTTTTCGATCCAGTTTTTGTTGAATTGTTAAGGTGTGCGGCACTAACTTTCCAAACAGTTTTTTCATACGTAATTCTTCATGTAAAATATGGAGTACTCGTTCGTCTGAGATGCCTATGGCATTAGCAATTTCACGCTTAGTCAAACTTGGATCTTCACTAACCATATTATGTACATGCTCAATGATTTCTGCTGTGGTTGCAGTTTTTGGTCGTCCTTCGCGTGAATCGTCTTCAAGGCTGGTACGACCACGTTTAAATTCACCAGTCCAAAATTCAACGGTGCGTTTTGAAGGTGAGGACTCCTTATACACTTCTAACAATTGTTCATAAATTTCCTTTGCTTTCAAACCCTTCAAAACAAAGAATCTAATAACTGTACGATATTCAATTTTTTCCATATTAAGAAAAATCAATGACACGTCAACTTCGAATGGCTTGCAAACAAAGAATGAATTGACAGAATGACTTGTAACTTTGCATGTGTTCTCAGGACAGATATACCAACTTGAGAAAAAAAAAGTTTTGAGCTAGCAGTGCTATCTCTTGGTGAGCGCAGGAACTTTTCAACCAGCCTGTATTTCGGTAATTTCAAGTTACTCGAGTTCATATCATTCCCGAAAGTAATCGGTAAAATTATCGATACCAATTTGCAATTTTACCGAAAGTTCGGGTTAATTGCTTCCCGGATATTTTCGGTAAATTTACCGAATTTTTTTTTACAGTGTACTATTCACTCATACATTCAAAAGTTCCTTGTACATGCCTGCCATAATTTATGTGTGGAAATGGAAGTGACTTGGTAGTATTTTACTAGGAGCATCACTTCGTAGCGTTCCCCTGATAATGCTAGTAGCGCTGAGGCAATGTTACGTTATAAATTAAAACGTATATGTGCTATGGTAGCGTGCAGTCTCAAAGCAATGGAAAAGCTACTACGTTGCTGCCGCTAGTACTACTAGTAGCGAACACGTAAATTTGGAAGCACTCTGCTGGCTGGGTTACTATGTTGAAAGGTAATGTCCAAAACATTCATTTCTCTAAGTATAAGGAGATATGATGTGATCATGGTTCAGAGGTTATTTACCTTTACGTGATATAATTCACAATTACCTTTTGAGATTGAATTAAAATCCAGGAATTTCTCTCCTGAATATCTCCTGAATATCTCCTAGAATATCTCTTGTAAATCAGAATTACAAACGATGGACAAATCTTCCTTCAAACATAGTATTGATTTGGATTCAAGCTTCAATGTTTATTGCTCTGAGAAAAACGAAATGTACAGAATGACCGTTATTTCGTAAATTTTTCCCCCGTAGAATGATGAAAAATGAAGCCAACCTTTTACAGGTTAAAAATAATTTTTCTTACGATGAGACCTATTGACCTATAGTTAACCTATTTTTCACCTCTCGTTTGGTTTAATGGAACAATCGAATGGTATTTATTCCTTCAGTTACCATAACAACCATGAAAATAATGTATATTCTACCATAAAATAAGTTACTATATTCCAAGGTAATTTCCACAACATTCATTTTTTTCAGTATGGAGAAATATGTTGATCATACTAACCCAGACAATTCATACGCCCCAAGCTGAATGGAATAAAAGCGTGAGGATGTCGCTGCGAACTATTTTTCGGCAGGAACCTGTCGGGATCAAATTTGGTAGGGTTCGGCCAATACTTTGGAGATCGATGTAACGTGATGATCCAAAGGGCTACTGGGCTTCCTTCCGGTATGACCCGATCTTCTGAATATACATCATTGGAAAATCAGAGAATAATATCATACATCAAACATCCATTCGAAACTTGATTTTGTTAATAAATATTGTATAAATTTTATTCATACTTAAATCCAAATCATGTGTAACTTCACGAGCGATAATTGGCCCTACTGGAAACAATCGTAACGTTTCTTTGATAACACATTCCAAATATTTCATTTGTTTAAAATCCTTGAGCGTCAGTGGTCTATCTTCCGGATCGGTGGAACCAAAGATACCATGAAGTTCCTTATACACCCTTTCCTGAACAAAAGAATATAAAAGAATTCACTAAAATTTTCAAAAAACGTTAAAAAATTCAATGTTTTTTGGCATCATACAGTTACCGTTTACATTAGATTTGCTTAGATACCTGGACAGGCTCAAATTTCACGATGCAACTCATTTTCCGATGATGGAATGGAAACAATGAATCTTCTGCGCGATTTTCAAGCCTGCTCAGACTCCTAATGGATCCAATGTAAATTGGGATTCGCAACTTGCCGTAAATCGTTGGTCGTGAAGTCTCCGACAATTTTCAATAAATATCTCATATTCTTTGTCCGACGTTCGAATCCATACATACTTGTGTGTTTATTTCCTTGAAATGTGATTTTTTCACTGTATACTTACTTGTATTTCAGGATAATTTGCCAACATCAGCATTGCAAAACTCGAGACTCCAGTCGTTGTGTCACTCCCCTATAAACATGGAAGAGAAACAGTTTGAATCTTACTTACCCAACTGGTTAAGAGTTTAGTATCACCTTGTAAGGTGCGGTTAGGATGGAGTAAGCAATTCAACCTTGGTGCAGGACTCCCATTAAAATCCCATTGCACCGATTGATTCTCATTGATTGCGATTGAAAAACACAATTCAAACTTTGAAAAACGTGATTTTGAATACACTAGAAAAAAATCTGCCTCAATTTTTATAAACATATTATAAAACTTTCTACATAACACAATCTATTGAATTTCATAATATGATATTAATTTCAGGAAGATAATTTTTATTTTTAATGAGGTGTTTGTGAATTTCTTGAATTTTGATAAGGAAATTTCAAACTTCATAACTTATATTAAATTTGAGAACTTTATTAAATTTCATATGGGAATATTGAATTTCACAGGAAATTCTCCATTGAATTTCAGAATTTTTGTAACGATCTAGGTCTGAATGGCGTTTCCGAATCGATATCAATGAAAATCAATCGGTCAATAAGATTTTCTAACCATCCTAGTAAAAAATGAATCATATGGTGCTCAGCCTCATATATGATTATACGGATGCATATGTGACTCCTATATAATTCATACATGGTTTTATTGTAAAAATGCAGACGGGAATCCAAGTACCCATCCGAAATCCGCATAGAGAGAGCAAAAATCCAGCCAGACCTCCTGGGAATCCGTAATGAAAATGTGCTGGTTGAGGAATCAAGTAAGAATTTACGAAGGAAAGCCATGGAATTAAAAGATAAAATTCATGGGAAACTATCCAAACTTCTTTCTGGAAAACATGAGAATCTATTTGGATTCTTATGTGGGGATTCTCACGCGAATTATTTCAATCGTAGATATGGACGATGTTTTATATGAAAAAAAAATGTAGTTCATATTCATATCACAAGCAGGAAAGCGCCTCTTTGAAGGATAGCAGAGTTTACTATTTAATATAGCAATATAGGTTTTCAATATGTTTTGAATAGAATTTACTGATCATGCGATGTGAAATATTACAAAGTGAAATGTCACGTAGTATCTTTGTGAATCACTAAGAGGATTAGCAATTCATACAATTTCCATCACTGAATTTGAATTTTATGTGCCTACCAATCCAGATGCGACATATGAAGCTGAAGCTACCGAACGAGAGCTAGCAGACGTACGACTACACTTTTGGAAGGGACTGTACTTTTGAGTTTTCTGATATTGAAATCCAACTAGCGGACGAACCAAGACTACTATCGGAATGGAAATGACCGACCTTTGTAGATTTTGATGCGCCGAATCGAATGAGATAGGTCTAGAAACACTTGAATGCATTTGAAACGGGATATTTGAGTTTTGAGTGCGGGAAGGAGTGGAAATATATCATGATTTACAAGTTTTTCCATGCCTTCTACCATTCAGGAGAATAATTTGCGGTTCGGTGATGGGTTTTCTTATAGCTTTTTCGATGCCGAATCGAATGGTATAGGTCTCGATGTGTTACGCGGCCATTTTAGAGGGGTAAATGGGGGTTAAAGTCTGGAATCTCGCGAATCACAGGAAAATCGGGTGTTCCAATGTTCGTTCCATGCCTTCTACCATTCAGAAAAATAATCCGCGGTTCGATGATAGGTTTTCCCATAGCTTTTTCAATGCTGAATCGAATGGTATAGGTCTCTATGTGTTACGCGGGCGTTTAAGAGAGTTACATGGGGGTTGAAGTCTGAAAGTCTTGCGGATGAGAGGAAAATCGAGGATTCCAATGTTCGTTCCATGCCTCTTACCATTCAGAAAAATAATTCGCGGTTCGATAATGGGGTTTCCTTTAAGCTTTTTTAATGCCGAATCGAATGGTATGCGTCTCTATGTGTTACGCGGCCGTTTGGGAGACCTAAATGGGAGATGAAGGCTGGAATCTTGCGAATGAGAGGAAAATACATAATTGCAATACTCGTCCCCTGCTTTCTGCCATTCAGGAAAATGATTCGCGGTTCGATGATGGGTTCGCTTATAGCTTCTTCAATGCCGAATTGAATGGTATACGTCTCTATGTGTTACGCGGCCGTTTGAGAAATCTAAATGGGGGTTGAAGTCTAAAAGTCTCGCGAATGAGAGGAAAATCGGGGATTCCAATGTTCGTTCCATGCCTTCTACCATTCAGAAAACTAATTCGCGGTTCGATGATGGTTTTTCCCATAGGTTTTTCATTGCTGAATCGAACCGTGAATCATTCTTCTGAATGGCAGAAAGCAGGAGACGAATATCGCAATTCTGTATCTTCCTTTCATTCGCAAGATTCCAGCCTTCAACCCCCCTTTCCATCTCTAAAACGGCCGCGTAACATATAGAGACCCATACCATCCGATTCGGCGTTGAAAGAGCTCAAAGGAAACTCCGTTATCGAGCCGCGAATTATTTTTCTGAATGGGAAAAGGCATGGAACAAACATTGAAATTCTCGATTTCCCTCTCATTCGCAAGACTTTCAGACTTCAACCCCCATGTAACTCTCTTGAACGGCCGCGTAACACATAGAGACCTTCACCATTCGATTCGGCATTGAAAATGCTATGGGAGAACCCATCATCGAACGCCGAATTATTTTTCTGAATGGTAAGAGGCCTGGAACAAAAATTGGAATTCTCGATTTTCCTCTCATTCGCAGGACTTTCAGGCTTAAACCCTTATGTAACTCTCTTGAACGGCCGTGTAACACATAGAGACCTATACCATTCGATTCGGCATTGAAGAAGCTATGGGAAAACCTATCATCGAAGCGCGGATTATTTTTCCGAATGGTAGAAGGCATGGAACGAACATTGGAACCCTCGATTTTCCTCTCATTCGCAAGACTATCAGATTTCAACCCCCATGTAACTCTCTTGAGCGGCCGTGTAACACATAGAGACCAATACCATTCGATCCGGCATTGAAAAAGCTATGGGAAAACCTATCATCGAACCGCGGATTATTTTTTTGAATGGTAGAAGGCATGGAACGCACATTGGAACCCTCGATTTTCCTCTCATTCGCAAGATTCCAGTCTTCCTCCCCCATTTACATCTCTTATAGTGAGCATCCTTGTCTCACCCCTCTTCCAATTTGTGCTTCTCCTTTTTGACCCTCTATTTCTATTATTGCGGTTTGATTCTTATATAATTCATATATTATTCTCCTATTCCTGAAATTAATTCCTACCTTTTTCAAAATCGTCAACATCTTCTCCCAATCAACATTATCGAATGCTTTTTGTATATCTACATAACCTATATACACAGACTTTTTTAACTCTAGACTTTTCTCTACTACTGTTCTCAGTGCTAATATTGCTTCTCGCGTTCCCCTATTTTTCCTAAAACCGAACTGATCTTCTGCTAATCTACTCTTTATTTTATTCTCTATTCTCCTGTACATGATTTTTGTCAGTATTTTCGAGACATGTGAAGTTAAACTAATCGTTCTGTAGTTCTCGCATTTGTCTGCTCCTTGTTTTTTTGGAAAGGTGACAATTTTATTCTTCTGGAAATCTTTCGGTATTTCGCCTATTTCGTACATATCTCTGACCAATTCAAACAGTGCGTCACGAGTTCCCTGACTGGAGGCTTTGATAAGGTCCGCACTTATGCCATCTGTTCCTGGCGCTTCATTATTTTTCAATTCTTTCAAAGCCCTGTCGAATTCTGATCTCAAAATTGAATCTCCCAATTCTTCTTCATCGACATCTTCCTCCCTCTCTAAGAATCCCATATTATCGCCTCCTTTATACAGATCTTCTAAATGATTAATCCATTGTTCTATTTTTTCCTCCGTTCTTATCAATTGTCTTCCTAGAGAATTTTTAATCTTACTGCTTCTAGATTTCATTTGTCCAAAAAACCTCTTAACAATCCTATATGCCTCATCAATTTTTCCTAAATGTAATCTCACTTCAATATCTTGACATTTCCCCTCCAACCATTGTTCTTTTGCTTTCCTTGATTCTCTGATTATTTTATTCCTCAGTGCCTTGTATGTCTGCTGATCTTGTTCACCATTCTCATTCTTGTATTTCCTCCTTTCATTAATTAAATCGAGAATTTCTTCTGTTATCCATGGTTTCTTAGGCTCTATCCCATCGTTCTTCAAAATTTCATCTGCACATTGCTCTATGTTCCTCTTCATATTTGTCCATCTACTCTCTATTTCCAAGTCTTTCTCTTGTCGATCCTCCAATTTTTCGTCCAACATCACTTTGAATGCCTCCCGTGTTTTTCCTTGTTTGAGATTCTTCAAATTCCATCTTTTTTGCATTTTCCTTTTCTTTTTCAGAGCTTTGAATTTCAGAGAACATTTCATCAGCAACATATTGTGATCACTATCTATATCATCCGCGCCTGGATAAGTTTTACAGCTCTTCACTTGGTCTCTAAATCTTTGTTTTACTAATATGTAATCGATTCGATATCTTGCTGTATCTCCTGGCATTTTCCAAGTATAGATTCTTCTTGGATGATTTTTGAATAATGTGTTGGTAATAACCATTTTATGACTCTCGCAGAATTCGATTAAACGTTGTCCTCTTTCATTTCTTTTTCCTAACGCAAAATCTTCTATTATGTTGGCCTCTTCTCCTTGCCCTACTACCGCATTCCAGTCGCCTATGATCATTAAATTTTCTTCTCCCTTCACATATTCTCAGTGTTGCCAGAACAGCAACACGGTTGCTAGATTTAGCGCTATGAAAACATTTCTAGCCCTGAATTTTTAAGTACAGCACTTAGCACTATGGATAGCACTTAGATTAAATATCTAGCACTATTTTTTCAAATGGAACATATATTTATAGGTCATTACTAATTGAAAATTTTAATTATCTGAGTTATTTGCATAATGGAAAGTTCTATAATTTATATGAAGAGTTTCCTTCTATGCCAAAGGATTATTTAAATTGAAATTATTCGTTGGAATAAAAAGTATGTATTGTATCGTGATTGAGGATTATTATTGGAAATATGTTGATTATTGAATAAATGATTACCTGATGGCAAAATTTTCAAGGATTAGTTTGATTCACCCTAAGGGGATAGGTCTTGCAGCATATCTATTTTGAAAAAAATCATTATATGTATATATATATATATTTCGTCAAATGAAAATATTATTTTGTTAGAAAAAAGTCCAGTTTACGGCAGGGTTGGAAGTTATTCAATTAAAACTCATTTGAATTGACGTTCAATGAACAATACAAATTTAATTTTCAATTGAAATTTTTCTCAATCAAAAATTAAATTAAATTCTTAATTGAAATTTTTTTGCAACAAAAAATTAAATTAAATTCTCAATGGAGGTAATTTCCATTTGACAAATCAATTTAATTCATTCAAAATCAAGCAATGGTTGATCCATTTTTCTTATGTTTTCTTGTTCTCTCTTAATTAACAAATACAGAAAAACAAGAGCGCATCAGGAAAATCAATCAATCATTGCTTGATTTTGAAGCAATTACATTTATTTGATAATTGGAAACGACTTCAATTAAGAATTGAATTTAATTTTTAATTGAAGAAACTTTCAAATAAGAATCAAATTCTAATTGTTAATTGGGTGTTTCTTCAATTAACTAATTTACAACCCTGGTTCACAGTATATTGATACATAATATTGGTCATTGAATATCGAATCAAATATCCCTGAACATCTATTTGGAGATGTAAAATGGAAAAATAAATATACAAGGTATCTCACTAAACACTCTGACCCTGCTGAATGTAAATTCCTGATATAACAAAATGTGCAAAATTCACAAATTCAAAATTCTCTATTTTTCCCGCGTTTTTTTTAGCACTAACATTTGACAACATCGAAAGAAATCTAGCACTGTCACCAATTCCAATTGAGCTCTAAACAGCACCGACTGCTGCGTCATCTAGCTCTGCGAGTCTATAACCTTCTGGCAACACTGCATATTCTATCACTTCTTCTATTTCATCGTACGTTTTTTCGATATCCTCCTCTGAGTATGCAGATGTGGGCATGTATACTTGGACTATAACAGTGTCTACCGGTTTTGTTCTAACTCTGACCATCATTACGCGTTCGCTATGTTGCAAATAATTTTCTATCCCATTCCCTACCCTCTTATGCATTATAATTCCCACACCTGCTCGACCATTCGTTGATCCTGTGTGAATGATTCTATAATCCCCACTCCAGAAATCCCCTTCTTGCGGCCATCTCATTTCACTAATTCCCATTACATCGATACCCAACCTCTTCATTTCCAGTTTCGAATTTTCTAATTTTCCTGTTTGTCTCAGTGATCTAACATTCCACGCTACGACTCGAAGAATGTTCTCTTTCTTCCCCATCTTCTTTGGTTTTCTATCTTGTTTGATGAGGTTCTCCCGAGCAGCCTCCACCCGGAGATCCGAACGGGAGGCTATTTCACCTCCGGAATATTTTACCCGAGAGGACGCCATCATGTTGTTGTTGTTGCTTTTTTTTCTTCCAATAAATCAAAATTCAAAATTCCAGGTTTGGAGAAAAGATTTCATTTGCTCGGGAATATTAAAAGTGTCAAGGAAGGTAGTTTCCCCTTGCTTTCCCTCCGTTTCTGCCGATGTTCCTGGCGTTGGGATGATTTAGTTCCTCTCAGTTTGTATTCTCCCTCTCGAGTAGTCTATCCCACCCGAAAAAGAGACCCAAATCTGAGATACTTATCCTCCCCACCACGTAAAGAAAGCAGATACTGCCAAGGATGGATAGAAAGGATATCAAGGACAGGTATCAAGAATATCCCTCTGGAAGACCCGCAATCATCCCACGGGGAGGTGCCGTTTATTGGAATTCAAAAATTTTTGTATTATATAAATCATATAAACTTCAAAATGCCTAAAAAAAGTGTGTAAAGGATGTTCCAGAGTTGTGGATAAACCGGTATCTTGTGCTTCATGCAGTGTCATATCTCATCCTGGTTCGTCGTGTTTAGCGAGAAGTCACCATCCATGGCATAATGGAGTACTGATTGACTACAAGGGGCCTCTTTCGTCTTCTGATACTTCTGTTGATCTTGCGAAAAAATTTGATGGCGTGTTGGATCAGTCAGGTTTTTTATCGGAAATTCAGAGCATCGTTGATTCTGCTTGTTCGAAACTCAGCAACCAGTTCAACGCGTTTGGGATCAAATTAAATTCTTTAACCAACACTGTGGCGGAATTATCCACGAGATTATCCACTTTGGAATCGTCTGCCCCTTCTTCTTCACAAGGTTTCTACAATGAGGAAGATTTGATAGATGAGCTGAATGAACGACATCGAAGAGCATGTAACATTCTACTCTTCAACGTTGAAGAATCTTCGAGGGATTGGTCTCCTGATCATGTTATAGTTACTGATCTTCTTCAAAAAATCAGACCTGATACTTACGACAATGTGCAGATTCGGCGTATCGGTAAAAAGAAGGATGCTTCTAAAACTCGTCCGATCTGTGTCACATTTGCATCACGGAACATACCCATTGAGATTCTTCGTAACAAATCGTTAGACAATGGTTCAATTAGAATATCGCAAGATCGTACCTTGAAGCAACGGAATCATCTGTCGAACTTACGTAAAGAGTTGAAAAATCCAAATGACCCTTCAAGGACTATTCGCTATTCCAATGGGATACCTAAGATAGTTCCTGCTCACCAAAGAAAAAACGCTTAATCGACCCTTTGGTGTATTATCAGAATGTTCGTGGCTTGAGAACTAAACTTCATCAACTTCATTGCTCTGTTGCTATATCAGATCCATGTTATGATATTATTATCTTATCTGAAACCTGGCTGCGCTAGGATATTCTATCTTCTGAAATTAGTTTACATGGCTATGCAGTTTATCGTATGGATAGAAACGGACTCAACAGTCAATTTTCACGGGGTGGTGGTGTCTTAATCGCCGTTGAGGATACCCATCGGAGCTGTGTCGTCTCATCTTCTTATTCCAAAGTTGAACATCTTTACGTCAAAGTTTATTTTGGTTCTTTGTCGTTGTTGTTTGGGGCTGTCTACATTCCACCTTCTCCGGATTCTTCAATGTACTCGGACCATTGTAAAAGCGTTGGCGAAATCCTCCTCAAGGAGAACTTTAACTCCTTATACTTATACGGGGATTACAATTCACCTCATATTTCCTGGAGCAATATTGATTCCGAATTATCTTTCTCAGTGTTACCTGGTTCGACTCTCAATGAAATGACTTCTGCGCAATATGTTCTCGAATATTTCAATGAATTGAATTTGTTTCAACTTAATACTTTCAGAAATTCTCATGGTAACATACTTGATCTTATTTTTTCTGATAACGATCGTATTGATGTCAATATTGCTCTGGATCCTTTTCTCGCGTGTGACAACTTTCATCCTTCTCTTGTATCTAAGCTCAACCTACGTGAAAGTGTTTCACTGATCCCCAATTAAATCATCAAATATAATTTTAATAAGGCGAATTACAGTGCAATTTGTGAATATTTAGGTTCTATCAACTGGGACGATGAATTGCGTAAATCTTAATGTTATTGAAGCTGTTGATTTTTTGTATCTTCATTTATATAATGCAGTTGATTCATTCGTATCCAAGTATGTATTAAGGAATAGTTCTTATCCAAAATGGTTTTCTTCGGAATTAATTCAACTTATTTGTCAAAAGAAAATTGCTCACAATAGGTACAAAGAGTCAAATTGCTTTGAAGGTTACTTAATCTTCAGTCACTTGCGAGCTCAATGTAAAGTTTTGACTCGCCAATGTTACTTGTCTCATCTTCATTACGTTCAAGGGTCCATTCCTACAAATGTCAAAAGCTTTTGGAACTCTGTTAATAGTAAGCGGAATCAGAACGGTATACCCCTGGTGATGCATTTAGACGGTACTATTGGCAATACTGGTATTGCTATTTCGAACTTATTTGCATCTTATTTCAGATCAGTTTATCAAAATTATCCCGTTGCTCCTTGTAATTTACCAGAATCTACTCTCAATGTCAATCTTTCCGATTTATCTATCGATATCGGTGAAGTGTTCAATAAAATCTCATCCTTGAAAACTTCTTCCAGTCCTGGTGATGATGGTATTCCTCCTAATTTTCTAAAATCTTGCAAGTTCGTCATTTCTTGGCCTTTGTGGTTGATCTTCAACAGCTCTTCATCCTCTGGAATATTTCCTTCTCAATGGAAATCCAGCTTAATTACTCCTATCTTCAAATCTGGGGACCGTTCTGACGTGAGAAACTATAGAACAATTAGTATCATGAATGTTATGCCGAAAATTTTTGAAGATACAGTTACTGATAAAATAACACCACTGTTTTCTGATATAATTTCTGATTTTCAGCATGGCTTCACTTCTGGAAAATCTACCGTAACTAAGTTGTCTATTTTTTCTCATGTCGTGTCCTCTGCGCTTGATCAAAATGCCCAAGTGGATACTATATATACAGACTTCTCAAAGGCTTTTGACAGAGTTGACCATAATATATTGTTAAATAAATTAAGTAATTTCGGTATTCGCAGCAATTTTTTCTCGTGGTTACAGAGTTATATTCTGAATCGTACGCAATCAGTTCGTGTCTCTCAATATTTTTCTGATTCATTTTTTGTATCCTCAGGTGTACCGCAAGGCTCACATCTAGGTCCTTTATTATTTATTATTTTCATTAATGATATCTCTACGATTTTCAAGTACTGCACACATCTTCTTTTTGCTGATGACCTGAAACTGTTTATGATTATAAGAACTTACAGAGATGCTCAAAATCTGCAATCTGATTTGGATCGGTTACAATCTTGGTGTGTGCTATCTAATATGTCATTAAATCTCACTAAATGCCATGTGATGAGATTTTATAGAGGTGAAAATGCTATTTATTTTCCTTATAACTTGTCTCATTCTCTGTTATCACCTATAAATACTGTTCGTGATCTTGGAGTTTCATTTGACTCTAGTTTTAACTTCTCAGATCATCAAGCGCGTTTGTAAAGATTTTCTTGGCCCTGTTGCACTTCGAACACTGTATTGTACTTTAGTTAGACCTCATCTTGAGTATGCGTCTCAAATTTGGAGTCCTCATTTAATTCGGGATTGTACAAACTCGGAAAGAGTTCAGCATAAGTTTCTGCGTTTTGCTGCCTATCAGATAGGCCGTCCGTTGAGCGTCACTTGTCATGATTACTCCTTGATTATGTCTCTACTTAACTCGCCTCCCTTGGAATCACGTCGTTTGTTCAATGATTTTTCATTTTTGTATAAAATTGTTTATGGGAAAATTCGCTGCCCTCAACTGCTTGGACTTGTACGTTTTAATGTCCCTTCTCGTTTATTAAGACGCCCTAAATTGTTCAATCCAATTTCTTATAAATCGAGATACGGTTATTCAAATATATAACTATACGGTTAATTTATTCAAATATACTTATGATACTCATGAAAATACAAGTGTTTTGATAAAAATTTTTGTGTACAAAATCTAATTATCGCAGGATAAGAAACTTTTGTTGTCGAGAAAATATTTCTCTTCGATCAATAGTATTTCCATAATAACGTTATAAACAATTGAATTGTTCATTCAAGAGAAATGAATACAGAATTTTGCGAAAATAGTTCGATATTCGAATTTTCTGACCCCAAAAACATAAACCCAAGTTCAAATATTGAGCGAACACAATCCTTCCTACGGACCTTGATATTTAGTTGATGAATGACGCAAAATGGTGAAAAATTTCGGTCGCGCGTTAATAAATAAACCGCTGTATTTCGCGAACTAAGAGTCCAATTGATCTGAAACTTTCCACAAAGTTTGTCCATATAGGGGAGACTGGGGTAATGCCGATCATGGGGTAATGATGATCAGTGTGATTCCTCGGAGAGTAGGTAACGCACAGGGTTACTGGCCAGTGCTGCCACCTCTCAACTCCTCCTGGAAGTACTACACAGAAGCACGTCATCGTGCCAGTCGTTGCGTGTCTTTTATTTCAGAAAGATTGTTTTCACGTGGTGCGATGTAAAAATTCACATATTTCAAATCGATATAAATATACGTTCAAATATCTCAACTAAAGTTTGAATCATCATATAACATCAAGGTATGTATTATTTAACTGTAATAATAGGTTTCAATAATATTCTCAAGTGTATCTCTGTTTATTTTCATTCGTGGAGTGAAATATGCCATAGGGGTAATCGCGATCAGTGATCGCCATTACCCCAGTATTACATTTTCGTTCGATTTTGTTATTCAGATGCCCAGGAAGTATGTCAGGAAGACGGAGAAGGGTAATTGGACTGTTGATGATTTGAATAAAGCCAAAAAAGCTGTCGACAAAGGCTTGTCGATAAGGAAGGCTGCTGTAAAATTTAAAATACCCTTCACCTCATTGCAGAATAGATTGAAAAGTGGGGATTTTTCTGATTCAAAAATGGGGAGGAAATGTGAATTTCCTGCAATACACGAAGTGGCCCTAGCTAAACACGTGAAGCTATTGAGCAAGATTTTTTATGGTATGACTGCAGTCAAGTTGAGGAGAATTGCTTTTGAGTACGCCGAGAAAAATCGACTGAATCATAGATTCAACAAAGAAACCAAAATGGCCGGCCTTGATTGGATGTATGGGTTCATGAAACGCCATAAGATAAGTGTGAGGAAACCAGAACCCACGAGTATAGGAAGGGCTGTAGGGTTCAACAAAGAGGAAGTTGGTCGTTTTTTTAAAAATTTAGAAAATACAGTCGACAAATACAAGTTCAAAGAAACAAATATTTGGAACGTAGACGAGACAGAGATAACTACTGTGCAAGACCCTGGTCTCATACTAGCGGAAAGAGGACAAAAACGCGTGGGCTCCATAACAAGCTGGGAGAGAGGCAAAAATATTACTGTTGTTTGTGCCATGAGTTCAGGAGGGCTTTTCGTTCCACCCATGTTCATTTTTCCCAGGGCTCGCATGACTCCATTATTAGAAAAAAATGGGCCACCTGGATCAATTTATACTTGTTCAAAGACCGGCTGGATAACCGAAGATATATTTTTAGCTTGGTTAAAACATTTTGCCCAATTCACCCACGCTGGAAATGAAAATCAAATGTTGTTGATCCTTGATAATCATAGCACACATTGTTCTGCTGAAGCTTACAATTATTGTAGAGCAAATGGAATCGTAATGATATCCTTGCCTCCTCATACATCACACAGGCTTCAGCCTTTGGACGTAGTATTTTACGGACCACTTAAAGCGGCTTATAAAAGAGAGTGTGATTTATTCATGAAATCTGAAAATTTAGTCAAGATAACACCTTACGATATTGCGGAGCTCTTTAACAAAGCTTATTCATCAGTAGCCACGATTGCCAAAGCAGTTAGTGGATTCAAATGCACCGGAATCCATCCTCTGAATCCGAACATTTTCACTGACGAAGATTTTTTGGTTGAAGAGATTCTTCTGAAGCAAAAAAATTCGACACCAGTGCAGTGTTCAAATGAAGAAGAAGCCACTGATGATGATCATGAGGGGAATATTAGTTCTACTGTAAGATCTGTTGATGACCACGAGGAACCTTCCGTAAATCCAATAATAACTCCCATAGAAGATATTTCACCTATTCCTGGATGTAGCACTTGGACTGATATGCCGAACACAAGATCGAGACCTAAGCAACATTCCGAGATCTTGACGTCATCACTAATGAAATCACGACTCGAAGAAAAAAGGAGGAAGAAAGAGCAAAGAGAAGAAAAATCGAGAGGAAAAAAAAGACGACATGAGAAGGAAATAATCGAAAACAAAAGCAAAACGAATTATGAATCTAAAGTAAATTTGAACCCCAAAAAATCGAAGCGAACAAACAGAAAACTTTTTACTGATCAAAAGACGATTGACGAGAATGTATCGCAACATGCAACCATTATGACGGAAATGAGTCAAGAAGTTTGTTGTATATGTGAAGAACAAGGAAAAAATGGAGAGATGTGGTATCGCTGCACATCTTGTGCGTTATGGGCCCATGAAGAGTGTTCTGGCTGGGACACTCCGGAAGGATATTTATGTGACAATTGCTCTGTGAAGTAGAGAAAGCAGTATTAAGAAGTAAAAAAAAAGAGCAATGCAAATGTTTTTTTTGAAATGAAACATGTTTTTTCTTAAACTTTCAACGGTTTTCCTTTCACTTTGTTTCTTCCAAGTTTGAAGTGGCTGATATTTTGTAATTAGTTCAAAAATGAAGTAAATAATATGCATAAATATGAATTTTCAACTTCCCCCATGGATACGTCTTTGAAACTTCCCATATTTCACATTATAATGTTGGTAAATGATGTCTGAAAAATTGATCGCCATTCCCCCTAGGTAGGGGTAATACCGATCGAAGCTGGTTTTGTAGTTTTTATTAAATAAAAAAAAACTGGGGTCAATTGAAAATTTTTTCAAGGGTGTCATGACTAGAAGACATTCTCTCTGAGAGGTTTTGGCAGTTCTAGTTGGAAAAATATGAATATTGTGATTTTTAGAATTATTCTCCTTTTCGTGATCGCCATTACCCCAGTCTCCCCTACTAGTGAACAAGTTTGTCGCTGGAAGTTTTTTGTAGCCCATACTTCCCCTGACACTTTTTCAATGCAAAGCATGGGAAACAGGGTTTTCACTTCGGATTAAAAAATTGGTAATTTATTATCAACTTTTATGAATTTTTCAGAAGCTGTTGTCTGCGGGGAAGTCTTACGAATCAGAATCCGCAAGATTCATCAAGATACATCAGAAATGACCGAGTTTGAACGAGTTTAATATTGGAAAACATTGATTTGTGGTGCGAAAGAATAGATCGTTTTTATTTTTTTTCTCGAAAACTACTGATCCTAGAAAAAAATCGTGGACAGTATGACAAACGATATTTACTTCAAACTTATGAAATTTGTACATCAGTTTGATGTAAAATACATGTTAGGATTTTTGAATAAAATTTCAATCGCTCCCTCATATATTTTATGCATACGCGAGAACTACGATAATAACTACAACAATTTCTGTTAATTTTCCAAAAGTCACAAAGATGAGGATAAAATTTAAGTGATTAAAATTTGACATTATTTGCGCCGCATTTTTATGGATTTTCACTGACAATTGAAATAAAAAAAATTGTATCTTCCCAATTAATTCTTGCTGTTGTGTTTTTAATTGAATTTGCAATGAGACAATATATACAAATGCAGTTTTGAGCAGTGAAATGAACTTTAATCACTCAGCTTGAATTATCTTACATCTTACATATTACATATTACAATAAGATACAATACAATGTTATGTCGCCTTATTCTATCATTGTCACTAACCGTACGCTATGGGTGGAGATTCAAGTTTTTAATATATATCAAATGTAGGAATAAACTGATACTCGCGGAAAACTGTTGAAACTGTTTGCGCCATCTTTGTGACGCGATTTTAACCATTTTGAACTAAAAGGAGCGTTACAAAGCTTCTCAGTAGTATTACCAACACAGGCGAGTAGTTTTTGCAGAAGCAATTGTTGAATACACATCAGATTGCGGTAACTGTATATTTGAGAATGAGAATAAAATTCCTGGGAAATAAATCAGATTATCATTCAAAAAAGCATGAGTAACATTAACAACTGTACTTGTTGAATGTACATTGGATTGCTGTAGAATTGAATAAGTGGGAATGTGGTTGAGCATACCTTATGGCATCACGTTCGTGAAAAGTAGATTCAGTCGAGTGTAATGGAAAATTTACATTGTTTGTGGTCAATAATATCATAATAAATATATTTTTGGATTGGCGTAATTTTTACAATCTTCCAAAGCAATGATCATGTACGTATCATGTGAGTTTCATCAAAATTAATGTAGAAATTACATTTAAAGTTTTATCTATGCACTGATGTTAAATTTACATTATAATTTTTCTCCGTGTACGAATTGCATATGATTAGTGATGGGTGATCTTGACAAAATCTATTCTTTTATATAAAATTCCTATCGAATTTCGATCAATATTATATCCAAATCGATAAAAACTCGATAATTTTCCCATTGCTTTCATGTTGATCAACTCTTTTCTTTTCATGGAGACCTATTGTAACCAGTAGGGGACAACATGAACCGAATTATCCATGCTTAAAACATTTGATTTCTTATTGTTTCCTATGTTTTCTTTTAACAGAAACAAAATGGAGGTCTGCTTTTGGTGACTTTTCCCCACTTTTCATTGAAAACCAACTCCCGTGACCTCCCCTTGTTGTAAACAGCAAATCTCCTATTCTTTATGATTATTTTCAACACTTCGGATAAGCGATAGATTAAATTATTTCTCATATATGTATTAGCATTCAGTTTAAACTCTATATCTCTTCGAGTTCACCCTGGTAGAAATTTGGGTATTCTTGTCGTATGCGGTCTACGTAGGTCCTTGGATTGTCGTATGCGGTCTACCGGGGTAGACCGCATGCTGCAGCGCATACGGTTGCTGTATGCGGTCTACCCCGGTAGACCGCAAGCTGCTTACTATATGCTTCTTGTATGGGGTCTACCCTGAGCAGAGTGCATACGATAAGGGTAAGGATTGTATTATGCGGTCTACCTCGGTGGGTGGGAAACGACCTCGATAAACTGCAGCATGCGTAATAAAAAACAGTTCAAGTGCAGGTAAAAATGCAGAGGAATAACAGTCTGGTGCTTATGTGGAAACACCAAAACTTGCTGAATTGCTTATTCATGCAATTAATGATTCTTCGCTGTACTCGATGTCTTCATGCGATTACTGATTTGATCATGGAACCCTAAGTTTGTTTACGGAATCGTGAATCCAATTATGCAATTGTTTATTGGTTGGTTTATGCATGTACAGGGCGTCCCATTTGAAACAGGACAGCTGAATAACTCTTCAGGGAATGGGGGGGGGGGGGGAGGGGAAATTGTTCAGATAAAAGTTGTAGGGTTCGAAGGAGGCCATAAGATGGTGACCTTGAATTTGACCTTGAGGTCAATTTTGAGCATAATTGATGGTCAAAGTACGTTTTTTCGAATGGAAAACCCTACGTTCGACCTCTGAAATGGAAAGAGCGGAAAATTTTACGTCCGAATATGTTAACATATCAGGTCATTTAGAGGTCATTTGAAGGTCAAAAAACCATTTTCTATGGATTTTCACGGAAAAGCCTCAAACGAGTTGTTTCTCTGACCAAAGTTATCAAAGTTAAAGTGAAACCCCACGTTTCGACCTTGAATTCGACCTTGAGAACGATAATGGATGCCAAATTTGAAACAATAATTAAAAAATTATTTATTTTTCCAGTTCGTCGTTTTATATTTACAGATTACATTAATGTCCAAGCAGCATTGACGAATTTCACCGCAGTACACATCACTGTGATCGCGCTAACCTCTATCATTCAAGCATGTTTTCTTTTGTTTTTCAACTGATTGCTGTTATGGACAGTAACCAGTGCTGTTTTCTTCTTTCCGTGTACTATTTTTTTTCTCAGTGTATAGATTTGTAAATTTTCAGATTATTTAGAAATCTACAAATATTCTATGAATTTCCAAACAGTTTTTGTGACACCCCAAATAATGTTTGTCAAGTGAAAAAAATTGTTTGAGATTTTATCAAAATTGTTTGGGAATTCACCGAAAAACTTTTTGTAAAAAACTTCCAAACTTTTTGTGCATGTGTAACCCTTTGAAATGCATATAGTGATGTCTGCTAATTCTTTTCTATTGAACCCTCATTATTTCAACCCTCAGAACAACAGAAAATTTCACGTCTCTGTATTCAAAATCCGTTTTTCGATCCGTAGTTTGATCGGTTCCATAGGTTTTAGGAATATTTCGTATTTCAGTTTGATGTCCTCTACGCGTGTCGGTTTATCAGTCTTTAAAACATATTTTCTCAAGATTGTTGATAACGCCACTTTCAAAGCTGCCATCGCAAATTTTTGACCTGAAAATTAGAGGTCATTAATTGAATTTCAATTTCTTTCTTTTCCTTACAGAGAAAATGCAAAAGTTCTGTGTGGATCAATTTTATCAATAGTATATTCCAAGCCTTCGGATGCTACTAGGGGACTGCACCAGAATTGAATACACTTCACTGTGTTTCAAGATCCATCTTTCATCTTGTCACATTGTTATACATTGAAAAAAAAATAGTTATTGTGACAAAAGAAATATTTCATCCTAGTTTCATCCATTCTAGTCAAAAACTATTAGGTGTGCAAGTTGAAACTCGGCTTTTTTTGTCAAATTCAATTTTATTAAAAAAATATTTCTCTCAAGAATTATCAATTAAAATATTCGCCGTTATTATCTACAGTTTTTTGCCATTTATCAGGTAGTAGATAAATGCCTTCACGATAAAAACTTGGTGGTTTTGGAACAAAATAGTTATCCAGCCATTTCCGGACATCTTCGATATTCATGAAGTGCTGCTCCTTCAAATATGACGACATTGCTCTTAATAAGTGATTATCAGAAGGAGCTAAGTCTGGTGAATATGCCGCATGAGGTACAACTTCCCAGCCTAAATTGAAGATGAGTTCCTGGGTTGGTTTTGCTGTATGTGGACGTGCATTATCATGCAGCAGCATCACTTTTCGCCTTCCTTGCCCCGTGAATGGTCTTTTTTCCTCCAAAGCATCACTTACTTTGATCAGCTGGGCCCGGTAACGCTCAGCTGTAATAGTTTGGCTAGGTTCGAGAAGCTCGTAGTAAATGATTCCTTTCCAATCCCGCCAGACACAAAGTAAAACTTTCTTTACATGAATATTCGGTTTTGCAACTGATGTAGATGGCTGGCCCGGATAAACCCATGCTTTCCTACGTTTAGGATTGTCGTACAAAATCCATTCCTCATCACTCGTAATGATTTTATGCAGAAAATTCTTCTTCTTGAACCGAGAAAGCAAATTCATGCAAATAGCAACTCTTTGTCTTTTATTTTCTTCCGTCAGTTTATGAGGAGTCCATTTTCCTTCCTTCTGTATTTTCCCCAATGCATGCAATCGATGTGAAATTGCTTAACGAGTAATCCCTAACTGTTCTGCAAGCTCTTCTTGAGTTTGACATGGATTTTCATTCAGTAAAACTTCAAGTTCTTTATCCTCAAATTTTTTGATTGCACCTGGACGTGGATCGTCCTCAAGACTGAAATTTCCATTACGAAATCTTGTAAACCACTTTTTCACTGTTGAATGGCTCACAGAATGTTGAGCCAATGTCGTATTAATCAATTCCATAGCTTGAGCAGCATTTTTATTCATTTGAAAACAGAATAGAATACAATGGCGTAAATGTTGCTTATCGAAATCCATCTGATAAAATTGATACACAGGAAATTACTACTTGAAAATGACTGCCCCAATAAAAATATTTCTCTTCAAAATTTTTCAAAACTCTTCAGATTTTTCTACATAACTGTCAGATTTCGGACGCTTTGAGAAATTTGCAGAATTTTTAACCATAAATATTACTCTACAAATTTCTGCATTACTCTGCATAATTGTACATAATTCTTCCAATCTTCGTAATATTTTATGAATTTCTCCTCAAAATTCGTACAAAACTCGCCAAATCTCCATATTACATTAAATACTTCTCTGCATATTTCTGCATTACTCTACAAATCTCTGTTTTATCTATTCACTTTTGCTTGAGAAAAAAATTTTTGTTCAGGGTTTATCTCTACAAATCTCCTTCCAGTTCGACTTGAATTACATTACGGAAGAGACACCACATTGAAAGTCCATTTTTAGGAACTTTCCTCAGTGAGGATTGAACCCGGGTCCTGCGAGTGAGAAGCAAAGCCTCCATCACATCAGCGGATCTCCGAGATGACTATAGTAATCTCAAAGTACCACTTATGGGAATCATCGCAATGGAAAATTTTGAAAAATTCGTTTTCGTGAGGTATAGACCAATCAATTCAGAATCTTCTGGAACGAAAAATGAATAGGTCGTGGGAGAGGGGATTTTTTTGACCTCAACTTGTAAATTTTTCCAAGTGCTGAGTCAACTCGATAGAAAATTTTGAAAGTTCATCCAGTGCCGTCTTTCTGCATAGGCTTTGTAGGCTCGGGCCTAGGGCCCCACGTTGATGGGGCCCCCCGACTCCTTGAACCACAATTTTCTGTCAATTCCACAAGGGAAGAATTTTTGATAATCAAATTGCACAGCTAAACGAACACATTCATATAATAAATTCATAATTGATTATAATTTCCAAAGGATATTACTATATATAAGTAAAAAAATTCTCTTACATAGGCCCCCAAGCATTCTGAGCCTAGGGCCCCTTAACTATGAAAGACGGCATTGAGTTCGTCCCTGTAAGATATAGACTAATCGATTCAGAATCTTATGAAACGAAAAATGAGTAGATCGTGGGAGAAAGGTTTTTTTCGACCTCAACTTGTAAATTTTTCCAAGTGCTGGGTCAAATCGATAGAAAATTTTAAAAAATTCGTTCCCGTCAGATATAGACTAATCGATTCAGAATCCTCCGGAAGGAAAAACAAGTGGGTCGTGGGAGAGAGGTTTTTTCGAGGCCTACTAGTGAATTTTACTTAACTTGTTTTGAGTCGATTGAAATTTTGAAAAAATTCACTTTATCTCCGCAAATGCGATTTGAGAAAAATGTATGGATTTGTATAGAAAACTCAACTCTCCGCCACAAGCCGTAATATTCTTGGAATAGACAAATAAAGAGAAAATTCAAATTTTTTTCTGCAAATGTAGTTTGCAGAGAAATGTATGAATTCGTGGAGAAAATTCCTTTCCTCATCGAATGTTTCCACCATTTATCAAGTAGAAAAATGTTGAGAAAATTCAACATTTCTCAACAAAACAACTTTGACCAATAAGTTCGAAATGTACAGAGAAACCTTTACTGGCAATAGAAATTTCCAGAAATATGCAGAATTTCACAGAGTTTTGGAAGATGAATCTGTTGAAAAAATTCTTTCTTTCTCTAAGAATTGCGATAATGAAGTTTTGTAGAGAAATTGTTGAAGTTTTGAAGAGAAGTATCTTTATTGGGGTGATATGACAACTGCAATGTACATGCTACATATATCCAAAATGGCGGACGGATTGGATGCGTTCAAATATTTTGTTTCATGCAACCATCTTAAAGCCGAGTTTCAACTTGCACACCTAATAGTTCATTCAAAGGAATATTTCATAAATACTATTGAATGGAATAAGTTTTTGTTACAATGACTTTTTTCTTCTCATGTGAGGATGAATACGATGTAAATTACACATACACTCACTTACCGATACAACTTCTACGGCCTCCGCTGAATGGCACGTAAGAATAAGGATGTCGAGTTGCAACATTTTCAGGGAGAAATCGGTCAGGATCGAATTTCATTGGATCAGGCCAGTACTTTTCAAATCGATGTGTTTTAATAATTCCAAGCGATACTGAACTACCTTCCGGTAATATACGTCCATCTAAATGTGCATAATTGCAAAATTAGATGAATACGCGTATCTCACGATTCTTCTCGAACAAAAATATTCATGTTAGTTCGCTAAATTCACTTGGTGCGGGCGCAAGGCCGTTATAAGACTCCTCAAAGGCCTCCGGCGCATTTCTGCCCCAAGAGAACTGAAAACCTTCAGCAACGTTCATTAAACGTTCGCGAACGTCCAGGAACATTCAATGAACGTTCCTGAAGGTTTGTGTTCTCTTGGGGCCACCTTAAGTTTCTAGGATTAAAAAAACAGACTTTAGACATCGCTCGATAGTAAAAAATTTCAAAATCATATATAATTCAATACAATGATTTTGAACAGTTTTATACCGCAATAAGACCACACATGAAAATAGAGCAGGGACTGTAACGTTATTCAGTTTCGTTACTCATTATATATACAAATATATATAATAAATATATAATTTGTGTACAATATATACATTATTATACAGGGTGTCCCATTTTAATCTTCAAATGCAAATATCTCAAAAACATGCATCTTAAACCAAAAGTACTTCATACCAAAGTTGTTATACAAAGAGGGGGCCACAAAATTACGATATCAGTGTCATCATAGATGGCGTTATGATCGATTAGAATGGGGTCAACATCATTTTTTTGAACGGGAACCCCCACTTTTTATTGCATATCTTGATTCTACGCAAAGAACTGAGTGACTTTTGCTTGAATCGTTTTTCTAAATTTCCGAAGATGGCGTCACAATCGATGAAAAATAAAGTCTATGAAACAATATGCTGATATCTTGAGGAATGCATCCAAGAGCCGAAATATCTCATTCGAATGTTGTTGTTGAGAGAGGGGATGACACAATGGTGATATCAGTTCCATAGTAGATGGCGCTGTGGTCGGTAAAAATGAGGTCAACTTCAATTTTTCCAATGGAAACTCCTACTTCTTATCGCATATCATGATTCTACGCGAAAAAATGAGGAATTTTTGTTTGAAACATTTTTTCTAAATTCTTGAAGATGGAAACGGCGGAAAATGAGGTTGATGAGGGAATTCTACTGCATTATGTGTGAAGCCACGCTCAACAAGGGGAGGAGGTAATATGGGAATTTGTTACACCGCAATCCTCGGAAGATGAAAACAAAACCTTCAAGAGTTGAGCGTTGCTTCACACATCATGCAGTAGAACTTCCTCATCAACCTCATTTCCCACCGTTTCCATCTTCAAGAATTTAGGAAAAATGTTTCAAACAAAAATTCCTCATTTTTTCGCGTAGAATCATGATATGCGATAAAAAGTAAGAGTTTCCATTTGGAAAATTGAAGTTGACCTCAATTTTACCGACCACAGCGCCATCTACTATGGAACTGATATCGCCATTGGGTCGTCCCCTCTCTTAACAACAACATTCGAATGAGATATTTCGGCTCTTGGATGCATTCCACAAAATATCCGCATATTGTTTCATAGACTTTATTTTTCATCGATTGTGGCGCCATCTTCAAAAATTTAGAAAAACGTTTCAAGCAAAAGTTACTCAGTTTTTTGCGTAGAATAAAGATATGCAATAAAAAGTGGGGGTTCCCGTTTAAAAAAATGATGTTGACCCCATTTTAATCGATCATAACGCCATCTATGATGAAACTGATATCGTAGTTTTGTGGCCCCCTCTTTGTATAACAACTTTGGTATGGAGGACTTTTGGTTTAAGATGCATGTTTTTGAGATATTTGCATTTAAAGATTAAAATAGGACACCCTGTATAGAATGAGTAATGAAAGTCAATAACGTTACAGTCCCTGGAATAGAGCAATCGCAACAAGTCTGCAGAATGTCCATTTAGCGAATTACCATAAATTACCATTCCTCAGGTTCGATTAGAGAATACGTACCCAAGTTCAAATCTTGTGTAACTGTGCGAGTCAAGAATGCTCCAGCTGGGAAAAGTCTCAACGATTCTTTAAGGACACGATCTAAATATTCCATACGTTCTGTATCCTCGAGTTTTAAAGGCACAATGTTTGGATCGGTTGAATCAAAAATCTCATAAAGCTCTCGGTAAACTCTTTCCTAATCATAAAAATACAGAGTTTCTAGTGTTGCCGCGATCCGAGCTAATCCGAGTATTGAGCATGAGCTCAAATTTTTTTTTGGCAAATAGGCTCGGCTCGCAAATCGGATCGAAGCTCGGATTGACTCGAAGATCGTCGAGCTAGATCGAAGATCTCACGATCCTACTTCGTTCAAAACAAACGGGAATGAAAAATTCTTGCATCCAGGGGCTCCTTGGAATAGAGCATACAGTACTGGCCATGAGTTTGGATTAACCTAAACACATTTAACATTTTTACATCTTCGCTGTTCGAAATTGATTCAATTCACATAAACTACATAAAAAATAATCAAAAATGTCTAAACAATGAGAAACACAATAAACTTATGTAAATAAAGTAAGTTGATTTCCTGAGACAAACACATCAACTGAAAAAATTGTTTTTCCTTTGGGTGTATTCAAACTTTTGGCCTGTATTGTATTTCTGAAGCTCTTGAAGTTCAAGTATAAAACAACGTTTTCTCAAAATTTTTATGACTCGGCAAATCAAATTTCATGAATGTTAGTTATAAAAACTCCATGAATGCATCTTCCAATGAATAAATAGATATTAGGTGTTGGAATTAATTCGTAGCATTATACAAAAGCTGACGTAGGTAGTACAGTATTCTGTTGTTACCTACAATAATCTATTCACCGTGAAACAGCTATTATTGGACGTCATTCGTTTCACATAACCTTTTGTGGAATCGTAAATCACAACACTTCATAACTTATTGAACATGTCAAAATTTATACCGAATCAAGTGTTTTTGCGGGGAGTCTTACTCCGTTACTTCAATATGAACAAAAGTGCTGCGGAAGCCCATCGTATTCTAGTAGAAATGTATGGTGAACATGGTCTAGCTGAGCAAACGTGTCGAAAATGGTTTGCACGTTTCAAAGCTGGTGATTTCGGCTCGGATGATAAGGAGCGACCTGGCCAGCCAAAAAAATTTGAAGATACTGATTCGGAGACGGTGCTCAATGAAGACTCATGTCAAACCCTTCAAGAATTGTCGACATCATTGGGAGTTGACTTATCAACGGTAGGAAAACGTCTGAAAAGTTCGGGCATGATCCAGAAGGAAGGACGTTGGATCCCATATGAATTGAAACCAAGGGACATTGAGAGGCGTTTTTTGACGTGTGAACTGCTGCTTCAACGGCAGAAAAGAAAAGGTTTCTTGCATAGAATTGTCAATGGTGATGAGAAATGGATCCATTGCGACAATCCGAAGCGCAGAAAGTCATGGGTCAAGCCCGGCCAATCATCACAGTCAGTAGCAAAGCCAAATATCTATGGGCCTAAGCTCCTGCTCTGTATTTGGTGGGATCAGATGGGTGTGATTCATTATGAACTGTTGAAGCCGAATGAAACCATAACTTCCCAGACAGCACTGAGACGTTCTTCGGACGTTCAGAAAACGTACTTGGTCACAAGAAGAACATTCAAAAAATGTTCCAGGACGTTTTAAAAATGTCGCATAGACATTCCAGGGATGTACAAATGTCCGGTATAGTCTTATTTAGGTTTCCATGGAACCTTTATGAAACATGTTGAATGAGAATTTGTTAAAGATCAAACTTGTGCCAAACCTTTTAATATTCTCCATTATCGAGGAGATGCAAATGAACTGCGGTGAAGCCTGTATCGATAGATTTGATAGATAACATTTGGGTCTCTTCAATACATTGCAGGTAGTGAAATTTGGTTCCGCGTCAATTTTGAGGTTATGTGAATGTCAATATATTGACTTAATTCTTGATAACTTACATTCTGCCAATAGTTTTGAACTTCTGGAATGGAATCTTTCCAAATCTTCAATACAAAACACATTTTTATGGTTGTTTGGTACTTTTTTCCCTAGTAAAACTATGAATATACATTTGTATAGGTTAAAGATAAAATACTTGGTTTTCATATAACGTCTCGAAAACGTTTTGAAAACGTACCATAGCATGTGCAAACAATGTCCCCAAAATGTGCTGCCCAACACATTGAATGAATGTTCCTAAGACGTTTGGAAAATGTGCTTTTGGAAACCAACATCTGTGGGACTTTGGACACGTTTTTAAAACGTTTTGAGAACTTTCGGTGCTGCTTGGGATTAAGCCGTGCATTGAAAGAAAAACGACCGGAATACTCCAAAAGACACGACAAAGTCATTTTGCTGCGCGACAATGCTCGTCCGCACGTCGCAAAACCGGTGAAAACATACCTCGAACACGGAAAACCAAAGTAGTCAACTTTACCAGAACTGTGGTTCATTTTACCTAAGACATCCATAAAATACGGGATTATCAAACTGAACAGTAACTCTTACCACTTCAGCCAAGTTGGTCATTTGTTTAAGAGTTACCACACATGTTTGTAAATGAGATTCCTGTTTAATGCTTTCCTAACTCTCTGTTCAAGATGAAGTGTATAAGAATATCTAGTAGGATTTACCAATGCCTCTTATATACAATGTTCAATGAAGTCATGAAACATATTACCACCATACATCAATTTTACCAAAATCAATGATTAGATTTATCAAAAGTATGTAATAAAAAAAAATATTATCATCATGAAGTAATCAGTCTCATGACTGGTTTGATGAAATCCTCCAATCCTGTCTATTATCCGCTAACCGCTCAAAAAAAATATGTATATTGAATTTTAAAAAATTGTTAATATTGGAGAATTAAAAATCATTTCACTAATTTGTTCCCAAGATTTCTGATGATGCTGATCAGCATCATCATTATATTGGGAAGTAGATTTTGCGCCGACGGGGATTCGAACCTACCTACCTACCCACCTATCTAAGTGACTAAAGCGTAACCTGCTATCGTTTGAGCTACACTATGATACAGTAACGAGAGATCATAGAACTGAAACATAATGATCAACATCACGTGGTCAGAAGCTCGGGTCATTTCTACAAACTTGCAAAATTTGCATATTGTTTTTCATGTTTTGAAGAAAAAATAGGGAAAAGAACAAGGAAATTTTGCGAAGACGAGAAAAACTTCCCTAAGGAGCACCCAGATGGCAAAAGTTTCAAAAAATAGATCTCATTGGATTCTCTCGGAACCACAAAATGAATCACTAAAATGTTAGCAGAATAGAGTTTTTCAATTCAAGACCATTCAGATCGCCTGTTGTCATACTATACGAGGGTGGATTGATAAGTTTCCGGCCTGACCAAGAAAAACAACGTTTTTAAGAATTTTTTTTTTTTATTTCTCAACATAATCTCCTCCAAGGCTGATACATTTCTCATAGCGGTGTTCTAGTCTAGTAATGCCATCTCTATAGACTGATTCGTCAAGCTCCTCAAAATACCCATTTACAGCTTCGATTACTTCTTCATTGTCCGCAAATCTCTTACCGCCAAGCCATTTTTTGAGGTTAGGAAACAGATAATAGTCACTCGGGGCTAGGTCTGGAGAGTAGGGAGGGTGCGGCATTAATTCAAACTTCAGATCGTTGATTTTAGCCATCGCAACGATTGACGTGTGCGCTGGTACGTTATCGTGATGAAACAAGATTTTTTTCTTCGCCAGATGAGGTCGTTTAATTTTCACTTCGTGGCTCAAACGTTGCAATAAGTCTGCGTAGCATTGACCAGTGATAGTTTTACCCTTTTCAAGGTAATCAATGTATATAATACCTCTTGCATCCCAAAAAACAGTAGCCATAACCTTGTTCGCCGAAAAAATTGTTTTTGCCTTCTTTGGAGTTGGTTCCCCTGGTCCAATCCACTGTTTAGACTGTTCTTTGGTTTCAGGAGTGTAGTGGTGGACCCAAGTTTCGTCAACGGTTACGAATCGACGCAAAAATTCGCTTGGATTACGCTTATACAACGCCAAATTGGCGGTAGAAATGTTCTTTCGAATCAATTTTTGGTCGACTGTTAGCAAACGCGGCACCCATCTTGCACAGAGCTTTTCCATATACAAATGTTGGTGCAAAATATTTTGTACACGTTCATATGACATCTTACAGGTCTCAGCTATCTCACGAACTTTTAATCTGCGATCTTTCAGCACTATTTGATGGATTTTTTCGATCATATCTGGAGTTGTGACCTCAATGGGGCGTCCTGAGCGAGGCTCATCAGAGGTGCTCACATGACCCTTTTTAAACTCGGAAACCCACTGCTTAACGGTTGAATATGATGGGGAGGATGTCCCCAGTGTTGAGTCCATCTCTTCTTTAATTTCCTTCGGCGTTAACCCCTTCAAATAAAAGTATTTGATGACAGCACGATTTTCCAGCTTTTCCATTTTTACGAAAAACACAGAGGCGTCTTGGTCAGCGTGCTCTCAAAACTAAACTAACATGGCGATCGGACTGAAACTATAGCTACAAGCTATCTAAGGATGGTACTATAGAACGCCACCTCAAGGTAGGCCTAGTGGCGCCATCTCTTGGTCAGGCCGGAAACTTATCAATCCACCCTCGTATATTGTATTGTAAAACCGTCATTGAGACTAAAAAATGTTTCATCTAATGGTATCTATAAAATATATATCTTAGTTCAATGGAATTTAACTTTGATGGATGAAGTGATTTTTGACTTTCTGAAAGACTCTATGCGTTCAAGAATCATTTTATTCATCGGAATGATATCTAATCAATTCAAAAAATATTTTTTGATCGAACAAAGATCGAATGTGATTAACCGCGTGACTGTATTCAACTGTCATTTTCGGTTGTATTACGCGAGGTTTGATTTTATATTTCGATTCGTGGATATGGAACAAACGATGGGTAGTGTATACATAAGCATGAAGTCCTCTCTACTACAATACAAAATATAAATATATCACCAACTACACTATTAGAAATAATATGATGTTCAAGTGAAACTCACACTGAACATGTATTCAATGTACAAAAATTGAGTAGTGAGAAATACTATGGAATTTAGTTCTAGAACTACAGTTCTTGTAAAATTCACTTTCTTCGAAGTTATCCATGACAAAACAATGTTGACTAAACACCGATTATTCCCGTAACTATACAGAGCTATCAAATATATATGGTTAGTTATATTTTTTATCCTTTTTTTAGTCAGAGGAATCAGAAAATTTAATTAGAAGTTTATAAGCCGGTATTGGTAATTCGTATAATATCTTTTTTTTTCCGTGAAACACTTAGATGGGACGTCTACCTCACCCGCCGTATTCTCCAGATATTGCGCCATCTGATTATCATTTCTTCCGTTCGATGGCTCATAGTTTGTCTGAGCAAAAATTCACTCCTTACAAAGATGGCCAAAAATGGGTCGAGTCGTAGATTGCATCCAAAGATGATGCGTTCTTCCGACACGGTATTTGTTCCTTGCCCGAAAGATGGTTGGAAGTAGTCGAAAGCAATGGACAATACTTTGATTAATGGATTCTTTGATTTTCATTCAAAATAAATAATTTTTTTCATTAAAAAAACGCTACGAATTAATTCCAATTCCTAATAAATATATCATTAAATCTATCTTCAGAGGATTGGCGATGGAGAAAAATCCACTTTATAAACATATTTTCTTAATATCGACTCTGCTACTAATTAAACATTCAACACAATATTGTTTCATAAACCGATTCTGACAAATGAAATTTCATGAGATCTGATCAGAACATTGTCCAAGATTTTATGAGATTTTGCGAGATTCAGTGAGATTTGGCGAGAATCAATGGTTTTTCTTAACCAGGGTTCTTCGTCTGATATGAAATTTTCTAAGTAACGATTTAGCTCGTCGATCTCATAGTTCTGGCTTAGCTCGAAACTCGAATCGATCGAAATTTCGAGCCGATCCGAGACAATCTTCGATCCAGATCGAAGATCACGGCAACACTAAGAGTTTCCCTTATTTCATTTTTACATAATTTATTTCGAAGATTGGGAAAAGAACAAAAAACCACCCTTACAGCAGCAAAGATTTCATCAAGATTGCAGAAATCGAACATTTGAAACATTGAAATTTCTCTGTGATATTGCTGTATGACACAATGAGATTTCAAAGCCCCTTCAAAAACATTGCAACGTACGCTAATATTACATTTCAGACAATATTTTTGAAGTATTTCTGAAATATTCCAGAACATTTAAAAAATATTTCATTGTAATATTTCTCTTATGATATATCTAAGATATTGAATACAGCTAATATTTCAATTGACAGATTCTTGACATACACTGAAAAAAAGGTATGGCTCTCACAGCTCTACTATTTATGTGTTCTTAATTGCTATCAGGAGGTATAAGGATGCCAGTATAGCTCCCACCGTCGACAGATTGCTATGATAGCGACGCGTTCGGCTGTGGGAGCTATACTGGCATCCTTATACCTCCTGACAGCAAGAACACACAAATAGTAGAGCTGTGAGAGCCATACCTTTTTTTCAGTGTATTTCTGTGGAAGGATATTGAACCGTAATGAAGATGAAAGATTAAAATCTAATTGAGACATTACTGAAATCTATGGTGCTGTATGGGACATCTCCATTGGACCTATTTGAGTCCCTTGTGAAAATCAAAACTCAAGGAAGCGGGTATTGGAACGAATGAAGCATTGAAAAAGGTTTCAATCCCCTCGTAAGGTGCACTCAAATTACCCTTTGTTTACGCTTCCCGATAGTGAGTGGGATTCTTCAACACAATCGGTTCTGTTTTATAGAAAAAATATCTACTTTCTATAGATATCATTTCTATAAAAAAAGAAGTGATTCTCTCAGGAATCTCAATTGCTATTTCCAGGCCTTCATATACGCTTTATTTTCACCAGGACCGAATTTTCCAATGAAGAAAATCAAAATTTATTTCTCTTCTGAATAAAATCTTATGTGCCTCGTTATAATCATTTTTGTAAATGGACTCACTTGTATTTCAGGAAAATTTGCCAACATAAGCATCACGTAACTCAACATGTCAGCTGTCGTATCGGTTCCCTATAAGTAATACAATTATAAAAATTATTATCTGTTTAGGAAAATCTGCCATGAACTCAAATCAAAATATTGATCCTATATATGGGACATAAAAACAACTCCCCCCCCCCCCTCAAAAAACCAGAATATCTGTTTGTTTGTTGAATTTTAAGTCCCCCTGAAGATATTTGAAAATGTTTCATTCAACAGCCTTGATTTGTCAATTCGGTATTCTGTCGAGGATCTTGGGATTTCTAACCCCCTGATATTTGAGTTTCAAGTAACGTATATGAAGAGATTTCAATTATTTACCGCGAGTATTATTGTGCTAACTTGATCAAAAATTTGTTGGTCTGTGATTTCATCTCCGTTGTGTTTAAGATCCATGAAAGTATCTAAGAAGGTCTCTTCTGTAGAAATAAAATATGTGATTAATTTATAAGTATTCCTCATAAAAATCCTAATGAAGATGGGAAAAGTTGTATGAACGAAAACCAAACACGAAGAAAACCTACTATACTATACTTGATGCTACCATCAATGTTGAGAAACGATGAAGCACCACAATTTTCGGATTTTATATTGAATCGTGAGTCTCAATTAGGCCTGAAAAAGCGCACTGAGAAAACGTTTATTCCAGCCAAACAAAATTGTGGTTGAAATGAACGCCAAAAAAATTTTTGGTTGACTGAAATTTGGTCCATAATAATCAACAGTTCCTTACAGACAAATGAATTTTATTTCTCACAAACAAATTTTATTTCAGCCAACCAAGGAGTTTCTTTGCGTTCATTTCAACCACAATTTTGTTTGGCTGGAATACACTGTGTTTTTAGTGGGTTTGTTTTTAGAATTTTGCTAGATACGGAACAAATGATTGGACGAAATAAGCTTCTTGGGATATTTTCATTTATATTCGGAGTTTACAAAAAAGGTTTTACCACCGAGAAATAATGGAAGGAAGCGTGTTTCCTTCAGCCCAAATAGGAATTAACAAATGGCCCAATTTTCACTCATATTGGGCCAGAAACCATGAAAAAGAAATGGCCCAAGCTTGGCAAAAGCTTGAGATCATCACCTCATCATGCCACGTTTGGCACCTAACTTTAGGCCATAATACAACACTCAATAAGGCGCAATGGATCATGATACATGCACACATCGAGAGAAAAAGCATGCTCTAAACGTAAGGGAACACTTCACGCTTCTAACGCATTCGTTATAACGTGCGTTGAATGCATGAGCCCATGCTTTTTGTGCATGAGTCCCCATGCCTTCTAAGCATGTGACCATGCGTTGGGAGCACGTTATAGCAACAGCGTTAGAAGCGTGAAGGGCTCCTTTGCATTTGGAGCATGCTTTTTTTCTCGGTGCACAGAAAAAAGTATTTCTTTTAATCTAAGGAATTATTATTTCAACAGGCCCATATAGATATTTCTTTGATAGAAATAAATATTTTGTTCATGTAAAAAAATTTATCATCTGGTCCATCATTTGAATAACAAATTTGTTTGTATCAACAAAATATTTATTTGAACTCATTCGAATAACAATTTCTTAGATTCGAAGAAATGCTTTGTATTATGAATTTTTTCGAGTTTGGCTCGTGTGACCAAACCAGACCTGGCCTAAGTTGTGTATATTAAGTCTTGACAAGCTTTAACCTGATATTACATACTTCTTAGAGGAAAAAATGACGTCATTCTGCATGCCATTTGTACCATGAAGAATCATGTCACATCAAAATAATAATTCAAGTAGTAGTCTGGTAACTTGTATTAATTAATTAAAGTATAATTTTTTTTGTATAATCAATCCACAAAATCTGTAAACGTGATTTTCTCGGAACAACGTTTTTACGGTTTTCTTGCACTAAAATACTCGAAACTGAATTCATAAAAAAATCTGAAATTTTCAGGGTTGATTCTTTGACACTTCATCTAGGTCTGTACAGAGGCCGAATTGTAAATTTCGAAAAAAATTTTTTTTCCCAACATTTTTTTTTCGAATTTCAAAAATTTCAGATTTTTTTATGAATTCAGTTTCGAGTATTTTAGTGCAAGAAAATGTGCTCCGATGGTAACTATCTCAAGTAACACAAGAAGTTCTGAGAATGTGCTCGAACATTCTAAGAATGGTCCAGCACCTTCTTAGACTGTTCGAGCACATTCTTAGAACTTCTCGTGTTACTTGGGATGGTATCCTCTTGAATAGTCGATTTCCGACCATCCACTCAAGTAATTGCTGCAGCTACTTAGTAGTCAGGACAAGTAACACGTTAGCTGTCTCAACTAATTCAAAATACCTCAGGTATTCACGTTAGTTGGTGCAACTATCGAGTTACTTGTCCTGACTACTAACTAGCTGGAGCAACTACTTGAGTAAATGGTCGAAAATCGACTATTTAAGTAGTTGCTGCAACTATTTCTTTTGTTCCGTGTGGTTAGATAAACTCGCCAAATCTTATTGAATCTTGCACAATGTTTTGACCGAATCCTATCCACCCATTTTCAATGAAATTTAATCAGATGAGTGTATTTTTTCGATGTGATTCTGATTGAATCTCGCCAAATCTGATTAGATCTTCCCCAATGTTCTAACCAAATCCTATTGAATTTCATTTCGTCAGATTCTATGGATTTTTTTAAACAGGGTTCGTAAAAAATTTTCTATCCAACCGAATGAGCTGAAATTTGGATATGTTATTCTACTTATCAACATCTCTCGCAAGAAGGAGGATCTTTTTTTTCGTCCATAACTTTCCATTTTACAGCCCTGTAGAGAAATAAATATATTTCCACTGAGGAAAATGTTACTTTTTTTCAAGTTCGCCATTTTGTTGCTTCTCAACGAAATTGTTTAATCCTAGTTCCGACCAGAATGACAAGCTTCCTAAACAAAGATCTTTGTGAGTTGTTCATTTCAGCTGTCCTGGAACGGCACAATCATGTGGGCCAGACACCCACCTCTTTTGAGAGCTCACTTTGATGCTAAAAATCGTTCACAATAAATTATTTGAAAAAAAAAATTTGTTTGTGTACTATTAACTATACTTGATAATATATAAAAATATCAAACCAATCCCACACAACACTCGTTGTCTGAAAGACATAATTAAGAATGATGCAAGAAGTCTTATGCAACATGAATAGACATCTTTTAGAAGGCTTAAGAGGATACCAGAATTACCATCGGAGCACGTTTTCTTGCACTAAAATACTCGAACTGAATGAATAGAAGAATCTGAAATTTCCAGAGATGATTGTTTGAGACCTAATCTACACTGAGAAAACAGATATCTTGAAAAATACCATAATTTCTAGATTTTTGGTGTTGGTCTGACCCGAGTGAAAATATTTACGTGAACGAACCTCTAAAAGTCCTATAATTTCTTGGACTTTTATAAAGAAGTATGGTACCTTCCTTATAAAAGTCCAAGCCATTATGGTACTTTTAGAGGTATCTCCACGTAAATATTGTGACTCGGGTCAGACCAACGCCAAAAATCCATAAATTATGGTATTTTTCAAAATGCCTTTTTCTCCGTACAGACCTAGATTAGGTCTCAAACAATCATCTCTGGAAATCTCAGATTTTTTCATTTATTCAGTTTCGAGTATTTTAGTTCAAGAAAACGTGCTCTGATGGTAACTCTGGTATCCTCTTAAACTCTTCTTACTTCTAAAAGATATTTTCAAGAACGTTTTCAGAAACCTTTTAGAAATTCCCGAAAGATTTCTTTGAGAAAATTCTAAAAGGTTTCTGACACCGTTCTTGAAGATATCTTTTAGGAGTAAGAAGAGTTTAACACTTCTAAAAGATGTCTATTCATGTTGCATAAGACTTCTTTCATTATCCTTAATTATTCCTGAAGATATCCTTCAGACAACGAGTGCTGTGTGGGATTGAATTTTATTTTCCCCAGAATATAAACATCTCCGAAAAAAGCCTAAAAAAACGTGCAAGTTACCAGGCTACTACCTTAATATTGGCACGAATGTGCAATCATTAGAAGCATGAAGATGCGGTATAGATTCATAAATAACCAATGTTTCTACATCGGTTCAATATTGGTTCACCATGCTTGGCAGCTCAATCTTTTGCCAAGTTTCAGCCACTTCCCACGCAGCATTTCAGTTCTAAAAGATATCTCAGGCCAAATTCAAGAAGTCTTATACAACATGAAAAGATATCTTTGAGAGATCTAAAACAGTTCTTACTTCTGAAAGATTTCTATAAGATGTCTAAAAGATATAATCTCGGAAGAAAAGTCTTAGATCTTTTGAAAGATATCTTTTAGATGTCTGTTGAAAGTAAGAACTATTTTAGACATCTTTTCTTTTAGACAAGGATATCTTTTCATGTTGCATAAGACTTCTTAAACTTTCCTGAACAGTTAGTTCCTCAAGATATCTTGAAGACCAAAAGTGCTGTGTTGGTTGTTGTATTGGCATTTCTTATGGAACATGGTATGGGTTTCCAAATAACAAATAATGAAAATTGGTTCATCATGCTTGGCAGCCCCATATTTTGCCAAGCTTGCACCCGTTGTCATGTCCACATTTTCTATGAAACCCGGTACGAGTTCTGAAATAATCAACAGTTGTGAACTGTGGAAAGGAAGTTTTGACTTCATATTGTGTCATGACTGAATTTAAGACGCAGCCGAAAAGAGCCTATTTTGAGTGTGAAGTGAACACAAAAAACCATCGCCGACACAATGGAAAAGGCTGAATTTCAGTTTATTTTCAAATTAAGACGCAGCAAATTTAAGCCACACTTTTTACAGTGTATATTGAACCAATATTGGTTCACGATGCTTGGCAGTCCAAGATTTTGCCAAGCTTGGACCAGTTGTTAGTATTGGCATTTTCCACCTGGGAGTTTTCATTTTTACAATTATTATAAACTAGTGTGGGGAATTACAAAAGAACTAGGCGTCCAATTGAAACGAACCGAAGCTTATTACCCATACACCCCTGGAGAAGTTTTTCCGGTTCATTTCCATGAACTTGCAAAAATTCCATATCATTTTCCATATTTTGAGGAAAAAATGGGGAAAAGAATAGGGCAAACTTGCAAAGACGAGGAAAACTTTCCTAAGGGACAGCACTACACTCCCGAAAGAATTCATAAGGAATTCTTATCGAACTTATTGTGTTCTTTATGAATTCTTCAAGAATTCTTTTGAAACTATGGTGCTATGTGCGTATCTTCCGTTTTGTATCCTCTGGCGTGTAAACTACACTGAGAAAAATGTGTTTCGTTGAACTAGCAATCACAGAATTGTTGGCATTTTATTGTTGGAAATAGAATATTTTTTGTTCTTATAGCAATACATGTTGTCTTGTTAACAATAGAATTGTCAATTCAGCAATGTTAACGGTCATATTTTTACGATTTTTATTGTAGGTTGACATATGACAATGCTGAATTGTCACATATCAACCAGCAATAAAATTGCTAAATTGACAATTTTATTGTTAATAAGACAACTATATATTGCTACAAGAACAAGAATTATTGTATATTCAACAATAAAATGTCAGCAATGCTCTTATTGCTAGTTCTACGAAACACATCTTTCTCAGTGTACATAAATACATATATGTCAAGTTTAAATAATTTTTCCCCCCAAAAAAACACGTCTTTTCTCAAACCTGGAGTAAATTTAGAATTTCACAATTTTTCCGAGTTTTTGTTAGTGCACATACACGGAAAAAAATGAACTGTTAATTCTTCCAGAATTCCGGTTACTATATGGACAGCAAGGAATATCTGTGACTTTCACTGGAATTCTTGTTAAATTTACCGGAGCCCTTGTTAAATTTGCCGGAGACTTGATTCATTTAACTAGAATTCCGGTTAAAATAGCAGTAATTTTTGCTGTCCATATATTAACCGGAGTATTTTGTTCCGTGTAGAAGAATAATGTATGAAAGAAGAATAATGTGGGAAACTTCATTTGCAAGACGCTTTATAAATGTGGAGATTTATTGTGGAAAACATTTTTCTAATCGCTTGAAATATACATGAAAATATCCCAAAAAGTTCGTTCCATTCAATCATTTTTTTTGTGCACACAAACAAATCTAAAAAAAATTTGTTTTCAAGCCTGTTTGAGAATTTCTTCTTAAAAATCAGATTCAATTCAATTTTTATTGTTCTCATCAGTACTCACTTTCGTGAATTTTGGAATTTTCTTCGTTGATTGTTATTTTCTTTTTATGAATCACCTGTATGGAATTGATAATACAATTATGTCCAATGTGCCTCTGATTATTATTTCCATTATGATTAATGTAACATCGAACTCACGTTCCTTACGAAGTCATTCCAAGACTTCAAACACGTATTGAATTCCTTTCCCAATCGAGTTCTCGTGAAAATGAAATCCGGCCACAAATAAACTCTGGTAATCCTTAGAAACATAATCTCACTTATTCTGGAATCATTCAGGAAAATTGTTGACAATGATTTAATATTTGAGGAAAGTTGATCAATAATTCATAGAACATTCTATGCGTTCGTACCTATGTATGATGTATACGAAATTACAATTCTGAAGATTTTGTACGTCCATTTGAACGCCAACAGCGGTTTCTGATGAACAAATAAACGAAAAATAAATCAAACTTTCAACAATTGAAGGGCCGGGTCGGATCATTCGTTGTGCACGTGACCTTTCGTCTAGTGCACCTGAAAATAGGCAACCGCCAGTAATCTCGTTGGAGGACTTTTATGATAAAATAAAGTAAGATATTTGCGATACTAAAAAAACTTCCAGCGGGAAAGGTGGTACTAATATATTCAACAACACTTTGACAAATTTTGAGACATTTCCGTACTGTAGATTAGAACCAATCACACATGTAATGGAAAAAAGCCATATGCATGGATTAAACCGATTCGTTTTTCATTGGATCTGTGATAATTTCTAGTCTACAGAAGGGAATTGTCTCAAAATTTGTCAAAGTGTTGTTGAATACATTTGCAACAACTTTCCCGCTGGAAGTTTTTTTTAATATCGCAAATTTCTCATTTTATTTCATCATAAAAGTCCTTCATTGGGATTAGCGGTGGTTGCCGCTTTCAGGTGCACTAGACGAAAGGTCACGCGCACAACCGATTACTCAATTCGGCCCTTCACTTCTAGGAATGGAGTAGATAATGTTCAATAGGAAGCTGTGGAATTTTCCCCTGGAAAGTGTGGAAAATAAAGGTTCTTCGTGAATAGAAAACAGTTCACCACACCAAGAAAGAACCATATAAAACCCTTCAAAACACGAGTAGGGTAAGATGGGGCAAAATGACCATTTTCGTGTTCAGTGAAAGTTTGAACGCCTAGCTACAAATGACAAAGGTTTTATGTACACTGTAAAAAAAATTTGTTGAATTCCAAACAAAAATGCTTGAAAAGTTACAAACTTGGTTTGGAAAAATAATTTCCGAACCTTTTTTGTAAATTGCCGAACAAAAGTTTGTGAATTTTCAAAAATCTTCGTGAAATCACAAAATTTTTTGAATGTTTACAAACTTTTGTTTGGTAATTTACAAAAAAAGTTTGTGTAAAAAACTGCCAAACTTCTTTGGCAGTTTAGGAAGTATATTTTTTACAGTGTAGGTTGAACTCACTATAAGGTATAGTTGTTTACAAATGGTTGTTTTACCCCGTGGTCATTTTACCCCATCTTACCCTACCTCAAAAGCTTACAATGAGTTTGAACAATCATTTAACATTAATCAGAATGGTTTCAAAATACAGAAAATTCTCCCAGATTTCTGTAATCTTACCACATAACATATCGATTGTACATGGTATCAGATAATGAATCATCTCGAATTCCCCACCACCAACTTCCTTTTCTAATTTTTTCACAAGAATTTTGGATTTTTCCATAAATGCATCAACGAAGGAATCGATACTTTTTGAATTGAATGTCGGTGTTATTATTTTACGATGTACACGACTTAAATGTGCTGAAATGATAATGTATTTGGGATTATTCGCAACTCGTATGAATATTGAAAAAATTCTCACCTGAAGCAGTAGCTAATCCTTGACCTCCTAATGGTTTCATAAATTTATACATGAAACTTTTCTCTTCGGTCTTTGAGCTTATCAATATTTTCTACAATTTACAGATGATATTTATTCATTTATTTCTTTTTCTTTAGCAAAAATTTGAAATACTGATACGTGAAAGGTTTAAGGAATTTATTTTTAACCTTCTCCTGATGACTTTCATTCTAAATTCCTTAAAACTGATAACATTTACCTTGATTTGTTCCGGTTCGTATATAACAAAAACAGGATTCGATCCAATCCAAACGCAAAACGGCGATGGATAAGCGTTCATGAATCTGATGGATTGATATAACCAATCTATAAAGCAGATATTGAAATATTGGATATTAAAAATATTGATCAAACGAATATGAGTTTAAAATGTCTAAAAGAGCCCTAGGGAATATATAAGTTGAGTTGTCAAAAGGAAGTGTCACTTTTACACTAAAAGAAAACGCAAAATCATTCTTAGTGTAACTTTGGTTTCAGTTTCTACAACATTCCGTTGCATCCTCAACACTTCATTTTCACCAGGGAATTTTTATTTCAGAACTGTTAGACTCTCTATATTTGCAATGAAAACAGCTCGTCAAAATGCCATCAAGTTGACGTCATTTTGACGTAATTGCTCCCGAATTGAAACATGTTTTTAATTATATACAAAGTATATAAAAGATTGAAAATTCTCTAAGGAGGTAATTCATAAGAACGGAGGAAAAAATAGAACAATGGATCAATCATTTAGAAGATCTGTATAAAGGAGGCGATGATATAGGATTTTTAGAGAGGGAAGAAGATGTTGATGAGGAAGAATTGGGAGATTCGATTTTGAGATCAGAATTCGACAAGGCTTTAAAAGAATTGAAAAATAACAAAGCGCCAGGAATAGATGGCGTAAGTGGGGACCCTATCAAAGCCTCCAGTCGAAGAACTCGTGACGCACTGTTCGAATGGGTCAGAGATATGTATGAAAATGGAGAAATACCGAAAGATTTCCAAAAGAATGAAATTGTCGCCATTCCGACAGTGGCGTAGCAAGGGGGCGGTGGGGGCGGACCGCTCCGGGTGCCAAATTCAAGGGGGTGTCAAATTTTGGTTCGCATTCAAATTTTACTGGATTACAGTTTCTTCTATGTTTTTTTTACAAAAGAAGATGAACTGCCAGGCGAGGGAGGGTTCCGCTATCGCGTCCACCCCGGGTACCATTTGGTCACGTTACGCCACTGCATTCCGAAAAAACAAGGAACAGACAAATGTGAGAACTACAGAACGATTAGTTTAATTTCACATGCCTCGAAAATACTGACAAAAATTATATACAGGAGGATAGAAAATAAAATAGAGAGTAGATTAGCGGAAGATCAGTTCGGTTTTAGGAAAGATAGGGGAACGCGAGAAGCAATTTTAGCACTCAGAACAGTGTTAGAGGAAAGACTGGAGGTCAAAAAGTCTGTGTATATAGGTTTTTTAGATATACAAAAAGCATTCGATAATGTTGATTGGGAGAAAATGTTTGCGATTTCGAAGAAGGTAGGAATTAATTTTAAGGATGGGAGAATAATATATGAATTATATAAGAATCAAACCACAATAATAGAAATAGAGGGTCAAAAAGGAGAAGCACAAATTAGAAGAGGGGTGAGACAAGGATGCTCACTATCGCCATTGATTTTCAATTTGTATATAGAAGAAGCGATGAACAAAGTGAAGGAGCAAATGCAATTGAAATTACAGATTCAAGGTGAAAGTGTAAGCATGTTGAGATTTGCGGATGACATAGCTATATTAGCTACGAGTGGTGCTGAGTTAGAAAATACTCTCAACACGATGAAAACAATATTACTAGAAAACTATTGCATGAATATAAATAAGGACAAAACAAAATTCATGATTTGTACAACAGCGAAAACATCAAGGAGAACGAAAATCAAAATAGATGCAGAGACAATTCGGCAAGTGAAAGAATTTAAATACCTAGGGAGCCTAATTACAGAAAACGGTAAAAGCGAGAGAGATAAGAGATATAAGAGCAAGAATAGCACAAGGAAAAGTGGCTCTCCACCAAAAGGAACAGTGACTGTGTTCGAAGAATATTAGCTTAGCAGTAAGGAAGAAATTCTTGAAGAGTTACGTTTGGAGCACAGCATTATATGGTTGTGAAACTTGGACAATTGGAAAAACGGACCAACGAAAACTTGAAGCTTTTGAAATGTGTTATAGAAGAATGCTTGGGATAAAGTGGATAAAGTAAAAAATGAAGAAGTACTTGAGAAGGTAAATGAAAAAAGAAGTCTTTAGAGACAGGTCGTGGAAAGAAGAAGTAATCTGATAGGGCACACATTAAGGCATGATGGCTTATTGAAAATAATATTGGAAAGAAAAATGAATGGTAAAACTCGAAGAGGTACACCTATAGATTAAGTTATATGAAGCAATTTATACAAGATAAGGGTTGTCGTAGGTATGCAGAAATTAAGCGGTTAGCGGGTAATAGACAGGGTTGGAGGATTCCATCAAACCAGTCATAAGACTGATTACTTCATGATGATGATACAAAGTATATATAATTCTATGAAAATTGTGCACAATTACGAAAATTTTCCCTACTCGGTTTCTCGCAGGGTTTCATAAGGAGAATAGAATTTTTCAATACAACAACTTACCCACAGAATTATTTGCGATCATTTGAATAGCATTTCCAATAATTGGTAGAGTTTTCAAACTGGGAAATTCAGTCACTTTTTGGGACATCCGTCGTTTACGAACATGAACTAGCATTAAAAAATAAGCCATGATCAAGCCAATTCCTACGAACACTTGAAATATCATTTTGTACGGCAAACGCCTAATCTTCAATTAATTCGTGAAAATTCAATGACATTGACTTTTTACGAGAAATACCACGATCAGGAATGTCCCAAGACACGATGTACTCAAACTTGGTATGCATATCATTTTCGTTTGCAGGTACCTTATATACTTTCAGACTACATAGATCTCTGCACGTGTAGTGTACTTTTATACGCAGGAATTCTCTTTTTCATGCATGTCCATCAACCCTTTGAAATCTTCTTTTGAAATGATTTGAATACTTTTTTAACAAAATAAATCGTCAAATATTGATCAACATTCCACGCAGCAGTGTTGTATCAGCATAATTGAATGAAACTGAAGTTCAAATCGTTCATCGAAATGAATTATAAATTCATGGTAAAACATTCAAATACGATACCTCGTTTAGGAGAGATGATGATGTATGATCGAGTTCAGTGACTCATAGTATTTATCGATTTCATTTTGATATTGTGTCAATCAATGATCTTTAACGATCAACTCGAAAGATTAATGGATGCAAATTTTTTATTTCATGCTTTAGAAATTCTTTTGAGAACACTCAGAGAAAAAAATAGTTGGAATTACTATTGAAATGGGTGGGAAAGGACTCAACTATGACTGATAATATATGTTCCACTATTTCGTAGTCCAAATAAAAATATTGACTGCAGAAATTACTATTTACATTGGTTACGTTTACAATAGAATAGTTAGTAGAACCATTAATCAGCCAACTATTCATAGTTGAGTCCTTTCCCAAGTATTACTATTAATTTACTATTTTTTTTCTCTCAGTGAAGTGATTTTGTAGATGAGTAATTTCAATTCTGGCTATTTTGGCGAATTCTTTGTCTCCACGTATTTGTGGATCGCTAAGCAGATAAGTAGGGGAGAGCGGGGTACAATGTGACACCTTTGCTTCCTCGTTAGAGGGAAGCTTTGTGATCGTTTCGAGGAGCCGTAGATTTTTTTGTCTCCAAACTCAAAGTCTCTTAGACCAAAATATGCCTCCAACCTTGAGGAAAATTTTTGGTTTCAAATCTGGCTGTGTGCCTGTCTGTAAAAATTCTCATTTATTCTCATTCAAAAAAATTCAATGAGAATGAATGAAGTTTCTGCATCGGAAATTTCTTATTGAGTGAGCTGATTTCTCATTGAATTTTTCTTTGAGAATCAATCGGCATTATCCTACATACTTTGGGGAAAAATTGAAAAATAATGTCGATTGAATCAATCGGTTTCAATCAGATTTTTCTACACTGTAAAAATTTACCAAAAAATTCCAGCGAATTTGTTGCTAAAATTAAAAAATTTGAATTATATTTTTTTTCTTCTTTTTATAGAGATCTTGTAGTAGTGATTCTGTACATTCTTTATGTCAGAACCCAGACAGCATTGAATGTCCTGTGGACGTTTTGGAAACATAACTTTAGTTTTGCGCGCTTCGTCTCCGTGGGGTAGGTTTAAATACGTTCAGAGAACGTTCATTTTTGATGCACCTGAATACGTTCCCAGTACGTCTTTTTCATCTACCACGGGACGTTCTCGTTATGTTTCCCAAACGTACTTTCATGAAAACTAACCTATACAAACATACGCGTAGTATCGCAGAACGTCATCGACATCTTCATTGAGCACGTCCCCAGAACGTCGCATGGTGGACATAAATTGAACATCACAGAACATTTGTATGTCCCTGGGACGTACATGCGACGTTTTTAGAACGTCCTGGGATGTTATTTGGACGTTTTCTGTGAGAGCAAGTACGTTTTATGAACGTTCAGAAAACCTCCCGATCCTATCCGGGAAGGTTATCCAGGAACTCGATAACTAATCATGTAAGGGACGAAGAAATGATATCCTACCTAACGTGGTTTGAACTTATATTCCTACCTGCCTACCGACTGAAATCTAATACCTTAACCGTTGAGCTACTGCGCGATTTAGCAGATGGTCACCTTACAGAGCTATAAATTGCATGACATTGAATTGATGAGTTTGTATCCGATTTTCCTGTCATGAGACCAATGAGATTGTATTGGATTTTTCTGCCATGAGACCAATGGGTTTGTATTGGATTTTTCTTACATTACAGTAATGCGGTTATATTGAGTTTTCCTTACAATAGAGCATTGAATATATATTGGTTTTTCTTGACTTTGGAGTAATGAATTTTCTATGCACAGGAACAATGGATTTGTATAGAATGTTCCCCAGAGCACAATTACATGAAGAAGAACTCTACAAGAGTTCTTCTCAGAGATAACATTGAGATTACTCATAAGGATATCATGCAGTCATCAGACGTACGAGGACTCTTTGTGAAGAACTCTATGGGATATCTTTGAAAAAAGGACATTATGATTTAATGGAATGAATATCAAATAGTTATCATATCTCAAGTGTCTTTCAAAAGACCACTTGATATCTTTCTCAAGATTTCATTTTGATTTCACAAGAATGATGCTCAGAAGTTGATATCAATGATGCAAGATGTCCGCACACGCAGACATTTTTTCTTCTCTACTCTCTATACTGAACATAAAGGTTATGAAACTGTTCGATACTGAAAGTGTTTGTTTAATAATTACTAGATCACTTTTTAAATTATCATTCATGATACTTCTTACACATAAGTAACGCTGAAATCATATGTTCCAGTAATTGAAACAATCAGGTATGTAATACAGCTTATAATTTTCTGTGAGTGCATTGATGACGTACGTTGAACATTTTTTAAATGTTCAAATGTTTATGCATTTGTCTATTACTCATTGAATGTTCATTGAACGTTTAGCGATCATTTCATCCTCTTCGAGTTTTTATAAACTCATTTTTATTTTTATTCATTTATTTTTTTTTCATGAATTCGAATGTTCCATTTCAGTTTCCTGTGTTATTAAAATTTACCCAAGTAGCACAAAAACTTCTCAAATATGCTATGGTGACTCTATGAATGTGAAAGCGATGTGCGAATGAGACTATTTTGGATAAATTCGTTAAGATATTCTATGGAGGGGCATAGCACATAATTATTCGAAACAGTCTCATTTGGAAGTTCTATGCATGTTTGTAGGATTTTCCAAACACGCTCTTAGCATTTCTAACCAGTGATGCCAGCATTTGGTCGACCGAGTCGATTTTTCCTCTCCATCACATCTGTCTGTATAGGAATGTCACACACACAATCAAACCTCCGACAAAATAAATTTGATTGTATACAGCGTGGAGGGGGAAAATCGACTCGGTCGGCCAAATGCTGGCATCACTGTTTCTAACCTCTTCTGCTACTTGGGTATTTGATGAGTGTACCAGCAAATTATAGTTTTTAATTCATAGAATCATGTGCGAAATTGTAAAAATAACGAATCCCCGATGAGGAATCACGAGAAAAGATTTCCATTCAGCGTAACCACCGATCTTTCATGTAGGACATCGATGGAATGAAGGTGAAAAAATGGGAGTCGTGAACATCCCTACTCCAAATGTCCGACAGTTCCAGACAAAAATCTTGTTGTCAGGTTCCCAGTCGGTTTTTGTCCCGTACAATTCCAGACGATACTGACAAAATATATTTCAGCCGCCTCTGACGGGCTCGGCACTTGCTTGATATGTCCGACAAATCCAGATAAAAAAATTTTTCATCACGTTTTGTCAGGTTCTTAGTCGGTTTTTGTCCCGTACAATTCTAGACGATACTGACAAAATATTTTGTGATAGTTTTTCTCCGGTTTGACATGCTGTGTGAATCAAATAGAAACTGCATGAAATACCCGATGATTTTTTCGGGCGGATAGTGACTGGTTTTTCGGCCTGTGAAATCCGAGTGAAATCAATCAAAAAATATTTTGTCCGGTTTTTACCGGTTTTTCATACTGTAAAATACCGCTTGGATGAAATATTCGAGAGTCTTTCCGTCGGATTGTGACTGGTTTTTCGGCTTGTGAAATCCAAGTGAGACCAGGCAAAACATATTTCGTCCGCTATTGACTGGTTTTCCATACTGTAAAATACAGCTTGGATTAAATATTCGAGGGTACTTTCCTTCGGATTGTGACTGGTTTTTCGGCTTGTGGAATCCAAGTGAGACCCGGCAAAGAATATTTTGTCCGCTATTGACCGGTTTTCTATTCTGCGATATACAGTTTGGATAAGATATTTGAGGATGTTTTTGGTCGAAATTCGATTGATTATTCATGCTATGAAATCTGAATAGTATTGAATAAAAAACTTCTGACTATATAGTATTTTCTCTGGAATATATCGCCCTTGAGGGAATTCACTTCATTCTGACCAAAACGTGTTATTTTTTCTACAATTTTTTGGCGGAAAAATAAAGTGTTTTGGCCAAAATGGAGTAAAATTTCCTAAAGGGGATTTCCAATACTATGAAGTTCGTACCATCAAACGGGAGAATGGGATCACGCGCAGGGGTGGACTGACCCGTCAGGACACTGGGAGATTTCCCGGTGCGCCCTTCTCTTCAATATATAGAATATATTCTCGGCGCCCTGTTACGTTTCTGGTTTTATAGAGTCTGGCGCCCTCGTTGTGTCAATTCCACCGTCCTTTCGAAGGTGTCAGTTCACCCTTGATTACGCGACGGAAAAAATGTTGAATAAGTTCTCAACTGATTTTTCAAAGGATAAAAGTGTTAGATAGTGAGCATTCAACAATCCTATTAATCACATAATTAGTTCATTCAACATCTTTTCTGGGTGATCCTATTTACCTTCAAATGACCCTGTTCACCCCGTTTCACGGTACCCATATAGCACACGAATAATGCTCTGTCAAGAACAAGAAAAGAATTCTTTGAGAACTTTTTTCGAACTAATGAATTCACAAAGAGCTCTGAATGAGTTCAATGTTTAGGACATTAACCCTCAGTTACCTCACGTATTTTCGGGTATTTTGGTCAACTTTTCGTTATGCGATGTACTTAACCAAATGAAACTTTTTCAATGATCAGAAATGTACTTTGGTTCCTTTTCTTGTTCCAAATCATAGCTCCTCATCCCTACAAAAAGGAGATTAAATTTCAAAAATCTTCTGTTCCCTTCAGAGGGATAACGAGTTCTTTGAAAATACTGAAACAATTCTTCCAGTATTTTTAGAAAATTTGTTAATTTCTTAAACATTGAACTTTTTTGAAGCTCGTTATGAATTCATCAGTTCAGAAAGAGTTTTCTAAGAATTCTATTCTCGTTCTCAGAAGGAAATTCTTCTGGTGCTCTATGAGTAAGTTGTACGTAAATACTATTTATCAGACTTCGACTGGTTCTCCAACCACTTGAAATCCGGATAGTAAAACCCGAGGCCTCAAAGATCGCCTTATAGACGTGGATCAAATTTATGAGTATTCGAACGTTTCAAGAACCTTCACAAAACGCATATTAAACTAAAGTAAATTTAACATTCACCTGAAGAGCTTGTTGTGTCGTCTTAGGGCATTGAATAAAAAATTCTTACAAATATATTTCGTTCAGAACTGACGGGTTTTGTGCATCGTAAATGCAGTTAAGAGCCGTATAAGGTATTTTTTCACGTATACATTATTCCAAGGTAACTAATTTTCCATCCTGCCGAATCAAAACAGCGAGGTAAGCAAGATGAAGAAACATTGTTTCAGTTATGATCCTTCCTTCGAACTACCTTGTATTTATATTAGGAGCTGCGTAAATTGATATTTATGGAGTTGTTGATCTACGGGTGTACACTGTGAAAAATATACTCCCTAAACTGCCAAAGAAGTTTGGCAGTTTTTTACACAAACTTTTTTTGTAAATTACCAAACAAAAGTTTGTAAACATTCAAAAAATTTTGTGATTTCACGAAGATTTTTGAGAATTCACAAACTTTTGTTCGGCAATTTACAAAAAAGGTTCGAAAATTATTTTTCCAAACCAAGTTTGTAAATTTCCAAGCATTTTTGTTTGGGATTCAACAGATTTTTTTTACAGTGTAATATTGTTTGATGGAAAAGGTAATCGAAACAGTGTTTTTCCAACTCAATCACATTAAGGTGATACTAGCGGCGTGGCAGCGGCCAAATCATTCATGACAAACTACGAGCAAACGCTTCAATTCAATCAAAATATCGTTCTGTACAGCATTTCTACTTGAATCAGAGAAGTGCTGTACAGAGCAACATTTTGATTAAATTGAATCGTTTGCCCGTAGTTTGTCATAAACGATTTGGCTGCTGCCACGCCGCTAGTATCACCTTAATGCATCGAATAGCCCAGCGAACATTCAGAAATCTTTGAGAAGTCTTGCCAATATTCCTTTAAGGTCTTATAGAAATCTTGGTAAAACATCTTGGAGATATCTGAATGTTAGCTGGGAGGATCATATCAAAAATATTGTTGGAAGCATTTTGTCCGGGATTCAATACTCCTTGACGCTAGGAATAGTGGTTAGAGACTCAACACATTTATCCAGAATTTGAGTTGATGAGTTGCTTTTGAATTCAAAATTTTCAGCAGAATTATATCAAAGCACCCGAACGTTGTATATATACTTTGGACATTGATAGTGTATCTGGATGTTTCGTAGATTAAAGATCAGGCAGCAAAATTTTGAGACTTGGAATTTATTGAAAAAGTACAATGAATGAAAATGAAATTCCACCAGTGATCAACATTTTTAAAACTACGTTTGTGCGCATAAAGAAAATTGAAAACAAGGAAATTCTCGATCAAAATTTCATTACAAGAAGTAATGACAAATCAAATGAAATTGTTGTGAAACAGTCGTATGGCTAATTTTACGCAACAAAAATAAACTGCACAAATTATTCGAGTGATGATGGAGAATGAACATATAATCGTGTTGATTCTTAATATTTATAATATTAAATTCTTCGCGGACATCAATATAAAGGTAGTTATATTTAAAATAATGTTGTGGAACAGTATATCCAAACCTTAGATGGAAAATACGAGGGCTCTCAATTATGTTGCAGAGATTTCTTCGAAAAAATGCAGTATTATTGAAATACTTTCAAAAGTATATCCTTCAATCATTTCCGAAGAGAATAAATAATAACATGGAGCAAAAACGAACATAAAATCAGGTGAATATTCGATGATCACAATATAAGATTCTTCGTGAATGTAAATATAAAGTAAGAATATTCGAAATAATGTGATGACACAATATATCAAAAATGTGGATGAAAAATGTGAGGATGTGGAATCATGCTCAACACAAACGAGAAGTGTTTTGTGTCGGCAGGGCGGTTATTTCCGAGCACTCAAAAAACCTGGCAATCCCCATTAGATCTGCACATTTTCAGAAATATGTGAGTCACGGTGTTTTCCAGTCAGCTTTCCCCGCAGGCGCGCCTTACAAAATCTACTAGGAGCCGGCACACCGGTTACCCGGTCAAAACCATCTGTTTTCCTTGTGAGGCATTGTCAGCAAATTTGACGCACAACTGAGAGGGTTTTTGTGTCGGCGGGCCGGATAATTCCGCGCACTTCGAAGACCTGGCAATCCTCATGAGATCTGCACATTTTCAGGAATATGTGGATCACGGTGTTTTCCAGTCAGCTTTCCACGCAGGCGTACCTTATAAAACCTACTGGGAACTGATACACCGGCCACCCGGTCAAAACCATCTCTTTTTTGGCAGGCATTGTCCGCAAATTCGACGCAAAACCGAGAAGATTTTTGTGTCAGCGGGCCGGATATTTCCGAGCACTTCAAAAACCTGGCAATCCTCATGGGATCTGCACATTTTCAGGAATATGTGAATCACGGTGTTTTCCAGTTAGCTTTCCACGCAGGCGAACCCTACAAAACCTACTGGGAGCTGGTACACCGGCTACCCGGTCAAAACCATCTCTTTTTTGGCAGGCATTGTCCGCAAATTTGACGCACAACCGAGAAGGTTTTTGTGTCGGCGAGCCGGATATTTCCGAGCACTTCAAAAACCTGGCAATCCTCATGGGATCTGCACATTTTCAGGAATATGTGAATCACGGTGTTTTCCAGTTAGCTTTCCACGCAGGCGAACCCTACAAAACCTACTGGGAGCTGGTACACCGGCTACCCGGTCAAAACCATCTCTTTTTTGGCAGGCATTGTCCGCAAATTTGACGCACAACCGAGAAGGTTTTTGTGTCGGCGAGCCGGATATTTCCGAGCACTTCAAAAACCTGGCAATCCTCATGAGATCTGCATATTTCAGGAATTCGTGGATCACAGTGTATTCCAGTCAGCTTTCCGCGCAGGCGCGCCTTACAGTTTTGTAGGAGCTGACCAGTGATGCCAGTATTCCTTAGAAAAATCTTCAGATTTTTTGGCATTGGTCATTTGTTTTCAAATTGTAAATATGATTGGCCGGTTGTACAAGAAATGACCAATCATCGGATGCTGAAGATTTTTCTAGGGAATACTGGCAACGCTGGAGCTGACACACCGGCTACCCGGTCAAAACCATCTCTTTTTCTTGTGAGGCATTGTCAGAAAATTGGACGCACAACCGAGGAGTGTTTTGTGTCAGCGGGGTGGATATTTCCGAGCACCCAAAAAACCTGGCAATCCTCATCAAATCTGCACATCTTCAGGAATATGTGAATCACGCTGTTTTCCAGTCAGCTTTCCACGCAGGCGAACCTTAAAAAACCTCCTGGGAGCTGGTACACCGGCTACCCGGTCAAAACCATCTCTTTTTTGGCAGGCATTGTCCGCAAATTTGACGCACAACCGAGAAGGTTTTTGTGTCGGAGGGCCGGATATTTCCGAACACTTCAAAAACCTGGCAATCCTCATGAGATCTGCACATTTTCAGGAATATGTGGATCACGGTGTTTTCCAGTCTGCTTTCCATTCAGGCGCGCCTTACTAAACCGCCTATGTGTCGGTGAACCGGCGAACCGGCTGAAACCATCCTCGTTCCTGGTCAGGCATTATCAGCAAATATCATGGTCAACTGAGAAGTTTTTTGGTGTTGGTACTCCAGAGAGTTTCAAGCACTCTAGCAACCTGCCAATACCATTCAGATCGGCACATTCAAGGAATGCGTGATTGACTGAGTAGTTCTGACGAAGTTCTTAATCGGTGAGTCCTATGAAATCTGGCACAATTTCTTTTACTGGCAAACCGGTATCATCCTGTCACTATTTCTTCATGCCAGTCCCAGCCAATTACAGCAACTTCTTCCGATTATGTTCTTTACATACAAAAACTGACATAATTTTCACCCGACAATCCGGATTGTACCAGACATTTTGGCAAGCCGTATCAATCCTGACTCATTTTAAACTTGGCACAAATCTTGTATTTGGCAAACCAGACAACACCACACAAAACCAGACAGATCCAGCTAAATAAGTTGTCCAGATTTGTCTGGCATTTGGAGTAGGGATAAAAAAGAGTCTCCGTTGAGGCAACGGAAAAGCGACAGAGAAATATCCGCCCCCAAATATATATGAATATTTTATTTCCAATAAAATTCATGTTTGTGGATTCACATAACCGAATTTGAGTATGTAAATCCACCAATATGAATTTCATTGAAAATATAGGGGGCGAATATTTCTTTGTTGCCTCAACGAGGACTCTCCCTCATGTCTTCTCTAGTTCCACGGCTCCCGTTTCTCCACTGAAGTTTCATTGTCATTCCACCGGTGTCCATAGTATGTTCCACGAGCCTTGAGCTCTTAGCATGTTACGAAGTGAAATGGCAAGTGTTGTTCATATCACCTCGTCACAAATTATTTATTGTTCGAAACGGCCCGAGCGGCTAGACCGAATCGAATGCGTGGGTCTGCTCACGTTCTAAGTTTGCCGAGGAACTCCAAATTCCAAGGCGGCACCCGTAGAGATGTTCAATGATTTCTTTTTAATGATGAAAGGGAAGAGAAATGAACTAATAGATTGACCTTTAACTTTTAATGCGAGTGTTATTCGCATTGATATTCATTTCTCTTGGGAAGAGAAAGAGGGAGAAAAAAATGAAAGATGTTACAATGAAACGATTCAAATAGAATGGAATAACAGATACAATGACTTTTTGATTACAAGAATTTCAACAGTGACATCGAGATAGTTTCTGATGGGAGAAAGTATGTGTATGTGTATGTGTGTGTATATATGAGAATAATTTACGAACCTCCCTTCCGTTCAAGCTGACCTTTGAATATCTGGCTGCGAGCTGGATCCAAAGTGAGCGACCAAGATCTTGTAGATGGTGGCAACTGGATCAGGAGTTTGGATACGGTTTGAATGCACTAAATTTAGTAATACTCTGACTTGAAAATCAACTCGGAAAGTCCGAGTGCGGAGATTCAAATAAGAGAGTGAGAGTGGTACAAACGGGTTTGGCGGAATAAGTATCCCGTCAGAAATTAATTTTTGTGTTCTCTTTTTTTTGGGGGGGTTTGATAGTCTGGTTTGTTCTTCTTTCTTCTTTTTTTTTTTTTAAATATACCCCATCTTTTTGTATGTTTTTCTTTTTGGATTGTTTCATTTTTTTCGTTCGCATGTATGTTTTTTTTGTATACTTGTGGACATATCTGTGGTTTCGTACACTGTCAGAATTTTCTAAAGAATATTTTTGATAGTGATGGCAACGATAATGATTTTATGCGTTCAATTCAGTTTTTTGATAGTGATTTCTTTGTGATTCTCATATTATTGAGAGAAGAGAGAAAAGAAAAAATTTGGAATTTGAAATTTTAGAAATTTTTGACAGTGTAGGGTAGGTGGTTTCTCCTGTATTCCCTTTCGCCACGCTTTCCCGGTGTCCTGGGAGGTTCCTTGATTATATGGTGTTGATAAACAATGCGGAAGTTCGATGCGGAATTTTTCAACGTCGATTCACGAGAAGAGCGGAAGGGAGAGAGAAAGAAAAAGGGTAAGCAAAAACAACCAAATTGTCATTTGAATAGTGATCCGTGAGGTCTGGATTTGGTGTTTTCTCTTTTCCTGTGATTATGGATGAGCTGGGATTATTCCGAAATGCGTTCCTGTTTGATTTTTTTTGGTTAATATATTTATATATATATATACAGGGCGTCCCATTTGAAACAGGACAGCTGAATAACTCTTCAGGGAATGGGGGGGGGGGGAATTGTTCAGATAAAAGTTGTAGGGTTCACAGGGGGCCATAAGATGGTGACCTTGAATTTGACCCTTAGGTCAATTTTGAGCATAATTGATGGTTGAAGTATGTTTTTTCAAATGGAAAACCCTACGTTCGACCTCAGAAATGGAAAGAGCGGAAAATTTTACGTCCGAATATGTTAACATATCAGGTCATTCAGAGGTCATTTGAAGGTCAAAAAACCATTTTCTATGGATTTTCACGGAAAAGCCTCAAACGAGTTGTTTCTCTGACCAAAGTTATCAAAGTTAAAGTGAAACCCCACGTTTCGACCTTGAATTCGACCTTGAGAACGATAATGAATGCCAAATTTGAAACAATAAATCAAAAATTATTTATTTTTCCAGTTCGTCGTTTTATAATTACAGATGGCACAAATCCGTTGACGGGTAAGACACACTCATTGCAGGAGATGTTCGAATTGACCGCCATTTACTTCAATACATAACTCCAGCCGGCGTCGAAAGTTTCCAAGAACAGACTGAAAAACTTCTGCACGAATATTCGCAATTGCGTATCTGATGCGTTGTTGTAGATCCACAGGTGTTGTTGGTCGGTTGGTATAAACGACATTTTTTACGTAACCCCACGAATAAAAATCTAGAGGGGTGAGATCAGGAGATCTTGCCGGCCACAGTACAAATCCACCTCGACCAATCCAACGATTGGGGAAAAGGATATTTAGATAATTCCTCACACATCGAGCAAAGTGTGGTGGTGCACCGTCTTGCTGATACCACATCCTCTGCCTAGTTGCTAATGTCACATCTTCCATCAGAACTGGTAATTCATTCTGTAAAAACTGTAGATAATTAGGACCCTTAACAGTTCCATCAAAAAAATACGGCCCAATAACTTGATTGTCTAGAATTCCACACCAAACATTTATCCTCCACCGATGCTGATGATCAACTTGTTGAGTCCAGTGCGGGTTTTGCGCTGACCAATAGTGGCTATTGTGACGATTTAACAAGCCAATACTTTGAAACGTTGATTCATCACTGAAAAGAACATATCGAAAGAAATCGGGCGCTTCGTTCAACCTCTGTAAAGCCCAATGGCAAAAGTTAACCCGATTCTGCATATCTTGTTGAGATAATTCTTGGGTCAATGTGATGTGGTACGGATGATATTGAGCAGCTTGTAGAATTCTGTGTGCCGTACTGCGTGGACTACCCAAATCGCGTTCAATATCACGTAAACTAACATGAGGATTCATGTGTATTATTGCTAAAACAGCAACGCATCGAGGGTCGTTAAAGTTGAAACCTTGAGTGTTTCGGCGTTGACCAATCCTTCCTTGTCGACAATTTCTTTCAACTTGGCAAATGACTTCTGGAGAAGGATGATGTTGCCGATCTCCAAACCGCTCTCTGTACAATCGTGACGCCCTTTGATACACTCCGCGACACTCACCCAAGATCATTAAAATATCAACACATTCGTTAGGTGAATAAACCATTTCGAACTCGCACTTACACCGTGAACGATGAAAACTTCTTAATGATCATTTTCGTACTGATATGAAGAATAAACTCTGAAGGTTAGTTCTGTTTACTTTCAATTCGAGGTTGAAACGTGGGGTTTCACTTCAACTTTAATAACTTTGGTCAGAGAAACAACTCGTTTGAGGCTTTTCCGTGAAAATCCATAGAAAATGTTTTTTTGACCTTCAAATGACCTCTAAATGACCTGATATGTTAACATATTCGGACGTAAAATTTTCCGCTCTTTCCATTTCTGAGGTCGAACGTAGGGTTTTCCATTTGAAAAAACATACTTTGACCATCAATTATGCTCAAAATTGACCTCAAGGTCAAATTCAAGATCACCATCTTATGGCCCCCTTCGAACCCTACAACTTTTACCTGAACAATTCTTTCCCCCCTCCATTCCCTGAAGAGTTATTCAGCTGTCCTGTTTCAAATGGGACGCCCTGTATGATTTTCACCGGAGTCCCACATGCCATATTCGATGGCTACAAATTTTCATTTACAACCCATGCAGGACAGTCACCGGCCGTGTCCGAGCCGTTTTTTCTCGGGTGGACATTTCTCCGTTGTTTCCATGCTGCTTCTCCGTCGTACCACGCCGCATCCACCGATCCCTTTTTTCTCCCTGAATTCCACGGAGACGCGACGTAGGTGTCTTGCATGGGAATGGATAAAAATCAATGGGTATAAATAAGATACGTCATATATAAATGAATGTGAATTGAGGAGCTGGATCGGATAACTCGCCGAGCGCTCGAACCGCGTCACAAGTTTGATGCAAGAGGTCCCGTCGGAGGTCGAAAAAAAAAGTCGGAATTCTGGAAATGTAAAAATACTGAGTGTTAGAGCTTGAAAAATCAATCCAAGTTACTCTCTACGATTTTTTCCTATGATTGATGATTTTCGAGGAAAAATTCACAAACCATCAATTTTTTCACACCAAAAATGATTATTTTCCAACATTCAACTCGCTCTAACTCGGTCATTTTTCAATGAATCGAAATGAATCTTGCGAATTTCGATTCGTGAGACTTCCCCGAAAATGCGAATGTAGGTAAAGTTCGTAAAAATTAATAACAAATTAATGAATTTTTAATACGAAGTAAAAATCACGTTCCTCATGCTTTGTGTCAAAAAAGTGGTGGGGGAAGTACGAGGTACAAGAAACTTCCAGCGAGAGAGTTGTTCGCTAGTGTTTGAACTAACTTTGTGGAGAATTTCAGATCGATTCGACTAATAGTTGGCAAAATACAGCGATTTATTCATTAGCGCGCAGCAAAAATTTTTCATAGTTTCGCGTCGTTTATAGGATGAATATCCGCATCCGCGACAAAGGTGGTATTCGCTCGATTTCTGAACGTAGGTTTGTTTTCTGGGTCGGAGAAAACGAATATTGGAGTATTTCTGAGAATAAAATTCATAATCGATGCCTTATTACAAATAATTTAATTGTTCAAAAGGTCTTCACAAATCAACTATTGGTATTGAGGGAAAGCTGTTCGGACGAAAAAAGTTTCTTCTCTTGCGAGAAATAAGTTTGATGCGGAACATTTTTCATTGTTGTTTTTTATTCGAATATATTCATTTATTCACATAATCTATTCTCCATATGTACATTTGTTTATTTTTTTCCTTGTTCACTACTACGGATTCACACACTTTCTGCTTTTAGGTTTATCTTTAATCATTAAAGTTTATGGTCAAATTATTAATGGTAATGGTATATATAAATGGATTGCCAACGATTGTTGACACGCGTACTGTGCCCCAGAAAAAAAACCTATAACTCACCCTTTGATATACTATCAGAATGTTCGTGGTCTTCGTACTAAAGTTCAAGATTTGCAAATTTCACTTTCATCTCTTACTTCTACGTATGATGTCATTATCTCCTCTGAAACCTGGTTAACGGATAACATATCTGATGAAGAATTGTCCTTTAATGATTATGTCTTGTATCGATTGGACAGGAGCAGGCGCACCAGTGTTTTCTCTCGAGGAAGTGGTGTGCTGATTGCGGTCAAAAAGTATTTGAATAGTGCATTGGTTGATTTGCCGCCTACTAGCGTGGAACATATTCTTGTCAAGTTGCAGTTTAATTCGAAGTCTGTTTTTATTGGAGTAAGTTAATTCCCCCCTGCCTCATCATCATCTCTTTACCTCGAACATTGTGTTTCTCTGGCCGAGGTACTGTGTCAGGATTATGATTCTTCAATTTCCCTCTCCGGTGACTACAATCTTCCGCATGTGGTTTGGCGCAATGACGACTCTTCTCTAACGGCATCGTTCCGTCCTGGTGTGACACTAGATGAAAGATCTTCGGTGGAGATTTTGACTCAATATTTCAACTACTTTGGTTCATATCAAAAAAACAATATTTACAATGATTTCAATGGTATGCTGGACTTGATTTTTACCACCGATGAGTATGTTGAAACTATTAGTTCGGTTGATTACCTCCTACATTGTGATGCTTATCATCCCCCTATTGCAATTAGATTGTATTCTCTTTCATTGAGATCTTTGTCTTGTACCGACACGTACCGGTACAATTATAAATTGGCTGATTTTTTTTCTATACGGCAGCATTTGAATGAAATCGATTGGGATTCGGAGTTGAAATGCATAGATGTAAATATTGCTATTAGTTTTTTGTATGATCAACTAGTTGCGGCTATTGAGTTGTACCTTCCGAAAACATTGATCAAAAGATCTATTCATCCTCTTTGGTTCACTCCTGAGCTCAGAAAATTAATTAGAAGGAAGAAAGTTGCTCATATGATTTACAAATCGTCTTATAGTCGCGGCGATTATTTAGCGTTCTCTTTTTTGCATTGTGTGCATCAGATACGCGGTCAATAAAATAAATGTCACGGTCCTCGTTGGTAAATATTTCCATTAAAATGTTGCTAATCTCTTGCAAATAACAGTATGGCCTGGCTACAGCTCGCGAATCACTGCGACGAACAATAATCGAAACCACTATACTACGATCTTTATCATCGAATTCATTATTTTGGTATTTGAGGAGGGCATGCTTTCCATCGAGATCCTCTTTGAGCAGAGTCAAAATAGCCTGCAGTCAAAAATTAATTGAGCCCGTATTTTTGAATAAAATTTGATATCTTACTACGTTATGACTCTTATCACCTACTATGTCTCAACAATATTCACATCATGATACTTATTCTAGGTCAATATAACTTTGTTCTTTTCTCCAATTCGATCAATAAAAAATTTTACATGACGCGGACATGTGAGGGGATTTGCTTTCTCACTTGCTTTGAAACAGTGTGATCATCTGAAAAAAAAGAACGATAAGGAAAAGCAGCTGATAAACATATAGCGGCAGGCTGTCCTGGGACACAATGTTTTTTCAGGTTCCTGATGCAGTTTTTTCCTGTTAAGCTTCGTTTCTGGCCGTTTCTAGAACTTGTCTCGCTGTTGATAGATTCTGATGAGAATGCTTCAGCTTCATCCAGGTGATTGATAGCGTTAGAATTAGAATCGTCACTTTGAATTTCGAACTGAGAAAAAGAAATGCACCACTGTCAGAATAGAAGTTCTGATTGAGTAAAATTGTTCCAAGAGTCAGTTTTTGATTCGTTGGCTGAATCAAAATTCTATGGAGAAAAAAATTGTGTTCCCCATACAGAGTTTTGCGGACGGCCTAATAATGGCCCATCACTAGGCCATTACTGCAATGAAACGGCCGAACATTGGCAGCCATCAATGGTTGACCGCTGGATGATAACTTGGGCCCAGTCATGGCAACCAATGATAGGCCATTGAAAAATTAATTATCGGCCCAGTAATGGCACATCACTGGTTTACAAATATTATAATATCAATCGCACGTTGGTAGCCACCATTAATGGCTGATTTAGACAATGGCCTGGAAGATATCCAATAGATACACAACAGATATCTTATGCCACAACTTTAGAAACCTTTGAAAGGTTATGTTTATTGGGTAATCAGATTCATTCAACTGAACATAAGAACTTTTCTCTGAAAGTTGTCATGTGCGCTCAAATTGATTCAAGATAAATTGATCTCAATTTTATTCAAGATAACAATGTTGTATCTTCATTTTTCTTTTCTGCCTTATCACCCAGTATTGGGCCATGTTTAGCCCAGTACTGGAAATCAGTTGCTGGCCATTTAACATCCGCCATATATCGGTTGATTATCGGCTGTATTTCCATTAATGGGCTTCCTACTAGGGTCATGTCTGAAGTCAATGCGTGAGGTTTGAGAGTAATTTGCAGTGATAATTTTATCAGAATGATCTATCTTTCTGATACTGTTTTTTAAGAGAGATTCTATACAAATCATTGTCACGTTGCAGATAGGGCCGAAAACGCCAATCAGCACGACAAAATTCAAGAAATCAAGTTTGTCGTTTGAGATATTTGACCTTTGGGATGAGTAACATGATGTCACAAGTGTCTGATTTCACATATAAGAAGGTCTGATCTCTCCCCCCTGCCCTTGTGTACCAGTTCAAAAGTACCTTTCGTCGAAGTATCATTCGCATGGCTGAGAGATAGCAAAATGACGCAAATGTTCAAAGAGCCGTTCTGTCTAAAAAAGTGAACCGATTGAATTTTTCAAAAGTCGAATCTATTACTGGAAATATATAGAATATACTAGTAATTCGTGGAATATCATTTCATTGAATAGCATATAATGGCAGAGCAATGATTGCATGTGATTTTTATACATCCGCATCTGAAAATTTGCTTGGTTTCTGAGAAAAAAGTTGAAAGTTCCACTTGGTTCCCTCATTTTACTTATCAGAGCTTGTAGATGGAAGTCTTATCTACAAAATGGAACAAAAACCAGCTCCCCATGTTTCCCCCTAAGGAATTCTGCCAATTTTTTGTAAAGGAAGTGTCTCTCACACCGCATCGCGGCAATCACGAAAAATTTGACAGAATTATAATGAGTTGTCAAATTCGCTTGGGACCTGGTACTATGGAGTTTTCGGGGTCGCTTATTACGAATCCGTTGTCGAAATTATCAAAATAAAATTGACGGATCCAATATGGCGGACTGGAATCCTAAAATTCATCGGTTTTCCTTCAAACCCAGATAACACACGAAGAATTCTTTTTCAAGAGTAAGAATAGGACTCTTCAAGAACTCTTTTCGAACTATTGAATTCATATAGAGCTCTGGAGGAGTTCAATCTGTCGGACATTAACAAGTTCTTCGAGAATATCGGAAGTATTGTTTTAGTACTCTCAAAGAACTTGTTAATGTCCGACAGATTGAACTCCTCCAGAGCTGTATATGAATTCATTAGTTCGAAAAGAGTTTTTGAAGAGTTCTATTCTTGCTCTTGAAGAAGAATTCTTCGTGTGTTATCTGGGAACTACGTACTCAGAAGGTTCTGCGGCTACTGATTATGAATTCATTGTCAAAATCTTGCAATTTGAATCGGCGGATCCAATGTAGCGGACGAAAATCAGAATAATCGTCGAATTTTCTCCAAACCTAACGCTCAGTGTACTTCACGTCTCCGAAAGTGATTTAAATGACGATTTTCTTTAACTTACTAAATTTCGATCGCCATACTTAATCCATTATTTCAAATTCGAAGATTTTGGCAACAAATTCGGAACCAGCGACTCTGAGAACCCCGAGGTACCAAATTTGAAAAAAATCCGTCGGGTTTTTGAATTTCCGTCTACTATTTTGGATCCGCCATCTTAAATTCTGCTATGTTAACAGCTAATTCATAATCAGCAACCCCAAAAACCATTGGATACGAAGTTTGTAAAAAATCCGATGAATTTTCGAATTTTTGTCCGCCATATTGGGTCCGCCATCTTGAATTCCGGTTTTTTGACAACAAATCCACAATCAGCGATCCAAAAAATCAGGGAGTACCAAGTTTGAAGGAAATCCGATGGATTTTTCAGCTTTTTGTCCGCCATATTGGATACGCCATCATGAATTTTGGAATTTTTACCACAGATTTGTAATCAGCGACTCAAAAAACCTTCAAGTATCAAGTTTCAAGTAAATTTGATGACTTCTTATAATTTTGTCGTGCTAATTGGCATTTTCGGCCCTACCCTGGTGGAAGGGAAGCGTGTATCAGAAAGTGTCAGAAACGTAATCATAAAGTGTTTGGAACGTGGATTTAAGCGTATACCGAGCGTAAAGTGAGACATTAAGAGTAGTCCGAACGTATATTTGAAGCATGTGGAACGTATCGGAAAAAACACCCATTTCATAGGAATCAGCCTTTACGCGTGGAAGCGTAATTAGAGAGTGGATAGAAAGTATGTAAGAAGTAATTGGGGAGTCATCTGAGACATTCTTACGCTTCCGTTACTTTTTGTGACACGCTTCCCTTTCACCAGGGTATGTGCGTTGTCTTCTGGAACTTAAAGAACTACAAAAACGTAAACGAACTAGTCAATAATCACCGTCCTATTCAATTCTTTCTCAGCAATAAAATCTTCAGGATTCATCTCACCCAAACGGAAACATCACAAAGACTTTGATGATTCGCTCAAATTGAAGCTATCGATTTCCCTTGCCTGCATGTTAAATAATCTTTCAATCGTCACACTTTGACCTGCAATAAACATGTTGGAAAATTGATAATGTTAGGGAAGAGGCTTTCTTTACATTTTTTCCGATAGAAATTTATGTCCAATCAATGATAAATGCCATCAATTACTATCGTCATGCATAAACCTTCCCGCGCTTGAAAACTCTCCCTGATAAAAATGTCCCATGTGAAACGATAATTTTTTCCTATCGCTTTGAATGGGGTTTCTGAAACGTTAATTCTCCTCTTTATATCATAATTTAATGACAAAAAGTATTGTGTTATGTGGCATTCATCATAGGCTGTATGCAATTTTATCATGAACGTCCTATAGAAGTTTTCAGAGATTCTCGAAAAAATATGCATTTTTTTTTTAGAATATCTGTGATGTTTTCTATAGGACATTTACGATCAAATCCCATACAGCCTGTAACAAATCCCATAGAACAAGATACGTGCGATTAATTTGTCATTGCAATCACGGTTGATTATATGATGATCGCGTTATTCTGAGAGATAACTTTATTCGAGAATTTTCAAATTTGTGAGATTTGAATATATACTGTGAATAAACACGAGGTATGAAGTGGTTGTTGTGGTGTCTAGCTAACCCTGGAGAAAATGAAATGTCATAAAAGCCATGAAATGCTGCAAAATTGTAAACGAATGTACGTGGAGAGTCATTTTGAGCTTCTTGAGTGTGAAAATGACACTTTTTTGCGCGAGTGTACATTATATTTTCACCAGAGAAGTTACAATATCAATGGCTTACTTTTTGAGGGTTATATGAGTAACTTTAAAATCTGTCCGAAATATCTGAGCAGGAATTGATATAGGGTCCACATAACTTCCCATTGGCTCCTGATGTGCACATTATAATATGTACACATCAATTCGCGCTCGGATACGTACCAAATATTGATCCAGTTTTGAATCGCATATAGTTATTTATTTTTATTTTGAATGCGTGATGATAAAATATTTGTAAATTCATGCGTACTCTTCAGTTTCTTCAAGTCTTCGGGTGGAATCTCCCAATGCTCGGCGATATCCATATTTCAACGTTAGAGTACACTATTTCAAGTTTTTGAAAATAAGAATTCAAACAACGTGACAACCACACAAAATCAAAAGCAGTCCTGTGTTTACTTGTTTTAACCATAATTTATGCGCGTATTCGAGGGCAGTGGTTCTCAATCCTCATATCGCAACGAAACATTCTTGGGAGAGGATCACAAATATCTTTCTTGTCATGAAACGAATACCGTCTTATGACAAGACGGGATTCATTTTAAAAGTAGACGATTTTCGTCTGTTCATAAAATTGCGTGAATATTATATTGAGACGGCTCATTCTAATGGTAAAATAACTCCGTTTCACCAGCGAGACGGACTTGAAACGGGCGTCGTCTTACGATGAGAAGATAATTTTTCTGAGTGTAGGTGCTATGCATATTTATCGAACGTATGTAATTGAATATACGACGGTACGTCAATTGAACGTCGATTGAATGAATATCGTACATTTCGAATGTACTACACGGAGAAAACTGGAATAGTGAGGTTCACCATTATCGTTTAGTAGAACCTTGTTTCGTTGAAAGCACTAAGCAATCAATTTATTCTACTAAATATAATTCAGTAAAGATTCGTGATTCCAACAAAACGGTGCAGTAGTCCATGTATGATCAATATTACGGATGGTTTAGTTAGTTTGACTGACTCAATTGCCTTTACTACGCTGTTTAGTAATAATAACTATTCTATTCGCGCTCGAGCGGAGTGAACCGAAACGAGTCGAACATAACCGAATGTACGAACTCTCCTCGCTTACCGACACTGTTTTTTTTAAACGATTTTTTTTCTCATAAATGTGTTAATGGCAGGAAAGGAGTTGATGATAACTCGTATATGAAATATGCCTATCATGATTCTCGTTTTAATAATCAACACTTCACAAAATCAATTTCAAACAGTATCCTCTAATCATAAGTTCTCCAAACACTTATAAGAGATACGCAAAGCTAGGAAAATTATATGTTCAGTTTAACTCAAGTGATATACGCGTTAGGTGTAGGTAGGTAGGTAGGTAGGTAGGTAGGATGTTGAGGTTCGATTCCCGCTTTCAGCACCCTGAATGTCATGTGCAATCGATGTTCGATGCTACAACTTCACGCTCAACTAAACAGCAATGAATGTCAAGCAATCAACATTTTTGCTGCTTTGGGAAATTATTTCTAAAGACAACATTAACAATCTTCATAATATAACAAAAACTTTTTTATTGTTGAATCGAATTCATATTGTTTAGTAAAAATCATCATGCCCATTCCGCGGAATAGATGATTTGTGTGGTGGAATCAATTATGCGACCATTCACTGTTTGGTACGAATAACAATGCTTGGGTAATCGAATGAAATACAAGTTTAGTAAAATTAATTTGACTTGTTATGGTGACATGAACTTTATGTGCATTCTGTTTCTAATACTAAACATTTGGTCTGTCCATATTTCACTAAATCGTTAAGTACGAGATACCATTTGTTTGATTGATATCACTATTCAGTTTTCTCCGTGTATTATAAGTATGTTCTAAGTATATTTAAAACAGTCTCATTCGAATATTCCATGAACTTTCATCATATGTTCTTCGTATCTCATTCGTAAATTCTACGAACGTTTCTATTTCGTATATACTTTGAACTTCTGTTGCTGCTTGGGTATCCCTTCATGAATTTGGAGTGTTATTTATCTGAAAGAAAGTGAAAACTGCTCATGCATTACAGTAATACACTTCCAATAACTGTTACATTTCCAATATCCATTTTTGCTTTTTCTTGAGTTTATCTTTTTTCAAGTCTCAAAAACTTGTCACTTCTGGTCATGAAAAAAATCTGAAGACAGAGCAGACATGTCACCTTTCAGCATGTGACCGATGATTTGTATAACAAAATTAAAATTCTTCGATTTATTTGAATATTTCTTCATTTTCGTTCATTTCCAAAACCATTCCATTTCCATGTCTCTCCGAAACCTCATTCTTGAATTTGAATCTATGAATGTTTTCAATGGTGATGGATGTAAAAGACACAATTCAAATAAATTTATGGATTTCTTTTCCAAAAATTCGTTTAATATCATTCCGTGTGAGCATTCTGGTTATAAACACAAATGGTGGTCAAATAAAATTCCACCCCAAAAACTTTGAAATGAGAAATAATCGATCAATTAGATCCTGGGAATTTTTGATCGATCCATGATGGATCAGATTTTCCAAGGATCAGTGAAAGATCGATCTTTTTTCTTCAAAAGTAATCGATCTTGGATGGATCGATCAAAAGATCGACATCATTACCTCCCGGTAATGCAAAACCCGGGCCTATAGTTCCCCTCCCCCTCAACTCCTTTGATTCAGGCCTGTTTTTGATTAACGTACACTGTTAAAAATTTCTTGAAATTTCATGTACTTTTCATGTACATATGTGAATGAAAATTCAATTTTTGTGAACTGAAATAGGAATCCAAATACATGTTATTGAATTTTCAAGTTATTGTGCATGAAAATTGAAATTAATGTACAGGTGATTGAAAAAACTTGGGAAAATTTAATCCATTATAATAACATAATAATATCATTTTAATATCATTATAATTGTAATCAAATCAGGGCTGTACTGGTATCCAACTGAAAATAACCAAAGTGTCCCAAGTTGATTTGGATTTGCAAAAAAATGTAAAAATGCTCATATCTCAAGAACTAATCTTCAAAAAACCGAAAATTCTTGCATTATGGCTGCAGAATACGCCCTTAAAAAACAATTTTTCTCACTTGGGTCACCCTGTATACTAACGCTTTGACGAAGTCATCCACGTATCCACTTCAACTATGTATCAGTTAGATCACACGCTTTGTTCAGTGTTTCTACATCATAAGTACATCTTGATTCACAAGTTTGAAGAATGAACGCAAGGTGATATACGCAGAAAAATGCACCCGTCCGCGTAAGTGGTGGTGGCTAGAGTAATAGGGCTGTGGGCGTCCGGTTCCGACGCCCCGCGTTCAAATCTTGTGAAGGTGAATTTTTTTTCAACAATCTTAAACATGTGCATGAAATTTGAAGAACTGGTTATTGGATTTTCAATACTACTGTACATTATTTTTCATTTACGTGAGTGAAAATTGCTTCCATTACTTGTGATTGAAAATTCAATCAGAAATTAATAACAGTGTATACTTTTTGGAAAAGGTTGGTGCGAAATATCCTACACTTATTTCGATGTTTGAGGCTCAGATAAATGGAAAACGTCATCTATCTATCGGCAAAGTACTTGAAATACTAGATGAACTTCACTGGATGTTCAAAGAAAGATTCAAAGACCTCGATGTGTACGTGTATCCTTGTTTAAAATGCCTGTAGAAATATATTTGTCAAACCTATAGACCCAACGTTGTTGACCATTCGAGGTGTCCTAATTTGCACATAAGTCGCTTGCTTACATTTTCGCGTGAAATGCCATTGAGATTATTTATGTGTTAATCTCTTGTCTCTATTCAAATGGAAATATCTTGTGTAATATGTGAATTTCTAAAAGACGTTTCAAGGCGGCAAAGCCAAAGTTGACCCGGGGAAAAAAAATTAGATATAATCCAGATACAAACCTATATCTGGATTAAATATGAATTTTGACCAGACCTGATTCAGATCTAATTAGATATAATCATATTCCTATATATCTAAAATTATATCTGCGTCAATTCGAGATCGGGTTAGATCGAATTCATATCTAATTCAGATACAAAGTCAGATCAAAAATATTTTCTCAACTTCTTCATGTGAAAATATTGTGAAAGTTTTTTGAAATTTCTCACATCGGAAAATTATGAAATTTCCGAGAAAATTTTCAAATTCCCATCAGGCACGTGTGCAGAATTTCGTTTCGTTTCAAGTGTGGCTCAGAATAATGTAAATAAGTATTCAACACACTTTCGTTGGCCGTCAGTTGGCCGATGGCTGGAAATATCGGCGTCAGCAAGTTTGTACTTTGGCTGACGTACATGTGTTTGTTGGGTATATATATATATATATATAAATGTATTTCCATTGTCGAAGAGAAGGCCTTACGTGTTCTTCGAATAAGTGAATGACTTCCATGTTCATAAAAAAACTTCATGCACAGTCTTGGGATGAAATATGTTGCAGACATAACTCAGATGGATGCTTTTATAAAATTTATAGAAAAAACTCTGCCGATTTGCACATGGCTTCCTCGTTTGTGTTGCACTTCAATTCTACGAGCATTCACAACATGTTGTGCATTCCTCATTCGAGCAATCTCCGAACTTTTCTATTTCATATCTCTGGTTAAAGAAATACTATCGAATCACAACTAGAACGTGGTATAAATTTCATTGCAATCGGATAACAGGAAGCGAAGATATGCCCGATCGGAAAATCAAAATTTTCGATAAAATGTTTCCTCTGCCCGTCCCGTTTTTCCTGTAAGGATCAGACTAAAACTGATATGGGACCACTATCGACACCGCATAAAACTGTGGTCAAAATTCCAGAACAATCGGATGATAGAAACGAGAGATATCCACATGATAGCGGTATTTTTTAGATTTTCAAATTTTGTTTCAAAGCTTCATGCTTACCATTTCCTGCCCTCGCATCCGATTTGCTTGGAATTCAGACCATATAACTGACACCTCGTGAATTGATTATGTCCCAAATTCTATGGCATTCGGATGATACGGACACAGATAGGGCAAGGCATGCTTTCAAAATATTGTCAAATAACGCGGATCGCAAAAAAAAAATTGTCCACAGTTTTCAACCAATTGGGATGAAACTCATATGGGACCACTGTCAGATCGTAACTAGAACATTGTATAAGTTTGATTGCAATCGGATAATAGGAAGAGAAGATATGCGCGGTCGCAAAATCACAATTTTTGAAAACATTTTTCCTCACCCCTCACACATAGACACACAGTCACATGCAAACAATTTCGGAGAACAACTTTTCTCAACATTGTGAAAAAAATTTGTTATCAAAAGAATTCGAAAGTATTACTATTGTGACTCCGTCATCAAAGATTGGATATTTGATCTGGTTCAGATATAACTCGATCTAATGTTCACTCAACGTATCTTATGAAACATGACTTGATCTGATGTTCGATCTCAGAAGATCTGATTATATATGAATGGATTCATAACCAGATATAGTCTGATCTAATTGAGATTTCGTTTTATCTGCTTAGATATAATTATATCTGATGTTAGATCTAATGAGATCTCATTAGATATGAACTGAAATAAGATCAAAATTTATCTATTTTCAGCAGATATAACTAGATCTTCATTATATCTCATCAGATCAACTTTTATCTGACATATATATATAATTTTATCTGAATCAGACCAAATTTTATCTAATTATATCTAATTTTTTCTCCGGAGAGATACAACCAAATAAGAGTATAATCTATACAATATATTCATATATCCGAAATTAGATGTTTCCAAAAGCTAAATCATTCAGACATGTGGGAATGAAACTGCATTTATACAGATTTGTTGGAATTGGAATGAATATACACAGGATCTTGTGCAATATATCACGAATATAATTGGAATTTTTGATACTTGCAAATGTCTGACAAATATATTCTGACTTTGTATTTTAACACAGTTCTTCAAGAGTTCTTCTTCCAGAATTCATTTGAGATTCTTGTGTGCTGTCTGGGTACTTTATCGCTGCACATAAGAATCCTTGAATGATCGCTTAGTTGCTAAAAAAGTATGTAGCCAAGTTTCATCCACTACTTTTGATGCTCCAAGGCCATTGAATTGGTTATAGTGTTGAATGATTTCTGACGATTCACATCGAACAAAAGTACGTCGATAATGGATACATTTTTTCCACGAAAATGATTGAATCAACGAATTTTGTGCATCTAATCCCGATGCATTCAGGTTCTCAAAATATATAAGGTAGGAATTGTCGGGAATTGTGAATCAATTGGTCAGAGAAGATCATTCCTTGAACAAGTGTGTTATTTCTACATAATTTCAAACTCATAGTATTCGATATGATCTTTTACGGGATTGTGGCAAGTTGTTTTATGTTGTGCTGTGTTCTGATCGTTCAGTATTTTCGAAAACGACACGTATACGGGAATGTACTCAAGTTTTTTGTCCTTGAATCAATTTCCGTACAGTCTGAACTTGCACTCCCGTTCTTACGAGGCGATTACCACCGTAAGTTTCCCCACCTTGTTTGAAATACTTCATGGGATCCCTGGTGACAATGAAGTGTCAACGATGCGTCGAAGTATTAAGGAAATTGAATTTGAATATACACCGAGAGAATTTTAGCGCATTTCAGAGAGTAGAATTACACTTCCTTACGCGCACGTACCTAACACGTCGTTCAATAAGTCCCGAGACTAACAACGAAAACAAAATTTTTTTTTCAAAAATCATTTTTATTCATCAATATAATCTCCTTGTAGAGTGATACAATCTTTCCAATGCCCTTCCAACATTTCTATACCATGTTTATAGAAGGATTAATCCTTTGCTTCAAAATCGGCTTCAGTTTCGGCAATGATCTCCTCCTCGTTCGAGTCAAATTTTTTTTCCCTGGAGCATTCTTTTGAGATCATCAAAGAGCCAGTAGTCGCTGGGGGCTGAATCTGGCGAATACGGGGAGTGGGGAGGCAAATCAAAGCCCAACTCGTTGAATTTTGCCATTGTTTTCATTGACTTGTGGCATGATGCATTGTCTTGGTGAAAAATGATTTTTTTCTTTTTCATGTGCGGTCGTTTTGCTGCGATCTCCTCCTTCAAACGTACCAACAAGTCAATATAATAATCACTGTTGATCGATTCACCTTTTTCCAGGTAGTCAATGAAAATCACGCCATGTGTATCCCAAAAAACAAACGCCATGACTTTGTCAGCAGACTGCTGCGTTTTTGGACGCTTTGGGCGGCTTTCGCCAGCCATGCGCCACTCAGATGATTCCCTAGCAGAAATCACTCCAGTAATTTTCTAGGCCTTGCGAGGCCTCACCAGGCCCTTGTGAGGGACTTGCAAGGCCTCGTAAGGCCTTGTAATCGCCTAGAGAATGACTAGAGTGATTTCTAACAGGGATTCTCGATTCGACTCCGGAGTGAAATGATGTATCTATGTTTCATCCATGGTCACGTACCGACGCAGGAAATCCTTTTTATTGCGAGTAAATAGCGATGAACAGCTCTCTGAATCGTCGACTCGTTGCTGTTTTTGTTCCACTGAAAGCAATCGCGGCACCCACTTGGACAAAACCTTTTTCATGCTCAATTTTTCATAAAGGATTGTAAATACGCTTCCAGATGATATCTGTGTCATTTCTGCAATCTCACGGACCTTTACTTTGCGATTTTTAACACTTCACTCACATTTTCCGGTGTAACGGCTTCCAATGGCCTACCCGAACGTTCCGCATCGTTTGTGTCCGTACGACCACGTTTAAACTCAGCACACCAACGACAAATCGTTGGTTTGGATGGAGAGGAGTCCGGGTAACGTTTTTCAAGCCATTGCTGGGCTTCTACAATGTTTTTACCCATCAAAAAATAATGTTTCATCAACACGCGGAACTCGCTTTTTTCCATTTTTCAAACAAACTTTACTCTAACCTCGATAACTCTGCTGTTTGTGGTCCGATCGACGTGAAATTTTTACACGTTTCGTGTGAAGGTTCACACTCTAGGGAAACGTGGCTAGTTTGGTACTACTTGCACCATCTCTGAGTTAGTCGGTTAGTCTCGGGACTTATTGAACGATGTGTTACATCAATTTTCATCAGGGATTTCATTGACAATTGGGAAATTGAACAAGTTTCAATGGACTTTGATTGTACATCATCAGAACTTTGAACACATTCAATCGGATTTCATGGAATATATTTATCAGAGTAATAACTAAAATATTTATACCAAAAGCATGTGATTACCGTTGCAAATCTCCCATGTTCGATTCCTCAGGCTTGTGAAATTCCCATATTCTTTTTGATGTTTTGGAGAGAAAATGGGGTGAAGATATGGAAAAAATGAGGAAATTTTGCATGTCGCATCTTCGTTCAGAAATCTTCAAGATATCTTATACGCCGAGGGAAAAAAGTCATTGAGACGAGAAAATATTTCATCCAATTGTATCTATAAAATATTGCTTTGAACCAATTAAATAATATTCCATCTAGTGGAAAACCATTTCATCCATCCAAGTAAAATTTCATTGATCTAAAGAAATATTTTATAGACAACATTGGATGCAATATTTTTTTGTCTCAATGAATCTTTTCCCTCAGTGAATAGAATTCTAAAAGATGTCCAATGAACAGAGCTTCCGAAATGAGAATTCTTCGGCTCCTTTCATTGGCAATTCTATTTATTAGGTGTTCAAGTTGAAACTCGGCATTTTGGTCAAATTCAATTTTATTAAAAAAATACTTTCAAGAATTGAGGCCTCGGATTCAATAATCGGTCGAGCGCTCGAACCGCGTCACGTTTGTTGGTCCAAGCGGTCATGTGGGGCGTCGAAAAAAGACGGAATTTTGGAAAACTAAAAATACTGGGTGATAGGGCTTGAAAAATCAATCCAAGTATTCGTCTATACTCTTCTTCTATGATCGATAGTTGTTGAGAAAAAAAAATAAAATCTACCTATTTTTTCATACTAAAAATCAATGTTTTTCAATCTTAAACTCGTTGTTACTCGGGCAGTTTTCAACGTATCAAGATAAATCTCACAGATTCTGATTCGTAAGGCTTCTCCAAAGACGACACCATGAGAAAAGTTTGCAAAAATTCATAAAAAATTCATAAATTTTCAATTCGAAGTAAAAACCACGTTTTTAACGCTTTGCGTTAAAAAAGTGTCGAGGGAAGTATGAGCTACAAAAAACCTCCAGCGACAAAGTTGTTCGCTAGTGTATGGACAAACTTTGTGGAAATTTTCAGACCGATTGGACCGTTGGTTCGGAAGATACAGCGATTTATTTATTAGCGCGCGACGGAAATTTTTCATCATCTTAGGTCGTTTCCCGGCAGAATATGAGGATTCGAATGAGAGGTTGTCTTCACCCGATTTCCCAACGTAGATTTATGTTTTTTGAATTGAAGTATCCGAATATCAAACTATTTTCACAAGATTCGTTATCCGTTGTTTTTTTATAAACAATGGATTGTTTATAACGTTTTCACGGACAAACTATTGAATTCGGAGGAAAATTGCTTCAACGAAACTGCTCTCTTGCGAAGACTGAATTTCATACAAATCATTTTTTCATTTTATTATATCAATATCATATTATTATTATATTTAGATGAATAATTCAAAAATAAGAAAATGATTTGTCTGAAAATCAGTCTTCATAAAATTTCCGTCGCGCGCTAATAAATAAATCGCTGTATCTTCGCTATATACTTCCCTTGACACTTTTTTAACGCAAAGCGTTAAACACGTGGTTTTTACTTCGAATTGAAAATTTATCAATTTGTTATGAATTTTTGCAAACTTTTCTCATGGTGTCGTCTTTGGGGAAGCCTTACGAATCAGAATCTGTAAGATTTATCTTGATACGTTGAAAACTGCCCAAGTTACAACCAGTTTAACCCATTAAGTCCCAAAATGACATTTTTGCGTTGTATTTTTCAACGGCTGTACTTTCTAAGAAAAAGGGTTATGCAAAATTCCAGACCAACCAGTTTCGATGGAGAATTGACTGATCTTTCAGAATCTGATATTAGTTTTTTCGAGAAATGCACCTGTCACAAGATATACAGGTTTTTTTCCGAAAAAACGCGAATTTTAAAACTTCTTTTTTTCTTTATCTCATGTTTTCACATTGGAATCGTGTCATAATTCTTCGTGTAACTACAGAAACCGCGTCAATTTACTTCAAACTTTAATTTATGCCTTGGACAATTGGAAAAACTCATGTGGAAACAACCAAAATGGCGGCTTAAACGTGGAAAAAATGGCAAGAACTGAGGCAAATATGTGAGGCATATTCAAAAATGCCAAACTAAAAAAACTGCAGAATAGTGGACAAAAACTTCAAGAATTTTTTATTAGAAAACGATGGACTTGAGGAAAAAATTTTAATGGACAAAAAGTTCTTAGAATTGATTAAAGAACACGCTCAAATTTTTTCAGAATTTTTTGACAACTTTTTTGAATTTCCAAAATCACAAAAATTTGAAAATTCAAAAAAAGCGTCGAAAAATTCTGAAAAAAAATTTAGCGTATACTTTGATCAATTCTAAGAACTTTTTGCTCAGTAAAATTTTTTCCTAAAGTCCATCGTTTTCGAATGAAAAATTCTTGAAGTTTTTGACATTTTTTCCACGTTTAAGCCGTGGCTCATAGCGCGCCATTTTGGTTGTTTCCACATGAGTTTTTCCAATTGTCCAAGGCATAAATTAAAGTTTGAAGTAAATTGACGCGGTTTCTGTAGTTACAAGAAGAATTATGACACGATTCCAATGTGAAAACATGAGATAAAGAAAAAAAGAAGTTTTAAAATTCGCGTTTTTTCGGAAAAAAAACCTGTAAATCTTGTGACAGGTGCATTTCGCGAAAAAACTAATATCAGATTCTGAAAGATCAGTCAATTCTCCATCGAAACTGGTTGGTCTGGAATTTTTCATAACCCTTCTTCTTAGAAAGTACAGCCGTTGGAAAATGCAACGAAAAAATGTCATTTTGGGACTTGATGGGTTAAGATTGAAAAACATTGATTTTTAGTATGAAAAAATAGGTAGATTTTATTTTTTTTCTCAAAAACTATCAATCATAGAAGAAAAGTATGAACGGATACTTGGATTGATTTTTCCAGCCCTATCACCCAGTATTTTTAGTGTTTCAAAATTCCGTCTTTTTTTCGACGTCCCACATGACCGCTTGGACCATGGACCGCTTGGAATCCGAGTTCTCAATTATCAATTAAAATATTCGCCGTTATTATCTACAGTCTTTTACCATTTATCGGGAAGTAGATAAATGCCTTGGTGGTTTCGGAACAAACTAGTTATCCAGCCATTTCCGGACATCTTCGATATTCATGAAGTGCTGCTCCTTCAAATATGACGACATTGATCTAAATAAGTGATAATCAGAAGGAGCTAAGTCTGGTGAATATGCCGCATGAGGTACAACTTCCCAGCCTAAATTGAAGATGAGTTCCTGGGTTGGTTTTGCTGTATGTGGACGTGCATTATTATGCAGGAGCACTTTTCACCTTCCTTGCCCCGTAAATGGTCTTTTTTCCTCCAGAGCATCACTTACTTTGATCAGCTGGGCCCGGTAACGCTCAGCTGTAATAGTTTGGCCAGGTTCGAGAAGCCCGTAGTAAATGATTCCTTCCCAATCCCACCAGACACAGAGTAGAACTTTCTTTGCATGAATGTTCGGTTTTTCAACTGATGTAGATGGCTGGGCCGGATCAACCTATACTTTTCTACGTTTAGGACCCGAAGGGAACATGAAGCTCCGACGAACGTTCAGAATAGATCATGATAGATCAGACTGAAGCTCCGTTGGAGCTCAAGTTTAGATTCGGAAACGTTCGACGAAGGTCCGATGAACGTTGAAATGTCCGCTTGAAAATAGCTTGAATGAAGGTTCATAGAACGTTTATTAAAGATTCTATGAAGATTCATTCAACCTTCAGTTTTTTATGTTTCAGACGGAATTACCATTATAGTTAGAAATGCCCCAATCTTTCATTTTTTCGTGGAAAAATATACTTTGAAAAAAACTTTGATCGAAAAATTTCAACTCGAACGAACCTTTAGCAAACGTTCGATGAACGTTTTATAAACGTTCATTCAAACTATTTTCAAGTGGACATTTCAACGTTCATCGGACCTTCGTCGAACGTTTACGAATCTAAACTTGAGCTCCAACAGAGCTTCAGTCTGATCTATCATGATCTATTCTGAACATTTGTCGGAGCTTCATGTTCCCTTCGGGGATTGTCGTACAAAATCCATTTTTCATCACTCGTAATGATTTTATGCAGAAAATTCTTCTTCTTGAACCGAGAAAACAAATTCATGCAAATGACAACTCTTTGTCTTTTATTTTCTTCCGTCAGTTTATGAGGAACCCATTTTCCTTCCTTCTGTATTTTTCCCAATGCACGCAATCGAAGTGAAATTGCTTGACGATTAACCCCTAACTGTTCTGCAAGCTCTTCTTGAGTTTGACATGGATTTTCATCCAGTGAAACTTCAAGTTCTTCATCCTCAAATTCTTTGATTGCACCTGGACGTTGATCGTCCTCAAGACTGAAATTTCCATTACGAAATCTTGTAAACCACTTTTCCACTGTTGAATGGCTCATAGAATGTTGACCCAATGTCGTATTAATGAATTCCATAGCTTGAGCAGCATTTTCATTCATTTGAAAACAGAATAGAATACAATGGCGTAAATGTTGCTTAGCGAAATCCATCTGATAAAATTGATACACAGGAAATTACTACTTGAAAATGACTGATATGACAACTGCAATGTACATGCTACATATATCCAAAATGGCGGATCCAAAATGCGTTCGAATATTTTGTTTCATGCAACCAACTTAAAGCCGAGTTTCAATTTGCACACCTAATAAAAGGGAAATGTGATTGGTAGAACCATGAGGAATAAATCCTCTCCTGGCGACGCTGCTTATGACACACGTTAAGAACAATTCAAGAACAATTCATTTCTCAATAATAAATTGTTCTCTTGGGAAAGTGCTTCTTATTTTGCTTAGTCTTCCGTGAGATATCTTTCAGAATTTTTAAAAGATATCTTCAAGATTTCTTGGCAAGACATCTTGAAGATTCTAGTATGTTAACTGGGAAGGTGGATCGAAAAAACACGTGGATACGAGGTTCAGGAACGGGATAGTGAACGGAAATTCCCACCATCGGGGGTTGTGCTGCATAGGGCGAGGGGAACATTCCTACGGGTTTCTCCGGAATTCAGATGTTCAAATATCTTGAAAAGGAAAACAAAAGCATTCCATTCTTGAGCTTACATGAATTGAACGAACCCCTTTAATTACATATTTAATTTACAGGTGTGCTGAAATGTTTATTCGAAACTATTCCTACCAAGTCTTCACCGTTGTGTCTTTGGTTTGGAACAGGGCCTTTTTTCATGATTCACGAACCGGACCACATCAAGGTGAACGCAAGTTTTTCATTGTTCGCATTTGGCAAAGGGAACTTGCATTTCTCATGAATCCAGAATTTCAATCTTGAGACAAGATTTGTTTAACGCAGGGGAAATGCGCCTGATTTGCACCACTAGCGTATCGGGAAAACTTTACGCAAGTGAAACATGAACTTGAACTCCAATCCAATCACGTCACTGAATTTTGATTTGCTGGTGTGTGTCTCACATTAGTTACAGCAAATTCTGTGAATTTGTCTCATTTTTGGTTAATTCCCTGAGTTGATAAAACGTTGAGTTTATATTCCTTCATACCGCAAGTAAAACCGTAAGTATAAAGTCTAGAAGTAGTAAATCCCGAAGAGAACATGAAGCTTCAGCGAACCTTCAGATCAGATGTGTATAGATCGAGCCGAAGGTTCATTAGAGCTAACGTTTAGATTCACAAACATTCGACAAAGGTTCTACGAACGTTCCCAGGTAAAAATTGACCATGGGCGCTAGGTTGCCGCAAGGCTCACCAAGATGGGCCGAGCCTAGGCCACCAGGCATGGCGCAACTCTGAAATGATAACATCATTTCAGCCTCAGCCCATTTGTTTCCACAATTAAGACCCAACACTGGAAACAGGGTTGTGATAGCATATGCCGTCAATGGCAGACCATACAAAAATTTGTTCGCCAAGGATGAGCCAACGCTGTAGCAATCTTGCGGCAGGGTTGCGCCCATCTCATGCCAATGGTCACTTTTATTTTTTATTGTAATTGAAAATAAAATAAAAAATCCATTCTATCATTTCGATTGAACGAAATGAATGTCGGAGAATTTCAACATGTAATTTTTCTGATTAGTTTAAACTGATGAATGACGTAAATCCGTTGGTCCTGGCGTAGAAGTAGGCGGGTCTGGAAACAGATGAAGAATTATTTCTGTCATGGAATCTTCAAAGGAGACTTATATATTGATTGAATGCTTGGTTCGCCACTCGCAGGAAACAAGCATCACTCTGGTGAGAGTTATTGTAATTTGCTGTTTGAGAAGGGAGTTTCACTCTTAGCCAAGCTATTACTCAAGTCGAGTCAAGCTAACGCCTAAACTGAACGAGGCCATCGCCCAAGCTGAGCCAAACTATTGCCCAAGCTGGACCAAGCTACGACCCATGCTTGGTGCAACATGAGAATCCATTGTCATCCAGAGTTGCCTAATGCTTGGAGCAGTGTCCCGCCAAGCCCTAGAGAGCCTCTGTTGAAAGCATGCTTTTTCCTTCAAGCAATATTGGTTGAAGGGTGGGCCAAGCGTGGCGCAGCGAATGATCAATGATGGATCAATGAAGTCGATTTATGACTTCCCATATTGGTACAATGTTTAGACCATTGTCAACCATCCTTGTCCCTACATAGATTGCCTAGCTTTGGCTGGCAGCCTTGCGTCTAGCTATATTCCGTCGTCAGCATTGGCGGAGCCTAAAGATTTTTATATGTGTTGAAATGTCTGCCTCGAAATACGTTCAGGAAACATAGATGAAACGTTCGCTGAAGGTTCAACGAAGGTTCAACGAAGCTTCACAAAAATATCTATACTTATATTAATTTTGATCAATTTATATGAAAAATAAATGAATTAATAAACATAAATTATTATAAATTAATCTAAGTATGGATATTTTTGTGAAGCTTCCTCAAACCTTCGATGAACCTTCAGCGAACGTTTCATCTATGTTTCCTGAACGTTTTCCGAGGCGGACATTTCAACGTTCGTAGAACCTTTGTCAAACGTTTGTGAATCTAAAAGTTAGCTCTAATGAACCTTCGATCCGATCTATACAGATCTAATCTGAACGTTCGCTGAAGCTTCATGTTCTCTTCGGGATCTGAATAATAAAATGTCCTATCGTTTGATCGGATACATTCCCCCGCACTCAAAATAATCTAAAGGCGTTCATAGGCGTGTTCAGTGTATATGGTGAAATTGAAGCACACAAATTGCAGTTTAGGGAAACGATGTCCATTATTCATTTATTCAATATCAAATGCACTTTTTATTCTCTTCCAATTTCATCATGGAGATAAGATTGTATAAGTCAGAAGGAATTTTGTGGGCATGCGATTTTCATTCCATTAGTTCTTTATACCAAGAAATGGAGGCAGGTTCTCGAGTGGTGCAATATTGGCACACTTACCTTACGTCCCAGATTTTGAGAAAATTTGAATTGTACTGCATTGATCCCTCCAAATCTGCCGTACATGCGGAATTATGACTATTCACTTGTTTTAGGAATTACTGTTAAGCAAAGGTGAAGAAAAAGCATCTATGTATAAGTTTGCTTACGCTTGGATAGGCAAAGGATTATTTACTGGTCCAGGTGATAGACTTTTTTGATGTTCGATATCGGAGATCGAACGATGCATATTCATGATCACCAATTCTGTTTACAGCTAATGTGAACCGGATACATCGGAAATTGCTATCAAGAAGTGTCAGTGGGAAGGCAGTTGAGTCGGCCATTGACGTATTCGCAAAGCAATCGGCAATTCTTGTGAAAAAAATGCAGAAGGAAGTTGGAGGCGGAGAATTTGAACCGAGTCATTATATCGCAGCGTACGGAATCGATATAGTATTCGGTAAGATTAATCAGGGTTTAAAAAAAATTTTCAAACAGTAAACGAAGGGGAGAGGAAATTGAGTACAAATCATTAAAGAGAGTGCTCCTGATAATGGGATGAGTCTCATTGGTAGGATAGCACTTGAAGATAACTTTATCTAGTTCTAAGGGAATTCTGGACCGTTCGAGGTTTTTTTCACCTCTAGTACACTGAGGAAAAAAATGTTTTGAACCGATGAATTTTTCTTTGGGTCTAAGAAATGAATTCATCCAATGGTATCTGTGGAGTTATTGCATCAACTTCATGTAATATGTGATTCACACGGAAATGGTGGGATCATTAATTGGAATATGAGGTACTTAGGATTGATGAAAAAGTTATTGGATGGAAAATTTTGATTTTCGAATTCATGGAATATAATTTGATTCAATGAATTATGCATTTGATGGGCAGAAGCTATTCATAACACTATGAAAGTCAACTGCAGTGCCAAAATGATAATTTCTCCTTTCAATAAAATATTTGATTATTTGAATAAAAAAAGTTTTAAAATAGGAAAATATTGATATAAATAATATAAATATTTCTTGCATTCGAAATAAAATGTTCTCATGAATATGAAATGAAAATTTTTTTTAAATGAATCAATATTTGAAACAATGAATATTCTTCCCTATCTAAGAAATTATTTCATAGAATGTACAAAGAGATTTTCTAATCCTTCAGAGAACTTATTGATATAAATAAATCTTTCTTCGAATCAATGAAATTCATTTTGATTGGATGAATGATATTTTACAAAATTTCCAGAATAAAAAGAAATAAGCAGGAGTCAGAGCATTCGCGCAAGGGCGGAGCCGACCTTCTTAGTTCCTGTGTGATCTATAGTTCATTTAAAACAATTGGATTATTCAATCAGATGATTAACATGATCAAGAAGTTCGACGGAACTGTTTTTCTCTGTGATCAAGTCATATCCGTTGATGATGTTCGATGCCGGAACCTAAAAGAAATGTTCATTAGGACAGAACATTACTTACTATAGATTTACGGTGAATCAGTTCTTTATATGCAAATTGTACTGCAGGAAGATAGCTTGTGAGAAAGTATTGCCACCTTCTGAGAAGTAAACGCAATTTGTCAGAGTGAATTCAATACATTTTTATTTCAAAAACATATTTCTTTGTTTCAATGAATTCATAAATTCGATCGATCTATCCATTTTATGGACCCGATGAAACCTTTATTCACAAAAAGCACTAGAATTTGGCAGAATATATAAAATTTTGACCTCATCAAACGTAGTATTGACGAGAATAATCAGGTTGGCAGTTTATTGACTAGAATCCTTCTTCAATCATAAATGAAAATTTTTAATAAGGTAATTTTTTAGATGTTGCTGAAGTTTGAATCGTTTATTGAAACTAATTAACCATCGAATAAGGTAATATTCAACTATTGAAGCCAAAAAATCTTACAGTACATTATTTAAACGATGTTTCTAGTGGCGAAGAGTTGATTCGTAAAGATATGTAACGATAATTTATCAGATTTCATGAGTTTTAATTTTCGTTTTGTTTCTATAAACGATTCAAACTTCGAGAACATATTTATTAGCATGAATAAAATAGCTTCATTCGATTTGAATTCCCAAAGCATGGGTTATAATACTTCATTTTATTGATTTCCAAACTATCCAAATTATCATTGGTCATATAAAATCTGTTCTATAAAATATATTTTATCCAAAGACATTGCTTTGAAGTTTGAACTGAAAAAGTATCTCATTGTGATCATAAATTTAGTTTTCTGTTGAAAAAATAGAACTCTCGGAATTAAAATTCACAACTATTGAGTATATGATTTTATTTTATTATCTGAACAAAACCACTTGTATTGAAATGAATTAGATTATTATACTCTCAACTGTACCGGTTTATAAATAACAGTATTTTTGGTCCTATAACTTCATGTTCTTGAATATAATAATTATTTTATTAACCTGATCTCGCGTTGTTTTTCTCATGATGGAAGAAGTTCATCATTTTTAAGTCATGTCTATTCATTTTATGAAATATATTTTCACTTGGAGTCAATAATTATTTTGGTGGAGAAAACAATTATCATGTCAAATACTTGATTGTTAAGAATTTCAAATACTAAGTATAATCAACCTCGATTTCCATACGAAACTTTACGTTATAAAATTGAAGTTGTATTTCATTGATTTTCACTTTGAAATTCATCAAATGAGAGTTATAAATCGGATGAAAGATGATATTGAAGAAAATAATTAGTTTTTCAGTCAATAAAGTGCCTTTTTAATTTCAAAAAATAAATTTCAATGAACTGATTTGATAGTATGAATGAAACAACTTTTTATGGTTATAAAATTATTTTAGTGTCAAAAAGACATTCATTTGATGCAATGAAATGGAAATCAATGAAATCAATTTCATTAATTCAAAGAATTTTTTCTCTCAGTGCACATTGCGCATTGAGTCCAGAACAATGAAGTGACTTTCCTATGTTTTTCATACAAATATTGTATCCACTCGCGAGTGAATTTATGAAAATATGCACCTAATCTCATTATTTGTTTTTTGTTTTCATTAGAAACACTCCTCGGGTTGCAAGTGAATGCACAAAACATGGCGATCGATTTCTCACATTTAATGAATCGGTATGGATTTGAAGAATACTTTCAAGCTCACTCATTGATGGATAAGGATTGATTAATCGATAAGTAGTCCCACACAGCACCAGAGTCTCGGAAGAATTTAAGGAATTCATAAAGAACACACTCAGTTCAATAAGAATTCTTTTGGGGCAGTGGTGTTGTGTAGGGTAGCATACTGAGAGAAGAGATTCAGTGGGACGTAGAAAAATAATTCATTAGGGTGAGGCGGGGTAATATGCCAGTGTGGGTAAAATGCCACTTGGGTGATATTTTCCAAAACTACCGCAGATAGCAGTCATAGCTTAGTCATATGTTTTTCGGAATCAGTTAGTCTACTGATTTAGAAGGACATATGAGTGCCATCTGCGGTAATTTTGTAAAATATCACCCAAGTGGCATTTTACCCACACTGGCATATTACCCCGCCTTACCCTATGCATAATGAACTCAGAGAGAAAAACTCTGCCAATTGGCACATGGCTTCCTCATTTGTGTTGAACACAAAATACATTGAACATATCGTCAAACAACACAAATCGCTAAAGACTCTTTTTCCACATTCCTCAACCGATCTGGATGGAACGTATAAAGGACCACTATGGGAACATAACTACATCGTGGTATGAATTTCACTGCAATCGGATAACAAAAAGCCAAGACAGGCCTGGTTGCGAAATCACAATTTCCGATGACATGTTTTCTTTCCCTCTCTCGTCTTTTTGCGAGGATCAGGTTGGAACGTATACAGGACCGCTTTCGACACTGCATCAAACTGTGGTCAGAATTTCATACTGATCAGATAATAGGAACGAAAGATATCCCCATGATAATGGCATTTTCGAGATTTACAAATTTTGTTTCGAAACTTAGTGCTTACCATTTCCCCCCCTCAATTCCAATTTGCTTGGAATTTGAAACGTACAACTAACGTCTCGTGAAATGAATATGGTCCAAGTTCCAAAGCATTCGAATGATACGAACACAGGGAAGACATGCTTTCAAAATATTGTCAAACAATAAGGATCGCAAAAAAAATTTTCTACAATTTTCAACCGATTGGAATGAAACTTATATGGGACCACTAGCGAATCATAATCAGAACGTGGTGTAAGCTTCATTGCAATCGGATAATAAGGAGTGGAGACATGGGCGGTCGCAAAATCACAATTTTTTTCCACATTTGTCTTTACCCCTACCGTTATTCTGTAAGAATCAGGTTGAAACTTATATGGGATCACTATCGACACTACATCTAACCGTGGTGAAAATTTCATGACGATCGGATAGTAGGAGCCGAAGATATGCGCGGTCGCAATTATGTTCACATACACACACACACACATACATACACGAACACACACAGGCAGATAGGCACAAAACCAAAAATGTTTCCCGAGTTTGGAGCAACATTTTGGCTTAAGAGATTTTGAGTTTGACGACAAAAAAATTTTCGGGCCCTAGAAACAATCACATTAAGCTTCCCTCTAAAGAGGAAGCAAATTACCATTGGGATAGTTGGGAAAGGAGTCAACTGTAACTGATAATAAGTTTCACTACTTCGTAGTTTAAATAACAATATTGATTGTAGAAATTACTATTTGGATTAGTTACGTTTACAATGAAATAGTTAGTGTAACCAATCAACAGCTCACTCACTTATTCATAGTTGAGTCCTATCCCAACTATTACTATTAATTTACTATTTTCTTTTCTCTCAGTGTGTCAGCGGAATCTGATTTTGTTGTGCACCACGTGTTAGGGTAGCAAATGTTCCTCTGTGACAGCAATCCGTTTCCTATCATAGTGATTTGATCAATAAATCCTACACTGAGAGAAACATATGGGGAACGTGTAACACGGTTTACCATAATAATAGCAGTTCTGGGTCACATGAGCTTTTATGTGCATTTCTCCTCTAACTCATGGCAATTCATACCTTCCCATATAAAAATTCCTGGCTTCCGGCAATGGTGACAGCCAAGACTTGGCAATCTATGAATATTCATTGTTGATTATCAACAAAAACATGTTGCACCGATGTCGGTGTTCAACGAATTTCGGTTGTCAGCCCACCATTGATTCACAATTTTGTCAGGCTTGGCGCTTGCTAGGCCCATCTTTGGTTCAACATTGACTGAACGATAGATTCTATTTGAAGGGAGGATCAATTGAAACGAGATTAGATATTGCCACAAACTTTGGCTCAGTTTCGACAAAAATTAGTGTTCAGTGTAGCGCCGGTTATTGGTAATAGTATGGCTCAATACTGGGGATGGGGGCCAAATTAACGAAAAACCAAATCAACGAAAAGTTGGTTGAAAAGAGAGATACGTCACACTCTCTCTTTTCAAACACTGATTTCGTTGATTTGTCTTTTCGTTGATTCGGCCCCCATCCAATACTGGCGTGCCTTTTAATTTTAACGTTTGATGGCTGAATTGAAACGTGAATTTTTTCAAGTCGTCAATGTGATATCAGTTGATTTACAATTTCACTTAATAATAAATCAACATCACATTGATAATTTGTTTATCCTGATTTGTAATTATTAAAAATAATTTTTTCACTTTTTTATTAATTATCATTAATTATTACTTATTCTTCATGAATTAATTAAAGTTTATTAATTATGAATTACCAATTTATTAATAATTCTCAAGTACGCTTGAACAAAAAGCATTGCGTTGAGCGCACGCATTTTGGAGCGATCCAAAACGAATTGTCTATAGTAAATTAATCGCAAGAACGTACATGAGAAAATCCCATGTAAGTTCTCGCGTTCACGGCTCCACGTCGCAAGCGATGCACTCATCAACTCAAACGTTCAAGATATGAATTAGTTTACGCTTGAACGCTGTGTGGCGCTTGCGTTCAATGCGAGAAAACGAACGATAAACGCTCATAACCTGTCGAGTATTATTCTCTTGATAAATCTCAAGCGTTGAACGCAAGTTTGGTCCCTCCGTGTACGTTCTTTTCATCTCACACGAAACGTCCTTATGGTCTGTCCACATAAGGCCTAAGCACAAAAACTACGTAAACGTGGATGTAAGAAACGGAAGCATGCGCAGAAACTGTATACAAGATCTGCGCATCCTCCCGTTCGTTACGTTCACGTTTACGTGGCTTGTGTGTCTAGACCAATAGACAGAAAAAACGGAGAGCGTAAACGTAAACGACTGCGCACAACTCATATACTGTTTCTGCACATCCGTTTTTACGTTTACGTTGGTTATTTAGACAGACCATTAGTATGTGTTCCAAACGTACTTTCATGGAAACTAACCTTTACACACATAAGTGTAGTATCGCAGAACGTCATTGACACCTTTATTGAACACATCCCCAAAACGTCGCTTGGTGAAGATAAATAGAACATTACGGAACATTTGTATGTCCCTGGGACGTACATGCGACGTTCCTAGAACGTCCTGGGATCTCATTTGAACGTTCTCTGCGTGAGCAAGTACGTTTTTTGAATGTTTAGAAAACCTCCCGATGCTATCCGGGTAACATCCCATATAGAAATTTACAATTGGCGCTAGCATTGCGCAATGTAGATGAAGTATGGCCGAGGCTTGGCAACCAAGCATGGCGCAATACTGAAATGATAACACCATTGCATGATTTATCGATGTGCTTTTCCATTGGAGCTCCATCATTGGTGCAGAAATGGCAATGAAATAAACCATGATTGGCAAACAATAGAAAAATTTGTTTATCAATGTTGTGCCAATGATAAAACTGTAAAAAATAATTAACCCAAAAATATATGAAAATTATGCGCATTTCACCATTTCCAATACATGTCATTAGGGACATTATTGTGTTTGCCTCATTTATTTGTCAACAACTCAGTCTGTTTTGTTGCTGAAGCTTGCCATGAGAAGTATGCACAATATGGATCAGCGGTAGGAGCCCTCTGGTGTAACCTGTAACAAAGAACGATTGGCTGTTCTTCCAGAGAATTATTTGAGCCTCATATATTCTTTGTATACATCTCTCACTACTTGCGAGAAACATTCGATCGGTAACTTAGCAAGCAATTTAGCTATCAAAAGTTGAAATTAAGGAGCATGCCAATATTGAGCCATGCTATTACCAATGATCGGCGCTACATTGAAAACTAATTCTTATCCAGACTAGACCAAAGTTTGTGGCAACCCATACAGGGTTCAACAATTGGCCCAATAATGGCACGTTACTGGACCACAAACGGCGTTCTTTGCCCGTTAATGGCGCCCATTAATGGCTCATCAATGGTTAATTGCTGGATGATAACGTGGGTCCAGTAATGGCAATAAATAATGGGCCATGTATAAAATTATTGATTGGCCCAGTAATGGGGCTAAATGATCCCGATTTATGGCCAGAAATTTCGGGATAATGTTCGAATGTTAGCCATCAATGGCAGATTACGAGGGCATAATAATAATGATATCCAATGGTAATATGACTGCGTTCCAGAATAATCGGTTCAGTATTAGTTCAAATGAGTGGTTAAGCGTGACCCAAAACACTTTTTTGTTTTTGGGATGTTTGTCATTCCAGTTTTCACAAGATCGGAAATGGATGTTTTTTTCCAAATAGATTTGCATGCCTGATATTTCGACAATCTCAAATGTAAAATTATACGAGTCAAAAGTATTCTCGATAAATCAGTTGGATTCAGTTGCTTATTCCTTCAAATTTTTTTGTTATTTACATGAGAAAGTAATTGATTATCTATATGAATAAGAATTCATTTGAATCATGTAAAACGTATTTGATGGATATGAATGATTTATTCAACGTAATAGAAATAAGGCCAAAACAAACTTTTTTCAGGGGTGATTACGAATACAATACATTCAACTTTGGAATCCATTTCACTCAGTAATAGGCCATATTCCAGCCAGTAACGGGGAATCAATTGTTGGCCGTTTACCGTAGCCGTACATCGGCTGATTATCGGCTGTTTTCATTGCTGGCCTTTCTTATCAGCCAGTGGTGGGCCACAGTTGTGCCAATGATGTGAATCCATTATTGGCCATTAAATGGTAGCCATACATGGGCCGATTATTGGCTGTGCTTACATTCTCGGGGTTTCCTGTATGGGCACGTTCCAAAAGATCCTCACTTTCAATAGAATCTATCGTTCAGTCAATGTTGGACCAAGGATGAGCCCAGCAAGCGCCAAGCCTGGCGGAATTGTGAATCAATCGTAGGCTGACAACCTAAATTCGTTGAACACCGATATCGGTGCGACATTATGATTGTTGGTAATGAACATTGAATATTTATAGATTGTCAAGCCTTGGCTGTCAACATTCCGCCAAGTTATATTCTATTGTCAGCATTGGCAGAACCTGAGAATGGTTATATGGGATAAATTGGAACTTGTTAAATGCGTATACTTTTCATATATTGTTGGGTTAATTATTTTTCAGAGTTCTATCATCGGTCCAACATCGATAAACGAATTTTTCAATTGTTTGCCAATGATGGCCTATTTTATTGTCAGTTCTTCATCAGTGATGTGACTCCATTGAAAAAGCATATTGACAAATTATAAAATCCTGTTATCATGTTTGATCAAAATAACTTCGCATCTGCGACATATTACTATGAATTTTTAAAAAATTACCACAAATCAAAAGAGAAATATTCATAAACGCTTATATGTCCCAAAATTGCTGTTATTATGGGGATCTGTAGTTCGCATTTCTCTCAGTATAACGATCAATTTTGAGCACTCACAGAAAACAAATGTACCTGCTACTGGTGAATTATTTCAGTATCTTGCATATGTAGTTTTTAAAAATAGTGATAAATAAAGCCATTGTATGAATTTCAGTGGACTCGACCTGTCGATTCAAGTGATGATTAGGAAGCAGGGCACTTTTTTTTCCAATAGACCTTCTCTAGATAAAGAATACCAGGAATACATCAGTAATTGGAACAACGTTGTGAGGAATGTGAGTGTAATGTTTATATCATAATAATGATGAGGATATTGAAATTATTTACCGTGATTCATTCATCGCATTCAATTCTAGATGATTCAAGAAGCAATGTTTAGGAAGGACACAACAAATCCATCCGGTAAGATCGAATTACTTATCATCATGTGTCATTTGAATCCTTATTGTCCTTCCTGTATCTGTGCGCGATGAAAAATATTTTGAGCATAGTAAACTGATATGTTACTATATCACCTATAAGAAAAATTGTTGATAAAACTCGATTTTCATGTTCTCAATAACGGTATCCACGAAATTTTCGAATTCTGTTTCAAACCTCAGTGCTCACCTTTTCACTCCTTCCGTTCCGATTTGTTTGAGATTTATATCACCAAATCACTACCCCGTGAATTGAGTATGCCCAAAATTCCAAGAAATTCGGATGATTCGAACACAGAAAACGCACGCTTCCAAAACATTTTCCAATAATGCGGATCTCAAAAAAAAAAAATTTTTCACAGTATTCACCCAATTCAGATGAAATTCGTATGGAAGCACTGTCGGATCATAACTAAAACGTGGTACAAATTTCATAGCAATCGGATAAGAAGAAGTGGAGATATGAGCGGTCGCAGAATCACGGTTTTCAAAAACATATTCCGCAATATTTTCAAAACGTGTTATCCGATCGAGACCAAAACCAATAGGCCTCGTGTCTCCTCAGAGATGAACATTTGAAAAAAAAAATAAATCAAATCGGTGCATTCTGAGGAGAGTTATCGCACGCCAAAGACAAAAATCCCGATTTTCAGAAACATATTCCGCGATATTTTCAAAACGCGTTATCCGATCGATACCAAAATCAATAGGCCCCGAGTCCTCTCAACAACGAACGTATTGAAAAAAAAAAAAATATCTCGATCGGTGCATTCTGAGGAGAGTTACCGTGCGCCAAAGAAAATTTTACACACACGCATGCACGCATACACATACGCACACAAAAGACATTTTTGGGGATAGCGTTTTTTCGACGTTCTAAGACGCATGGCAAAAGCGAAATACCCCCTTTTGCATCATCGATTTTTCACCCTATTCCAATACTTCCGTTTCCTTATATATAACCCTAGTAGCATCAGAATGTTGTATATATACTATGAACGTTCATAGTACATATACAACGTTCAGTTGCTACTTGGGAAGGAACATGGAAGTAAAAGGACACAATTATTGAACCTTGCACAGTTTGTAAAATTTGTGTGAATGTCGTAAACAGCAAACTCTATGTGAATATATTACATGGTAACAAACCATGATAATTTAGGGAGCGGATTTATTTTATCTTCTACCCACCTAAGACACCACGAAATTCATTGCGAACGGCAACATTCCTCTATTGCAATTGATGAATATGACTTGGTTTCATTAAATCCTCGATAATTTTTTATTTACAATATAAAAGTGGCTCAAAATTTTATCCAATCACTGTTATGCATCTCTGCAACAACTTTTCTGCTGCACGGCGAAACATTTTTTGTCATTATCTACACAGAAGAGAAGTTCAGAACGAATTTTTAAGAATTCATAATGAATTATTCAATCCCCAATTGAACTCTCCATGAATAATTTTTGGACCAATGTGTTGTGTGGGTAACGGAGTTTGTGTTGAAAAAAGCGAATAGAGTCTTCAAATCAATAGATTTGCAGTGTCAAATTAACATTTTCGTTTCGAATTGAGAGATTCCTCATCCCAATATTCAACAAAAATTGCGAATAGACCGTTTGGACCCACACAGCACATAATATTGCAGCAATATTACAATATTATATATTGCAATGTAATATCACTGCAATATTACAGTGTTGATAATATATCATGAATCACACTGAAATATTGCGGTAATATTTTGCAAACAGGAATTTGTAAAACATGCCTAAACTTGAATCCTGGCCAATTTCCATGTGAAAATTAGTCCAAAACGGTTTGATATTGTTTTGTTTTTGTATTCATAAGTGGACGTGAAAAATGAATGAGAATGGAAATGTGTGTTGTGTAGTAAACTTTGGTAGTGAAAAAACGGGTTCCTTCTGATTCCGGTTCATTGCAATCGTGTCAAAATCCTTCGAAATGCGAAACCAATACCCCTCCCACAGTTTCATTTTTTTTCGAAGATGGGATATTTTGTAAAATATTATAAAAACATCATTTTAAATTACACGGAGAAAAAGGAATTCGCTGTGGCAGCGAAATCTACTTTTGCTGGGTTCCTTTTGCCAGAGCAGCAAATTTTTTGCTGTGACAGCAAACTATTTGCTGTTCCGTATATAATACTGAAAATTTGCTGGCGGAGCAAACATTTTTTGCTGCCACAGCTAAAAACTTGCTGTCGTAGCTAACACGATTGCTGTTATAGCAAATTTTTAGCTAGGTCAGCAAAAAATTTTGCTATTCTATATATAATACCTCGATTTGCTGCGTCAGCAAATTTTTTCTCTCCGTGTATAATACTGTCCCTAATCCGGGTCCTAAAATATAAAAAAATAGATAAATAGTTTACTCCTTTGTAGGACTTTTGAATGCCATGAGAAGTAGAAAAAATATGCCTGAACTCATATTTGTCTTCAAAAATCAGGATTTTCCCAATTTCACCACTGAGCAATATTAGATATTATTAAGAGAACAAGATATTAATAAGAGAAAAAAATTAAGATTTTTTTATAACCCAAAACATTTCATATTCCTTGAAACCCATAAAAGTTACAGTTGTTACATAAATTAAAAGACTTTGAGACGATACCAGTGCCATGAGATCAGCTGATTTTGTCTGTAAGGTTTTCTGAAACGGGTGAAATACAATTGAAATATCTTGATGTACCTTTATTCTTTACCAATCAAATGAAGCTACATCGAAATATCTGGTATATTTCACCAGGCTTGTGACAACCGGGAATTTTTCTCTTCTTGATTGGTTATTCTATTTAAAAGAAATGCATCATTGATGAATTTTGTTAGAATTCCCAGTTGAAGCTTCACAGTTTGTTACTGTATTATAACTACAATGTAACTTAAGATCACCCGCAATATCACCTGTTCGTTACATGCAATGGGCTGGTAACTTGTAATTTCACACTCATCAAAAGTTGCTACAATGTAACCACAATATGACATGTTTCATTTTAGCAACATCGTGGTTTCATCGATCTGTTATAAGTTATACTATTAAACCCGATATATTTTTTTCACGCTAGTTTTGAGGTTGAACACACACATATATATATATATGTATATATATGCGGGTGACCTCGAATATAAGGTCAAAAAGTGTCTACGATGCATATTTTCCAAAATAGGAAGGTCATCACAATTGCATGTAACTGCCATGTAACCAACACAAAAAATGTTTTGTTATAGTGACGTAGCGGCTACTTTTCTTGAGTGTGAAATTACAAGTTACCTGTCCATTGCATGCAACGAGCACGTTACATTGCATGTGATTTTGAAATTACATTACACCGATGATACGGTGACAAACTGTGTTTGGTGGGAGCACTTCCCTGTTCACCCCCTTTGCGAAATCTCCAAAAAAAATAATCAGCTGCCCTCATGGCACTGGTATCTGCTTAATCACAATGTTTCGTTTTTCTTCAAGTTCCAAATTACATTTGTCTAGGAACACTGCCGCTCGTATTTCTTGGAAAGGATACTTTAGTGAGGGTGCTATAGCACCCTGATGTTAACCAAATTGTTCATACGGGACTTTTCGAATACCTTGCAATTCATTCTCAGAATATTGTTCTATGCTTCAATCGTTGAATACTTATATGACTGCAAAAAAATACTTTACAGAGCGATATTCTAAAACTTGTGAAGAATATGCTAGAAACCTCACATGAACAATTCACTTAGAGGGATGCTAGGGCCAAGACGCTACCTATTTTGTTTATAACATTCAAAAAATCTTTCAATAAAATCAAAATAACGCTGTGCACAGCAGTCCTCCAATAAATTTTGAAAATTACTGTTTACGGAGAGATGTTTTGATTCTATTGAATTGATTTTATCCAGTTTGTTGTAAATAAAATAGCTAAGGGCCTGGTAGTGACAAGGTTGTCATAAGCCTCCTAGTTGACACACGACAAGGGTACAAGCTTACAAAACCCTTGCAGCAGTATTGCAGCAACCTTAAACTGACAGGGTTGTCAATAACAAGTCAAAAACAATCGAATGACAAGTCTGACAGGCTTATGACAAGCTTACATGTTATCTGGGTATTGATGAATAAAAATGATTTTTGGAAAAAACATGTTGTCTTCGTTGTTTGTCTCGGGACTTATTGAACGACGTGTTAGTAGGGAAGGGAAAAATTATGAAACCTACGATCAAAGGAATTTAGAAAGTCATACTTCAGCAAGTTAACCATCCTTCGATTCCCAAAATCTATATCATATACTATTTCTCTCACCCACATGAATAATGTATTTCTGAATTAATTTTTTGTCTACAGGATGGTGCATTTTTGACGATTTTAAGGAATTCACAAAAGATGGCTACGTAATAACAGATGAAGAAATTTTGAAGCAAATCAGTGCAATTCTAATAGCGGTGAAGTACTGAATTTTCTATATTTCCTTGTGGCAAGGAGAAAATATTACATGAGATAATTCCTTATTCTTTGTCATACCAAAATGGATTTTGCTGTAAAGCAATCAATGCATCATTGACCTCTATTTCGATGAGTTAGACAAACACATGGAAAAACATTTACACGGAGAAAACTGGAATGGTGAGGTTCACCATTATCGTTTAGTAGAACCTTGTTTCGTTGAAAGCACTAATCAATCACTTTATTCTACTGAATATAATTCAGTAAAGATTCGTGATTTCAAAAAAACGGTGCAGTAGTCCATGTATGATCAATATTACGGATGGTGTAGTTAGTTTGAATGACTCAATTGCCTTTACTACGCTGTCTAGTAATAATAACTATTTTATTCGCGCTCGAGCGGAGTGAACCGAAACGAGTCGAACATAACCGAATATACGAACTCTCCTCGCTTACCGACACTGTTTTGTTTATAAACGATTTTTTTTCCTCATAAATGTGTTAATGGCAGGAAAGGAGTTGATGATAACTCATATATGGAATATGCCTATCATGATTTTCGTCTTAATAATCCACACTTCACAAAATCAATTTATTTAGAAAATCCAAAATTGTTTCAACAGTATCCTCTAATCATAAGTTCTCCAAACACTTATAAGAGATACGCAAGGCTAGCAAAATTATATGTTCAGTTTAGCTCAAGTGGTATACGCGTTAGGTGTAAGTAGATAAGTAGGTAGGATGTTGAGGTTCGATTCCCGCTTTCAGCACCCTGAATGTCATGTGCAATCGATGTTCGATGCTACAACTTCACGCTCAACTAAACAGTAATGAATGTCAAGCAATCAACATTTTTGCTGCTTTGGGAAATTATTTCTAAAGACAACATTAACAACCTTCATAATGTAACAAAAACTTTTTTATTGTTGAATCGAATTCATATTGTTGTTTAGTAAAAATTATCATGCCCATTCCGCGGAATAGATGATTTGTGTGGTGGAATCAATGATGCGACCATTCACTGTTTGGTACGAATAACAACCCTCACAGCACCCCAGTCCCAGAAGAATTCTTAAAGAATTCATGAAGAACACAATCAGATCAATGAGAATTCATTATGAATTCTTTTGGGACTGTGGTGCTCTGTGGGAATGCTTGGGTAATCGAATGAAATACAAGTTTAGTCAAATTAATTTGACCTGTTATGGTGACATGAACTGTATGTGCATTCGGTTTCTAATACTAAACATTTGAGTACACCCATGCAAGAACCGGTTAGCCGCTCGGAAGCGTGGAGAAGGAATCTGAAAGTTGACTCAAGAGGGGTTGAAAAAAAAATCGGAATTTTGAAAATCTAAAAATACTGGGAGGTAGGGCTTGAAAAATCAATACGAGTCTCCGTTCACAATTTTTTTTTTATAATCGATAGTTTCCAAGAAAAAAAAACTACCTATTTTTTTGTACTAAAATTAAATGTTTTTCAATCTTAAACTCGTCGTAGCTCGGGCAATTCTTAACGTATCGAGATAAATCGTGCAGATTCTGATTCGTGAGACTTCCCCGAAGACGACCGCGTTCGAAGAAAATCGTAAAAGTTAATGACAATTCATCAATTTTTTAATCCAAAGTGAAAACTATGTTTTCCATGCTTCGCACGAAAGAAGTGTGTCACGAAATATGAGCTACAAAAAACTTCCAGTGACAAAGTTGGTCGTTAGTGTGTGGACAAACTTTTTGGAAAGTTTCAGATCGATTCGACTATTAGTTTTCAAAATACAGCGAGTTTTCTATGAGCACGCATCGAAAATTGTTCATAATGTCGCGTCGTCCACTGGGTGAATATCAACGCCCGTAAGAAAGATTGCGTTCGTTCGATTTCTCAACGTAGATTTATGTTTTTTGGGTCAAAGAATTCGAATATTGAACTATATTTGCAAGATTTGTTATTCATTCTTTTGTTATAAACAATGTCATGGTTTAGGACGTTCTTGTGCACTTTGAGAAAAATTGTCTTGAACAAAGTTCTTCCGCATTCAAGCAATTCTTTTGTACATGAAATCCTTTTAAACACGTAACTCAAAGCACTTTTGTTTGCGATCATTGTTTTTTTTATTGTTTATGCAAACAGTAATATTCCTCGGGTAGATATATTGTAATGTATGGTACATATTGTGTACATGGTAACACATAACCGTATGTGAAATAATACCGTTCACAACGGTTTCATGGAATCGTTTTCATTCATTGTTCAAACTCGTTTTTGATCACGTGAAATATTTGCATATTTTCAAATCAACGTGTTTAAAAGGACTTCATGTACAAAAGAATTGCTTGAATGCGGAAGAACTTTGTTCAAGACAATTTTTCTCAAAGTGCACAAAAACGTTCTAAACCATGAAATTGTTTATAACAAAAGAATGAATAACAAATCTCGCAAATATAGTTCAATATTCGAATTCTTTGACCCAAAAAACATAAATCTACGTTGAGAAATCGAACGAACGCAATCTTTCTTACGGACGTTGATATTTACCCAGTGGACGACGCGATATTATGAACAATTTTCGATGCGCGCTCATAGAAAACTCGCTGTATTTTGAAAACTAATAGTCGAATCGATCTGAAACTTTCCAAAAAGTTTGTCCACACACTAACGACCAACTTTGTCGCTGGAAGTTTTTTGTAGCTCATATTTCGTGACACACTTCTTTCGTGCGAAGCATGGAAAACATAGTTTTCACTTTGGATTAAAAAATTAATTAATTGTCATTAACTTTTACGATTTTTTTCGAACGCGGTCGTCTTCGGGGAAGTCTCACGAATCAGAATCTGCACGATTTATCTCGATACGTTGAGAATTGCCCGAGCTACGGCGAGTTTAAGATTGAAAAACAATTAATTTTAGTACAAAAAAATAGGTAGTTTTTTTTTTTCGGAAACTATCGATTATGAAAAAAAATTGTGAACGGAGACTCGTATTGATTTTTCAAGCCCTACCTCCCAGTATTTTTAGATTTCCAAAATTCCGATTTTTTTTCGACCCCTCTTGAGTCAACTTTCAGATTCCTTCTCCACGCTTCCGAGCGGCTAACCGGTTCTTGCATGGGTGTACTCATTTGGTCTGTCCATATTTCACTAAATCGTTAAGTACGAGATACCATTGGTTTGATTGATATCACTATTCAGTTTTCTCCGTGTACGAAACGAGTTCTATATACACTTAGGACCTTGTTCATTTCAAGGCCTCCCTTTCCATAACATTTACATTAATAAACTTTTTCCCAGCAACTGGAAAGAAGATACTATTTGATTGGTGCAATCAATGGTACGTTCAAAATACAAACCCGGATAGCATCGGGAGGTTTTCTGAAGGTTCATAAAACGTACTTGCTCTCACAGAAAACGTCCAAATAAAACCCCAGGACGTTCTGAAAACATCGCATGTACGTTCCAGGGACATACAAATGTTCTGTGATGTTCAATTTATGTCCACCATGCGACGTTCTGGGGACGTGTTCAATGAAGATGTCAATGCCCACACAGCAAAAAGAGTTCTGAAAGAATTTTTCAAGAATCCCACATGAATTCTTGAAGATCTCCATAACTTGTCCGAAAGAATTCAAAAAGAATTCTCAAAGAATCCCCGGAATGTCAGTTCAGGATGAATCGCTGGGGGAATTCTTTTTCTCGCCCAAAAGAATTCTTAGAGAATCCCAAAACAGTTCGCAAAGAGGTCTTGAAGAATTCATAAAGAATTCCACAACAGTTCATGAAGAATTCTCCAAAAGTTCATTAAGAATTTTATATGTGCTTTTCAAAAAATTTGAATAATTCATTGAAACACTCCAAAAACTCTTCAACCCGTTCACCCGAGCATCCCGGGATATTGTAGAAGAGTTGAAAGAATTCGTTACAAATTCATTGAAAATTTCAAAGTGAGTAATTCTAATCGAACTGAAAAAGATTCAACACAAATCCATAACAATATCGAAGGATGTTATGGAACAGACATTCGGATACTGGTGTATGTATATTTAGTCACTCTTCGACCTTACAGTGAGGTGTCTCCATGTATGTGCAAGATTTCATTGCTTGATCTCAGTTGACAGAAAAAAAACAGCGTCACAGACTCAGCGAAGGAATTGCAGAAATGTTTTCAAGGATCATATTTTGACTTTACCAGACTATTTCTAAATACATTGAAATGTGATCAACCATTAGCAGTGTAAAGGACATGTAAAAAAATTGAGAGTATTTTTACCGGGTAATGTGAAGCATTAAATGTATTTTATAACTTGACGCAAGGTACATTTATAATTGATTTCATACAAAACTATTTGCTAATAAATTCTGGAATTCTTTATACAATAAAACATTCCATTATAAATCGCTGTAACATTTCAATCAAGTCAAGTTTCAGCAAGTTGATGGAAATGAATCTGAAAAATTAGGAAACTTATAAACAGAGATGGGGATCCTCAATCACTTTTTGTACTCAAGGTACTTTTTTCCTGTCAAGTACTTTTATATTTCTATGAAATAAATAGAAATTTTCAACATTAATTTAAAAAGTACTTGATAAGACTTCTTTTTGAATTCTTCACAGAGCTTTTTAGGAGTCCTTTTGGACGAGAAAAAGAACTTCCCCAGCGATTCATTCTGAACTGACATTCCGGGGATTCTTTGAGAATACCTTGCGAATCATTATGAATACTTCATGAACTCTTTTCTGAGCTCTTTAAGAACTCATTTAGAATTCTTTACGATCTGATTGGATTCTTTATGAATTCTTTAAGAACTCTTATTAAAGAATTCATATTGAATTCTTTTTATGGAATTCTTTGCGAATCCATATGGAACTGTGGTGCTGTGTGGGTGACGTTCTGCGATACTACGCGTATTTTTGTATAGGTTAGTTTTCATGAAAGTACGTTTGGGAAACCTAACGAGAACGTCCCGTGGTAGATGAAAAAGACGTACTGGAAACGTATTCAGGTGCATCAAAAATGAACGTTCTCTGAACGTATTTAAACCTACTCCACGGAGACGAAGTGCGCAAAACTAAGGTTATGTTTCTAAAACGTCCACAGGACATTCAATGTTGTCTGGGGAGGAAAAATATTTGCCGGCTCAGCAGATCTTTTTGCTACAGGTTGGTTGAAAAGTTTTGAAAGCAAAAGTGAAAGAATGTGTATTTTTTCATGAAATGATTTTTTTTATTCAATATAGTCTCCCTCAACTTCAACACACTTATTCCAACGATCCTCCAATAATTTTATACCATCTCTGTAATGATTTTACGGAAGTTCCGCAAAATACTGTTCCACAGCTGCAATAGCTTCTTCATTCGATGAAAAACGCTTTCCACGAAGGAATTGTTTCAAAGTTCCCTGGTGAAAATGAAGCGTATACACAAAGCGAGAAGGAAACGTAAACGAAGCGAAAAACGTTTCAACTCCCTCTTTCTGGGGCGTATGATACCCGCTCGCTGGAAAGTAATCAAATCATACGTTCTGTATACGTTTCATAAACTTCCGATCCCGTTTCGCATACGCTTCACGTAACGTAATAGTAGGTTATATGAAGTGTATGGGAGTCATACCTATTCTGACTTTAAATGACATCTTTCAACACCTGAAGTCAACAACAATCCATGGCTCAGTGGATAAGACCCTACCATAGTGAAAGTTACCGGTTCGATTCTCACTACAGGGTTCAATTTTTTTGTTTAGATTTCTCGAATTTTTCCCGCTTTCTTTGTTTCAATTCCCGTTTCATATACTCTTTGTATCCTTTCCATTCAAGCTTCGTATACTTTCCATTATCGTTTCTGTTACCCTTCAGCATACGCTTCGTTTACTCTTTCTTCTCGCTCCCATTTTCACCAGGGTTCTGAAGAGGTAATAGTCGGAGGGAGCCAAATCTGGTGAATACGGTGGGTGTTCAAGCGATTCGTACTTCAATTTGTTCAGTTTACACAGTTGGAAATTTTGTGTTAAATTTAACACATTTCGCATGTCCCAAACGGTTCACACATATTTTTGTGTCGATATCACATAATGTGTTTGTGTTGGCTAGTCACTCAAGTTTGATGTAAATAATACAACGCAAAAGGATACTGATAAAGTTTTGATTGGAATTTCCGATCGTGTAAATTCAACACATAAGGACTGTCAAATGAAATCCAAAATAAGTAGTGAACCAACACAGCTCACAAGTGTAATTTATGAATTTGTTTACATGAATCGAATGTGAAAATCACACTTTTTTCGTGTTGAAACAATGAATAAGAATAAATTGAAAAAAATAGTACTTCAATGAGAATTGAACACGGACCGTCGGGACCGAATGTTGATGCTGTATCACTCGAGCCACTGACAGTCCTTTGGGTAAGAGTACTTTCCAGGGTTGCCAACTCGATTCCCGTAAAAGTAGCTGATACGGTGGTGAAAAGTCGCTAAAAATCGCTAACTTCGATCAGTTGAAAAGTCGCTAGATTATCGCTAAATTATCGCTAGATATTTTCAAAATTCTCCAAACTTGAAATTAAGGTAAAATAATTCAAAAACTCTTTCGAAGTATCTTTCGGCACTTCTTCGATATAATATCATCAATTTCCAAATGAAAACTTTGCAACAATAATGATTATTCATTTCCCATAATTTCCGAAAGCACACAGTCCAGATTGTGTGAAGTTCACGTCAAAACTATGTACATCCCAAGCAGCACCAGGAGGAATTATAGTGCGTACAGTATGCTATGGACATGCATGCTCAGAAGGTGATTATCCAAAACAGTCTTATTTGGAGGTTCCAAGCATGTTCATATCCCATCTGAAACATCCGTGTGCCGCTTGGGATGTATCGACAATTTATTTGCACCCTTCCGGTTACTAGTTTGAAATTTGCCTAATCTGAAATAAAATTCCATCTTCTGAAAATAGTTTATATTGTTATATAATTTGTACTATTGATCGATTTTTGAAAAATATCATAAAATTATGAAAAAAATTACAAGGCATTATTGAATGGAATAATTTATTTTATACCAGGCATTTGTTATTATAATCACAAAAGGTATAAAAAAATCAAAAAATAAATATCTATTAAAAGGACAGATCTCGGGAGAAAAGATTTATTGACAGATTTGTGATTGGGGAATTATCACCTTATACTTTCATGATATGAATATGAATTTTAATGAAACCAATTAACAAATGAGTCTTCTTCGATGTTGTTACTTTTCTCGTTTTCGATATTAGAATAAGTTTTCATATTGCACAATTTTTTCAATACATAATCAGGTATGATATAACTATCGCAACATTTCTTTAAGCGTTGAAGTCCAAAACGTATATGTAATAGATTTATCAATAACGTCAATTTCATTTTATTGCGCAAGTTGTTTTTGATCAAATTCATTGAACTAAATACACGTTTAACTTACGCATTTGAATGCGGCAAACATAAAATTCGAAAAACGAGATCGATAAGACTGGCAAAAGGATTTTCTCCGCTCGCATCACGATAATTATATACTTCACTCCAGAAGCGTTCTGTATCATCAATTTCCTGCCATTTTATGAGATGTAAATTAGCCCACTGAATTTCGATTTCAGATATTTTCAAATTGTCTGTTGGAAAATACAATTTTGCAAGTTCTGAGATATCGGATTTTTGAGGTTTCAAGCATTCTTGCACGGAAAATGCACTCATTTTTTCTAAAACTTTCATGTTGTCTGGCGGACGGTTTCGAATTTCTTTTCCCAGATTCACTAAAAACGAAAAACACTTCTCTTCAATATATTCCTTTTGATTTACATCAATACCTGTTTCTTCACACGCTGTTTCAAAGGCAAAACCTAAAGAGGGTTTAGTGCGTAAATATTGTTCGAAATTTGCCTCAAAAATATTTATTTCTGCTTCAGGATTAATTATCATCCCTAAAATACTAGAATATAACATTCTCAAATCCGTTAATAGTTCAGTAGGATCACGGGACTTTGCCTCGAAGTGCTTGTTTGTTTTCTGTACTAAATTCAGTATGGGATACAAAAAACTAAGAAATATTTTGTTTTGATCATCGCAGTACATCGTATACAATTTTTCGGCCCAAAAGCAATTTTCTTCAAGCCTTGCTGTTTCAAAATGTGTTTTCAATTCAACCCATTGGTCCAAAATTCTTTTTACAGCCGGTTCAATGGATAGCCAACGAGTATCAGCGACTTTCAATATCTTGAGTGGTAATTCACCGTCATTAATTGTACTGTAAAGCTGTGCATAATTCAGTTGCCTTATCGATGAGTGGCTGAACCAGTTATAAGTTTCTTTTATCATAAATTCTATATTCTTCGGGAATGTAAAATTGGTGCTTTTTGACACTGCTAATTGCAGTGAGTGACATACACATTTAAGAGAACCAAGTTGGGTATATCCTTTTTCAATAACGCATACACTCCTGAATGGATACCAACCATCACGGATGCACTATCTGTTCCGATTCCAACTAATTTTTTCATGTTCAGACCTACCTCTTGAAGAAATTTTTTGAGTTCAATAACCATGCATGCAGCGGTACCATTTTCTATATGAATGAGCCCAAGAAAAGTAGAAATAAATTTCAATTGTTGTTGACTATGGTATCGGATAGCTATTCCTAAGATTTTGAGAGTGGATATATCTGTAGATTCGTCCAGAAGTAAGCTGTAGCTACTGTTACCAATATCAGTTATTAATGATTCCAAAAAGTTAGGGCCTATAACATTTTCTATGATATTTGTACATTTCGTCCGTTCGATGCATACATTAAGATTCACATCTTTATGAAGATTACTGAGATGGTCAATGCTTGAGATAGACGTGTGCATAGCAACATACAAAACAAGTTGCCCTTCTTTTCGTTGTTGATGAGAGATCGTTGACACTGGTTGGAATGGTATGGTTTGTTGTTTTTCAGCCGAAAATGGTTTTGCTGCAGAGATGTGTTTGCTGGTATTGGCATATTTATGGATATCATATAATTTAGCCATCAAAACTACCTTACAATATTCACAGTAAGCTTTTGAAGAATCCGCTGTACACGGACGTAGCCATTCTTTCAAGTTTTTTTTGTTTTCCCATTCTTTTCGGTACTTTTGCTTGTATTTGTGTTTTATAGTAGACACTGAAATATCAACAAATACATTATGCGATGGATAAACCTTCGAAAAACAAAGAATTTTATCACCGCACGATATTCGGATTTTTCCATTTTCACAAAATACACTGACACGTCAACTTCGAATGGCTTGTGAACAAAGAATGAATTGACAGATCGGAATAAAATTGTGTGTGTGTGTTCAAATGAAGGATGAAATATAAAAATAGCGTATAAATTTTTATTCCTGTACTGGTTGATAGGTGTCGCTTTCAAAACTTTTCAACCAACCTGTAAGTTGGTTAAAATTTGCTGTCACAGCTAACTGGATTGTTGAGAGAGCAAACAGATTAACTACAAATGGCAAATTTTTCACTGGGTTAGCAAAGTTTCCAGTATTGAATACAGAATGACGAATAAATTTTGCTGGAGGAACCGACATTTGTTGCTGCGACAGCCAAATATCGCTGTTGTAGCTGACAAAATTGCTGATCCAACAGAACGTACCCAGTGGAATGATATTTCGCTGTCCGTTTGTGGAAAAGAGTGCTGTGTTTGACCCTTGATAAGAGAATATTTAACTGGAAAAGTTGAATTTGTGCGACTGTTTTGCTATCTAGGAAATTGATCACCGGTCTGAAACATTGAATACATTTTCATTAAACCTACTGACTTTCATTAGTAGCATGAATAAAGCTTAATTTTGGTCCTCTCATTTTTGTGACAGGGAAGCGATACATCGGCTGAAACTGCCAATTTTGCCATGTTCATGTTGGCGAATCATCCTGAAATACAAGTCAGTACACAGTGAGAAAATTTTACTTTATGAAAATAAAACTTTTGTCCTTCCAAGATTATTCCAAGAAATCCAGATGGATTCGACCTATCGGCAGACATGGGAATATTGTTTGTTGTACTTTCGGAGTACTGTTCATCTCGTATGAATATGTCTTCACGTGAAGTCAACAAGAAGTACTCCTCACTGAAAATACTTCGATAGTACAAAAGTTTTCTCGAGCTGCCCAGTTGGGAATTCCCGGATGGAAAGAATGGCAAAAATCGCATACGAACTCACATTTTCATTCGGGACCAGCTGAGTCTTTATCTAGTCCTTTTATTACTTTTGAAGGTTCCACACGGAACCCGTCAGGTTACGACCCAAAATCACTCAGGAATCCGTTCGAGACCTCGCCCTCTCTTATATGTATAAGTACTCATGGGGACTGGAAATCAAAATTACGATCTGGCACAGCTTGACGTTATTCTGATCAATTTGGATTTTGAAACAGCAATAATATTTCAACAATAAATTCAATAAAATTGAATTAGATTAATTGATCATTTGTTTGAAGAATTGTTTAAAACGTGACTGTTGGCATATTGTTAACGTTTCAAAATCGCCATATTGATTTTCAGTTTGCATGAATATTCATGTAAGGAGGGGAACGCAAAAAACAGTTTCAATTGTCATTTTCGGAATTGCATTTTCCTTGTGGAAATATACCTACGCCAAATTATGCCAAAAGTACGGCAAAATTATATCAAACAGTACAGTCAGACTATGCTTAAAAGTGCGCTTAACCACGTGGTTTCGAACACTCTTGTAGAGGGGCGCCAAGACTAATGATTTATGTTGAACAAAAACTATGAATTTTTAAGCCAAATTAAATATACCTGTGCGAAATACATCCGGGAATATGCCACTGTTGTAGTAGAAACTATGCACAGGAAAATACCAGAGCCTGACGAGGTATGCCTGATTTTCTATCAAGTCCTCATCAGGTTTCGTTACGGTTTTTCCTATTCCGCTCGATTTTATGGAAATCTCATTCGAACCCTATTGTACGCCTGCGTTACAACCCTGTTCGAATCATATTGGGGGAATCAGATAAGTGCCTTGTAAGGGCCTCATAAGATTTTCCTTATTTATTTTTTCCGGGTTCCAACCTGATCAGGACCTCATTGAATATAAGAAATGCTTGATCAAATTTCTAGGGTGGGTAATGACAAAATTCCGTTTAAGATTTTCCTTGTTCCATATTGAGTTTTGAATTCCGATTCACATTGGATTTAGAGACCGGGATCTGGGCAGGCTTGAGGCGATTCACCACAAGCCGAGCCACTAGATCTCTCCTCCCAGTTTTCTCAGTAATCAATGAATAGAATCAATTTTAATGAGCAGGCGCATCTTCTTAGGCTATTGAAAAAATGCAGCTACTCATTATTCTTCATTTTATGTGTTCTTTTCTGAGAAAACTGGGGGGAGAAATTTGGAATCTAGTAACTTTTGTAGGGAGTGATGAATCCCCTCAAGGACATTCATCAGCGGGAAAGTTACTAGATCCCCCCCCCCCCAGTTTTCTCAACGATTAATGAATATAATCGATTTTGCAGGTGCATCTTCTTAGGATATCAAAGAAAGTACAGCTACTCTTTATTTTTCATTTTATTTGTTCGTTTCTGAGAAAACTGGGGGGGGGGGGCGATTTTGGAATCTAGTAACTTTTTTGGAAGGTAGTGAATGCCGTTAAGAGATTCATTTTTCCTGTTTTTCTTCCTGAAAATGAGTTTCTCCGTCGAATTTAAGTCGGTTCAGACACCTAGGCAAACCTGGTTGAAACAATGATTAGATGATATCAAGGCTAGTTGACTTAGTTCATGTTCTTCAAAGATTCTAAATAACAGTTTACACACTTCTTTGTTTAGGAAAAGGTTTACGAAGAACTACATGGAATTTTTGGTGACACCAATTTACAAGATAGAACTCTGACGCATGAGGATTTGAAACAAATGAAATATTTGGAATGTGTTATCAAAGAAACTTTACGATTGTTCCCAACAGTGCCACTGATTTGTCGTGAATTTACTGAAGATTTGGATTTAAGTATGAATGTAGTATTCATTTCGCATACAAGATATGATTTTCTAATGCTTCAATAATATATATTTAGATGACAAAGTGATACCGAAAGGGAGCCAAGGAGGCGTTTGGATCATCATATTACATCGATCCGCAAAGTATTGGCCGAATCCTACCAAATTCGATCCTGATAGGTTCTTGCCAGAAAATAGTTTGCAACGGCATCCTTACGCTTTTATTCCATTCAGCGTAGGGCGTATGAATTGCATAGGTGAGTACGTTAGGCATTTTTCTCCACTCTCAATTTCAAACCTAAGGAGAAATCCAAACTCGATCCATATAGAAATTTAGCATGACCGAAAGATCAGATGGCATCAGGGAAGATTTGTTGATTAATAATTTGATAACAATCACATTTTGATCCAAAATAGGTCCCCTCATCCTACCGAGATTCCGTAAGAATAATTGACTAATCTGGTCCACCACAGCTATTAATTGGAGAAAGCAGAAAAATTTCATCTTGATTAACGTACTTCTGGTTCAGAATCGGAAAGTGAATAACTGTCGTCGTCTGATATTTCGGGTTCTTCATCACTTCCAGTTTGCAGATTGGATTTTTTTGCGGGATCAGCAGGATGAATTAAAAAGATTGATTGGACTGATAGAAAAACACCTTCTCAAATCTCAGTAGACTTTCCAAAAATATATACCCACTCATTTCCCTGACACTCATTTTCCCAATCTTTTTTTCTACAAGAAGTACACAAAACATCGGTTGGTTCCAACGCTGAAAAATCTTTGCGAATTGGCTTTGATGCGGGGCGAAAATTAGTTATTTGAATTTTTGAACAGTGCTCTCGAAATTTCTTAGAGTGAAAATCCACTCCTGAAGAGTGAAAATACTGCAAGTCAAAGAAGAATGAGATTCCACTCCTAAAGAGTCAGTTTTCACTACTAAAGAGTGGATTTTCACTCTCTTGGAGTGAAAGTTCCACTCTGATAAAAGGGTGGAATTTCACTATTTAAAACGGGTTGAAACTTCACTCTGGTAGGTAGAGTGAACATTCACTCTTATAGGGTGAAAACTCACTCTTTAAGAGGGGAATCTCACTCTTGTTGGACTTGCAGTATTTTCACTCTTCGAGAGTGAATCTTTCACTCCAAGAAATTCAGAGAGTGCAAAAAGAACTTGCAAAAACGCATTTGAACGGGTGAAGATGTCAAATAACATCTGAACAAACGTAGACGGCGCGGCGTCGCACACTTATAGACAGTCCATTACACGCACTCGAGGGCGACACGGGTGTTATAATTAATCGTATCTCAAGAACTACTTGACTGCCCACTTTGAAATGTACAGGAGACATTCTATGGACAATGAGGAACATTTCAATTTAATTGAAACAGAAAAAAACGATTTTGAACATGCCTTTCTTTTCTTTTGCCATTCGTTGAAAAAAAATGGCATATTCGTCGTGTAAATAAACAAAGTGAATATCCAATTTATTGCTACATGCGAAGGTTGATCATTTCTTACTCATCTATCTCAGGGAATACACTTTTCCTGAAAATTTCGTTTTTTTGATGAAATCGGTTATAAACTAAAAGCATTTGAAGAAAGTTGGAGGTTTTTGGTTTTCAAACTTCAAAAATCTCCAACTCCGAAATCCTGCGTATCATAATAAAATAAGAGAATACGGGTCGTTTTTTTTTATACACGGGAAACCATATTCCACGTGATTTTATTCTTCAATTGAGGAGCTGGATCGAATAACTCGCCGAGCGCTCGAACCGCGTCACAAGTTTGATGCAAGAGATCCCGTCGTAGGTCGAAAAAAAGTCGGAATTTTGGAAATGTAAAAATACTAAGTGGTAGAGCTTGAAAAATCAATCCAAGTTACTCCTTACGATTTTCTTCTATGATTGACGATTTTCGAGAAAAAAATCACAAACCATCAATTTTTTCACACCAAAAATGATTATTTTTCAACATTCAACTCGCTCCAACTCGGTCATTTTTCAATGAATCGAAATGAATCTTGCGAATTTCGATTCGTGAGACTTTCCCGAATATGCGAATGTAGATAAAGTTCGTAAAAATTGATAACAAATTAATAAATTTTTAATACGAAGTAAAAATCACGTTTTCCATGCTTTGTATCAAAAAAGTGGTGGGGGAAGTACGAAGTACAAAAAACTTCCAGCGAGAAAGTTGTTCGCTAGTATTTGAACTAACTTTGTGGGAAATTTCAGATCGATTCGACTAATAGTTCGCAAAATACAGCCATTTATTCATTAGCGCGCAGCAAAAATTTTTCATAGTTTCGCGTCGTTTATAGGATGAATATCTGCGTCCACGGCAAACGTGGTATTCGTTTGATTTCTGGACGTAGGTTTGTTTTTTGGGTCGGAGAAAACGAATATTGGATTATTCCTGTGAATAAAATTCATGATCGATGCCTTATTACAAATAATTGTTCAAAAGGTCTTTACAAATCAACTGATTTACTTCAAACTGAACGAGCAGAAGCAACTGGACTGAGCAAAGAAAAAATGAATGATGTCAAATCGTTGATGCATATTTGAGTAGTGAAGGAAAAACAAAGTATCAAGATTTTTTTGAAAAAGCTGTAATGAAGATGAAAAGAAGAACAAATTACAGATAAACCTAAAAGCAAAAAGTGTGTAAATCCGTAGCAGTAAACGAGAAAAAAAATAAACAAATGTACATGTGGAAAATAGATTATGTGAATAAATAAATATATTCGAATAAAAAACAACAATGAAAAATGTTCCGCACCAAACTTATTTCTCGCAAGACAAGAAACTTTTTTCGTCCGAATAGCTTTCCCTTAACACCAATAGTTGATTTGTAAAGACCTTTTGAACAATCAAATTATTTGTAATAAGGCATCGATCATGAATTTTATTCATAGGAATAATCCAATATTCGTTTCCTCCGACCCGAAAAACAAACCTACGATCAGAAATTGAGCGAATACCACGTTTGCCGCAGACGCGGATATTCATCCTATAAACGACGCAAAACTATGAAAAATTTTTGCTGCGTGCTAATGAATAAATGGCTGTATTTTGCGAACTATTAGTTGAATCGACCTGAAATTTTTCACAAAGTTAGTTCAAACACTAGCGAACAACTTTCTCGCTGGAAGTTTTTTGTACTTCGTACTTCCCCCACCACTTTTTTGATACAAAGCATGGAAAACGTGATTTTTACTTCGTATTAAAAATTTATTAATTTGTTATCAATTTTTACGAACTTTATCTACATTCGCATATTCGGGAAAGTCTCACGAATCGAAATTCGCAAGATTCATTTCGATTCATTGAAAAATGACCGAGTTGGAGCGAGTTGAATGTTGAAAAATAATCATTTTTGGTGTGAAAAAATTGATGGTTTGTGATTTTTTTCTCGAAAATCGTCAATCATAGAAGAAAATCGTAAGGAGTAACTTGGATTGATTTTTCAAGCTCTACCACTTAGTATTTTTACATTTCCAAAATTCCGACTTTTCTTCTCGACCTACGACGGGACCTCTTGCATCAAACTTGTGACGCGGTTCGAGCGCTCGGCGAGTTATTCGATCCAGCTCCTCAATTGTAAATTTTCAGTGGAATGACGCATATGAAAATTGCACTGTAAAAAGAAAGTTTGAACCCACACAGCACCACAGTTCCAGAAGAATTCATAAAGAATTCTTATTGAACTGATTGTATTCTTCATGAATTCTTCAAGAATCCTTCTGGGACTGTAGTGCTGTGAGGGAATCTGTTTGCATCTTAAATTCAGACAATGCTTTTTCCATTGTGTCGGCGATTCTTTCTTTGGTTTGATTTGTTTGCATTATAGATTTAGCCATGAGATGATCTGAATTTGAACCTTTCTTTTTAAAGTGTGTGCGCATTTCACAATTTCTGATCCCTACTCCAAATGCCAGACAAATCCGGACAACTTTTTCAGCTGGATCTGTCTGGTTTTGTATGGTCTTGTCTGGTTCGCCAAATACCAGATATGTGCCAAGTTGAGAATGAGTCAGGATTGGTAAGGCTTGCTGAAATATCTGGTATAATCAGGATTGTCGGGTGAAAATGATGTCAGTTTTTGTATGTAAAGAACATAATCGGAAGAAGTTGCTGTAATTGGCTGGGACTGGCATGAAGAAATAGTGACAGGGTGATACCGGTTTGCCAGTAAAAGAAATTGTGCCAGATTTTATAGGACTCACCGATTGAGAACTTCGTCAGAACTACTGTCAGAACTCAGTCGATCACGCATTCCTTGAATGTGCCGATCTGGATGGTATCGGCGGGGTGCTAGAGTGCTTGAAACTCTCTGGAGTACCAACACCAAAAAACTCCTCAGTTGACCATCATATTTGCTGATAATGCCTGACCAGGAACGAGGATGGTTCCAACCGGTTCGCTGGTTTACCGGCGCGTAGGCGGTTCAGTCAGGCGCACCTGCGTGGGAAGCTGACTGGAAAACACCGTGATTCACATATTCCTAAAATATGCAGATCTCATGAGGATTGCCAGGTTCTTGAAGTGCGCGGAAATATCCGGCCCGTCGACACAAAAATCTTCTCAGTTGTGCGTCAAATTTGCGGACAATGACTGATAAAAAAAAAGAGATGGTTTTGACCGGGTAGTCGGTGTACCAGCTCCCAGTAGGTTTTGTGAGGTTCGCCTGCGTGGAAAGCTGACTGGAATACAGCGTGATTCACATATTCCTGAAAATGTGCAGATCCCATGAGGATTGCCAGGTTTTTGAAGTGCTCGGAAATATCCGGCCCGCCGACACAAAAATCTTCTCGGTTGTGCGTCAAATTTGCTGACAATACCTCACAAGAAAAAGAGATGATTTTGATCGGGTAGCCGGTGTGCCGGCTCCTAGTAGATTTTGTGAGGCGTGCTTGCGGGGAAAGCTGACTGGAAAACACCGTGATTCACATATTCCTGAAAATGTGCAGATCTAATGAGGATTGCCAGGTTTTTCAAGTGCCAAAAAATTGTAGAAAAAATAACACGTTTTGGTCAGCATGGAGTGAATTTCCTCAAAGGCGATATATTCCAGAGAAAATACTATATGGTCAGAAGTTTTTTGTTCAATGCTATTCAGATTTCATAGCATGAATAATCAATCGGATTTCGACAAAAAACATCCTCAAATATCTTATCCAAACTGTATATCGCAGTATAGAAAACCGGTCAATTCCGGACAAAATATTTTTTATAATATTTTTTGTTTGATCTCACTCGGACTTCACGGGCCGAAAAACCAGTCACAATCCGACGGAAAATATCCTCGAATATCTTATCCAAGCTGTATCTTGCAGTATGAACAACCGGTCGATTTCGGACAAAATATTTTTCGATGTTTCTCATCCGGATTTCACAAGCCGAAAAAACAGCCTTAATCCGACGGAAAGTATCTTCGAATACTACATCCAAGCTGTATCTTACAGTATGGAAAACCGATCAATAGCGGACAAAATATTTTTTGCCTGATTTCACACGCCGAAAAACCAGTCACAATCCGACGGAAACTACCCTCGGATATTTCATTCAAGCTGTATCTTACAGTATGGAAAACCGGTCAATTGCGGACAAAATATTCTTTGCCTGGTCTCACTTGGGATCCACAAGCCGAAAAACCAGTCACAATCCGAAGGAAAGTACCCTCGAATATTTAATCCAAGCTGTATTTTACAGTATAGAAAACCAGTCAATAGCGGACGAAATATTTTTTGCCTGGTCTCACTTGGATTTCACAAGCCGAAAAACCAGTCACAATCCGACGGAAAGTACCCTCGAATGTTTCATCCAAGCGGTATTTTACAGTATGGAAAACCGGACAAAATATTTTTTGATTGATTTCACTCGGATTTCACAGGCCGAAAAACCAGTCACTATCCACCCGAAAAAATCATCGGGTATTTCATGCAGTTTCTATTTGATTCACACAGCATGTCAAACCGGAGAAAAACTATCACAAAATATTTTGTCAGTATCGTCTGGAATTGTACGGGACAAAAACCGACTAAGAACCTGACAAAACCTGATGAAAAATTTTTTTATCTGGATTTGTCGGACATATCAAGCAAGTGCCGAGCCCGTCAGAGACGGCTGAAATATATTTTTTCAGTATCGTCTGGAATTGTACGGGACAAAAACCGACTGGGAACCTGACGGGAAATATTGTGTCTGGAACTGTCGGACATTTGGAGCAGGGATATATATTATTTGGGATATTATTGTGTTTTCCTCATTTGTTTGTGAACAACTCGGTGTTTTTTGTTGTTAAATTTTGCCATGAGGAGTATACACGAGGTGTCTCAGCAGCAGGATTCCTCTGTTTCAACCTGTACCAAGAAAACAAAACGAACGAGTCCACGATCGCTCAATATGATGGACATAATGATGCATGAACCATTGATCAATGGTTGTACTATCAGAACGGCTAATGCGTGAATACTATCAATTATTGTACAATCATTGATGCACAACAGTTGCAGTAGTCTTCAATGTATGCATCATTGGTCAATAATGTGTTAACTTATCATATAGTCGATTGTAAAATCGTGAACGACTTCAAAGTGTCCATGATTGTACAATCATTGAACCACTTTGTTTTCTGGGTAATGAAGAACGATTGACGATTTTGATGAAGAAACCGTTATTTGGTTTTATTTTGTAACAGGCACGTATCCAGGGGGGGGGGTGCTGAGGTGCTGCAGCCCCCCCCCCCGAAATTTTAGAAATCAAAATTTCTTTATATATATACAGTGACAGCACCCCCCCGAATGAAGATTCTGGATACGTGCCTGTTTTGTAACAAAGCCAACAAATATTGATTTTCAGGTCAACAGTTCGGCATGTCATCTTTGAAAATAATTTTATCCACGGTTCTGCGGGAATATGTCTTAAAGGTCGATCAAAAAACTCGTGTGGAGGACATCGAGCTGTACTTCCCATTAATTTTAAAACCTGTGCATCCAGTGAAAGTACGAATCGAAAGAAGGAATCGTAGGAATTGAAACTAAATAAAATTTGATGTGAATATCAGAGTTTATGCCATTGGACGAGAATTTTTATAACTGAGAATCGATAAGTTGAAGGGGTTACGAGATATCAATTCGATTGAATGAAGGATGGAATATGATTTGTGAAAGGAAGACCCAATTGATATTGATAATATCTCTGGTAATAGTGATCAAACTGCAAGAGAGTAGCTTTGGTATTTTTTCAATCTTTTCTTTTTCTCTAGCTATAAATTCGAAAACACGTTGATTTCAACACTCACTTGCATTCTTCACTAATCTAATGAATTCAAAGGGAACATTATTTGTAACATATGTATTCATGAATAAAAACGCATGTAAAGTATCGATTTGCATCTTTATTACTCTTTCCTCAAATACCCAGATAACAGTTGACAACTCTTCCATGAATATGCGGGTAATCTCCCTAGTAAAAATGGATCATATTTGTGACAGACTATAGTATATGATCAAACATGTTACATATATGATTACCCAGATTCATCCCTAGTCAGTGATGCCAGGAAAGACGGAGTGGACCAAAAAATCAGCCCCTCCACCGTGCACACGATGAAACTTTCGTATACATGTGAGTCACACGTGTACACCCAGAAAAATTGCATACTTGAGTCAAATAAATTTTAGTTGCCTCTAATAAAAAATTTATTTGAATATGAACCTACTAGAAATTTAGTTGATTAGAATCAATTCCTTTATTTAGTGATTCATTCTGTTCAACTCAATTTCATGAGTTACATCAAGTAAATATGATTTATTTATTTTAAATAAACTTGGAAGTCAAAATCTGGTATCATTTCAACTCAATGTTTTATTCAATTCGACTCATATATTTATTTAATTCAACTAAATTCTGCACTTGACGCAAACAAATTCTTCATTTGAATTAGATGAATTTCATAGTTGAGCAGATAAGAGCAGTGATGATGCTATCCACATTTACATGTGAGATTTTTCCAACACTCCTTAATGTTTTTCAAATATTATTTTATATCGCATTTGTTGAACACATACAGAAATGCTGTATGAAACGATATTTTGAAAACATTGTAGAGTGTTGGAGAAATTTCACACGTAAATGTGAATAGCATCACGACTGCTCTCCTCTGCTTAATGTAGTGAAAAATATTCCAGTAAAAAAGGTTTACGTATGAACTATACAGAGATGGGCAGCCTCAATTACTTTCGATACTTGAAGTATTTTTCTCTGTCAAGCACTTTTTCATGTCCATAAGATAGAAATTTTGCACGTCAAATTAGAAAGTACTTGACAAGAAAAAGTACTTCAAGTACGAAAAAGTAATTGAGGCTGCCCATCACTGGAACTATATCGTCGGTCACACGATAAAACGTAACTAGTCACATTTTTGAATAATTATTATTTTTATGATAACAAATGTTTCTCATCGCGATCTCCTACAAATTTGGTATCAAATTATTCTTCTGAACCTTACCTATCCAGTTGAATTCATTTCGAACGATTATTCAACTTAAAAAATAATCAAAATTCAGAAAAAAGAAAGAAATAATGCAGTGACTTGTTACGTTTTGTCATGTGATCGACGATACAATTTTTCGCTGGAATTTTTATTATTTTTGTGAATTTTATGTAAAATTGTAAGTTATACATAGAGTTATATACGGAAGAAAAACAAGATTGCCTAAGACTTTGTCCACATCTTATATATATATCTATATACAGGGTGAGGCATTTATCTTGAGACAACTAAATATCTTGGTGGGATCACTTTTTTTGGAAAATGTTTCATACAAAAGTTGTTATAGAAAGAGGGGGCCACAAAACTACGATATCAGTTTCATCATAGATGGCGTTATGATCGATTAAAATGGGGTCAACATAATTTTTTTGAACGGGAACCCCCACTTTTTATTGCATATCTTGATTCTACGCAAAAAACTGAGTAACTTTTGCTTGAAATTTTTGAAAATGGCGCCACAATCGATGAAAAATAAAGTTTATGAAACAATATGCGGATATCTTGTGGAATGCATCCAAGAGCCGGAATATCTCATTCGAATGTTGTTGTTAAGAGAGGGGACGACACAATGGCGATATCAGTTCCATAGTAGATGACGCTGTGGTTGGTAAAAATGAGGTCAACTTCAATTTTTCATATCATGATTCTACGCGAGAAAATGAGGAATTTTTGTTTGAAACATTTTTCCTAAATTCTTGAAGATGGAAACGGTGAAAAATGAGGTTGATGAAAAAGTTCTACTGCATTATGTGTGAAGCAACGCTCAACAAACAAATCAAAACAATAATAATTTCAGACACTGAGAAAACAGATATCTTGACAAATACTATAATTTATGGATTTTCAGCGCTGGTCTGACCTGAGTCGGAATATTCACTTGCATGAATCTCTAAAAGTACCATAATTTCTTGGACTTTTTGAAATGAGTATGGTACCTTCCGTATAAAAGTCCAAAACATTATGGTACTTTTAGAGGTTTTTTCAGATAAATATTCAGACTCGGTCAGCCCAGCGCAGAAAATCCATAAATTATGGTACTTTTTAAGATACCTTTTTCTCCGTGGAGAAGAAATCGAACACAAAACACAACAAATGTCATGTCCAAAACATTGTAAATGACTTCAATTCAATGTAACTCTTCTAATGCAGTAGAACTATTCCATCAACCTCATTTTCCACTGTTTGAACTTCAAGAATTCGGGAAAAATGTTTCAAACAAAACTTCCTCATTTTTTTGCGTAGAATCATGATATGCGATAAGAAGTAGGAGTTTCCATTCGAAAAATTGAAGTTCACCCCAGTTTTACTGACCACAGCGCCATCTACTATGGAACTGATATCCCCATTGTGTCGTCCCCTCTCTTAACAACAACATTCGAATGAGAGATTTCGGCTCTTGGATGCATTCCACAAGATATCCGCATATTGTTTCATAGACTTTATTTTTCATCGATTGTGGCGCCATTTTCAAAAATTTAGAAAAATGTTTCAAGCAAAAGTTACTCAGTTTTTCGCGTAGAATCAAGATATGCAATAAAAAGTGGGGGTTCCCGTTTAAAAAAATGATGTTGACCCCATTTTAATCGATCATAACGCCATCTATGATGAAACTGATACGTAGTTTTGTGGCTCCCTCTTTCTATAACAACTTTTGTATGAAACATTTTCCAAAAAAAAGTAATCCCACCAAGATATTCAGTTGTCTCAAGATAAATGCCTCACCCCATATAATCACTGGTAGTGTTTCAAAGAACAGAAAAGAATAATCTGCACAACTGTTTTGAAAATCTTTGTATATCATAAGAAGATAGTTTTATATTCATCGAATCATTAACTAAAATTCGTACATGAATCAGAACACAAAATTAGTTCATGTATTGATAAATTTTTCATTGTAATGATGACAACAGTATTAACATACGTGGAAACTCATAATACCAATATGAATAATAGCATGGAATCATTTTAAACATAATTTTTTATAATTATTTTGAACATCCCGAACAATATGATGACTCACCTGGACACATTTTTTATGAATAAGAATGAGATTGAATAATAAAGAAAAAATGGCGGTCGATTGCCTATTTGCAAATATCCATAGTCGAAACATTGAATCAATGAATTTGAAGTGTCTAATGTTATAAATTGTGAAACACATATTACATCATGAATAATAATGACAAAATCGTAGTTGCACACTCCCCCCAACATATCATGCATAATATCAACAGCATAATTTTCTACCACATGAAAAGAAGGCAATTGATTCCAAATACATTCTTCATGAATACCGGTGAGTTTATAATCATTTATCGCAACATCTTGTTGATAATTTTCTTTTGTACGAAGTAAGTCATCTTGTGCACGAGTACATTGAAGAACATCTGATTTGTGACCCTTACAAAATCGGCAAAAAAAATTTGCTGAACAATTCGCGAATCCCAAAATACCATTGAGGCCTGCATTAAGGTAACTGACCCCATTAGCGAACGCGACCCCTTTAGTGAACCTCGAGATAATAAAACCTCTTTGACGAACAAGAAGTGTTTACCTATTACGTGCTGTCAAGATTATTCCAATCTTCAAACATTATTGTTTGTGATGAATGTGAAAACAAATGGAAGAAAGAAAAATGTAATTCACGGAATAAATAAAGATTCATGCCGAGTGTCGCAACGAGCTCTGCCTTCGTGAATCTTACAAGGTGAGTTAAGAATGGACATCTTTTCAATTGTGTATTTTCATAGTATTAATGCGACCATTGAACTATTTAATGTATCCAATCTATTGATATTATTCGAATTAAGATGACATAGGGTTATTTCCAATAACCGTCAGCCGCTAACCTAGAAAATTGCGCGTTCAGAAATACACACACGAAAATGATCGGTGAATCTATTATTGAACGAATAAACGTAACAATTCATGTCATGGGTATCTACTCTAGGGAAATTTTTTCATGAATTCTCATAATGCGCATAATTTTTCAATCAATCAATCTATAAATTTCTCCAAGGATTGGAATAAACATGTAAAATTATAAACTCTACTTGAAATTCACAATTTTTTTTGCCAAAGTAACTCAAGCAGCAACAGAAGTTCAAAGTATACAGGGTGGGGCATTTAAAGTGTCGCGGGCGTTTTTTCCAAAAATAAAGTGAGATACGAGAAAATTTTTCGGACAAAAGTTGTAGGGTACCGAGGGGGACGTCCGATGGTGGTCTTGGCTTTGACCTCAAATCTCATCTTCAAGGGCATTCTGAGATCAACTCTTGTTTTTTAAATAGCATCTCATATTTTTTACTGCAGATTTGGATTCTAGGTCAAAAACCAAGAAACTTTTGTCTGAACCATTTTCCTGAAATCCGCAAAAATGGCGCTCTAATCGATATTGTTCCATTTTGAATCTGACATCCGAATAACTCGAAAACGAAGGGTCTTGCAAAAGAATGTTTCGTACAAAAGTTGTCAATACACAACACATTTCAATCGTCTACATTACCACCATTCAGAGCTCACGCGATGTAAACAAACGACGGGGTTCAGTAAAAATTCACGATTCTGAAAGTCAGTTTGTCAGTTACATTTGATTATTACTTGGTTCATGACAAATTGAAAATCATGGATATCCGATACATGGTTTCTAAAAAGATCGATATGATCTACATTTACGGTGAAGTGCATAAGAACCCCAGACAAGCATATGACTTGTATGCAGAACGATTTCCTGAAAGAACAACGCCATCCATTAGGTATTTTCAACGCATTACAAAATTATTCTCAGAAACGGGAAGTGTTACAAGGGAAAAACGACATCGAATGAGAACTGTTAGCGGAGAAAATGCGGAAGTTGATGTACTAGCTGCAGTAGCCAATAATCCACACGTGAGCTCTCGTGAAATTGAACTCCATTCGGGAATTTCCCGTACAGCACAACCACCGATCCTCCACCTAAGACTTCGGTGGACTAGAGGTGGAGGATTGGTGGAGAAATGGGAGCCGTGGAAATAAGGGAGAAATAAGGGAGAGTCTCCGTTGAGGCAACGGAGAGGCGACGGAGAAATGTCCGCCCCCTGTATTTTCAGTAAAACTTGAATTCGTGAATTCATACATTCAGATTTGGTTACGTAAATGCACCAATAAGAATTATATCGAAAATACAGGGGGCGGACATTTCTCCGTCGCCTCTCCGTTGCCTCAACGGAGACTCTTCCTTATTTCTCCTTTATTTCCACGGCTCCCATTTCTCCACCAATCCTCCACCTCTGGTCCACCGAAGTCCTAGGTGGAGGATTGGTGGTTGTGCTGTACGGGTTCTCGAAGAAGTGTTCTTCGAATACTGAAACGTCACAAATTCCATCCGTATCACATTTGTTTGCATCAAGACCTTCACGGTGATGATTTCGAAAATCGTGTACAGTTTTGTCGATGGGGTCTAGCGCAAATGCACAATAACAACTTCATCAACATATTATTTTCTGATGAGTCGACGTTCACCAATCATGGTCAAGTAAATCGACATAATATGCATTACTGGGCGACAGAAAATCCAAGATGGTTACGTCAAGTAGAGCATCAAAGACAATGGGCTGTGAATGTTTGGTGTGGTATTTTTCGATCTCGAGTAATTGGACCGTACTTCATTGCAGATACGCTAAATGGAGAGAAGTACAGACATTTCTTAGATCAAGTACTTCCAACATTACTTGAAGACATACCTATTCAGGAACGATTGAATATGTGGTATCAACACGATGGTTGTCCATCCCATTATGCAGTCACAGCTCGAGAAATATTGGACAGAGATTATCCTGGACGATGGATAGGACGTCGTGGACCAGTTCATTGGCCTGCCCGTTCTCCGGATCTTACTTCTCCAGATTTTTTTATGGGGATACATAAAAGATACAGTTTATCAACAAGCACCGACTACACCTGAGAATATGCGTCAACGAATCATCAATGCATGCGCGAGCATCAATGAAGATATTTTAGCACGAGTTCAGCAATCTTTTGTAAAACGTTTTGAAATGTGTATTGAAGTCGAAGGCCATCATTTTGAGCATCTACTGCATTAAAATTATCCAAGTGATGTAGACGATTGAAATGTGTTGTGTTTTGTCTGTTATACCCCATCACCTCCGTTTCAGTTCAAGGGGTCCCCCTTGGAATCAGACAACTTTTGTCCGAAACATTCTCCTCCAAGACCCTTCGTTTTCGAGTTATTCTAATGTCAGATTCAGTATGGAACAATATCGATTAGAGCGCCATCTTTGCGGATTTCAGGAAAATGGTTCAGACAAAAGTTTCTTGGTTTTTGACCTAGAATCCAAATCTGCAGTAAAAAATATGAGATGCTATTTAAAAAACAAGAGTTGACCTCAGAATGCCCTTGAAGATGAGATTTGAGGTCAAAGCCAAGGCCACCATCGGATGTCCCCCCCGATACCCTACAATTTTTGTCCGAAAAATTTTCTCGTATCTCATTTTATTTTTGGAAAAAACGCCCGCGACACTTTAAATGCCCCACCCTGTATATGAAATAAAAACGTTGGTAGAATTTGAGAATGAGATACGAAGAACATATCATGAAAGTTCATAGAATATACGAATGGGACTGTTTTAAATATACTCAGAACGTACATAGCACATTTGAAATGTACGATATTCATTCAATCGACGTTCGACTGACGTCCCGTCATATATTCGATTACATACGTTCGATGAATATGCATAGCACCTATGGAAAGGTCTCATTAGAATGTGCACGGAATATATTTTGAATATCATCAGGAAAGTGATAATAACTCATCTGAGCAGCCTCAGATTCTACGCGTTCAGTAATGGGGTCAATCAGCGTTCACTAATTCATGCGACCCATTCACTAATTCATGCGACCCGTTCACTAATGGGGGTATTGTTACCATTCCATTAATTCCATTGTTTTTATTGTTATCACTTAGAAAATGAATAAAAAATCATGGTAAGAGAAAATTGGAATGCTCAATCTACCTTATTTACTCGTGGAAATTCATTTTAAAGAAATTATTCATTAAATAATTTATATTTGGAGTGCTTGTGTTCTTAAATGTTCACTAATGGGGTCAGTTACATCTCCTACTATCATAACGACAGAAAAGTATATGATATGAGATTCTCCATTAGGTAAGTCGATTGTGATCCCAGTTCCTTCCGAAAATTGAAATTCATCAATAAGCACTTGAAAAATACCATTCCCTTTTTCTACTTTATCAGTATAATGAAATATCATAGCCAAAAATAAATTTCTCAATCGTGATTGATATTTGAGAGGGAAACAGCGAAGACTCAAGTATACTGATCCCATTATATGTACACCTGAATGTGAACCTGAGGGGTTATTACACTCAAATTCGTTATAATAGACGATAACCGGAATTACGAACTTATCTTCAAATGATTGCTTTTCCTCCATCCAAAAAGAACTAAAACCAATGTCACATGTGATATGATCAGTAATTAGTTGTTCATTGAGGAAAGATTGTGCTTCATTATAAATGTTGCGTGTTTCAAAGAATGTTTTGAATATTTTTCGAAGAGGTATGAAGACAATGGACACTTCCGAAGGTATCAGTTGAAGCTGGCCATTAATAATTCTCTCATCGATCCGTTGTGAGATGAATATTTTTTCAGGCTTAATATGTGACCCTTAGTTGACATATGTTTTTATTCTTTTGTTACGGAATGAGCGAGACCTTTAAACCAATGGTTTTAAAGTATAATACCGTGTGTTCACTTTATATTACCAATGTTCAGAATGCATATAATGTCATTTTTGTTGTTTTTAATAACACAATTTCATCAATTCAATCAAATTCGTTTATCTGAAAGTGATTTATTTTATATTATAATACAATTGATTTGAAATTGATTACAATAGTTGATTCTCCTTTACTCACAATACTTCTTCATTTTGGATGGTCTCTAAATTAATAATGAGAATTATGTTTTTGTTTTTCATACAAGTTAAAATGAGCTGAACTTTCTGTTTCAAGTATAAAAAAAATACTCGTGCGAACATTTTATAAAATTAAGATCAAATGGTTTAATGTTAATCTGCTATCATTTTCCTTTAGCAATTCGACGGGAGGGAGGAGATTCGGGAGAAAGGGGAAAAGATAGAAAAAGAAAAGCGTGATAAAGGATAATCATGAAACTTACCGGTGGTTGAGGGTCTTGGTTATTCCACAGAAAATTTGGAATATTGTCCGAAAGTGTATCCTTAGGGTTTCGCAAGTCACGATTCACTACACTGAAAGGAAACTAAGAAAAGATAGGAAACGTTAGGAATCCTCACGCGCAACACGAACGAACCCCTGCTTCCCCAATCTCTTCAGGGAAAACCCCCGGAGACCATATGGAGCTCAACACGCCGAAAATAAAGATTCCGCGGGTCGCATCTATTTCGCAAGCGGAAGGGCCCAGAATTCTCCCACCAGAGCGATTCATCCCTTCATAACTTGGGAAACAGATGCTAATGCACATTTCTTGTTTATTTATACAGGGGGGAACATAGACCCCTGTTGAAATCCTTTTGGCGGTTGTGAACCGTTGGTCGCCGTGGCCTTCTGAAGAGAGAGAGGAAGAGAGATATATCGCGGAAAACTTACGCGGTGAAAAGTCGAGCAGAGACTGACTAGCAGGGCCTGAAGGGGGTGAAAAAAAATAGATGATGGAATAAAGGTGGGAGGAATATTTTTCCCGGCGTAGTCAGCACTTCCACCCAACGTCGGAATTCGAAGAAATCCGGTGTTGGGTTTCGGCGCCGATGAGTCCCGCACGTGCCTTATCGCTGTCAAGGACAGATTTTTTTGCTGACCTCAACACCGACAATGCACGTATGCGACCGGCCGACAACAATATAGGATATTCATAAAGAAAGGAAATGAGGAAATATTATCCAAAATCAGGTATACTCACAGGGAATACTATGGGAAATTCTAAGGAGGTTTTCCGAGATCGCCTCTCGACAACCCTCTCAAAAAAAAGGTGTTGAAAGAAGAGGGTAAGGGAGAGAACAATGACGGTATAGTACACCTGTAATGCACGCAACGAAGAGTCGCACGCACACACGGATAATCGTGTATGCATGAGACTCCAAGCAGCAATATGTGAGAGTGTACGGGTGAAGAAGAAAAATCTCTCTGCTTCGCACATATACAATGCACGGGCAGAGAGAGGAGAAAGAAATTTTAAGATAGCGAGAAAAAAACGCGTGGTCAGGGGAAAGGCGGGCAAAAGTCTCGCAATCCGCCTCAAAACAATACTCTAAAAGTATTGCTTTGAGGTCGAAAAATTGCGGGACGTGACACTTTGGTGTTCAGTTTCCAAATTATGGAATGGTTTTGCCAAACATTCTAGAATAATATCAAAATTTTCTTTTGTGTCTTCTGTTGGTATTACTATTGTCTCCAAGAACGAACCAATGTGTAAAATTAAATCAGAAGCGAGTAATATGAACTTTTGAACATTCGATCGAGTCAAATTAAAATCAGAATACAATACTGATAAATGATTAGATATTATTGGATTGAAATAAGGAATAATCTGGTCACTAAGAAGAAGTGCTTCAGCTTCTGATCGAATATTTCCTTGGGTGTTGTGTGTTTGTTCTTGGATACAATTTTCTTGTGATGACAACCCTTCTGAATCATTTCGATAATTATTTTCTGTATCAAAACTCATTTCATCAACAAGATTAGATACAGGAATTGAAGATTGTATATTAATCTCTGTCACATCACTTTTATATATGTGGCGCTTGAAAGAATATAATAATTGAAATTGACGAGAACAATTTTCTTGCGCACATTGAAATGGTCTTGATCGAGGGTGTCGTATTTTAAGATGTAATATGAGACTGGAAATTGTTTCAAATAGATTTGAAAATTTGTGGAAAATTTTAAAACATACGTCGACGGCAGATAATAAGTTGTCTAGTTTGTACGAAACGTCATTCACACGAACATATTGTGTTTCGATTTCGTGTAAAGATTTTCCTTGAATTATGATGTAGGGTTGAACACTAAATCCAAACGATAACATTTTCTGAATCTTGTTTTGATTCTCCAAATGGATATCTGATACAGTCTGGAATGTGAAATTTAATATTAATCAACATATTCTATCAATTTTGTATGCAATTGATTATATTTGACGGAAAATGCCACCTGTACATGCATAATGAATCCTTCTTGCGATTCAAAAACTGATGGTTTCCAAATATCTTTCTTCTTTTTTAGTTTTGAGGAAGACGGAATCAGTACGGGTAATAAATATAAAATGATTGCGTCTTTCGCATCCAGAATAAATTGTGATTATATTCAATTGGACTTTTCGTTTCAAAAAATGATTACTTACTTATCACATAGTCTTACCTTCACAAGTATCTTCACAAATCGATGAAATTAGATCTTTATGCGTTTTTTATATCTCACACGTTCTTCGAGGAGCTTTTGTATTTTTTCTCGTTGTTCTGGCCAACTTAGTAGAAAGGATAATTCCTTGCCTCCATATTTACTTTTGAAATCAATATTCAGCTGCAAAAAATATGAGTGAAAAAAATGGATTTCCATTATTATGTAAGGATTTTGATATTGTGTTATGATGCACAGTTACAGTTGACTTCTGATAAGATTGATAGATATTTTTAATTTGAAACAACATTCGATGGTAGCCAGAACTGGTTGAAATCAGGGCAATGCCGGCCTGTACTATGAGAATTGTGTGCAATGCTGTCCAGAACTCTCCGAATTCCGTGCGATGCTGTTCAGAACTCTCCGGATTCCCTGCAATGCTGGCCAGAACTATCCGAATTTCGTGCGAAGCTGGCCAGAACTGGTCGGAATCAGTGGAATGCTGGCCTGAACTATTCGAAATCGAGGCAATGCTGGTCAGAATTATTCGAATTCCTCGCAATGGTGGCCAGAACTGGTTAAAATCGGGGCAATGCTGGCCAGAACTATTCGCATTCCGTGCAATGCTGGCCAGAACTGGTCGAGATCGGGGCAATGCCGGCCTGTACTATTCGAATTGTGTGCGATGCTGTGCAGAACTCTCCGGATTCCGTGCAATGCTGGCCAGAACTACTCGAAATCAAGGCAATGCTGATCAGAACTACTCGAAATCAAGGCAATGCTGATCAGAACTATTCGAATTCCGTGCAATGCTGGCCAGAATTATATATAATTTCCATGGAATTATGTATAATTCATACAAAAACTATATTGAATGATATATAAATTATATATAATTTTAAAAATTTTCCTACTGGGGTTCTATCAGTATATAAAAATCTTGACACTGGACTTTGTTGGATATTGTATATCATATTATTGAAACCAAACCAATTTCTTGACTTTTTGAGGAAATTCAGAATTCGTCAGTGAAAAAGTTGCAGTTATGTAAGAAGAAACAAAAATCTATTCAAATGATGGATGTCCTTCCGGAGAATTTTTGTTGACGCTGCTTGCCCCCCCCCCCGCATTGCGGGGGCTTCCTCTACGCCACTGCACATAAGTGAATTCTGGATTCATTCACCAAGAATTGGAAATTTCATTTACAAAAATATGTGAAAAATGAATGGAACTCCAAGAAATTTACAAGAGTTCAACCCGCATAAGAAGAGGGGTGAGACAAGGATGCTCATTATCGCCACTAATTTTCAATTTATATATAGAAGAAGCAATGAACGAAGTGAAGGAGGAAATTCAATCGAAATTATAGATTCAGGGAGAAAACATAAGTATGTTGAGATTCGCGGATGACATAGCTATACTTGCCACGAGTAGTACTGAGTTAGAAAATATTCTCAACACTATGAGAACAATATTATTATTAATATTATTGGAAAACTATTGTATGAATATAAATAAAGACAAATCAAAATTCATGATGTGTACAGCAGCGAAAACAGCTAGAAGAACGGAAATCAAAATAGATACCGAGACAATTGAACAGGTGAAAGAACTCAAATATCTAGGAAGCATAATTACAGAAAACGGAAAAAACGAAAGAGATATAGGAGCAAGAATAGCACAAAGGAAACAGGCTTTTCACCGGAAGAAACAGTTATTATGCTCAAAAAATATAAGCTTGAAAGTGAGGAAGAAATTCTTGAAAAGTCACGTTTGGAGCACAGCATTATATGGTTGCGAAACTTGGACAATGGGGAAAACTGATCAACGAAGACTTGAAGCTTTTGAAATGTGGTGTTATACCGCTCGCTGAACAGTAATCTCCGTTAGGAATGCGAAATCCACCATCTCATTTATTTCCGGTTGCACCTCATCATAAATCTTCTTTGGTCTGCCAACTTGTCCAGTTAATACCTTCCTGGGTCTGCCGCGACCGCGTTTCGGAGTCTGTGGCAAAACATCCTGACGATTGAAACCGAGAAAGTCGGATTCATCATCCGAGTTATCCACCAATTCAAGATTTTCTCCTATCTCGCGTTCATTATAGTCCAGCCCGACATCCAAATAGGATCCTTCGTTAGAGTTTTCAAATTCCGTCTCGGCCGGCGAATCTCCCTTCTTTTCGTGGACATGCTCTTCTGTAAATGGATCTACGAAGGTCTCAAATCCAGCTGATGGTGAGTCCTGAAGAAATTTCACATCTCGAGTAATCTCTATTCTTGATTCTTCTGGTACCCAAATTCTGTACGCTTTAGATTCCTCTAAACAAGACAGAAATATGCCCTTCTTTGAACGAGGATGAAACTTATCCTTCGTTGAAGATCTATCAAGACAATACACTTCTTGTCCGAATTTGTGTAGTCCCAAAACATCCGGAGATGTACCAAACCATGCCTCAAATTGAGTTTTACCAGCCAGCTTAGTAGTAGGGCACCGATTCCGTATGTAATTCGCTGCGTAAATAGCTTCTGCCCAAAATGATTGTGGTAAACCCGATTGAATAAGAAGACAACGTGCCGTTTCGACGAGAGATCGATTCTTTCTTTCTGCAACACCATTTGGCTCAGGATTGTAAGGTGCTGTTAATCGTCTCTGAATTCCTTGACCTCTTAAATATTCATCGAATTCCTTGTTGACATACTCAGTTCCGATGTCGGTTTGTAGACATTTTATCTCTTGATCCCCCGTTGAGTTTCCATCAATGTTTTGAAGTTTTCAAATTCTTTCCAAACTTCGCTCTTGTGTTGCAAAAACTTTACTGTACAAAATCTCGAACAATCATCTATGAGAGTTAGAAAGTATCGTGCTTCCCCAATTGAACACGTTCTCATCGGACCGCAAACGTCAGAATGAATTATGTCACCGATTCCCGTTTCGCGATTCGATATTTTTGAAAATGGTGTGCGTGTCATTTTACCCTGAAGACATATATTGCACTGGAAATCCTCTTCAAGGTTTTGGACGTTCATACCCCGAACTGAACTGTTTTTAATATTGTCACGTAAATCTTTCGCGTTCAAATGTCTGAGCACAGAATGCCACTCTTTCAATGTTCTTTCGCTTTCGCAAACACTACCCGCATTATCGATTTGTGCCATGTTCGAACGTGTCTCGTTTCCGCAGTTTACATAATATAGTCCGTTGCTACGTTCTGCAGTCATTATAACGTTACCGCTGTTGTCGATTATTTCGGCCGTTTTTTCTTTGAAAACAACACTATCCCTGATCGTTTAATTTACCTACCGAGATCAGATTAATGCGTAGATCTGGTACGTAGAGGGCGTCGTTCAACTTCACGTTCCTATCTCAGCCTTTTGCAACAAACGACGCGACACCTTTCGCTTTTATCTCCGTGCAGACGTTACTAGCGAGGTTAAGTTTCCCGCCCCGATGACTTTCAATTGCGACGAAATCACTTGGTTCGCGACATAGATGTGACGAACAATCACTGTCAAGGCACCACTTTCTCTCACTATTGTCGTCTATTTTGAGAGTCACTTGAAGCGCGTTTACATCCGGTGATGCAAATACACTTACATCATTCGCTTTCTTCACCGGTTGTCGATTATTTCTACAATCAATGGCTTTATGGCCCACTTCATGACACTTATGACATCTGAACTTGAATGGTTTATTATTCAATGCACTTTTGCCACTATTCGCGCTTTTGCGATCATTTTTCTTCACGAATTTTTCCGCTGCCATCGCGTTTGAAACCGACCCTCGACTTTCAATACCCTTACGTGCATCACTCTCTTCTATTATCTTCATTCGCAATTCATCTGGGGACGGCAATTCATCGCGTGATTCAATTGCGCACCTGAAGTTCTCAAAGCTGCTCGGTAAGCTATATAATAGCATGCCGGTTGATAGGTCATTGTTGATCTCAATTTCCATTCCTTGTAATTTGTCCACGACATCGAAGAACATTCTGGTATGCTCGCGTACGTCATCCCCTTCGTTCATTTTTTTCAACATTAATTGCTTCGATAACGCAGCTTTTCTAGCAGGTCCTTTGGACTGATAAATGCTCTCCAATTTGAGCCACACTTCGCGTGAAGTTGTACATCCTTTTACTTGCTTCAATTCTGAAGGATTGATTGAAAGAATTAAATTTGATTTCGCCTTGTTATTGGCATCGGTCCACGCTTCCACTGCAGCTGTTGAGGCAGCATCATTTGCCACGAGTTCCGGCTTCGCAGTTGTACCGTTGACATAGTTCCATGTGTCGTTCTTAATTAGTAGGGCTTCGATCTGTATTTTCCACGTGTCAAAGTTTTCTTTGTTTAGCGTCTCTATTCGAACCGTACTCATCGAGTTCATCTTTGAAACTAAATCTGTTTTTTCACTGATTTAAAAAAAAAACAACGTTGTCGAATTTCTACTCGATACTATGCACAACAAAAAAAACCCACAGAGAACGCGACACTTTCTCATACCGTGACTGGGCCCATAACCTGTTGAGTTAAAAAGGATTTATTGAAAGAAAGTTTTCTACAGAATAAATACGACTCTACATGTCGAGACCCGAAACAGGAATGAGGCGTTACAAATGATGCCGAAAACACCACGCCGGTCAAGTGGCGCCATCCATAGAGTGCAGTAGTAGAATCATAGGGTCCGTTCACATTGCACAGCCGTTAAACGTTGAGCGCCAAATTCAAACAGATGCAGAATTATGTAAACTGTCAATAGCCTCTTTCAATCGAATGTTTTCATGCGATAATTCTGAAATACCTATGGAACATACATATATAGATGATGCTAATGAAGCAAACATTTTCATATACGTAGATGGAAATTTTTTTGGATGTTACATAATATTCTCCTAGTGAAAATGAATCAAATGTAATCTCCTATATGGATTCATATACGCATCATGTATGAACCCTACTCAATACCTATTGAATTCGTATATGATACCCATATGATCCATACTCAATCCCTATAGGAAGTGGCATCATATACATAAAAAAATAATTTCCGTCATGTATGGAAGGTGCAGTTCACTTCAAGACTTTCAATATCCAGGATCAAAAGTGTTGAAGCCATAAAAATCAGGATTGGCGTGAGAGGTTCGAAATGTAAAAGATGCAAAAGCTTTAGTTGAGAACAGAGCCCTGGTTAACCCATTAGCGCCTGAACGGACACTTTTGGACACCAAATTTCAGAGATTCATTGTACAATGAATTTGGTCGGAGAAAATTTTTTGAGCCACTGTATCCTATGTTTTGAAGGTTGCTCTTTCGAATGGTGATGTTCAGAAGTCCCTGAAATGAGTTTTTTTGTGTGAAAATTGCAAATTAAAAAAAAAGCACTGTTTTTTTGAAAAAAAAATTTTCAAGATCATGTTTTCGTTTGCTTTTGCATTTTTCTACATACTTGATACCGATGAAAGTAAAAAATGAAGAAGTACTCGAGCAGATAAATGGAGAAAGAAATCTTTTGAGACACATCGTGAAAAGGAGAAGCAATCTTATAGGACACACATTACGGCATGAGAGTTTATTGGAAACAATATTGGAAGGGAAAATGAATGGTAAAACTGGTAAAGGTAGACCTAGAGCAAGTTATATGAAGCAAATCGTACAAGACAAGGGATGTAGTAGATATGTAGAAATTAAACGTTCTGCGGATAATAGACAGGGGTGGAGGGTTTCATCGAACCAGTCGTAAGACTGATTACTTCATGATGATGATGATTAATACCGATGAATATCGCGTCCATGGACCGTCAACTGAAAGTTATTGGCTTGAGATCAATAAAAAAAAAATGTTCATCCATACAAAAAGGCGTCCGAAACAATAAATTTTACTTTCAATCTTCAGCAATTTTTTTCTCGTTTTCTAAGGACTTTAGGACAAATTTCCTCGGAACAAAAACGTCTTAAAATTGGTCAAAGAATACCCTCAAATTTTTTCAGACCCGTAAAAAAACATTTTTGATTTTCCGGAAAATTGAAAACTTGGCATTCTTGAAAAATTGTTTTGAAAATCTGAAAAAATTTGAGGGTATTGTTTGACTGATTTTGAGACTTTCTTGTTTCTGAAAAGTTTCCCCGCAAGTCTATAGTTATTGAGAAAAAAATTGCTGAATGGTTTCTGAGATCACCAATTACAAATTCAACATTTTCATTGTGTAATTATTAGTATGTGATAAATATCAAAATATTTTTTCTCAAGAAATCTGTGATTTCATTTATTTATCTCAAATTCTGTTCAAATTGAGATGCAATTGAATCAAACATTTATCACATAGAAATATTTACCATATATCAATATTTCACATTGTTTACATCAATATACCACGTTACTTCGATATTGCACCGTATTATTTTAGGAGCTTCCTATCATAGTAATTCTTGGGTGGGTATTTCTATTCTACGCTTCTGAATAATCAAAAGTAAATGAACTATTGTCAATTGCTTATTTACTCTTTTAAATGTCACATCCACGTCAACACGTAGTTTACTAAATGAGAATATTTTTCGATACCCTTAGGAGCTTTATGATTGGAGACCTCAGAAACACTTCAGCGATTCTTTTCTTAATAACTATGGACTTGCGGGGAAATTTTGTGAGAACAAAAAAGTCTTCAAATCAGTCAAAGAATACCCTCAAATTTTTTCAGATTTTTAAAACAATTTTTAAAAATTGCCAATTTTTCCATTTTCCGGAAAATCAAAAATGTTTTTTTACGGTTTTGAAAAGATTTGAGAGTATTCTTTGACCAATTTTAAGACGTTTTTGTTCCTAGGAATTTTGTCCCAAAGTCCTTAGAAATCGAGAAAAAAATTGCTGAAGATTAAAAGTAAAATTTATTGTTTCGGACGCCTGTTTGTAGGGATAAACATTCTTTTTTATTAATCTTAAGCTGATAACTTTTAGTTGACGGTCCTAGGACGCGATATTCATCGGTGTTAAGTATGTAAAAAAATGCAAAAGCAAACAAAAATATGATCTTGAAAAATTTTTTTTAAAAAAAACAGTGCTTTTTTTGAATTCGCAATTTTCACACGAAAAAACTCATTTTAGGGACTTCTGAACATCACCATTCGAAAGAGCGACCTTCAAAACATAGGATACAGTGGCTCGAGAATTTTTTTTCAACCAAGTTCATTTTACAATGAATCTCTGAACTTTGGTGTCAAAAAGTGTCTGTTCAAGCGCTAATGGGTTAAAGTCTCATAACGATTCATCAAAGGATAGTTTGATCATGAAAGATTATGTAATTCGTAATAGGATATTTATGAATGAAGTATTTATTTGAATGAAATTGTGCTTATGATTCGCTATGAATCATCCTTCGTTACTCCACCTTGTATCCACGACTCCCTTTCATCCATCTTGCATCCACGGATATGCGACTCAAAGATCGGTGGGAGTGGAAACCTTTAGTTGAGAACAGAGCCCTGGTTAAAGTCTCATAACGATTCATAAAAGGATAGTTCGATCAGGAAAGATTATGGAATTCGTGATAGGATATTTATGGATGAAGTATTTATTCGAATGGAATTGTGCTTATGATTCGCTATGAATCATCCTCCGTTACTCTACCTTGTAACCACGTCTCCCTTTCATTCATCTTGCATCCACGGATATGCGACGTAAAGATCGGTGGGAGTGCTGTTAGGGTATGAACCACGGGAAGTATATGTGGATTCATATAGGGAACATGTATGTTTTATCTTACTCATATATGAGCCATATATGATCCATATAGGTTCATATATGATTCATTTTCATTAGGGTACTTCCTTAGAACATGTAAATATGTTTTTGGTAACAGAGAGTTTTTGTCTCAGTGTATATTCATCACTATCGAATGTTGAGCGTATTCGGAAACTAATAACAGATACATCACCTTTTGAAATTTTTAAACACGATCGAAGAGCTGTGTTTTCTGTAATTTTTTCTTCCAACTGTTATTCCAACGAGTTGAGTTTTCCAATAATTTCGATATATAGTAATCGTTTTCTTGTGTTTATGTTTCCTCATCTTTTTTGTTGCCTTCTTCGTTTATTCTGTTTGTCTTTATTTTCATTGGTTCTCTATCTAATAAATTTTCTCCAAGGTCATAATCTTGAATACAATGTTTTTTAGTTTTCATCATGCTGCTCACCATTTGTTCATGTTTTTTAATAGATTGCTTCTTCATCTGTAATCGGTTTGATTAACAAATTTAATAATAAATTGAGTTCAGTATCTTGAATCTCATTAAGGGGTAATATCATCTTGTGTCCACGAAATTTGTTGCCATTTTCTAAGACTTACCACAAACGATAGAAACATTTTTGAAATATGGGGTTTTGTTAAAGTACTAGTCTTTGAGTACTAGAAACACATTTTATCATATTTTCACAATACAAATTGAAGGCATATCAGCACATTCGAGATAAGTCTGTTAATTTGCATTGGCATACCGCTACAGGTCACAATTATGAACGTAGAACAAAAAACCAAAAAGTTCCTCAAAATATATTCTAAAATCTGGCGAAAATCGTAGAATTTTTCCAAAGAACTGATTTTAAAGGAAACAGCATTGATTTGAATTTTTTTTTCGATTTTTTCTTTGTTAAACCGATCGAAAATCCCTCATAAAATCTGTCGTATTCAATTTATCGAAAAAATCCTACGATGTTCGCTAGATTTTGGACTATATTATGAGAAACTTTTTACTTTTTCGTTTTACATTCATAATTGTGACATGTAGCGGTATGCCAATGTAAATTAACAGACTTATTTTGAATGTGCTGATATGCTGCCATTTTGTATTGTAAAAATATGATGAAATGTGTTCCTGGTACTCAAAGACTAGTACTTTTATATGCACAAACCCCATATTTCAAAAATGTTTCTATCGTTTGTGGTACGTCTTAGAAAATGACGAAGAATTTTGTGGACACAAGGTGATATTACCCCTCGAAATGAATTATATTTGTCGCATAATAGAAGTATTAGTTGAATTTATAGAGATCCCACTGGAACGTGGGAAAAACCCGCTTAGAAAGAGATAGAAATTCTAACATGGGACAAAATCCATTAAAACGGATAGAAATAGATCAAAATCGAATTTGTTCCCAACTGGAGATTTTACTGGTACTTTTAAAAAAAATACACAAAAAATTTTAGATAATGAACTCTATGAAATTCCCGTGTTTTTTTAGAAGAACCGTGAATTTTCCGAAGTTCGCCATTTTGAATTTTTTTTTCATCTTCTTAAAAAAAACTTCAATCAATTCTGCGGTGATCCCCGCCAATCCCAAAGTGGGCCGAATTTCCTTTTTTTCTCAATTGAAAGAAAAATTTCAATTTCTCGAAATTTTTTTCTTAGAAACTTTGTTTATATGAAAAATCAATGCAAGTAAATGATTTTCCAATATGACATACTCAATTCAAAGTCCAAACTTGTAACTAGTGACTAGGAATCTACGTTTGATACGATTGACATTCAATATCTCAAGAATAATACAAAAAATAATTCATGTTATTTTTCTTTGGTGCTTAAATATTTTACTTTAAATTTTTTCATATTTTATTTTAGAATAAAATGAATTATTTGTTGTGTTATTATTGAAAATATTGAGTTTCAATTGTATCAAACGTAGATTCCTAGTCACTAGTTATAAGTTTGGACTTTGAATTAAGTATCTTATATCGAAAAATCATTTACTTGCATTTATTCTTCATATAAACAAAGTTTCTAAAGAAAAATGTTGAAAAAGAAAAATTTTTTTTCCAATTCAAAAAAATAGAAAGAAAATTCGGCCCACTGTGGGATTGGCGGGATACTTTCATATCATGTCAACAAACCTGAAAAGTTTCATTATGATTGAATAAGAATTTCTTTGAAAGAAAATTTCCTGACTGCGTCTTTTTGGCGTGTTCAATTGTATTGTCTTCCTCAAAAGTACTGTTTCCTGTCAAGTACTTTTCAATTACCATAAAATAAAACTTGTGAACGTCAAATTCGAAAGGACTCAACAAGAAAAAGGACTTCAAATACAAAAAGTAATTGAGGCTGCCCATCCCTGACTGAAATATAGTACAAGGAAAATTTACTATATCGTGGATCAACAAAAAAATCAAACATTTTTTATTTTCAGTTGTTGCAGATTTATCGTGTTTTTATTTTTGTCCTCTTCATCCTCTCTATCGCTCAGTATCCTTTTGCAGGCCAACTTCCTATCATTTCTTGTAGGTTCAAGTTTTGACTGATGTCAACTTGACTGATGTGACTGGATGTGACAATTCATTCCGAATGTTTTCTTCCAAAGTTCCATCTTTTCAGTTGTTCCATTCAAGCTGGATTATATTTGTGTTCTTACAAACCTTCATTTCTATCTTTACTCATCTTGGTTTTGGAATGATTTAATTCTCAAATATCATGAATTTTAGTAAATTGTCATAGAGTATTTCGGGTTGAGAGATTTAGTAGCTCTAGGATCCATGGAATGTTCAAAATGTATTCAAAGTGATTCATGATCACTGAAAAGCAATATTGTATCAAATATCCAAAGCATTTAATATTCATGATATTTGAGAATTGAATCATTCCAAAACCAAGATAAGTAAAGATAAAAATGATGGTTTGTAAGAACACAAATATAATCCAGCTTGAATGGAACAACTGAAAAGATGGAACTTTGGAAGAAAACATTCAGAATGCATTGTCACATCCAGTCGCATCAGCCGTGTTGACCTGTAGTTGTTCTGCAACAATTTCTATAATCAGAATATTGTATCTGCTCAATTTTCGTCGAGTTGATCCTAAACAGTCTCTCTAATCATTCGTCAATTGGTCAGTGGAATGCACCCGATGCAAAGATTTGTGGTATATCCACTGTGCTCCTATGTTTCCTGCATTTTCCTTCAACGCTACCTAATGATCATGGTAGGATTTAACGTACAGATGTATGGTACATCTACATCCTTTTTGCTTTTCCTTCATCCACCTATGATTCTGTTGGAAGAATCTGATAGCGGTATTATTCAACGCAAGGACTTGTATATCCACTGCGCTTCTGCCTTCTCTCCATTTTCCTTCTACGCTACCTGATGACATTGATCGTGGTGGTAAGTAACATACAGATGTATAGTATACCTGCATCCTTTCTACTCTTTCTTGATCCACCTGTAATTTCACTCAAAGAATCTAGGGAAACCATTTTATACATAGTTCATGATTTTGATTCAGGATGTCATATTTTAGTATGACTGAAGTGCTCGGTGACTAACCTTATTTTCGAATGTTTTTCAAACTTGCTATAATTGAATTTACATCCATTAACTATTCACTATTCTTTTTCATTATTTGTTCACGATTCTGATTGCAGAATGGTGGATACTAACAGACTGTCAATTGGATATTATGGTATATCCATTATACTTTTGCCTGTAAAAAAATAGCAAATAGACTTCAATAATCACCCTTGAGCAGGCTCGGTATGATCTTTTTCATCGATTGCCTACGATCCTAATTAGAGAAATCGACAGTGAAGCCTTCCGAAGTAGCTGGTCATCTGGTTTTGATCAGCTACTCCGGAAGGCTCCAGTAGTTGACTGTCCGTCAGAACTTATGATATACCTCTGACTTTCTGGTATGTCGAGGAATTGCAAATAAACCTGAATCTTTTCCCTTGAGCACGCTCGATATGATCCATTCGATCATTTTCCAACGACTCTAGCAGGAGAACCTGATAGTAGATTGTTTGTAAGGGGGTTATGGTATATCCGATAAGATTTCACCCACAAAGTAATGTATAAATTTGAATCATTATTTTCGACTAGAACTTGTATGATTCATTCGATCATCAGCCTGTGGTTCTGGTGGTAAGAACCAACAGTAGCAGACTGTTCATAAGGGATTACGGTATATCTGCTGAGCTGTTGTCTGTAAAGGAATATTGTATTTTATGAATAAGACATCATACAGAGCTTGCTTTTGGATATACCAATTTTCTGAATGTAGCGAATAGATTTATTTATACCCTTCTCAAACTTTTTGTGTTTTTTCTACAAATACCCTCTCCATCATTTATTCCTTGATTCATTCATGAATTTTTTCAAGTCATATATAAAAGTATATATAATTCCAGGTTATTTGTGTGCGTTTGATTGTTGTTATAATGACCTGTAATACCTGTAATGTAGTAACCTGCAATTCATCCATTTTTCAATTATTCTTTCAATATTATAATAACCTATCAACACATCGCCTCATTGACAGGTGACCCGTTTGTGTTTTGACAATGTATAGACCACACTACACTGAAATCAACGCTATTGGATGTTTGGATTATATGGTGGAAATGTATTGGAAACCTGCTTCAAGTGGATAGTAGTGCCGGGACGCTAGTCATTTCGTATTGGCCAGTTTATTCAAGAACTATTGGATAAATTCATCCAAACTGAGTTTCCAAAGATTCTGTAAGCCATGAGGAATCTTTAGAAACTTAGTTTGTACGAATCGATCCAGTACTGCTTGAATAAACTAGCCAATACGAAATGGCTAGCGTCCCGGCACTAGTATCCCCTTAATGTACTGAATAATTTCATCGTGATTAGAAGAACCTTATGAAGAAATCGAGATATTCTGATCGCATCCAAATTTGGATTGCTTATATCTCAGTATCGTGTGGACTGATTGAATTCGTAGTGTGCTTAATCGAAAGCGTATAATCAAATTATATGGTAAAAGTTTCATTATTTTCTCGTTACATGCAATATGAATTGAGTTATTGTGGTTTGATTTTTTTTTTCACTATAGGAAATGTTGGTTTAGGTGTAAAGATACACGGTAGCGCGCGACTTCTGCTTTTTCGTTTCACACGTTTTTTTTCACGGTTTTTTCATATACTTGGCGTCGAGACGCTACCACGTCTCTTGATACAGAATATTAGGACTAATTGCAAGTAGTGGCTGTTGTTTGTAGGCATAAGAATCACTCTTCGGCATGAAATTCATGGTTGCTCGACGTAATAACACAAAACAAAATAACACACCACAACACCACAGTGAAAAACACCACAGTACAAAGAAACACACAAAAAAAATACCACACGCAGAAACGCCACATACCAAAAAAACACTACAACAACAACAACACAGGCAACAGAAACCACAAAAGGAGCTACCCCCATCGGAGATAAAGAAAACAACAGCATCATTGATTCAAGTATCACTTTATATTATGAACCAGAAAAACGCAATTCACAACTTATACTAAAAAAAATCAGCAAAATTAACAAAACCAGTCCTCCAGTTCTTCAAAACCAACTTTCCCAGAAGCACTACAAAGTAACATTACTGGCAATGCCTCGCAAGTACTCCAATACATCATTCTCATGGGAGAATTGAGCAACCACAGCTGTGATATTAGCATCCTGATCTTTATAAACACGGCGCTTCTTCGCGACAGGATCCCGCCCAGCAATACGCTGTTCCCTAACATTATCCACTACAGTCTGCTCATCTTTCAATGCATCAATAAATTTTCCAAGAGACGCATGAGCTACGGAAACACGATTGTTGAAGGCATCATGCCAACCTTCTACAGGATTCTTTGTACGAGGCGCACTGTTCAACACAGCATCATAACAATTCCAAATTTCAATGGCAAACAGTGGAGCGCGATCCGCACCACGTCGTTGAAAACCAATCCGCGTGGATTCAAAATACTCGATTAGCGGGTTCAAATCATCACGATTTCCAACATAATATGGAAACGATATAACGTCACGGAATGCCTCTCGAACATACTCACACGGTACAAAGCACAATGCAATGAGCAACTCCATTTCCAAAGCAAATTCGCTATCATGATTGTAACGAGACTGCAAGCCGTGATGCTGAACCTGGCGTCACACGCATTGCGCGAAATGAAAATGACAACCGTGAATTTTTGCCTGCGGAAACACTTCATCCACAGCTCCTACGAAACTATTCTCAAAATCTACAGTAATGCTTGTTGGATTAAGGGACCGTCCATAAATTACGTAACGCTTTTCCTTCTGTCGTTCCTTATTGCACCAACTTCAGACATGATGAGTGAGATAGAGAGAGATATACTCAATAGCGTTACGTAATTTATGGACGATCCCTAAGACGCGGCTCGCCACGTTTCAATATTTTCAGAATTGATTTATAGGTACTACGAGCCTTTCTCGGAGTTAAAACATAAACCAAAGGAACTGTTTCATCGTTAACAAGGCCATGGATAGTGTACAACTGTAAAAAAATAGACGGCCTTGATTTAAATGTGCCATCAGCGAACCAACATGGCAACGACGCGAGACGCTCCGAATTCTTTTCAGTCGTGAATACCAGGAACCGTTGTTTATCCCCACCGTGGTCATGAAACAGGAACAATTCATTCCCATGAGTAACAGTATACCTCTCCGGTAATACAAAATCTTTAAGACTACCCGGCGTAGCAAAATATGGATTCTCACGTTCCCTCAATCTTTGGAACACACGTTTCAAACCAGCAACATTTTGCAAAACAGCTGCGGTAGTAGGAGCAACATGAGCAATGACTCCCGTTACAACTGCAGCAGTGGGCTCCTGCGAACGTTTCGCACGCTTCTTCAGTTTATTGACAACCCGGCGCGCATCAACACCACCAGCATCGGCCGAGTGATCATGCTCTGTGGCCTCAGAAATTGATCCTACAATGCACATGACGCGATTACGAATAAAAAGAACCAGAAAACTTGTACGTACACTTGGATTTCAGAAATCTCCATCAAACATCGAAATCACAACTTCTGAAGGAACAAAAAGAAACCCCAATGAGTAAACTTTTGAAATTATATAGAACTTACATACAATCCATTACAATTTACAAAACATCAAAACTAAGACTCTGAAATTAAAACAACACTTACCACTCTTACTATCGGATGTTGTGAAAATCAACGCCTTACATTTCAGATTACGATCAGCGTACTTCACACAACGCCACGTAATTTTATTTTCACGTGCACGCACTTTACTATACACATAATTATTATGCACTAATAAGGGGTTACCCTTCTGACTGGTAACAAACTTCAGAGGCATACTGCCGAAACAAAGCAAGCACTTCTAATATGATATGAACGCATGAATTGACATACGCCAAATGACGTACAAGCACACCGTACGAAAATTAAAATCAAACGCACAATTCTCAATCACAAACATTCTTATACACAACTGTACCTTGATGAATACCTGCGAACAATACGAACCAAAACAAACTACATTACATACTATGCCTCGTAAACGTATCAAAACAGTCATCCTTGAGTATAATGAATATAATTGAAACGAACAACCATCAAGAATAATTCCGCTCACTTATCAATACTTCCAAAACTTCGAATACATCACCACTGGCAATGGTTTCCAACATACTTACACAAGTAGAACTTTCGCACGTGTTATTATAACATGTGACATCATTACACATGATGATATTATATGTGAGATTTTTGACGGTGGTATTTTTGACGATGATATTTCCCGTGATATTTTTGCCTGTAATATCACAGCGCCTTGTTATTTCGTCATGCTACCGGAATTCATATCCAGAAGTGGAACCTCTCCTGCAGGAAATGTCAGGGACATTGAATTGTACGTTTAGCGAAGAATCACCCATATCCATATAGAAACCAGCCAACTTCAATACTGTGAATCCGGTTTCGTTTCATCTATTTGGGTATCCAAATAGATTCGTATTCATTCCTGATATCCCTAGTTAAAGTGTCTGATAGGATATGATAGCAATTATTTCTATCATTTAGGAGTATGTTTTCGGCGCATATTTTTAACATGGAACTTCAGATATTCAACAACTGAACTATCCGAAATGAATCACGCATTCTATGAACGAGTACGTTTAACATATTTTGATATTTTTAACAAGTCACATCGGGGATGAAATTTGAGTCATTCTATGATATTCTATGCGATTTTTCATAAACCAGCACTATTATAACTTATGTGATATCAGGCTGGTATGATGTTTTATCCGATTCACCAAAAAATTGTTCTATGGCATTGTATTTGATCAATAATATGTAAAAAATTCCCAACAAAATTTTGTATGATCTCCTATCATAACTCCCTCACAATCTGTGAATGATAACTTGTATGAATAAAAATTCGACGGGTTGTATGACGATACATATGATTCTATCATATTCTATACGATTTTTCACAAATCCGGGCTATCATCACTTTTGCGATATCAGGTTGTTATGATGTTCTATCCGGTTTACCAGAAAAATGTCCTATGATATTATTTCTGAACAAAAGCATCTCCAAAATCTGAACAGAATTTTGTATGATGTTTTATCATAATTTCCTCACAATCTGTGGATAATAACCTATATGAAATCAAAGTCGAGATAACCTGTATGAAATTTATGACGATTCATATGAGAATACAGAACTGAGGTCTATCATAGTGTACCCAAGTAGCACAACAGGTTAGAGATGCTAAGAAGGTTTTTGGAAGTTCTGAGTATATTTTATGAACATTCATAGAATCTTCGAATGGGACTGTTGCGGATAAGTATATTTCATGTATATTCTCAGTGGCGTAGCTTAGTAATTTGGCGCCCGGGGCCAGATCTGAATTCCGCCCCCCCCCCCGCTCCCCACGTAAGTACATATCGAATGCAGTGATGCCAGTATTCCCTAGAAAAATCTTCAGATTTTTTGGCATTAGTCATTCCTTTCCAAATGGAAAATATGATTGGCCGGTTGTACAAGGAATAACCAATCGTCAGATGCTGAAGATTTTTCTGGGGAATACTGGCAACGCTGATTGAATGCTCGGATGAAATCAAATAAATCATTACGAATCGCATATTGAATCAAAATAGAAATCACAGTTTTTTCAATTTTTTTTTTTTTATTGAAACCGGACCTTTTTATTTGATAACCTCAATTTTTACATACCTATTTGGATTTTTATGTAAACAAAACAATATCTTCTCATTCATATAATGCAAATATATTGAATAAGAACATTTTAAAGTATACATCAACTCACTCAATTAAATTTTCAAGTCAGGTGTGTTAAAACTTTACTCTTCTTGCCTTCATCGCTGCGAAATCAGCTATTGAATCATTATAATCTAAAGATGACGCATTATCACTTTCAATCCAAAGTATCGCCAAGTTAGATAGCCTATCTTGAGCCATAGTTGATCGTAAATAGTTTTTGATTAATTTTAATTTGCTGAATGATCTTTCGCAAGATGCCACAGATACTGGTATTGTGAGTAACAGTTGTAAAGCTATTCCTAATGATCTGTAAGCCTCCACTCCCAATGATGAAATATATAAGAGCAAACTTTCCGGAATCAAACTCAGTTCTTCACCATGGTTCCTGGCCCTCTTCAACATAACTATGATATCCTTTATGTCGTTGAACAGTTCTTCACAATTGAGATCGTTTGGATAAAATTCAGCTAAGACTTTGCATTTATCCTCAATTTCGGACAGCTGTTCCTCCTCAGAGTTATTTTCTATATTCAAATATTCATCAAATTTACAAAGAAACCCAAAGCGAATTTCCAGATCCGTGAAGTTTGAGAAACGATTAGACATTTCCATAGGAAGTTTATCTAAAATTTCTATTAGACAGCGTTTCATTTCTTGCTGAGTATTGAGTACTGCATCATCAGTACATTCTCCTGGCATCTTAGTCTTGTTTCGTATTCTTTTTGTGATATTTACACCCCATTGATTGCATTTATTTTCTGCTTCAGAAATCACAACTTCACACAAATTTTCTCTCAAATTTCTCGATTGTTCTTGGAGAGTTTCAAGACGTGTCAACGTTTGATGAAAACTAATTCCTTTGATTTGTAATATTTTCTGGGTTTTGTTAATAACAGGAAGAATCTCAGCCCAAAAATAGAGTAAAGGAACAAAGTTGAAACTTTCTATTGCATCAACCAGTAAACCTGCATCTTGTCTTGTGTCTATTGTTTCAGATGGTGTATCCCTTAATTTTTCTAATGCAGAAATCACTTCGTCAAGTTGAGTGGATATTGCCTCTACTGCATCCGCTCTTGAACTCCATCTGGTATCGGAGACTCTCTTCACAGTAATATTGACGTATTCCTTGAGGACGCTCCATCTATGAGTGGAACAGGAGAAGTAGGTGAACAAACGCTCTATGACCCCAAAAAATGTGACCGCCGCAACATCCACATGAGCTGCATGAACACCAACTGAATTAAGCGAATGATTATCGCAGGGAACGAACACAGCCAATGGATTCAAGTCCAATATCATTTTCTGAACTGTATGAATACCGGCCATTGTGGCTTGATTATCATATGACTGTCCTCTAACGTCTTCAAGTTTTAATCCATCTTTTTCGAGTTTTTTGATCATGGCTTCTGGGATTCCTTCTGCCGTTTTATCTTCTATGAGAATGGAATCCAAAAAGACTTACTTAATTTCAACTGAATTGCGTTTGATCCCGACGAATCCAATGATTTCAGACATTTGTCCATTATGTGACGCGTCTGGGGTCGTATCAAACATTATGCTGTAATATTTTGCCTCTTCACATCTTGTGATAATAGTTCTTCGTACTCGTTGTCCCAGTAAACAAATTATTTCATTTTGAATGTCAGGTGCAAGGTATGATAAACATCTTTTCTCACCAGAGGCTGAATCAAGATGGGTTCTCATGATGGGGTCAAATTTGGCCAAATATTTCAATAGCGCAAGAAAGTTACTATGATGTGAATGACTGACAACTGATTCTCTATGTCCTCTCAAAGCGAAGTTTTGTTGTGCTACAGTTTGTATAGTAGCGATGATTCGTTCAAGGATTCCTCTTCAAGTCACAGTTTCTTCAGAAATTTGTTGAAGGAGGCGATCATTAATATGCGAACCTTTGTGTAAAGAACGCTCTAATTCTTTCCATTCTAAGAATTCAGAACGATGAGAAGTACTATCTTCATGATTTTGGATGCGTGGATTCAACTTTCGCCAAGAAGAAAAGCCTTGATTGTCATTGAAACAGTTCCGGAAGTTGTTTTGTGGAAATAAAATACAACAGCGACAGAACAGAGATTTTTTACTTGGAGGGAAACACATCCACGTACAATTCACTTTTTCTCCATTTCTGAGAATTTTCTGAAACCAATTTTTATGCAATGAGCGGCCAGTTTCATCTTGAAGAAAAATGCAATTTTCATTCTGCAGTCGACTAGTGTCTTGATGCACAATTAATTCCCGGAAAGCATTCAATATTGTAGTTGGCCAGGCTCCTATATCTTGTAGAAAAGAACTATCGACATTCACATTAGTCTGGTCACATTCTTCGTCGTTTTTTTCGGGACTGTGAGAATTTTCGATTGGGGTTGTTATTTCATTGGACTCTTTAAGATTGCATGATAAAACCTTTGATACCTCACTAACACATGCTAAATCTGGAAACTGAACTTCGATATTTTCACTGAACCCAATCTGTTCAACTTGGTCTGAAACACAGAATATTTTTCCCCTCAAGATTTTCAATTCTTGTTGGTTCATTCTATCTCACTTCTGAAAAAAATATAGTTTGCCGGTCTTTTCTGATCTACGCAATCATGAAGTAATAGTTACATCTATACAGGGCGTCCCATTTGAAACAGGACAGCTGAATAACTCTTCAGGGAATGGAGGGGGAAAAAAATTGTTTACATAAAAGTTGTAGGGTTCGAAGGGGGCCATAAGATGGTGACCTTGAATTTGACCTTGAGGTCAATTTTGAGCATAATTGATGGTCAAAGTATGTTTTTTCAAATGGAAAATCCTACATTCGACCTCAGAAATGGAAAGAGCGGAAAATTTCACGTCCGAGTATGTTAACATATCAGGTCATTTAGAGGTCATTTGAAGGTCAAAAAACCATTTTCTATGGATTTTCACGGAAAAGCCTCAAACGAGTTGTTTCTCTGACCAAAGTTATCAAAGTTAAAGTGAAACCCCACGTTTCGACCTTGGATTCGACCTCGAGAACGATAATGAATGCCAAATTTGGAACAATAATTAAAAAATTATTTATTTTTCCAGTTCGTCGTTTCATAATTACAGATGGCACAAATCCGTTGACGGGTAAGACACACTTATTGCAGGAGATGTTCGAATTGACCGCCATTGACTTCAATACATAACTCCAGCCGGCGTCGAAAGTTTCCAAGAACAGACTGAAAAACTTCTGCACGAATATTCGCAATTGCATATCTGATGCGTTGTTGTAGATCCACAGGTGTTGTTGGTCGGTTGGTATAAAGGACATTTTTTACGTAACCCCACAAATAAAAATCTAGAGGGGTGAGATCAGGAGATCTTGCCGGCCACAGTACAAATCCACCTCGACCAATCCAACGATTGGGGAAAAGGATATTTAGATAATCCTTCACACATCGAGCAAAGTGTGGTGGTGCACCGTCTTGCTGATGACACATCCTCTGCCTAGTTGCTAATGTCACATCTTCCATGAGAACTGGTAATTCATTCTGTAAAAACTGTAGATAATTAGGACCGTTAACAGTTCCATCAAAAAAATACGGCCCAATAACTTGATTGTCTAGAATTCTACACCAAACATTTATACTCCACCGATGCTGATGATCAACTTGTTGAGTCCAGTGCGGGTTTTGCGATGACCAATAGTGACTATTGTGACGATTTAACAAGCCAGTACTTTGAAACGTTGATTCATCACTGGAAAGAACATATCGAAAGAAATCGGGCGCTTCGTTCAACCTCTGTAAAGCCCAATGGCAAAAGTTAACCCGATTCTGCATATCTTGTTGTGATAATTCTTGGGTCAGTGTGATGTGGTACGGATGATATTGAGCAGCTTGTAGAATTCTGTGTGCCGTACTGCGTGGAATACCCAAATCGCGTTCAATATCACGTAAACTAACATGAGGATTCATGTGTATTATTGCTAAAACAGCAACGCATCGAGGGTCGTTAAATTTGAAACCTTGATTGTTTCGGCGTTGACCAATCCTTCCTTGTCGACAATTTCTTTCAACTTGGCGAATGACTTCTGGAGAAGGATGATGCTGCCGATCTCCAAACCGCTCTCTGTACAATCGTGACGCTCTTTGATACACTCCGTGACACTCACCCAAGATCATTAAAATATCAACACATTCGTTAGGTGAATAAACCATTTTGAACCCGCACTTACACCGTAAACGATGAGAACTTCTTAATGATCATTTTCGTACTGATATGAAGAATGAACTCTGAAGGTTAGTTCTGTTTACTTTCAATTCAAGGTCAGAACGTGGGGTTTCACTTTAACTTTAATAACTTTGGTCAGAGAAACAACTCGTTTGAGGCTTTTCCGTGAAAATCCATAGAAAATGGTTTTTTGACCTTCAAATGACCTCTAAATGACCTGATATGTTAACATATTCGGACGTAAAATTTTCCGCTCTTTCCATTTCTGAGGTCGAACGTAGGGTTTTCCAATTGAAAAAACATACTTTGACCATCAATTATGCTCAAAATTGACCTCAAGGTCAAATTCAAGGTCACCATCTTATGGCCCCCTTCGAACCCTACAACTTTTATCTGAACAATTTTTTTCCCCCTCCATTCCCTGAAGAGTTATTCAGCTGTCCTGTTTCAAATGGGACGCCCTGTATAATGAACTCAATCTGAGTATCAAATGATGACAATACTTCCAACTACATAATAGAGTCCTGATAGATAGGATTATCATTCGAATTCCTTTTGTGAATTTCCCCTGTTGAAAACTTCTAATATATCCCAATAGATTCCTGTAGGTCCTGTGACAAATCGACATGGCTTTCCGCTAGGAAATTATTTTCCATCGGTATTCATAAGGTTTCACCGATTGTACCAATAAACGCAATAGAATGTTCACTTCCACATGGAGCCCGATGAAAACTCATAGCGACTGTGACAAAACGACATGGAAAATCGATAGAAACCCATTGATTTCAATAGAATTACACCTATTGGTTTCTAGCGGAATTTTTCAACAGGGTCAGGAAATCTTATGATTCGATCAATACCAACGCTAATTCAGTTGTTCAATGCAAATCGCTATATCGAATCTTACCGCTCATGACGTTTTCTCTCTCATCTTTTGATATTGAGCGCCACTGGGTTTGCTCCGCTTCATCTTTCTATGTATTCTGAATCCTATGAATTAGAATGGAATGAATTTTGTGGAATTCAAAACTCTAATACATAATTTTGCATTATTGGGTTGGTGTGATAACTACCATTCCATTCAGAAATTGAGGTTAGGTCAACATATTTCACGCATAATCACATTATTTCCCAATACACTGTGAATTTGTTTCTCGAAGATGATTATTTTCAAAAAACAGTTTACTGAACATATCAAAAATACGTCTACATAAACTCTTACAGAAGGGTTCCAGACAAAAATCACATTGAAAATCGTTTTCTTGGGAACAAAATTACACAGGAATCTATGTCTCAAATATATCGTAAAACAAATTTGAGAAATATTATGCAATGCCACAAGATATTCTTTCAGGTGTTTGGAACAATTATCAACTCTTAAAGCCCTATGGAAGATCTCTTTTGATGTTGAATTAACATCTTGAATTCACCTAAGATAAGACATATCACGTGAATCGATTTGTAGGCGGTTTGAAAAGAATTTTCAAAATAAAAAAAAATAAAACACCAATATGAATATTGATGCATATTGGAACACTGTCTTTACAATCAATGCAATGAAACCAGTACATACCAATTTTTCTCAAGAACACTGTCACAAATCAGCTGGCAACAACTAATAACGTGAAGTACCGTGAGATCGGAAGGTGCCAGCAATCACTGAACTGGAGCCACTCTTAACGGAATCGACGAATCATATCAGGAAGCATAACCAATTGGGAGAGCGAAGATGTTTTTAACTCGGATCTCTTTTTTCTTGTAATGATGCCGCCCGTAACACTCGCTAGCATGAGTCTTCGGCCTCAATCTCTGCGAACTTTCACAGTGATTCTGAAAATTTTCGAGAATATTCTGGGGATTTCTGGAAAACTCAAAATTGAAATATCCACTAGGGCATGAATTTAATACGGATGAATTGAGTTAGAAGAGAGAGAGATCCGATTATTAGGCAGTTTTCTCTCTTTTGAACTAATGAGACTTCACCAGAGATAGTACTGCCTGAAAGTCGGATCTTTCATTCCATGGAAGATGCATCTTTCATATCAAGCTACCTGCACGCAGTGTGCGTATAAGGAGAGTGGTGCCAAACCTGCGGAAATTGCCATCGATGGTCCAAGAGCTGTAGTGTTTTGTGCTTTCAAATCGAGGCTAGTGGACTCAGTTCTCATTGCAAAGCCTTTTTATACAAAGGAATTGAGAATGAAAAATGGTAAGTTCAATCCTGGCTCGCATTAAAGTAATCAAATTTTTGGGAGGTCAGAAGTTTCGTTTTGTTTATATGGTTATCTCACTTGTTTGTATGTTTTCTATCTCATTCTCCCGGGAATTGGACCTTCAATGGCGGGGCCAATCACAGATTTTCCCATCATTGTCACCACTCTCCTTATACGCACTCTGACTGCACGTTTTCGCAGCCTTTGCTCGCTCTACACACTAGAAAATATTGTGTAAAATCAACACAATTCTGGTGTTAAAAACAGTCAACACAAAATTTGTGTTCAAATTCAACATAAACTTTGTGTGAACCATTTTTAACACAAACATTGTGTTGGAATATCGTCACTAAAAGGAATAATTCAGGATGAGATGACGCACTTTCCCGCTTTTTCACAGCATGAAATCATATATGAAACCTCATTTATTCAAAGAAGATTTGAAGATTTTAACCTAATTTTTATATTCCTCTAGAATGGACAAGATTTGATGTATTATTTTATGCTGTAGAGGAGCGGGAAAGTGCGTCATTTCACCCTGAATTACTTTATGTTTTAGAAAACGAAATTTTGAGGTTATTTGTCAGGGAAGGGAGGTTATCTACAGATATCATAAATTTTAACCATGAATAAATTATAACAATGAATAAATTATAACTGTTTCAAATTTTATTAGTTATTCTTGTTCTTTATATTATTAGATATTCGAATTACGGAGTTTCATTTGAATATTATCACTTTTATATTAATATACACGGGACATATGAAATGTCCACAGATAAGAACGCTCACTTTGTTTTTGATGTTTGCCGCGTAAAATAAAGAACCTACGCGCCGTTGACACAAACTTGGTGTTGCATCATTGAGAATTTGACACAAACTTTGTGTTGATTTCGAAGTGAAACACAAGAAGTGTTTATAAAGAGTAAATAACACATTTTTCATGTTACAAAACAAAGTAACAGAAACTTTGTGTTAATTGACCACAAACCGTTTTCAACACAAATACAAAATATTTGTTACTGTGTAGTAGTATATGCAAGTATATGCTCTAAGGCCCTCTCCCTTGCTCTATTCGTATACCTCTATGACTTGAGCGGATAGTGACATTATCGAATGAATCGAGGAAATATTCTATCAAATCATAAGAACGATATTTTTTAATAATGTCATGTAAATGTCTTCATCAACATAGGAAATATTTTTTGGTCACGGTAATGGTTTCTCTCATTATTAATGTGATATTTGTTTGTGGCTCATAATTTTAAAACACATCAAGGGTAGTTTTGGTGTTTGGATTAAGGTTTTTTCATTCATTTAATTTCTTCAATTCTGTACTTTCATGTTGGCGGCCCTCTATTTATGCGCCCGGGCGGTCGCCCCCTTCGCCCCCCCTGGCTACGCTACTGCATATTCTTAGAATGTATTTTTCGAACTTATCCAAAACAGTCTCACCTGCACATTCTATGCATGATCTCAGAATTAACACAGAATGTTTGAAATGTTCTTGTGTTATTTGAGTATGAGGGTCCTTTAGAATCAATGATGTTCTATGTGAATTATCAATCATGCCGCTTATCAATATCACCCCGTATGGAAATATTTCACGGAAAAATTTATGTGAAACCAGAATCTCTGAAAAACATCGCATTTCTCTGCAAAAATCTGAAAAACTCTGACAAACTGCAATAATAATCATAAATGGGAACGAAATTGCGCTCTGAAAAAGTTCTGACAAAACTAATAAATTTTCAATATTTTTTGATGACTAAAAAATTTTGAAATTCTATATTCAAAAATTGAAATTCTAAATTCCAAATTATTCAAATATCATATGTGAAAAAGTGTTTGAAAATATTTTAATTTTTTTTCAATAGTCAGAAAAATGTTAGGAATTCCTCATGATTTCACGGAAAAAAAAAGTAGTTAATTTTACTAGAACTGTAATTCATTCTACTAAAGACATTCATAAAATACGGGATTATCAAACTTAATAGTAACTCTTACCACTTCAGCCGAGTTGGCCATTTGTTTAAGAGTTACCACATATATTTGTGAATAAGGTTTCTGTTTATTGTTTTCATGACCCTTCAAGATAGGATGTATACAATTATCTAGTAGAATTCACCAATACATCTTGTATACAATATTCAATGGAATCATGAAGAATATTATCATCATACATCAGTTCTACCAAAATCAATAGTCAGATTTATCCGAAGTATTTAATAAAAAATATATGAAAAAAAATATATTGAATAAAATAAATTTTTAATATTAGAGAATCAAAAATAATTTTCTTAGTTTCTCCTCAAGACCACTGTTGATGATGCTGGTCAATGTTCTCATTGAGTTGGGAAATCAATTTGTCGACGAGGAAAGGGGATTCGAACCTACCTACCTACCTATCTCTACCCACGCGACTAGAGCCTAACCTGCACCTACTTGAGCTACACTATGATATAGTAGCGAGAGATCATAGAATTGAATCTTAATGATCAACATGACGTCATCAGAATTCAGGGACGAACGTTGCGGATAAATATGCTTCATATTCATAGGTTATATTGGCATGTAACGCATTGAATGTGCTGTTGATTTTAGTATTAGAGATTTTCATTTTTTTCATAAGTGAGTGGTTTTTAATATTTTGGTTCTCATATATTCTAAACTTCCTATCACTATTTTCACTATTCCATTTTAGTGATGAATCAAATATCCAAGTGCTCCTGTATTTTCAAGGGGAATTCAACTAATAATTAACTACCGATCCAGTTCATGATCCTCACGCCATCAACAATTTTCAAGATTCAGTTAATCGGGAAATGAACGTAATGTTCTATTTCAATTCGTGGATATGAAACAAATGATCGGTAGTGTTTACATGAATATGAAGTACTCTTTACTATAATGTAGAATATAAATATACAACTAATTATATGTTTTGAAATGATTCGATATTCAAGTGAAACTTACATTGAACATGTATTCACTCTACATGAGCTGAGTAGTAAGAAATACTATAGAATTCAGAACTGCTTGTTTTATTGAGTCTACTGACTTCAAAGTTATCCGTGACGAAACAATATTTACTGAACATCGACTGTTCCCGCAACTCTACAAACCTATCAAATATACAAGGACACTTATAGACTTTATTTTTTTTCTAATCAAAGGAACCAGAAAATTTAATTGGAAGTTTATAAACCGGCATTGGTAATCCATATAATATCTTTTTTTTCCGTGTTCGTTGGAATTTTTTCATGGCGCAATTTCGTTTCTAGTTGTGTGGAAATAAATGAAAAAAACTCTGAAAAAATTCCGAAAGACTCAAACAAGTATGTACAAAATGTCCCATCTTATTAGATGTTCCATTACAATTTCAGAGATTCTCAGAGTTTGTCAGAGTTTTTCAGACTTTTGCAAAGAAAATGTGGTGTTTCTAAGAGATTATTCATGGTTTTGCAGAAATTTTTCAGCGAAATATTTCCATAAGAGTCGAAAATCGGTTTGATCATGATGGTGGGCCTTCAATACACCGAATCGTTTGTGCACCAAATGTTCATCGTACCGAAAACTACAGAATGGTTCGTCTCTTGGTATCTATGAGAAACAAGCGATACTATTGGATAAAAAATATTCGGTACAATGAACATTCGGCAGATCTTCCTTAGGGGCTGAAATTTAGGGGGTTCAATCATCTTTCGGTGTATTTACCTTTTGGTGGATAACAGGGCTACCAAAATTTCTACTCGTGAAAATCCATAGAAAAATTTGCGCCAATTTGACCAAAACGCGTCATTTTCCCGCAAAAAAATGACGCATTTTGCTTAAACTGGAGTAATATTTCCCTAAGAGAAGCGAACATTAGAACAAATGGAACGTAAATACGTTTCAATTTCCGCTTCTTTCGCGATTAGATACTGCTTCGGTTACCCTTCCATGTGGTTTCATACGCTAATTTTCACCGGAACTTAACCGTATACAATATCATAGGCGCGATACTCTTTGCGTCTGCGCGAATGACTTTTATACCTACATCACAAAATTACGCAAGAATGAATTGTGACTAATATAATGGCTCATCATAGCATAGCAAAGTTACTTCCGCTATATCGCAAACATTATCATACGACCTCGTTCCGACGGATATTATTGAAACAACCACCCATTTGGTCTTTCCGTGAAAGCTCATAAAATATGATAGAATCCTATTCTCCTTAAGCATATAGATTATCATAGGCCTGATACTGGTTGGGCCCGCGCGGATGAATGTTATGCATCACAAAACTGCATAGGAACGAATTGCGACTAATATGATAGCTTATCATAGCGAAACTACTTCCGCTATATCGCAAACATTGTCATAGGGCTTATTTATGTCACATATTATAAATTACCACAGCCGTCTGACGCTGACGCAGTATCTGATAAATCATGATGGGGTTCAGTACTCCTTTTTCAACACAGAATGCGACTTCAGTTCGGTTTCCTATGCATAACACACTGTAAAAAAAAACTGGAAATTTATTGTGCAACTGGACTGGAAATTTCCAGTGCTAGTACTGGAATATGGATATTCCAGTACATGTACAGAGATTTTGTTGTTACGTTACTGAAAATTTACCAAGCATAACTGAAAATTCAGTCATTGTACTGGAATTTTCAAGTTTGAGATGATGTACTGAAATTTTGCCATGATTTCGCGAAAATTTTACCGGCTCGTACTACAATTTTATAGTTCTGTGCACCAAAAAAAAAATATTCCCTCAAAAAGGACTTGAGAAAAAATTTGGAATTTAGAAAAGAAAACCTAATCGTTGGTATACTGGAATTATACAGGTTTTTAACTGCAATTCTCAAGTTTTGTGATGGAATTTTCCAGTTACTATGCAATTGAATTATACATGTTTTGAACTGCAATTTTCAGGTCGTGTGATGGAATTTTCCAGTTGCTATGCAACGGAATTTAATCACTGTTGCACTGAAATTTTCCACTTCTATTGGACTTCGTCATTCCTGGCAGGAAAAATTTCAAGTCTTTATATTAAAAATTTCCTGATTGAGATTTTGAATAATAATTGTAATTGTAGCCAATGAAATTGATATATGAGGTTTTTCCAAGACTTATCCTCTTGTGTTCTAGATATGAAGCATATGTAGTAACCCAAGCTGGCCTTCCAACATGTCGCGCTATAGCTCATCGGTTAGGTCTTAGGTTTCAGTTGGTAGGCAGGTAGAAAAGTGTGGGTTCAAATCCTGTTAGGTAGACATGCGTTTCTGTCCATCCAAATGAACGATCAAAAGTTTCTCAATCATCTTGGAACACAAGGACCCTGCAAAATCACTTTGCGTGAGCAATTTTTTTTCAATTTTCATGGATATTTTCAGCATTAATTTTCCAGTACATGTCCTGGAAAAGTCCAGCTCGTGTACTGAAAAATTCCAGTACCGAGGCTCAGAAAATTTCCAGTTTTGATGCGGAAATTCCATAACGTTTGCACTGAATTTTTGCAGTACAAATGTGCTGAAATTTTCCGGTACATGTACAGGTTAATGACTTCCAGTACATGTACTGGAATTTTCCGGTGAAATTTTTTATCATTTCGGATAACTGCCTTGTTGATAAATATGATGCACCTTCCAATCTGAGTTATGCTGTTTTTCGCATCAACACATATTACAATTGTTTATGTATCAGTATCATTCAATCTCTTTCATCTCGGGTAACTTATAAGATATGATAGGTCCTATGTATTGTAAATCCGAAGTATTCGTATAAAGTAATATATATAATTGAAATAATAATTGAAAATATGATATATGATATAAGATATGATAGGCCCTATGTATTGTAAATCTGAAGTATTCGTATAAAGTGATATATATGATTGAATATTATGAACATCCTATCATTTGTGTTCCAGTTCATTATATAAAGCATAGAATATCATAGGATGGATAGTAGAAAATAATGATTCTCCTGTCATATCTTACACTGTAAAAAATATACTTCCTAAACTGCCAAAGAAGTTTGGCAGTTTTTTACACAAACTTTTTTTGTATATTACCAAACAAAAGTTTGTGAACATTCACAAAATTTTGTGATTTCTCGAAGATTTTTGAGAATTCACAAACTTTTGTTCGGCAATTTATAAAAAAGGTTCGGAAATTATTTTTCCAAACCAAGTTTGTAAATTTCCAAGCATTTTTGTTTGGAATTCAACAAATTTTTTTTACAGTGTATCACACACTTTAAGCAGGGATGTCACAGACTCATTTTGGAAATTGGAGATAGGACCATACCCGTACAGCACCGGACATTTCCACATTGCCTCTACGTTGCCTCCGCGTGGAATCTCCGTTCATCCACGTTCTATCCATGTCCACTTCTTATCCACGTGGAGTCCACGGGGATGCGACGTGGAAGTCGGTGGATGTGCTGTTAGGGATATAAATAGCCATCAAAATTCAACCGAAATCTAATGGTCATTCGAAGCAGGGTAAGTTTCTTGGACATTTTCAAAACGTTCTGAGGATGTTTCCGACATATTCGAGCGTTTTTCAAATGTTTTGAAGCTCTTCAAGTGCTGTTGAGGTTAGTCAGTTGTAAACCAATTTTTCAAGGAAAAAACCGTATAGATTTCCGCAAAATTTTTTTTAATCCAATGGATTTGGCATTCCAAGCATAGATGATACTTCATTATTGACATAAAAACTTTTGTATTCATCAAATTATTTTTCTTTGCAAATGAAGTTGCCAAATTTGCAATCAATAGTGATCACAAAACTGAAACGCAGAGATTATATTGACGTGAACACGATAAACACATCCAGCAGCAAAAGAAGTTCAGAGTATATACGAAATAGACACATTCGTGGAATGTATGAATCAGGTACGAAGAACATATAATGAACGTTCATAGAATATTCGAATGAGACTGTTTTCAATATACTCAGAAACTACATAGTACATTCGAAATGTAAGTTATTCATCCAATCGACCAAAAATAATTACGTCACCTGGAAACAGATTTTTCTCTGAGTGTAAAAGAAGTAAGGAATTCGTGATATGAAAAAAAAACTTTCAGTCATTTATTCTTTCAGTCTTCATAATGAAATTTCTTTCGCTAGCCACTATAGGTCTCGAAACCTGGGATTGTGTTACATTCGATCATTCAATGGCATCTGGACTCCGAGTAATGTCGGCTAGATGAGATGTTTCAAACTAGATTTCGACTCATTGATCAATTTCGGATTCATTCCCTGATGATAAAATTTTTTTACTGACTTTCCCAGGCCTCCAAACTCGCAACTACACTGGAAAAAATATTTATTTGTCCTCTCTCCATAAAATATTCATTGGTAGAAATCAAATAACCAATTGGATGCAAAAAATGATTGCTTGTGGCGAATAAATTATTCATTTAGAAGACCAATTCATTTGGGGTAAGCATTCCATTATTTGATTCGATTAAATATTTCATTAATCCTAAGAAATATTTTATGGAGAGAGGACGAATAAACTATTTATTTGGTTCGCAGAAATTTTTTTTCCAGTGTATGTCACTTTGTATCATTTGATGACATCTGGACCACGATTCCTCTGTACTAGATAGGATGTTCTGCATTCAGCAACAGGATTTCGACTCATGGATTAGTTTCGGAATTATTTTCTGATAATCAGACTATTTCGCTGGATCTGCCTGGCAATTCCCGCAGGGAGAGTTTTTCAATTGTTAGATAAATTTTACTGCATTTTCAAAGAAAGATTGAAATACTTCCGAATGTTTAGGTGAATTCTCATTCAAAATTCCTACTGGAATTGGTGGGAAAATAGGTGTTTACGATAACTGATCGAAACAGTGTACAGAACGAAAAACGGTGCTCAACGAAAAGGGAAAGGAATTCCCCTAGACTGTTTTGAACAACACATCCTGTTTCAAAACCCCTCTGGGCAAAGCAACGTGAAGCAGATCCAATTCTCTGTTCCGATCAGTTGTCGTAAACACACAATGTTTGTTCGACGTGAACCCGATATTGCTAGCGAATATCGAGACAGTTTGATTTGCATGTGAGTCGTTTACAATTCCGTGTAAAATGCGATTAGGCTCATGCCTCATTCTTTTGTTCCCATTCACATGAAGATATCACAGGCGGTATGTGAATTTGTTAAATACGTTTCAATACAGTAAAGCCGAAGTTCAGATATAAAATAACTAATATAGTATTCACAATCCTTTCAATAGATTTGGAATTGAAGCATTGGATGTTTTCAAAAGTCAAATCATTCAGAGATATGGAAATAGGATTGAGCTTATACAATCATACACATTTGTTGGAATAAATATAATGAGATTTGTGCGATATGTCACCAATCTAATTGAAATTTGAATGAATCATAGTCATCGAATAAGCATTCATTGGTTGTATTGAGTTCAAGTAACAAAATTGATGTACGTTGCAAAAAATGTTTGTCAAAATCACACAATATATCTTCTATCAATGAAAATATTCCACTCTATGATATATTGTAAAATTTTACGTACACGGAGAAATTGTGAAACAGACTGCTAATGTCCGTACATTCATCATCAATGTGCAACAAAAAATAAATTGCGCCTACAGCAGAAGTTAAAGTCAGAAATATATTTTTTCCTTGCACATTGATGATCAATATACGGACATTGACGACCTGTTTTAGAATTTCTCCGTGTAGAATTTGTAGTTTTTCCCGATGATTCATAATATGGGTTAACAATAATTTTATAATAATAATTATTATTATAAAAGTATTGTTATAACATTCTGAGAAGTTACAATATTTTGTAAAATTCTACAATATTACTATCTCGTACAGCACCGGATATTTCTACGTTGCCTCTACGTTACCTCCGCGTGGAATCTCCGTTCATCCACGTTCTATCCACGTCCGCCGTTTATCCACGTGGAGTCCACGGGGATGCAACGTGGAAGTCGATGGATGTGCTGTTAGGGTATGATCGAAAATATCACCAGTGATATACCCAAGTAACACCAGAAGTTCTCAGAATGTGCTCGTTCATTCTGAGAATGGTCTGGGACATTCTTAGAATGTTCGAGCACATTCTTAGAACTTCTTGTGTTACTTGGGATACTCTCTGAATCTGGAAGAGTGAAAAATCGCACGTTTCACTCCACTAAGTGTCAGAAGTGAGCCTATCCGCTTCGAGTGGAATTTTCACTCGTTTTGAGTGACCTCTCACTCTTTTAGAGTGAAAAATTCACTCTAGCGTCGAAGTGGTTGTGAATTTCTAACCTCAAACCTTAGAATATCACTTTAAAAGAGTGGAAATTTCACTCGAAAATTCGACAGGCTCACTTCTGGCTGGCTAAAGAGTGAAATCTCACTCCAAAGATTTTAGAGAGTACCTGTTTTGAAATTGTGCATATAACTTCTTTGAATTGTGTATGTCGAAATATCTAAATTCATTGCCGAAACATTCTGAAAGGATACTCCTGCGGCGCTACGGGCCAAATCGTTTATTCCAAACTATTCAGTAGTGTTCGTATCTCCTTGAAAAAATTCATCAGTTCAGGTGAAAATTCCTGAAATGTTGGTACAACAGAGATTTGATGTTGAAACAATATAGGACTCTAGTGGATCGATTCCAACTCAATTTTTGCGTTGATGTTGCTGAAGTTTGAATCGTTTATTGGAACGAATTGATAATCTATTAACGAAATATTCAGCTGTTGAGGACCCCGAGTCTTGCGGTACACTGAAAAAAAGGTATAGTTGCAGCACCTCCTCAAGTAGTCGATTTTCGATCATCTACTTAAGTAGTTGCTGCAGCTACCTAGTAGTCAGGAGTCAGGACAAGTACCACATTAGCTGCTTCAACTAACTCAAAATATCTCAGGTATTTACGTTAGTTAGTGCAACTATCCAGTTAGTTAAGGCAGGTAATGTGTTACTTGTCTTGACTGCTAAATAGCTGCAGCAACCACTTAAGCAGATGGTTAAATCGACTATTCAAGTAGTTTCTGCAACTATTTCTTTTTTTCCGTGTACTATTCAAACTTCAAGAACATTTACGTTGATTATTGTCAACCCTGTACTTTGGTGTATGAAGATCTTGTAATTGTTCTGAAAGATTTGAACATTCTACCGGAATGAAAATACCAAAATGCTGATGAAGTGTATATGCAGTAATATGAACGAGAAAATAATTCCTGAAAATTCCCCTGATCACACAACAGTCCCTGATGTATTCCTATGGAACTCTCTTTGATTTTTTATAGTTTTGAAGACATCCATCATGAACTCATTCTAAACTGCCGTGTTGTTTGGGTGTGCAAACGATTATAAGCATAATAATCTGCAATCCAGATAGAAAAACAGGCTCTGAATATTTTGTAACATAACGTGCCGTGAACATACCATCATAAAGTTCGCTCAGTTTGCGATGATGCATAGAATGTAAACATGATGTGTTCACTGAGATGACATCCCCTTTGTTTACCACAAATAACGAAGCTTTATGCGAGAACACCTTGATAACAGGATGCGACCATTCCTTCGCAAGCATATCACTATTATGATGGCATTATTGAGAAATTTTTCTGTCTTGGAAATATCAATAATTCTTGTAACTCGTCTCTTTATTTTTAGGAATAAATTTGCGTTTCTAATGAATATTCAGAATCTAATCCTACTACCCATGTAGCACAAGAACGTACTATGGATATTTTATGAATATAATAGAATATACTAGAGGAGAATATTCTGAAGACTTTCCGTGGATGCTCTGTAGAACATTGTGGACGTTGTGAGAACATTCTATCGATATTCCATGGATATTTGAAACAGTCTCACTCGAACATTCTATGGATATTCTTTATATATACTTCACATATTATCAGAATATTCTGAGTACGTTTGTTTTTCGCGTGTTATCAGAATATTCCCAGAGTATTCTGTGCTACATGGGTAGTGTACTTTACCGTTGCACATTGGGATTTTTCAATGATCGCTTAGTTGTTGAAAAAGTATGTGCCGAAATGTCATGCATTGCTTTCAATGCTCCAGGGCCAACGTGTCAGTTAAAAAGCGCTGAATGATTTTTGACGATTCATATCGAAAAAAAGTACGTCAATAATGGATACATTCTTTCCTCGAGAACAATTATATCAACGAATTTTGTGCACGTAATCCCGATGCATTCAGGTTCTGAATATATAAGACAAGGATTGTCGAAAATTGCGAGTCAATTGGTCTGAGAAGATCATTTCCCGAACAAGTGTGTTATTTCTACATAATTTCAAATTCATAGTATTCGATATGATCTTTTACGGGATTGTGACAAGTTGTGTTGTATTATGTTGTGCTGTGTTCGTTGAGTGTTATCGAAAGCGATATGTGTTCCAAAATGCCTTCAAGTTTCATGTTCTTGAATCAATTTCCGTAATACTCAAAGTCACGGTTTCGTTCTTTCAACGTGATTACGATGGTGAGTTTTTTTCAGTAACTGAAATTCACATCAACAACATAAAATTCTCGTCATCAAGTTTTCCTTTTTCGTTTCTTCAGACATGAAGAAGTCCCAGAAGTTCTGAGGAAAAGAATGAGGGAATTTTGCAAGAGCGAGGAAAATGTTCATACGGCTTTATATAGAATTCAGATAACCCTGGTTCAAGAAACCCGTTTATTCCCATTGAACGTGCAGATTTCCAATTCGAATTCAATAGGTTTTGATTGGTTTTTTAATCAGGGTTCATTATCTAGGGAATCGATTAGTCTGAAAAACAGTACGTTGTTTTATTCGTGTGTTCACACTGAAATAAAGTATTCGTTGTCGTTATTTTAAAAAATTAGTAAAACAATCTCTCAACTATTTTTTTCTAGAATTAGTTACTAACTTTGACCTTTGATTGTATTTTGTGAACAAAAAACACAACTATTTTTCAAAACTCATTTTAAACAGTGAATTAGCCCACGTGTGTTACAAATGTCGTTAGAGTGTCGATGTTTTGCGATTATCGAAGAAATATCAAAAAAGCTACAGTAATTCACAGTTGCTGAATTCTGATTGGCTAGGAACCAGAAAATTTTAAATCGCTGTAGCTTCGAAACAAAGAATGATAAGATAATTTAATTTTTTTTCAAAGATTCTGCGTTTTCCAACTTGGAGAATGATGTTAGGCTCAAGAATGTAGAACACGATGCTGTTGAGTTATTTGGATTTGAAAAAAAATCTATAAATGCTCATAGTTCAAAAACTAAGTCTCAAAAAAAATTTGTTCAAACGAGAAATTATTGCATTTTGGCTACAGAATACACCACAGAAATCCGAATGATGAATTCTGAAACACCATGTATAATTGATAGATTGAAAAATATTCAAGGTTTATGTCTTCATATAAGTGTGGTTTAATTCATACAGATTCATAGCTCACATCTGCTAGTTTCAGCTTCATCGACAATATCATTTCGATGTTCGTTATCATATATCTAAAATAAATATGCTTGTTCAATATCTACATGATATTAACATTTTCAATATTTTGTCGATAGTCGCGAAACATCGATTCGACACTCTGATGGTTGAATCAACCAAATTTTTGGTAGTTCTTATTTAAAATATTTACTCGAGATTGTGCGCGTGACATTTGGTCTAGTGCACCTGAAAACGGGCACCGCCACCCGTAAAAGTACTCAGAGGTTCTTGAAACGTTCTAAGAACGTCCGGACGTGTTTTGAACGTCTTCAGAACGTTTTAAAAACGTCCAACGAACTTTGTGCTGTCCGGGTAATCTCGTTGTAAGACTTTTATGATACAATGAAGTAAAATATTCGCGATACTGAAAAAACTTCCAGCGGGAAATTAGTTGCAAATATATTTGACAACACTTTGACAAATTTTGAGACAGTTACGGACTGTAAGTCAGAAATTATCATAAATTTAATGAAAAAAGGCCATATGCATCGATTCGTTTTTCATTGAATCTGTGATCATTTCCAACCTACAGTACGGAATTGCTTCAAAATTTGTCACAGTGTTGTTGAATATATTTGCAGCAACTTTCCCGTTGGATGTTTTTTTACTACCGCGAGTTTCTCATTCTATTTAATCATAAAAGTCCTCCCATGAGATTAGCAGCGATTACCTGATTTCAGGTGCACTCGACGAAAGGTCACGCGCACAACTGGTTATTCGGTCAGGTCCTTCAATTCCTCTGAATTGTACATGAATTCAAAAAATCCTTTTAATCAAGAATTTAATTTACAGGTATGCTTAACCATCTAATGGAAAGTGTAAATACCAAGTCCTCACTGTTGCGTTTCTGGTTGCCGACAGGAACTTTTTTCATGATTCATGAACCAGACCACATAAGGGTAAATCCAAATTCTTCATTTAGAACGACTAATCTTTGATAATAACGCCTACTGCACAATCCCTTGTGGAAATCACTTGGAATGATTAAACAGTCCGGTTTTGGCGAGGATGTATTTATTTGCCAGACCCTGGCAAAAATAATTCAGTTGTTATTATACTATCACTGTTTCTCAACTGGTGTCATTTGTCTGGTAGATATCAACCAATTCTGGATCTTCAAGACCGCGGAATTGGTTCAGATAATGAACCAACAACTGTGGCGAACCCATGTCATCGATGCGATGAGCTTAGATCATGCCAGTGCTCAACCACCGGTTTGATATTTCGAATGATTTTTGGCCCGAGCAATTGAATTTATCTAAATTTCACTCAAAAAAATTATTTTGTTGAAATGTGATGAACAAGATAATGTTTTTCAGTGTCCCTGCAGATAGATGTAGTCAGACTCTGATGAAAAACTTTTATTGAAAATGATTGAAATTTTCAGGAATTTTCAGAAATTTTCAATAAAAAGTTTTTCAAAGATGTTTATAGTTAATTAAAAAATTTGAGCGATTTTTAGAAAAATTCAGAATTTTTCAGAGATGTTCATAGATATTCAAAAAAATTTTAGGGAACACACATGCCCGATAAACAAGAGTCCTTCAGAGATATTCAGGGTTTTTCGGATTCTCTCAGAACTTTTCAGAATTTCTCAGTGAAGTTAAAAGTTTTGGAGTGAGATTCGGAGGAATTTCTTTGAATCCGAATTAATTTATGGGCGAAAAAGCTAGGGTAAACGAATCAGATCAAAATAAGCATATTGGCTGTTTTGTTTGGATTATTTTCATTATCAATTATACTATTTTAACGTAACAGTTGCTTACATAATCTCACCACCTAAGAAAAAACTAACACACGATCATATGGGTTAGTCCTGGGCAATGATACAAGTTGTCACATCATGGGCATAGAGGAAAATTGTAATGCCGATGTAAAAACGCTGTCGCGAATCTTAAGATTTTCAATGACAAGATACGTTGAAAATCATGCCAGTCTAGTTTGTATATAGTAAATATATATATATATATACACGAGGTGTGTTCAAAAAGTAAGGTGACTTTTCAAATTTCGCGGGCAACGTACTTTCGATTATCGATTTTTTTGTTTTGTTATGTTGGCACACTCTTCCCGAACATCTGTACCAAGTTTCAAGTGTATAGCATTTGTTGTTTGGTTGTGAGAGGCGTAAAGGTTATAAGTGTTTTGCGTGCTCGGCGATTTCTTGCTATCGAAAAATATGGATCAAAGGATTTGCATCAAATTTTGTGTAAAAAATAAAATAAAGTGCTCCGAAACACTTAAAATGTTGACAGTAGCATCCGGTGAAACTGTTCTGAGTAAAAAAAATGTTTACAAGTGGTACAAACTCTTTCAAGATGGCCGGGAAGATGCCAATGACGAGCCTCGCTCTGGACGCCCAAGCACGTCAACAACTGATGAAAACGTTCAAGCAGTGAAGAAAATTGTTTTGGAAAATCGTCGAATCACTATCAGAGAAGGTGCTGAGGATGTTGGTTTATCGCTTGGCTCGTGCCATGAAATTTTTTCTAACGTTTTGGGCATGAGACGTGTGTCAGCGAAGTTTGTTCCGAAATTGCTAAATTTTGACCAAAATAACCGTCGCATGAGCATCGCTCAAGAACTGTTGAATGACGTCAACGACGACCCAGATTTACTCAAAAGGGTCATAACTGGTGACGAATCATGGGTATATGGTTATGATGTCGAAACCAAAGTCCAATCGTCCCAATGGAAGACCCCAGATGAGCCAAGACTGAAAAAAGCACGCCAAGTTCGATCAAATGTCAAAGTTTTGCTCACTGTTTTCTTCGATTAACATGGCGTGGTGCATCAGGAGTTCTTACCATATGGTCGTACGGTCAATAAACAGTATTATCTTGAAGTTATGCGCCGTTTGCGAGAAGCAATACGAAGAAAACGTCCAGAATTGTGGAAAAATAATTCATGGCTTTTGCATCACGATAATGCCCCTGCTCACTCATCTTTGCTTGTGAGAGATTTTTTGGCCAAAAACAACACCACAATCATGCCTCAGCCACCATATTCACCGGATTTGGCCCCATGTGACTTTTTCTTGTTCCCAAAACTAAAGAGACCTATGAAAGGACTGAGATCTGCAACGATTGAAGAGATAAAGACTGCATCGCTGGAAGAGCTCAAGGCTATACCGAAAAGTGCTTATGAGAAGTGCTTTGAGGATTGAGAAAACCGTTGGCATAAGTGTATTGTATCTGAGGGGGATTACTTTGAAGGGGACAACATAAATATTGATAAATAAATAAATATTTTTTCTTAAAAATACAAAGTCACCTTACTTTTTGAACACACCTTGTATATATACACTGGGTGGTTCAAAATCGCCGTACATTTTTCTGAGAGCAGATTTTTGATGGAATTCTGAGAAGATTTTGGTCCGGAATATTCAGATCTGATCCTTAGATCCGGAGATATGAACATTCTTTAAGTTTTTGAAAAATCTAAATACCTCCTGAATACCCTATCTGAATACCGTGGAGAATCGCTGTCAATGGCTCTTGTCTTCATAAGAATTGATGGAAATTCTCCAAATTTTACTATCCAGTAATTATAGAAATGAATATATATTCCCATGCAGAAATTGACGAACGGCCCAGTACTGGAATAACGTTACTTGCCAACCGCCAACTGTTGGCAAACAACGTTGGAATAAACCCGGAATGATAACCCTGATCAACACTGCTACAGCGTTGTTCACCAATACTGGGTCAACGTTAACATCAACCCTGAATCAGTACTGGTTTTTCATTGGATACCAACATTGACAATTGATTTTCAACCGGTGATGGTAATCCATTTAAGCCTTTGTGCGTAGCTAATGGAAATAATTTCATATTTTCAGCTAATGTCCACACCGAAAAAACCATATTCTAAGATTGAGAGGGCGCATCTAACTTTAAGAACATTCATCTAAAATAAGCGCCAAGAATATATTTCAAATAATTCACAACAAAATTATTGGAATCCTTGTCGATCTCGTACTGTATATATATGGATGTATGGAAACATGTTCCAATGTCAGTTGCTAGAACCGCGTTCTACAGCAATCGATCTCCCTGGTGGAAATTGTCTTAATGAAGATATTTAATGATAACAAGCGTTCAAACTATGGGGGTCAGTAGCGAAAATCTCATAGCCCTACACGCGGAATCGAACCTAATACAAAATCCTAACCCTAATGAGAGAATGACGCTTTGACCAGTACAGCTGTACACCAGTTATGTATTCTGACATCATAAGTTAAAGTAATATTGTATAGTCGGTGTGAGGAGTCTGGTAACAGATCTAACGAGAAAAAATTTTGAACACGTTGTTATTGATGAATTTTAAATATTCTTCTCCGACTGTATACTATTAAGAATGTTTCTCTTATCATTCTGATGAGTTACAAATTTTCAAATAACAGCAATAACATATTATATAAAGATATTCTCGTTGAAACTGTTACCGGAGTTCTTACACCGACTAGACTAGACTTGCAAATTATTCAAATTCAGTATCAGTAATAATTTTTCTGTACCGTCAAACCGGCACCTACGCGATGCATTAGAAAAGATCAATTGGAGTGACGTGTTTATCCGATTCAATCATCCGTTGGTTGAATATAATAATCTATGAGCCTGTGTGAAAATTGCAGTTCGGTAGATGTGAGGTTAAATTTATGTGATCAAAAAATGGATGAATTATTTTTTTGAAATGTGTGGTGGTTATTTCTTGAATAATGTGTATAAAAAAATTTGTTAATAAGTGCAAAATGAATTAGTAAATCAGTCATAGCTGTTGTAACATGTCAAAAAATTGTAATTTGTTGATGCAGTGGAAATGAATGTTCTTCAAATACTTACATCAGTACTTCTAGGCAAAAACTCAGAGATCATATTAATTTTGTAATGAATATGAGTCATGAAGAACTCATTTGATCAAAAGTATGTCAAAAAAATGTTCAAAATGAATTGCAAAAAACTTGGATTATTCACTTGCAGCTCGACAGATGGTTTTACTTTTCAAATTGAAGAGTACTCTTCATGTTGAAATTTTCAAATTTGAGAAAAAAGCCTTATGTTCTGAGTTGAATTTGTTGTTAGGGTGATGATAAACTTGTAGGAAGAGTTTGAAAGTTGAGTGGAATCTATATTGATCAGGAAAGTCCAAATTGTGTGGCAAAAGTTAGAAAATCTGTCAACTTAGCTCACGGCACATGGGTATTCTATCAGCTTTTCTTCACTAAACGAAATCTCCTGTCTAGGTGTTCATGTAAATCGATCTTTTGAAATTGATATCCATTTACTGAATCCATTGGAATTTCACCTCTCTTACTGCATGATATTGGTTGATCAACTATGCCGCAAAAATCAACACAGTAGACCATTATACAGGTTGGTTGAAAAGTTCCTGCGCTCACCAAGAGATAGCACTGCTAGCTCAAAACTTTTTTTTTCTCAAGTTGGTATATCTGTCCTGAGAACACATGCAAAGTGACAAGTCATTCTGTCAATTCATTCTTTGTTTACAAGCCATTTGCAGTTGACGTGTCATTGATTTTTCTTCATATGGAAAAAATTGAATATCGTGCAGTCATTAGATTCTTTGTTTTGAAGGGTTTAAAAGCAAAGGAAATTGATGAACAATTGTGAGAAGTGTATAAGGAGTCCTCACCTTCAAAACGCACCGTTGAATTTCGGGCTGGTGAATTTGAACGTGCTCGTACTAGCCTTGAAGACGATCCACGCGAAGGACGACCAAAAACTGCAACCACAGCAGAAATCATTGAGCATGTACATAATATGGTTAGTGAAGATCCAAGTTTGACTAAGCGTGAAATTGCTAATGCCATAGGCATCTCAGACGAACGAGTACTCCATATTTTACATGGAGAATTACGTATAAAAAAACTGTTTGGAAAGTTAGTACCGCACACGTTAACAATTCAACAAAAACTGGATCGAAAACAAATTTCAACAATAGAATAAAACCGACTTCTTGCGTCGTTTTATAACTATGGATGAAACTTGGATCTACCACCATGATCCTAAATTGAAACAAGAACGTTTACAGTGGACTGAAGCTGGTTGTTCAGCTCCAAAGCAGGTGAAGTCACAACGATCAGCAAAGAAGGTTATGGCATCAGTTTTTTGGGATGCAAAAGGAATTTTGTTCATTGATTATCTTCAGAAAGGTAAAACAATCAACTCCGAATATTACTGCAGCCTTTTGGATCAGCTGGATGAAAAAATTCGCGAGGAAAGCCCTGGTGTAAAGAAGAAAAAAAACATTTTTCATCAAGATAATGCACCTGCTCACAAAAGTGTTTTGACGATGGCTAAATTCGAAGAACTCAAGTACGAATTGCTTGAACACCCATCGTATTCACCAGATTTGGCTCCTAGCGACTACTATCTCTTCAGAAATCTCAAACAATTCCTTCGTGGAAAGCATTTTTCTTCGAATGAAGAGGCCATAGCAGCCGTAGACGGTTATTTTGCAGAGCTTCCGGAAAACCATTATAAGGATGGAATAAAATTATTGGAAGATCATTGGAACAAGTGTATTGAGCTTCTAGGAGATTATATTGAATAAAAAAATATATTTCGTAACAAAAACAGTATTCTTCCATTTCGAGCGCAGAAACTTTTCAACCAACCTGTACATTAAATGTGAACTTTGAGAATCTGAATGATTCATTGTTCTCATTATCGTCACTTTGAAAGGCACTTTGGAAGTGATTTCTTGAAAGTTCACTGAGTGAGGATTGGACCCGGGTCCTGCGAGTGAAAAACTGAGTCTCTATCACATCAGCCGGCCTCAGAGCTCTGTTGACAAACTAGTTGACGACGAATCATTCAAATTGCCGTTCATTACAGTGGGACCGTTGAAATCATACAATTCACCATAGATTTCATAGTAGAATGAAGTTCTACCAATGCTCGCACATTGTTGTCTCCCGAACATATTGAATGATGATACCAACTCTGGCCGAATGCTGGCGCGGCTTCGGCTCACTACACCAGCCAAGTTGCTAAGATCGTGATTTTATGTCATTCGACTACCAATTTCGTAATCAGTCAGAGTCTTATCAATATTGGCACATTGCTATCTTTCAAATATATCGAATGATCATACCAACTCTGGCCTAATGCTGGCAAGACTTCGGCTCGCCATAACAGCCAAGCTGCTAAGATCGTCATTTTAACGTCAGTTGACTACCGATTCCATAGTCAGCCAGAGTCTTATCAATACTGGCACATTGTCATATATCGAACATATTGAATGCTAATACTAACTCTGGCTTGATACTGGCGCAGTATTGTCTCATCAAAATAACCGTGTTATTGAAAAGATCGGTGGAATCCCTATCCACTATCTATTCCGTATGAGCACAACGTTGCATCGATATTGGTGTCGTATCGTCTTTTTTCGCATTTCACCATTCAACCAACTCTGATTCGGTACTGAGGCGGTTCCGTTCCTGTACGGTCTGGGTATTCTCAGAACAGTATTAATTCGATACTGGCTCAAGACCGTCTGACCACGTAAGCCAGTACCGTCTGAAATCCGGCGAACATTTGACGCCAGTTGGAAAACTGATAATGATTCAGAATGGGCACAGTTGTTTCTGCTGAAGTCTGGCAAATATAACTTTGCCAGTACCACTGCATTTGTCAACCCTGGCTATTTCCACATGGGAGCTGGTCCCATACTGGTGCAGTACCGTTGCCAAAGTTACCAGCGCTGGCAGATATAAATAACAAGTTGAGGGCCAGTTGATTTGAAAGTACTGACCCGGAGTCGAAATGATAACAACGCTCTACATAATGCCCAGTACTTGGGATAGAATACTGCCGTTACAGGCAATATTCGTGAGCCTGTATTGCCCCAACTGCGGCAGTTTTGATGGTCCAGTTGTTCTGATACATCTGGTTCATGAATGATTCCATTACTAAATGTGTATTGGTTCAGTTGAAGAAACAGACGACGCAATAGAAGAATAAATCATTGTTTTTATGGTTCAAGAGAGAGAGCTTAGATATCATTTTGGATTATCGTATTTGAAACTGAATGGAAAATAAATATAGGCGAGAATATAATCAAAGTCATTTTCTTGTTCATATTCATCCGGATTCAAAATCAAACTGTTTCTATTTTTTAAATTAAAAGCTTTTATTTAATTTCACTTGTATGTATGTCCTGGAATTTTGCAATCAATATTTCACCCACTTTCACTGGAGCGATTGGGCTCAAATTTTGCACATATGTTTGGTTCTGGTGACAATACACGAATAACCACCCCCATGCCCTCTAGCCTACCCTCAACCCCCCACCCACCCAATCAAAACTTTGACGATATGGGTATCGAATGAAAAGGCTTGATAAGCCAAAAAGAGCTCTTAAAAGCTCCTTAAGAGTGAAAGGGTGTCTAAAATACGGGAATTTTGAGAAGAGCGGGGAATATACGGGAATTTTATCAAGAGCGAAAAAACCGGAAATTATACGTGAATATCATGAATATCGTAAATTCAGTGGGAAAATATAGTGAAAAAATGTATTCGAATAAATTCAGGCTGAAATAAAAAAATATATGAAAAAAAATTTTTTAAAAGAAGCTTTTATTTAACAATAAAATAAAAAATATAATTGAGAAAAATATCTCAAAAAATTGCGATAAAAATGTACTAAAAGGGTAAAAATAACTTTGGGGTTTATAAAGGGCTTATCAATTTTGGGAATGAGATATATTTTAACCGAAACCAAGCTTCAACGTATTTCTTCAACCCATTTTTGTACTCGTACGACTATAAATAAAAGCTTGGACGCTCATTACAGAGTGAACAGCGTAATAAAATTATCCTTTACATTCTAATTACGCTGTTCACTCTGTAATGAACGTCCAAGCTTCTATTTATAGTCGTACGAGTACAAAAATGGGTTGAAGAAATACGTTGAAGGTTGGTTTCGGTTAAAATATATCTCATCCCCAAAATTGATAAGCCCTTTATGAACCCTAAAGTTATTTTTACCCTTTTAGTACATTTTTATCGCAATTTTTTTCAATTATATTTTTTATTTTATTTGTTTTTATGCTGTGTTCAAAGGTTAAGAATCTCGTTGCAAGTAGGAAATTTGAATCAATTGAATTACTTTGAACCGAAACCATTCTAGAGATTTGTTGTTTGAGATGTATATCAATCGTTGGTTGGACCCTGGCATGACCTAGGCTCATCAGATCGGCGACATAGGCTTGCCAGAGTTGAGTCAGTATTGCAACAAATCTGACCATTCTCAAGACCCAGTGCTGTGTGATGTCTGTCAGATGAATGGCACCAATTGAAAAACAGTGATAGTACAGTAACGGCTCAATTGTTTTTGTCAGAGTTTGGGGAATAAATCAGCCCCAGTATTGGACCGTTTGTTCATTCACGGAAATTTTTACACGGGCATATACAGGTTTTAATCAGATTTTGTGAACAAGGCTATAATTGCGCTACATTGATCCATTCAAAATCCGAGTTACGAGCATAATTACAGATATTCGCTTGTTTTAGGAATTGCTGTTGAGCGATAAGTGTGACGAGAAATCTTGTTTGTATAAGAGTTTCCATTCTTGGATAGGCGAAGGATTAGTCACTGGACCAGGTAATACATTTTCTGAGGTTAAATGTCGGATATCCGCTGATGGATATTCATGACCAGAAATTCTGTTCAAAGCTCATATGCACCGGATACATCGGAAATTGGTGTTACCAAAGTTCAGCGTAAAAGGAGTCGAGTCAGCCATTGACGTATTCGTGAGGGAATCGACAACCCTTGTGAAAAGAATGGAAAAGGAAGTTGGTGGTGGAGAATTTGACCCGAGCTCTTACTTCACAGTGTACAATATCAACGTAGTATGCGGTAAAATTATTGAGGATTTTCAAAAAATTTTCAAACGGCAAACGAAGGGGAGAAAGTTTTTAGTACGAATTATTTGAGAGAGTTTTTGTAATTTGATGAACGCGTAGAATCCAATCAGATAATAGAATGAGTCTTACTGGTAGGGTAGCACTCAAAGATGAAGTCACATCGTTTTGAAGGTATTTTTGACCGTTCAGTGGATTTGTTTTTGAAATTCATCACATTGTATATTGACTCCTGAACAATGAAATCACCTTTCCATGTGTTTTATATAAATCATATTGTATCAGCTCTGGAGTAGGGTTACCATACGTCCGGGAAAGCCCGGACATGTACTCTTTATAATACGGTTTTTCCGATATTAAAATGTAGATCTAATTCCTTCTCTAAAAAGAGAACAAAAAGAGTACTGAGAGTACAAGTCGAAAACCCTGGCGGATGTTCCCGCATTCTTGAAAAGAGTACATGTCCGGGTTTTTCCCCGGACACATATGGTAACCCTACTCTGGAGTGAATTTATTCTTATCTTGTAATGATTTGTTTTTCTACTAGAAACAATTCTTGGGGTACGAGTGGATGCACAAAACGTGTCAAGCCGTTTTGCAGATCTTATAGCTCGGTATGAACTCGAAGAATATTCCAAAAAATGGATAAGTATTAAGTAGCCTATGAGTAGTAATATATTGAGGCAAAAAAAACTACGTGTTGAGATAGCAAATTTTCCGCTGTAACTGCAGTCTGTTCAGATGCTGAACGTGCTAATATTCAATTGAGAATGTCAACGCTGTTGAAAGTGCCAGGCAAATTCGGATGAAAATTTAGTTATCTCAGCTAAATTTTAGTTGGTGTAAATAAAAGTCTAGTTGTCTGCAATATGGATAAAACAGTTTGCTTAATATGAATAATAAATTTAGCTATGATGAATAAAATTTATTTGGTTCAACTAAATGTTTATTTAGGGTGGATAAATTCCCTAGCTGCATTCAAAGGAATACCAGCTTACCCTCTGAGGAGGGGAGAGTGGGGCATGTTTTCCCACTTTTTCTTCGTCGATTTTTGTATTTTTCCCCGTTGCATATTTCAAGGCGTTTGGGGTACTATTCTACTCGTTGAAGCTTCCACTACAACCTAGTATAAATAAATGTAATGATTTCATGAGCATGTTGTTGCAAAATAGTGTTATTTGCAGTTATGTCACTTGCGAAAACTTGCCCCACATACGGGGCAAGTTTTCCAACACCTTCGAACCATATGGGGGCAAATTTTCTCACTCATTCAAAATCGCGAAAAATAGATGAGAAATTGAAGTTCGAATCCGAATTCAGTATTTTATTCGATCCTCATCGAAAACCTACACAAGCAAACATAAAAACTTCAAACTTCACCTTCCCATCAAGAAACGCTATTCAATGTATACAAGTAATTTACACACTGGAAAAATTTACGGGAGTTAGATAAAAAATTTTTATTTGTCTCCCATCATATAAATATTCATAAGAGTCAATAGAATGTTCTTTGATTCCAGTGAACATTTATTTGATGACAATCAATTTTTTATGCAGTTCTTGAAATTTCAATTCACTCACATTCCATCTCTTGAAGTAACCGAAATGTGGAAAAATAATAGGGGTATCGGAGTCCTTCACAATTCTTTCAGAAGCATCAGATGGAGGCATTTCTGTTGGAAGCACTGGTAGTGGAGCTCCTTCTGGTCCAGGTACTTCGGGTACTTCAGCTATTTCGGATACGTTCAGTACTTCCGACGGACATTTGTACTTGTTACAATAGTTGTTCAAAGTTCTGCAGCATATACCGAAATCTGAGGCAGCTCCTCTAATACTTCCCCTGGTGAAAATAGAAGCAGAAAGGAAAAGTAAATGAAGCGTATGCTGGAAAGTAACAGAAAAGTTAATGTAAAGTATACGGAGCCTCAAAAAAAGGTGTAAGAAGAGTATGTAAAGCGGGAATTGAAACAAACAAAGCGTATACAATCGAAAGAAAAAAAATTAAACTTCTTTGCGGGAATCGAACTAGGGACTTCCACCATAGTGTAAGAGGGGCTTATCAACTAAGCTATAGACCGCCGTTGGCATTGCCTGCTTAAAAACATTATTTGAACTTAGAATAGATATAATTCGCACACGCTTGATGTAACCTACAGTTACGTCACATGAAGCGTGTTTGAAACGGGATCAAAAGCTTATGGAGCGTATATGGAACGTATGATTCCATCACTTTACAGCAAACGAGCATCACACGCTCCAGGAAGAGGGAATTGAAACATTTTTCGCTTCGTATGCGCTTCCGTCGCGTTTTCTGTATGCACTTCATTTTCACCAGGGTCGTCCCGCTCTAACTGCTGAGACAGCTGCTTTCATTGAATCATGGCTGTAGGAGCCACGATTCGTTTTCCTTTTATAATTTCGAACCATCCGTAATCTGTGTAAACGTAATGATAAATCATATGAAATAATATTTGCTTATCTTTTTCGATAAATTTGCTTGTAATACGTTACAACAATTTGATTAAGACTGAGATAATTTTCCGCAGTGAAAAACATTGCTTTATCATTATTTTCCAACTCTAAACTAACCAAAAATCGCGAAGACTAATCATATAATATAAGAAATGCATTTGCAACACTCTAGAATCACTTGGTTGAGACCAAGACAAATTCTCTTTGTGAGAAAATTTGCCCCGTGTCACGTTGGAAAATTTGCCCCATCATCGTTTTTCAACTTGGAACTAGGTTAAAATCGTATGGACGCGAATGATTTACAAAAATTATCACATCATTCCATTCAGGGGACTTTCGTTTATAAACACATATTCAACCAAAACAATCAGAATAACGTAAGTATGTTTTTTTTCAATTTGAATGAACACATGTAAAGTTTACTCACCAACGACAAAATCGTGAAAACAGTTCTCTTATTATGATGATGAAAGCAGCTATTAACCTGATATTGCCGTGAATGGTACCTTAGATGATACTACTCACGACCATTCTCCAGCAGCGCGCTCTTCCAGCATACTAAGAAATTATAACGCATTGGAAAACATGCCCCTATAGAAAACTTGCCCCACTCTCCCCTAAGCATTTTCTCGGCAAGAATCCTCCGTACTGAATTTATGAATAGGGCTGAAATTTTGAGGAAATAATCTTGAGTCCTTTATCAAATGCGGTACATGGCCCAAATTTCGAATTTCAAAAAAGAAATTTTTTTTTCAGTCGATATCAACAAAATTTTTTTCGAAATTTGAAATTTGAGTGATGTACCACACTTGATGAAGTACTCAAGATTATTTTCTGGAAAATTGAGCACTCTTTGTATATTCCGTTCGGAGTATTCTTGCCGAAAAATGTTTACCCAGTTGGTAAGTTGGTATCTCCTTAATTGAACCCTTTTCCTTAGTGCGGTACGGCAAATAAACTTCATTTTCTCCAACTAAATTTTCATTCTCTGGTACTCAACTAAACCCTCTCTCTCTCTCTCTCAGTAAATCACATAAGCTATCTCAAGACCAACCCAAGCAGCACAACCACGTCCATAGGAGATTCATAGAATATTTTTATGACATGCATTGGTGCAGCTAAAATATATTCACAGTACGTTCATGAAGAAGAATGTTCTATGAACGTGCCAAGAAATGTTTTTTACTGCACCAAATGAATATAGCCAGGTGGCATTTCGTTAGTACTTCACGAGCACTTTCGTACTACTTGGGAATCCACATCCAACGGTCCATTATAATGTTCAGTTGATCCTGTTGACCACTAGAATTGCTAATATGAAATTCTCCAACCTCCTTCTAAAAGTAACTACTAGCTTTGAGCACAGTTTTTAATGAATTTCCATCACCAATTACCTCTTCTCCTAAATTAACAGCGCCGACTCTTAGAAAAAAAGGGCCTGGGGCTAAATTTTACCTGAGGCCCTTTTACGGGATCTAGAAAATCAAATGATAATTATTTTGGATAATGATTTGAGAAAAATGGGCCCCCCTGCTGACGGGCCCCGGGCTATAGCCCCCTTCAGTTCCCCCCTAAAGCCGGCACTGTAAATTAACCGTCATTTTTCTGGATATTTATAAAGTGTTTGAAAAAAATTAGAAGTTCTAGGTTTACGTGTGTAAGCATTATCGGATCCGAACACTCTTTGGAAACGGGTTGACATTATGACACTGCGTGTAAATCATTCGAAGATTGTATCAAAAATGGTAGACAATTAATTTCAGGTTATCTGAATATCATATCTGAAATTTTTGTAGTCAACTAAAAAACCGATGAGTGCCTTTTCAGATATCCGCGGATATCTGAATTGCATAATAATTTCGAGGTACAGCATTCTGAAATTCGAGCGGAGCGAGCATATGTGGGTTACAATTTGTTCAAAAGGAGCGAAGCGATTTCTGAAGGGGGTCAGACTGCTGACTCTGGCGAAAAAAGTTTCTCTGAAAATCACTGAAAATTTCTCTGAATTTCACTGCGAAACTCCGAACCTCACTGAAAAACTCTGAAAAACACTGACGAAACCCAAGAGAATCTGAAAGACTCTGAAGACCTATGAAAATCTTTTCAAACTCTGAAAAATCTTGAGAAATTCTGAAAAATTCTTACTTATCGGGCAAATTTTTCCACTGAAAATTTCTCTGAATATTTATGAATATCTCTGAAAAATTCTGAATTTTTTTGAAAATCACTGAAACTTACTGAGAAACTATAAACACTTCTGGAATCCTCTGAAAAACTCTTCACTGAAAATCTCTGAAAATTCCAGTGATTTTCAGCAAAACTTTTCCACCAGGGGAGCGAAGCAGAGCAGCCAGGGGGCGGATCCCTCGGCCCACACGGCATTCGTTTTCTAAAAGATATCTTCAGAAATAATTGAGAACAATGCAAGAAGTTTTAAACTGTTCTTCTTTCTAAGAGATATCTTCAAGAACGTTTTCAGAAGCCTTTTAGAAATTTCTGAAATATGTGTTTGAGAAAATTCTGAAAGGTTTCTGAAAACGTTCTTGAAGATATCTTTTAGAAATAAGAACAGTTCAAGACTTTCAAAAGATGTCTATTCATGTTGCATAAGACTTCTCGAATTTTTCTTAATTATTTCTGAAGATATGTTTTAGACAACGAGTGCTGGGTGTGTGGTTGAAAATTAGAGCATCCGAGATCCTGTCTTGGCCCACAACTTTTCAATTCGGCCCAAGACAAGGCCTTCCATCTAAAGAGTTTAATTGCTAGCAGGGATGTAACTGCACTCCTAATTCAATCATCAAGAATTAGAAATTTCAGTTACAAATGCACTTGACAAATGAATGAAATTCCAAGATATTCCTCACAGAGTGAATTTGATTTCTTATTAACCACACGGAGAAAAATAAAGTTTAGAAAATTACTACGGTCCTACTAAATTGGCAAGATACGAGAAAACATGACTGCAATTGTTACACAGTGTAGTAAAAATCTGTACTTGATCATCTGTAACGCTGCATGCTCATGCTAAAGAGTGTCAGGCAAACTATTCATTTTCACTACATTCTCTATCAATAAAAGTAGTATCTTCTCGTATCTTGCCAAATTAGTAGAAAATGTAGTAATCTTCTAAACTTTATTTTTCTCCGTGCATTGACAAAATTCACAAAGAAAATTTTCATGAATGTCATGGTGAATAAATACCGGAATCAATGATAAAATCCTATATGTACGTCATTTCAATGATCAAGACCTTTCATCTGACATCTTCAGGTAGTTACAAAAGATCCATTACATGCAGCGTTGCCAGCCTCCTACTTTTTCAACTCCCATCATTGGACCTTCCATTCAGCAGCTGTGTGTGATACGCTGATCTATGGGAAAAAAGTAGGAGTCTGGCAAAGCTGATTACATGCGTGCGCTTGTCGCATGCTACAACCGTAAGAGATACCTCGGACCTCTTTTTTCTTCTCATGTAAAATATTTTGTCATATACGATAATCGCACCCGTATAATCGCACTTCAAGACGCGTGGAACTGGAAGTGTTTATAGAATGTGATTCTATATCCATTTTATACAGCAGTTTTTTAAAATATTGATCAAGAAAGCAATTGTGTGCATTTCAGTGGTTTGCAGATAGTGTCCGAAAAGATAGTTGAGATGTGCTCTTTCTTTTATTTCAACGCAACTTCTCTGAACAAAAATTACCAGGATCATATGAATAAATGGGAAAACTTCCTGAAGAGTGTGAGTTTAATGTTTATATCATAATATTGATTATTACGATATAGATGAACCATTCATCATAACTCATTCGCCGAATTCAATTTTAGATGATTCCAGACGCAGCGATGGAAAAGGATCCGACAAATCCAGGCAGTAAGATTAAATTAGTTGTCATTGTGTACCACTTGAATTTTCATGGTCAGTTCTGCGTCTGTGCAAGAAGAAAACAAAAATACCGGAGAGGCAAACTGATCTGTCACTATAACACCAAAAGGAAGGATTGAAAAAACGAGGAGAATTGTTAACAGTGAAAAGGAAATTTACAAATATTGAAGGAAAAGTGATTGGTACCCAAGTAGTATTTTTAAAACTTCTTTCTCAAATTATTTGAGTAGGATTCACATTTTCAACACTGAATAGCCAAATTTTACTATACGGTTTATAAAATTCAACATCCAGCTTTTAAAATTTCAATCCTACCCATTCATTTTTCTATGTAAGTATTTGTAATCTTCCTTATTTTATTATGATAATTATAAATCTTCCTGTTTTGTGGTTCATCAAAGACCTAGAAAAAAGGGTTATACTTCCGGGCGACATTTTTCTTCGTGTAACGGCATAGTTGTGGGGAAGAACACTTTTGCAAGTACACTGTAAAAAATTTCTATGCGAAACCTCACATAAATGTTCGGAAGTAATTAAAAAATACAAGGGTGAGGAATTTCCCGTATTTTATCGGAAATTTACTGGGAAATAATCGTAAAGATCCCAAAAAATTTGGAATTTTTATTCGAATTCATGGGAAATTGCATACACATGTACCGGAAATCGATTTTCTATCCCACACTGTAAAAAGGGTTACATTAATAGTTAACATATATCAATTTGAAATCCGACCTAATGTAGCATAACTTCGAAGACAATCTACACGGAGAAAAAAGGTCTGCTAAAAAGTACCATACTTTATAGTGTTCGAGCATTAGTCTTGTCCAGATCGAATTATTTACGTGAAAATACCTTTGAAAGTACCATACTGGCTTGGACATTCCTAAAGAAGTATACTACTTTTGTAGAGATTTTCATGTAAATAATTTGATCTTGATAAGACCGATGCTCGAACACTATAAAGCATGGTACTTTTTAGCAGATCTTTTTTCTCCGTGTATAGTCTTCATGTACAATGTAATATATTAACAGTTAACTGATGATCCATTGTACATAAAGATGATGAGTAATTAATAAAAATATGATGGTATTCATAATCTGTTATATTAAAGGGTGATAGATTATCAGATAACTAATAATATAATATATTATGTGTGAATGAAATAGATTAACCTTAATGTCATGCTATATTAAGTCGGATTTCAGACTGATATTTGTTAACTATTAATGTAATCTTTTTACAGTGCATGGTAGGAATTTCCCGCTTGCTGCGTATAGGGAAATTTTGATTATTGCTCCCTCGTTAGAGGGAAGCTTTGTAATCGTTTCGAGGGACCAAAAATTTTTTTGTCTCCAAACTCGAAATCTTTTAGACCAAAATGTTCCTCAGAGCTCAGGGAGTAATTCTGGTTCCGTTTCTGTCTGTCTATCTGTGGGGATGTGAACTATTCTGCGACCACGCATATCTCCCATTCCTATTATCCGATCGTCATAAAATTTCTACCATAGTTGGAACCCAAGCTGACAGTGGTCCCATATACGTTTCAACCTGGTTCTTACAGAAGAACGGTAGGGGTGAAGAAAAATGTTATGAAAAAATCATGATTTTGCGACCGCGTATATCTCGGCTTCCTATTATCCGATTGCAATGAAACTCATACCCCGTTCTAGTGATGATCCGATAGTGATCCCATATGAGTTTTATCCTAATCGATTGAAAAATGTGGGAAATTTTTGTTTCACGATTCACATTATTTGACAATATTTTGAAAGCATGCCTTCCCCGTGTCAGTATCATCAAAATGCCGTGAAACTTGGAGTATAATCAGTTTACGGGGGATTAGTTGTATGGTGTGAATTTCAAACAAATCGGAATTGAAGGAAGAAAGTGGTAAGCACTGAGCTGCGGAACAAGATTTGAAAATTTCGTAAACATCGTTATCATGCGGATAATTTCCTTTCCTATCATCCAATTTTCATGAAATTCTCACCACAGCTTCATGCAGCGTGGATCGCAGTCCTATATAAATTTCAACCCGATTCAAACGGGAGAGGGAAAGAAAACATGTTATTGAAAATTGTGATTTTGCGACCGAGCATGTCTTCGCTTCCTGTTATCCGGTTGGGATGAAATTCTTACCACGTTCTAATTGTGATTCGATAGTTTTCTCACATGAATTCCATCCCAATGGGTTGAACACTGGGGAAAATTTCCTGTCGCGATGCGCGTTATTTGACAATATTTTAAAAACATGCTTTCCCTATGTTCCTATCATCCAAATGCCATGTAATCTTGAACATATCCAATTTCGGAGGCATTAGTGGTACGGTGTAAGCTTCAAGCAAATCGGGACCGAAGGAAGGACAGGTTAATCAGCATCAAGCTTTGAAATCAGGGACTGTAACGTTATTCACTTTCGTTACTCATTATATATAAAATCTATATAATAAATATATAATTTGTGTAAAATATGTATATTATTATATATTTTTCATATAGAATGAGTAACGGAAGTGAATAATGTTACAGTCCCTATTGGAAACAGTATTTTTTTTCAACAATAACGAGGAAGCCATGTGCCAATTGGCAGAATATTTTCAAATTCGTTAAGACTTATTGAACCGGTTGAATTGATGAGATTCGATGGGCATTCGATATGTTCGAATGCTCATTCGCCGTTGCGAAATTTGTTATCAATTTCATCTTTTAATGGTTTTCAAATAAAGCTGAAATCCGCAGCCGTGAAGCTAGCAGCCAACTGTCATAACTTCTTACATAAAACGTTTATCAATAATTCAAGCATCTGAAACGTTTAAGGTAGTAGTCTGGTAACTTAAGTTAGGAAAATCGAATTTTTTTACATATTTCGAAAGTACTATATATTAAGAATATACTGTAAAAATTTCAGATCGAAATTCGCAATATTAACGAAGTTACAACACTTATATTTGAACGTCTCGTAGTAGCACGCGCGGGACCAGACGAGAGTTCCTAACGGCCGGACCCTTCTTTCGTTTGCACGTTCCGTTTAAACTTGCGCCGAGCGTCGGATACATTTGAATATACTACAAATTTAACCTACTTCGTTGCACAAATTTATTGTCAAGCTCACTTATATATAAATTTAAAAGGAACAGTCAGTGTACATTCATCACTTAGAATGAAAATATCTTCGAAAAGCGTGAAAATGGATCGGAAAGCATATACTACTGGGGGCAAAAAGTAAGGTGAATTTGTTTGTAAAATGAAGAATCTTCATTTATTCTTCTACATCAATTTCATCCCCTTCAAAGTAATCCCCTCTCGATGAAATACACTTATGCCAACGTTTTTTCCAATCATCGAAACATGCTAAATAGTCCCTTTCCGGTATAGCCATCAGCGCCTTCTTCGATTCAGCTTTTATCTCCTCAATCGACTCGAAACGCTTTCCCCGGAGTGGTCTCTTGAGTTTTGGGAATAGCCAGAAGTCACACGGAGTCAAATCAGGCGAATACGGTGGTTGCGGAACGATATGCATCGAATTTTTGGCGAAATGGTCACGAAGAACGAGTGCAGTATGAGACGGTGCATTATCGTGATGCAAAAACCAAGAGTTATTGGCCCATAATTCTGGTCTTAATATCCTTCTGGTATTCCGATCATATCAGTAAGGTCTCTAACAGTCAACCGACAATTTTTGAGCACTAATTCCTTCACTTCATCGACGTGTTGGTCATCTGTTGACGTCGATGGTCGTCCGGAGCGCTCCAAGTCATCAACACGTTCTCGACCCTCTTTGAAGTCTTTGTACCACTTATAAACATTTTTCTGCGACATGGTAGAATCACCAAAGGCCTCCCGCAACATCCTCAAAGTTTCCGCAGCCGAAATTTCATTCCGCAAACAAAATTTGATTGCACTTCTCTGCTCAATTAAATCAGACATTGTAAAAATCGAAAAATGCACTCTTGGTCGTTTGGTAAACACAAGCGTAAATGTATTACTGATAATGACATTGACATGAAATTTGGCACAGATGTCATTAACAGTCCTGCCAACTTAAGAAAAAAAGAACTAGCCTGAAATGTCAAGCCCGCGCAGTTTAAATTAAAAATTCACCTTACTTTTTGCCCACAGTAGTAAATACAGTCTCAGATGTCCTGGTATGCCAGGTAAGGAAAGAAAATTTCATGGCAACAGACATAACTCTGAACAGAATACAGATTTTGCAAGCACTCCTGCTAAAAAATTGAAAAATCAAGATGAGGTCAACCCGGTAATTAATGAAAGTTCTTCATACGTTGTTCTGTGTTTCGTTTTAATATTCACGGCTTTAAAAAATGTGTGACAGTGCAAAGTGTGTAAGAGTGATGCGACATTTTTGAAAAAATCCCAAGTATGATTAGGATTCACTTTGTGTATAAAGTGTAGCTGCGATTCAATGTTCACTGTTGACTCTTGCCCGAAAGTGAAAAATGCCTATGAAATCAACAGACGTATCACGTATGCAATGAGATTACTTGGTGTTGGTTTATCAGGCATAAATCTCTTCTGTTCACTGATGGATTTAGGACCGGGATTGAGTAAAAGTGGTTACTACAGTATCCTTGAGCACATACACATTGCCGTGGAAGCCGTTTCTGAAATAGTTTTTGCAAAAGCCGTAAAAGAAGAGAAAGAAGCAAATGCTAAAGATGGCAACCCCCAAGACGAGATCACAGTTTCAGGCGATGGTTCGTGGCTTTACATCGCTTCTAGGACTTGTTCCTTTAATTGGAAAGTGTACCAATAAAATTATAGATTTGGTTGTAAAATCGAAGGTATGTGAAGCGTGTAAACAGTGGGTAGGCAAAGAAGAAACGGACGAGTATTTGGAATGGTACGAAGATCACAAAGACGAATGTACAGCAAACTATGAGGGTAGCTCCGTAAAAATGGAGATTGATGGCGTAATAGAGATGTTTAAACGATCAGTCGAGTTGTTCAATGTAAAATACAAAAGGTATGTGGGTGACGACGACTCTAAAACTTTTAAAAACCTATTGGAAGCTTATGTTTACAACGGCAAACCGGTGGTCGAAAAAAGTGAATGTGTTTTACACGTGAAAAAACGCATGTACAGACGCGTGAGAGAAGCAAAAAAAGCACTTACTCAGCTGGAAAAAGCCAAAAAACAAGTTCAAACTTCAAAAGATGCTAAACGAAAAAGAAAGTCTGAAGAAGTAATGGAGGCTCCAAAAGTCAAGAATCTCGGATTAACTAATAAGTTAATGATTAAACTCGGTGTTTATTATGGGTTAGCAATTATGAGAAACGAAAATTCAGTTCAAGAAATGAAGAAGACTGTGTGGGCAACATATTATCACTTGATTTCCACGGATGAAAATCCACAGCATTCCTTTTGCCTTGAGGGTCTGGATTCATGGTGTAACTATCAAAAATGCAAAGCCGAGAATAAAATACAGACTTTTGTTCATCCGCCTGCTTTTGATGAGACGACTGCGACTGCCTATTTACGAAGAACTTTCATCGGATGATCTTTTGGAAAGATGCTTTGGCAGAAACACACAAAACAACAACGAGGCTTCCAACCATTGTGTATGGAGTTCAGCACCCAAAGACATTTTTATAGGGCATAAGACACTTGAAATTGCTGCATGAACAGCCGCATGTACTTTCAATGAAGGATTTTTACCTTTGTCGAAAATCATGGAGACCATGGGAGTCACAATTGGCCCGCACGCTATGGCGTACGCCAATCACTACAACAGCTCTCGAATTTCGAAGACAGAGGAGGACACAGCTTATGCTTCAAAAATATCTAGATTGAGTCGCAGGTCTACAAAAGTCATCTCAAATCAGACCTATGAAGAGGGTGAAGGCTTATTGTACGCACCAGGGATAGATGATGAGTGTAAGTATGATTTTTTTGTATAATCAATCCATAAAAACTTTAAACGTGATTTTCTCGAAACGACGTTTTTACGGTCGGGCGGGGTCTTAAAAAATTTTCTATCCAACCGGATGGGCTGAAATTTAGATATGTTATTCAACTTATTAACACCTCTCGCAGAAACTAGGATCTTTTCTTTTTACCCCTAACATTCCATCTTACAGCCCTATTTCCATTACAAAAAGTAACTTTTTTTTCGAAGTCCGCCATTTTGTTATTTTTCAACGAAATTGTTTAATCCTAGTTCCGACCAGAATTACAAGCTTCCCAAACAATAATCTTTTTGATTTTTTCATTTATGATGTCCTGGAATGTCAAAATCGCCCTGCCCAGCCACTCACCTTTTTTTTGAGGGCTCACTTCGACATTAAAAATCTTCAACTATAAATTATAAACAAAAACCAAAAAAATTTTTGTGTACATTATTAAGTATACTTAGCAATATATCAAAATATTAAACCGATTGAATTTTGTTTTCCCAAAAAAAGAAAATCTCCGGAAAAAGGCTAAAAAAACATGCAAGTTACCAGACTACTACCTTAATGCAATGCTATTTGATCGTTTCTAGGGCGAATAAAGCTTCAAAAATGTTGGATCAAAAATTACAACAATCGGCTGCTAGCTTTGAGTTTCAGCTTCATGGTTTTCAATAGACTGTTTTCATCAGGACAGACAGTACAGAAGGCTTACTTGGGGATTCTTGAAAAGTGATTTTTCTTGAACACTGTCAGAACTCTAGAATTTAAAAAAAAATACCGTCTAATGATAGGACGAAGCTGCATAATCATAAGAAGTTCCCGTTACAAAATACTTTCGGATGGAGATTCGTCTTATAACAAGACGGGAACCGTCTCAAATGATTCCATTTCACTAACAAACGACTTCTTCTGTGAGTGAAACAAAACTCGTCTAATGAGAAGACGGATTTTCTTCTATCGATAACGCGGGGAAAAATACTCAAAATTACTTACTTGGGAGTAGATTAGAGACATTTTTTTTTATCGTGAGACGGATACCGTCTTGTGAGAAGACAGGATTAATTTCAAGGTTAGACGATTTTCGTCTGTTCATAAAACTGCACGGTTATTGTATTGAGACGAGCGATTCTAATGGTAAAACGGATTATAATGAGAACTCCACTCTTCACAACTGACTTCTCATCCCATTTGAGTGAGAATCTCACTCTTATAAAGGCGTGGAAATTCATTTCTAGAGAGTAGAATTTTTACTGTTATCGGAGTTGTAGCATTTTCACTTCAAGAAATTTAGAGAGTTTATACTTCAGCAAGTTGACCATTCATCGATTTCGATAATAAATACCACCCATGTGGAAATGGAAACACGCGCCCCTACTGGCTGAGTACTGTTGCTAGAGTTGTTGGTACTGGCATTTCTACACTTACCATTATGGGCGTGGTTGAATAGATGGTGCCGGCAAAGAGTCGAAATGATAACACCATTTTATATCAGGGCGCCAACATAACATTTACCACCACGGCGGTAGCGATATTTGATGTGAGCCCGCTATGGTAAAACTCTGGCATCGCAACATGATCAGTTGCTTTGCCACACAGTAAAAAATTTTTCGTCAAATTCAACACACAAGCGAATGTTAACCATTTTTCTTCACACTCAATGTGTGTTGATTCCAGAGTGACACTTATAAAGTGTTAATTTGAACTCGAATAACATTTTAATGTGTTGAGGATGAATCGATCGAACAGCATTTGATCAGTGTGTTAAATGAACACACAAAAGTGTTAAATATTCAACACTTGAATTTTAACACGTAGTTAAATATTCAACACTTGAATTTTGACACGTACTTCTTTTTTACACAATGACGGAATTTTTTTTACTGTGCAGAGCTGAATGAAAAATGACAAGGAGTCGAAATGATGTCATCCTATATAGAATTTCAAACCCGACCTAGTACTGGCACAGTACCGGTAACCGGAGTTACCAGGAGTGATCATATTTCAAGTAAAAATATTACATTAAATTAAAAATTTAAATTAAATACATTAATTCGAACTTTGAAAATCTGAATGATTCATTGTTCTCATTATCGTCATCGGAGGAAGGCACGTTGGAAGTGATTTTTTGAAAGTTCACTGAGTGAGGGTTGAACCCGGGTCCTGCGAGTGAAAAACTGAGTCTCTATCACATAAGTCGGTCTCAGAGTTGACGACGAATCATTCAAATTGCCGTTTATTGTAGTGGGACCGTTGAAATCATACAATTCACCATAGATTTCATAGTGGAATAAAGTCCTACCAATGCTCGCACATTGTCGTCTCTCGAACATATTGAATGATGATACCAACTCTGGCTTAATGCTAGCGACTTCGACTCACTATCACAGCCAAGTTGCTAAGTTTGTGATTTTAATCTCATTCGACCACAGATTCCGTATAAAGTCACAGTCCTATCAATACTGGCATATTGCTGTCTTTCAAACATATTGAATGATCATACTAACTCTGGCCTGATGCTGACAAGACTTCGGCTCACTACAACAGCCAAGCTGCTAAGATCGTCATTTTAACGCCAGTCGACTACCGATTCTGTAATCAGTCAGAGTCTAATCAATACTGGGACATTGTCGTCTAAGGAACATATTGAATGCTGATACTAACTCTGGCTCAGTACTAGCGCAGGATTGTCTCGTCAAAGTAACCGTGTTATTGGAAAGATCAATGAAATTCCTATCCACCATCTATTTCGTATTAGAACAACGTTGCCTCGATACTGGTGCAGTATCGTCTTTTTTTTGCATTTTACCATCCAACTAACTCTGATTCGGTACTGGCGCGGTTCCGTTCCTGTATGGTCTGGATATTCTCCGAACATTATTAATTCGATATTGGCTGAAGACCGTCTGACCGCGCAAGCCAGTACTGTCTGGAATCCGGCAAACATTTTGCGCCAGTTGAAAAACGGTAATGATTCCGAATGGGCACAGTTAGTTCTGCCGAAGTCTGGCAAGTGCAACTTGGCCAGTACCGCGCCATTTGTCAACTCTGGCTATTCCCACATGGGCATATACTATTTATTCAACCCACATACATGATATATTCATTAACTGATTGGTCGTTCATATTTTTTGTCTACAGAACGGACTATTTTCGACGATCTTAAGGAACTCCAAAAGAATGGCCTTCCAGTAACGGACCAAGAAATCATTAAAGGAATCAATCCAATCTTAATAGCGGTGACTAACTATTACATTCAAAAAAATCTATGAGAAGCACGATATATCACTCCAACATTATTTATCAAACTCAAAAGAATTTTGCTATAGTAATCGATTCATCACTCATGCAATACAAAATGTCTCAATAACATCTTGGAATATTGCAGCAATATTACAAATGTCTCGATATCTCGGTAATGTCGTTACGATATTCCAACATTGACCTATATTTGTATGGGGGAGAATCACTTCAGGACCTCATTTCTTTCAAGACCTGACTTTCTACATCATTTGAAGGATTAAACTTGTTCTTGGCGTTCAAGAACCCACTCTGTTTACGAAACCGGATGAGATGCGGGTAGAACCCAGACAGAACCCAAGTAGCAACCGAACGTTGTATATGTACTGTGAATGTTCACAGTTCATCTAGACATACTATGAAAGTGCATAGTATACAGGGTGTCCCTGAACAAAGTATCAATATTTCATCAGCGTATTCCTGAGAGAAAACTGAACAATTTTTCCATTTGACATTCTTCGATCCGAAGCTTAGTTTTTGAGTTATAAACAAAATAAGTTGACCATTCACGTAGCAAGTACATCGGTTAGTCCAATGATCGAAGAGTATACTTATGTAGCATCCACTTGATTCGTTGAAATCAACTCTGAAACTAAGCCTCGGATCAAAAAATGGTAAATGGAGAAGTTGTTCAGTTTTCTCTCAGGAACACGCTGGTGAAAGATCGATACTTTGTTCTGAGACACCCTGTATATACAACATTCTGATGCTACCAGGAACCTGGAACAGGGTGTAGTTCTAGGATCTTATCCAGTTTCATCCGGGAACCAAAATGAACCACAAAAAAAAATTAGTTACCCTTACTTCAAATTAATTCCGGCAATTAGATATAGTTGTTGATATTTGCTCAACTAAACTACGTTCACTACAACTACATTCAAATTCACTTTCGCTATCTCTATTTACTGTTACTAATTTGAAGTTCCCTGCTCAAAATGCCTGACGAATCCGGACAACTTTTTCAGCTGGATCTTTCTGGTTTTGTATGGTCTTGTCTGGTTCGCCAAATACCAGATATGTGCCAAGTTGAGAATGAGTCAGGATTGGTAAGGCTTGCTGAAATATCTGGTATAATCAGGATTGTCGGGTGAAAATGATGTCAGTTCTTGTATGCAAAGGACATAATCGGAAGAAGGTGCTGTAATTAGCTGACACTGGCATGAAGGAATAGTGACAGGATGATACCCAGGGCCGGCGTCAGACTTTTTTTCAGAGTGGGTAGCGAGTTTGGAGGGGGGGGGGGGGGAGTTAATGCTAAATCATTTTTCACAATGTACTTATATGAAGGAATAATGCTTGAAAATTTCGAGTGGGTAATTTACTCACTCAGATATTTCCGAGTGGGTAGTGCTACCTATACTACCCACCTGAACCGCCGCACAGTGGGGCAAAGGCGGCAAAAAGTAGGTTTTCTGAGAGTGAACTTTCTTATAATCGAATACTCGTTTTCTGCAGTAAATTAACCATAGAATCAATATATGATAAGCATTTTTCGATTGAAAGTCGTCAAAAGTAGCAATCTGATTTCTAAGTTGAGAATTGCGATAACTCATCAAATTGAGGGTGATTTTGAAAAGTTCACACAAGGTACTATGTTGATTGGAAAACAATTGATAAGTCATTAGTACGACTGAATAACACCCAATAATGATAAATTTCCATTATCCAGGCAGAAAAAATGGAATGAGAAGTGTTTTGAACAGGAAACACGCCTTTTGAGCGAATATTCCTTCGTCATCAGCATTTCAAAAAAACCTCCACGTTCCTCCGGTATAGTTTACCAATTTTTTTTCATCTACATACTTTCAAGAAACCACTCTATTAATTCCAGCTGCAATAGTTTGCAATTGCGGTCTCCATAGTCTGTTCTGTCTAGTGGAAGCACTGAGCTCATATACAAAAAAAGCTTCTGAGATGCATTTTTCGGCATGAAAATTATTTGAAATCCTTTTTTGACCAACAGGATTGTTTTCTTAATACATTTAGTGTATTTCAAATATATTTGTGATACATCAGATATAAATTTTAATTATATTTCAAATAATCTTGTCTGAATGTATTTGAAAAGTTTTGTTTTGTTTTGTGGAAGGAACCCCCGTAGATGGGCTTGTTCAAAGATCGGACATTGGATATTCAATTGTCTGAAATTTATCGATAAAAACAATAACTGATCAGAGATTATATCGACGTCACATAATGTGTAGGTTCTTGATTTCTCATTTAATAACTACTCTCTTAGTGGCAAACCGATAGACATCAAAACTTCAAAGATTTCAAATTTGAAAGATTTTCAACTCAATGCTTGTCTGAATCAGTTTAGTGATACATGTTAGTGAAGAAATTTACGCGATTGTGGAATGGAACCCATTAAGTTACCGTATCGTGCTTTGCGTGAAGTCCTGCTTGACGGTGGAAATATTTGGGAGTATGTTTTCGTTCAATTTCAAAACTTGAACGAAAAAAATTGTTCTATACTGTGCGAACAACTGGAGAGACGTTTCGTGCCGCATTTCAACAAAAAGTTGAAGGAGGTTTCTCGTAATAGGACTCTTTTTCGGAAGAAATACAATGATTGGATGGAAGGTGAATTTACGATTAATTTTTATGATGATGGTGATGCAAAGGATTTTTTTCATCGAGAAGGGAGACCGAAAAAAAGTTTCGACGAGTGTGGTGAGAGAAGTCGGGGAAGCAAAATTCACGATCTTCGATCCTCACACTCACAGAGTCTAATTGATGCTGCAGCCTCCTCGTCAAATTCAGGGGATAAAGTTCCAGCTTCTAGTGATGATTTCGCGTTATCGCTGTTCATTCAAGCAAAACTAAGTAAATACCAATATGAGGTGATCAGAAATGCAACTAAAAATATTGGGTATAACATATTTCCTCCCCATAAAAAAATTACAGCAGCGAAAAAGGAATGCTACCCCGACAATGTGATGATTACGGAAACATCTGCGCAGGTTCCGCTGCAAGATTTATTTAATCATACAGCAAAAAGGATCCTCAAAACAAAAAATCAGGAAAAGCTGGAGAAGTTGAACGGTGAAGAACTCGTGTTGACCTCGAAGTGGGGGTTTGATGGTTCTTCTGGTCAGAATGAATTTGCTCAAAAGTATACAATCGGAGTTGGAAATGAATCAGATTCTCATGTATTCATGACCTCTATGGTGCCTTTGGAAATGACTGCAAATGAACATGAAAATGAGTTGATTTGGGAAAATCCTCGGCCTTCATCTACGCGATATTGCAGAGCAATACATTTTCAGTATGAGAAAGAAACACTTGAATTAGCACGAGTTGGAAAGGAAAGTGTTCAAAATGGATACGATAACTTGCTTGTCACAAAAGTGAGCAACGGTGCAATCACCATCACTGGCAGACATATTCTGATATTTTCTGTGTTGGACGGAAAGGTTGCTCAAGCTGTGACGGACACCTAATCATCAAGCAATTGCTTCATTTGTAAAGCTCGTCCGTCGGCAATGAATAATTTATCCAAAATCCAACAGAATCAGGTAAATGAGGAAGCTCTTAAGCTGGGTATATCGTCTCTCTAGGCGCGTATAAAATGCATGGAATACATACTCCATCTCGCCTACAACCTGAGCTTTAAGCAATGGAGGACCTCTAAAAACACGCTTCCGATTAAAGAGGCTGAGAAAATACGTATCCAACAAGAATTCGTTAGTAAACTCGGAATCAAAGTGGATTTCGTAAAACAAGGATATGGCTCATCAAACACAGGAAATACATCCCGAAGGTTTTTTGCCGATCCAGCTTCAACAGCAGAAATCACAAGGATCGATAAAAATTTGATTCACCGACTTGCAGTCATTTTGGAAGTAATTAACAGCACTCATGATATTGACTCAAATGAATTTGAATCGTACGCTAAAGTACGCTTCAACTATACCCATGGTATTATATGCCCTCAACGGTGCACGAAATTTTGATTCACGGTTCAGAAATTATAAATGCTGCAGCTCTTCCAATCGGAATGCTTTCTGAAGAAGCACAGGAAAGCCGAAATAAGGATTACACCACCTTCAGGCTGAACCATTCGAGGAAGCACTCCCGTTTATCGACAAACGAAGATATATTCCACAAAATTTTGGAAACATCGGATCCGTTTATTACAAGTTTGCGACCTGAACCAAAAACGAAACATTTACCAGTGAGTGAAGAAGTTTCAGAATTATTACGTTGAGAATAAAAAAGAATAGAAATTTTTATCTGAATTTCATTTGACGATTATATTTAGTTGTATGATTGCATAACAGTGGAATTATGTTGAAGGAAAGCATCTTTCATTTTATAACTGAGTTTCTGTATTTTTCCCATCCAAAAGATTCATACATTCACTCACATTTTTTTCAGTTTATCCAATGTTCCTCTGAATCGTAGATGGAGAAATTTGGCGAATATTCATGGAGTTTCCGAATAAGATGTTCATTTCTTTCAAAAGACGATTTGTATAATGATTTTTTCATTTCGAGTCGAATCAAACCAATGCCAAGGTGATAACACCATCCGTTCCGACGATATGGAGTTTTTTCGCATTTCGGCCTATTTGCCCCACTGTCGCCATTTAAAATTCAGGGATTCTGATAACGGATTTGTAATCAGCGACCCTAAGAACTGAGTACAGATTTTGTTGTCCATCATATTGGATCCGCCATTTTGAATTCAGGAATTCTGACAACGAATTCGTACTCAGCGACCCAAAAGCTGCTGAGTACTGAATTTGAAAGAATCCTGATGAATTTTCGGTTTTTTGTCCACCATATTCGATCCGCCATTTTGAAATCGGTAATTATAACTACGGATTCGTAATCAGCGACCCTAAAAACTACTAAGTACTGAGTTTGACAGAAATCCGATGGATTTTCGGTTTTTTGTCCGCCATATTGGATCCGCCATTTTGAATTCGGGAATTCTGTCAGCGGATTCGTGATCAGCAACCCTAAAAACTACTGAGTACTAAGTTTGACAGAAATCTGATGGATTTTCGGTTTTTTGTCCGCCATATTGGATCCGCCATTTTGAATTCGGGAATTCTGATAATGGATTTGTAAACAGCGACCCCAAAAACCTCCCAAGTATGGGATCTCAAGCGAATTCAATCACTCCTCATAGTTTTTGCCGAATTTTCGATGTTTTGCTCCACTGTGCGCCGGCCCTGATGATACCAGTTGGCCGGCAAAAAAATTGTGCCAGATTTTGTACGACTCGCCGATTAAGGGGATACCAGCGGCCCCTGACGATAGAACCCGAGTCAAATCTTTTCTGAAAAATTATTAGGTAATAAAGCAAGAAAAGGAAAATATCGCTCTGTACAGACCACCTTTATTAATCGAAGAAGGTCTGTACAGAGCGATATTTCGATTTCATTCCTTTGTTTTCGAGTAATTTGTCGGAATAGTTTTGGTTGTGTCCTTTTCTAACCAATGGGTCTGGTTGCATCTTCAGGGGTCGCTGGTATTACATTAGGAACTTCATCAGAACCCCTCAGTCAATCACGCATTTCTTGAATAAGCCGATCTTGATAGGATTGGCGGGTTGCCAGAGTGCTTGAAACTCTCCGTAGTGCCAACACCAAAAAAACTCCTCAGTTGACAATCACATTTGCTGATAATGTCTGACCAGAAACGAAGATGATTTGTACCGGTTCCCCAGTTCACCGGCACATAGTAAGCTTTGTAGGGCGCGCCTGTGCGAGAAGCTGACTGGAATACATCGCAGATCTCATGAGGTTTGCCGGGTTCCTAAAGTGCTCGGGAATTTCCGGTCCACCGACACTAGTGTTGCCGCGAGCCGAGTCGAGTTTTGAACATTGGCTCGGCTCGGCTCGCAATTCTAAAATCACGGCTCGGCTCGAAGCTCGGCTCGCTGCGAGCTAGCTCGAGCCGAGCCGAGCTGGGAGCATAATTAAAAGAAGTATGAACATGTCTTGAGGTGATACACGCAGAAAAGTGCCTCTTTGGAAGATAGCAGAATTCACTATTTAACATAGCAATAAATGTTTTCAATATATTTTCAGTAGAATGAGCTTTGTAATTCAAGGTAAGAGACCCTTCACCCGATCAGGGACTGGAACTCGATCATTTTCATCATTACATGAATTTACGAAGTAATTTGGCTGTGAGTTCCAAATAAAAAAGTTAATTTTCGATCCATGATTTACAAAAAATATCTTTGTTGAAGACTTTTTGCACAACTGAACCACAAAAACCTACAATATAAGGACTGATCGGGTATACGTTCACTGATTGGCTATCGGGTCTCTTACCCTACTGATTATGTGATGTGAACTATTACAAAGTGTAATGCCATGTAGTATCTTTGTGAATCAGTATGAGAATTGGGAATTTCTGTGATTTCCATTACTGAATTTGAATTTTATGTGCCTACAAGTCAAAATGCGACGTGATATAATTTACTATGCCACATATCGGGGGCGGCTACGTATGTCAGTGCACTTTACTAATGTTTGAAGATTTCTTTTCTCCGTGTACTAGCGTCGGTAAATCGCATCATTTGTTAGAAAAAGACGCAATCATATGATAGAAAGGGAGGTTTCATATAGAGGCTAGCATCTTCTTAAGGTGACCTTTTATCTCATTAGCGCACGAATAATAAAGTATAGTTATAATTCGGGATTATTCTCATTCGGGATATCAAATTTCGAGCCAATCGAGCGTCGGGCTGACACTCTTTCGAAATAATCACGGTTTACTTGAACGTGAACTTGAGACCGTGAGGCTGCGCCTTACGTTTTTCTCACTTAAACTCTAGCTACACAAGTTTTGCGAAAATATGCTCCGACACCAATTTCAGATGAAGTTATGGAATCTGAGAAAAAAGAAGATGATTTTGACTTAGATTGCCTTTATCCTAAAGTAATACCACAAACCATCGAAATCGAATTACAAAGTTACCTAGCTTTGCCTCGATATGATGCAAAGCAAGATATCCTCAAGTGGTGGACAATTATTGCAAGAGTTTTTCCCACCCTCGCAGCCATGGCTCGAGATTTGTTCAGCATTCCAGCTACTTTTATGCCAGCAGAAAGATTATTTTCACGTGCAGCTTTAACCATCCGCAAACACCGGAATAGATTGAGCAATGATTCTGCTCGATATTTACTTTGTTTGAATTCTTGGGTTAATAGTCCGATTTTTGAGGAATTATAATTTTTGATTATTATTTACATGAGTATAAATCTAAGTTCCAATATAAATTATAAACATATTTCAAAACCTAATAATAAATTCAAGTGAAATATATAATTATTTATTGCTTTCTCGTTACCTGTAGAACAAAAAGATTGTTTCTACCCAGGAAACTGCAAAATCATACATGATTTCATGAATTGGTAGTGGATGCAATACCCTGAAAGTAAAATCGCCCGAAAGTGTAATGCTCTGAAAATACAATCCCAATAAACATTTTTATGTCAGTCTTCCGGAACGCTCTAAAAGATATCTCAGAGATCTAAAAGATGTCTTATGCGACAAATTTAGATATGTTTGAGATGTCTTCCTTCAAGATGTCTTTTAGATATATAAAAGTTGTCTTCTCCAAGATGTCTTAAACATATCTAAATTTGTTGCATAAGACATCTTTTAGATCTCTTTAAGATATATTTCAGATAGTTTCGGAAGACTTCCATAAAAATGTTTATTGAGTGATGTCAATTTTCAAGCATATGTTGGAGAATTCCATAACATAGTATTTATATTTAACAGAACATAGTAATCATATTCAACAGGAAACACTCGACTTCATATAGTGCTCCGGTAGTCAACAGTTTAGTGTATTATGTAAGAACCTTATAATGAGAGCAGCTCGTCGGGCTTTCAACATGAGCTCGGCTCGATTCGGCTTAGCTCGACTCGAGTCAGGAACCTCAACTCGTCGGGCTTTTGACGTGAGCTCGGCTCGAAGGAAACCTTTGTGAGCTCGACTCAAAGCTCGACTCGATAATACGAGCCGAGCCGAGCCGAGCTTCGAGCTGGCTCGAAGCTCGCGGCAACACTAGCCGACACAGAAAAACTTCTCGTTTTTATGTTGGATTTGCTGATACCTGACAAAAAAAGAGCTGGTTTTGACTGGGTAGCCGTTTTACCGACTCATAGTAGGTTTTGTAAGGCGCGCCTGCGCAGGAAGCTGACTGGAATATACCGTGATTTATATATTCTCAAACTGTGCAGATCTGATGAGGTTTACCGGGTTCCTATAGTACTCGGAAATTTCAGGTCCGCCGACATTATTCATAACGTCAAGATGTACTGAATCCTGGACAAAATGCTTCGAATGACATGATCCTCCCAGCTAACATTCAGATATTTTCAAGATGTCTTGCCAAGATTTCCATAAGACCTTAAGGAAATCTTGGCAAGACATCTCAAAGATTCCTGAATGTTCGCTGGGCTATTCGATGCAGTAATGTGATTGAGTTCGAAAAAAATTGTTTCGATTAACTTCGTTGATCTCCTGAATATTGAACTCATTCAGAACTCTTTATGAATTCATTGGTTCGAAAATAGTTCACAAAAAATTCTTTTCTTGTCCTTTACAAAGCGTTCTTCGTGTGCTATATGGGTACCGTAAAACAGGGTGAACAGGACCATTTTAGGGTGAATAGGATCACGCAGAAAAGATTTTGAACAGAGTTATAACTAATTATGTGATTAATGGGAATGATAAATGCTCACTATCTAACACTTTTATCTTTTGAAAAATCAATCACAAACTTATTCAACATTTTTTCCGTTGCGTGATCCCATTCACCTCAATGATCCTTTCACCCGGTTCTACAGTACGAACTTCATAGCATTAGAAACCGTCCGGAGGAAGAGTCACTGCATTTTGGCCAAAACACTTCATTTTTCCACAAAAAAATTGTACGAAAAATGACACGTTTTGGTCAGAATGAAGTAAATTTTTCTAAGGATGATCATTTTCGAAGAAAATACTATGGGCAGGAGGTTTTTATTCGATACTATTCGGATTTCATAGCATGAATAATCAATCGACAAAAAATATTCCCGAATATATAATCCAAGCTGTATTTCGCAGTATGAACGACCGGTCACCCGAGCGGAAAGCTGAATCCAGTACCGATCCGATTTGCCCTAAACCATATCCGGTATGGATATGGGTAATCGGATTGGGCCCGGATGTAATGTGTCACGCTTCATTTCATCCGGGCCGAATCCGGAAACTTGATCCGGGCCAAATCCGGGCACTTGATCCGAGCCTGATCCGGCAACTAAATTCAGGTGTGATAAATTTTCTTTCGCGCTTCTGATAGAGATGTGGTTATCCTACTTTAAACAGGTTACTTGATGCGGTCCAAACTGGTTGATCCATAACCCCTTGATTGAATTTTTTATTAAAAAATCATTAACAAATTGAATTGTTGATAATGATTACAACTCGACATTTTCTACGCAAATATCCCAATGATCCAAGTCTACTTATATTTAAACATCAAAGTACAATTATTATTCACTCGACGTGTAACATAGTTTATGAACAATCTAATCACTATTTTTATTCCTCTTCTGACCTAAAACATTTGTCGTATAGTACATTATCGCAATTCACACGCTACAGATGAATGGTTGAGCGAGGTATATATATCAACGAATACATACAACCAGCACTCACGAGAAACCCATTCAGTGTCGTATCAAAAATTTGATGGTATCCCGGAGTTTCTTCATTCCGAGTTTTCTTATTAGGGCGAAGATTAGGTTAGTCCCATCTGGACATGAATATCTTAACATTATTTGTATCTGACTCCCGTCAGAAAGACTAATTTGAGTCTGATGAGATTTTAAAAAGCTCGCCTTGTTAGGGCCGCAGTAAGGGGTGCCTCTTCCGGATTGGATCATGATTTCCCTAATCTGTGCCTCGTCTGGTAAACTCATCAAGGGTGAATAAGGTTGAAGAAGGCTTTTCTCATTAGGACGCAGATCAGGTTAGTCATATTCGGACCTGATTAAAATTATCTGCATCCGGCTCCAATCAGGAGGACTCATCAGATCCGGATAAGCCTCAATGAGGTTTTGCTTATCAGGGTGCGAATTAGGTTAGCCACATTCGGACCTGATTCCAATTATCCGAATCTGGCCCCAGTCAGGAAAACGGATCAGGGCAGATAGATTTTTATGGGGTCAACCTCATTAGAACTTCCATCAGGTTATCCTCATCGGTGCCGGATCTGGAATCCCCGATGGATTTTCATCTACACGGACCTGGTCAGGCCCAGATATGAAGCCCTATATGGGGCATACTATTTCACAGCCGAATGTGGTTCGAACCACTTGAGGGCTTACCGGATAGGAACTTCTACTCGGGATGGCACGCTGAAAGCCACTAGAATGCTTCTTGAAACTTCGAATCAAATCTTCCCGTACAGCACAACCACCGATCCTCCACCTAAGACTTCGGTGGACCAGAGGTGCAGAATTGGTGGAGAAATGGAAGCCGTGGAAATAAGGGAGAAATAAGGGAGAGTCTCCATTGAGGCAACGGAGAGGCGACAGAGAAATGTCCGCCCCCTGTATTTTCAGTAAAACTTGAATTCGTGAATTCATACATTCAGATTTGGTTACGTAAATGCACCAACAAGAATTATATTGAAAATACAAGGGGCGGACATTTCTCCGTCGCCTCTCCGTTGCCTCAACAGAGAGTCTCCCTTATTTCCACGGCTCCCATTTCTCCACCAATTCTCCACCTCCAGTCCACCGAAGTCCTAGGTGGAGAATCGGTGGTTGTGCTGTACGGGTTTGTACCAAAACGTAAGTCGACTTGAGTTGTTATTCTAGCGAACGGCTCACATGCTGAATGAATTCGTAATTGATTGTTCAAATGATCGAAGTGATGAACAGTACGCATTTATCATCTTTAACCGTCACGAGATTAGTTATGACTTCATCTTTTCTGGGTGGTCCTATTCGCCCCAAAATGATTCCATTCACCCCGTTTTACGGTAATAAACACTGCAGTAAAGGCAACCCTATTCGAAATGTCCGACAGTTCCAAACAAAAAATTGTTTGTCAGGTTTCTAGTCGGTGTTTGTGCCGTACAATTCCAGATGATGCTAACAAAATATATCTCAGTGGCCTCTGATGGGTTCGGCACTTGCTTGATATATCTGACAAATCCAGATAGACAAATTTTTCATCAGGTTTTATTAGGTTCTTGGTCGGTTTCTGTCCGGTTAAATCCTTAACAATGCTGACAAAATATTTCGTGACAGCTTTTCTCCGGTTTTACACGCTATGTGAATTAGATAGGAACTGCATGAAATACCCGAGGGTTTTTCCCGTCGAATAGTGACTAGTTTATCGGCCTGTGAAATCCGAGTGAAATGAATCAAAAAATATTTTGTCCGCTATTGCCCGAGTAGAAGTTCTTATCCGGTCAGTCCTAAAGTGGTCAGAACCGGATCCGGCAGTGAAATGGGATGCCCCATATGGGGCTCCATATCTGGGCCTGACCAGGTCCGTGTAGATGAAAACCTATCGGGGATTCCAGATCCGGCACCGATGAGGATAACCTGATGATAGTTCTAATGAGGTTGACCCCATGAAAATCTATCTGCCCTGATCCGTTTTCCTGACTGGGGCCAGATTCGGATAATTGGAATCAGGTCCGAATGTGGCTAACCTAATCCGCACCCTGATGAGCAAAACCTCATTGAGCCTTATCCGGATCTGATGAGTCCTCCTGATTGGAGCCGAATGCAGATAATTTTAATCAGGTCCGGATATGACCAACCTGATCTGCGTCCTAATGAGAAGAGCCTTATTCAACCTTATTCACCCTTGATCAGTTTACCAGACGAGGCACAGATCAGGGAAATCATGATCCAATCCGGAAGAGGCAGAACTTATTGCGGCCCTAACAAGGCGACCCTGGTGAAAAAGAAGCGATACACGAAGCGCGAAGGAAGCGCATACGAAGCGAAAAGTGTTTTAATTTCCTCTTCGTGAAGCGTGTGATGTCCGTTTGCTGTAAAATGATGAAATCATACCTTCAATATACGCTTCATAATCTCTCGATCCCGTTTCACACGCGCTTCATGTAAAGTAATAGTAAGTTACATTAGGCGTATGCAAATAATACCTATTGTGACTTCAAATAATATCTCCAAGCAGTTTATCCCAACGACGATTCATGGCTCAGTGGATAAAACCCTCGTCTACCATAGTGAAAGTCATCAGTTCGATACTCGCTATGGTGTGCAGTTTTTTTATTTGAGTTTCATGAATTTTATACGCTTCCTTTGTTTCAATTCCCTCTTCACATACTTTTTGTATCCCTCCCATTCAAGGTTCGTATACTTTTCATTAACGTTTCGGTTACTCTCCAACATAAGCTTTGTTTACTCTTCCTTTCCGCTTCCATTTTCACCAGGGGAGCTTTTCAAAATCTCATCAGACTCAAATTAGTTTTTCTGACGGGAGTCAGATACAAATAATATTAAGACATTCATGTCCAGATGGGACTAACCTAATCTTCGCCCTAATAAGAAAACTCGGAATGAATGCAAGTAAATTTCTTCGAAATGCCCCTAGAATTATACGAATTTCAATCCTTCACCAATGAACTCCGGGATACCATCAAATTTTTGATACGACACTGAATGGGTTTCTCGTGAGTGCTGGTTGTATGTATTCGTTGATATATATACCTCGCTCAACCATTCATCTGTAGCGTGTGAATTGCGATAATGTACTATACGACAAATGTTTTAGGTCAGAAGAGGAATAAAAATAGTGATTAGATTGTTCATAAACTATGTTACACGTCGAGTGAATAATAATTGTACTTTGATGTTGAAATATAAGTAGACTTGGATCATTGGGATATTTGCGTAGAAAATGTCGAGTTGTAATCATTATCAACAATTCAATTTGTTAATGATTTTTTAATAAAAAATTCAATCAAGGGGTTATGGATCAACCAGTTTGGACCGCATCAAGTAACCTGTTTAAAGTAGGATAACCACATCTCTATCAGAAGCGTGAAAGAAAATTTATCACACCTGAATTTAGTTGCCGGATCAGGCTCGGATCAAATGCCCGGATTTGGCCCGGATCAAGTTTCCGGATTCGGCCCGGATGAAATGAAGCGTGACACATTACATCCGGGCCCAATCCGATCACCCATATCCATACCGGATCTGGTTTAGGGCAAATCGGATCGGTACCGGATTCACACTTCCGCCCGTGATATTCAGCATTTTTGACAGTGGATCGGAAGATTGGATTATGTAGGAACTGTGTATTGGCATAGGAGTTAATTCGGTTTTGTAAAATTGGTTTCGCAAATGAACCAAGTCGAACAGACTTGAGGAATTATTCAGGCGATCCACTAATACAGCATTGTCGATAGTCTGAAAAATCGAAATGTATAGTAGAGAAACTCCTGTTTCAGAGTTACTTGTTCAGCTGTGTATGTTTTTGTGTGTATATGGGTGAACCTGTCAGTAAAATGCTAAATTACCATTTCGAATCAATTCATGAATAACAACACAAGATTGAATTGGAAATCGTTTGATTAGAGCAAACGACTCATGTTTTTTCTTTCGTGATCCCAATCACCTCGATGATCCTGTCCACCCCGTTTTACGGCACCGGCTTCTATTCTTTTATCGCTCTGAACTAATTCCCACAACTGACATCAATTCATTACTTCAAATTTTTGTGCCTAGCTTCTAATCAGATCCTATCCAAGTTTTATCCAGGATCCATCTAAAAAATACACAGTAAAAAGTAAAACTTACTTTCATCCTGAATATCAGCTTACTCTAAGATGCAGCCGAAACTAGCCCTATTTTACTGAAAGTAAGCACCAAAAACAAATGCCGACACAATGGAAAAGACTGAATTTCAGTCAAATTTCAAAGTAAGATGCAGCCACTTTCAGTCGGACTTTTTACAGTGTATGACCTATATTATTGTGCTGAAAAAAATTAATTCCCACGGAAAACGAGGACTGTTAATATGTAAATCCATGAAGAGTACTAATTTCCACGTTGATCCATGCTGAAAATAGGAAATGCAAAACTACTCCAAACTAAACGTTTCTCAAGTTGGAATATATTACATACCCGAAAATTGGAACGGTGTACTTCCATTTGAAACGCGTAGTATTTTGTAATTGTGTATATTCTATCTACCAAGTAACACATGAATGCCCATACTATGTTCTCCCTGCCTAGGGAATCTCATTGAATCGATTGATTCTCATTGATTCCGATTCAGAAAACCGATTCAAACCCGTTAAAAATTGATTCCCAATGGGTTTGAATCAGTTTCCTGCATCGGAATCAATGAGAATCAATCGGTTCAATGAGATTCTTCAAGCAGGGCTGCGAACCTCCTTAGCAAATTAAATGTCCTATGCATGTGCTATGTACGAATGCTGTGCTACTCGGACGTAGCCCATATAGCACAAAATGTCTCAGTAATGTCGCAGAATATTGTTGCAATATTACAATGTCTCAGTAACATTGTAGTGATATTCTGAGATATTTTGAAGACGTTTGTGCTGTATATTCGACGTAGGATGTAGTACTTCTCATCGATATGAAGTATTTGTATCCGAAAATGCATAGTTTTTTGTGTTTCTGTATTTTGCACTTCCGATGTTGATGAATACCCAGATAGCAATTTAGCCTTGCTGCGATGTTGTCAAGCAAGCTTTTGACAAGGTTGACATACTTTCTAAATTTGAAATAAGGAAATCTCACTGATTGCAGAAAAAAGTCGACCACTGCGAATCAGTGCATATGCAATGTATAATCAGTCAGTATTAACTGATCTTTGCAGTGAAATCTCACTGACTCAATCAGTGAGGAGGACTTCCAACTACATAACCAGTGAATTATTATAACTAATTATGCAGTAAAATTTCCTTGATTTCATTCAGTGGTTAATTATCAACTGTAGAAATAGTGAGATTTCACTGATTCACATTTAGCGAGTAAGCTTCCTAGTTGACACACAACAACCCTAGTAACAATTGGACATACATGACATATATACATAATTCATACATAATACAGATGACATCCATATATAGTCGATACATGAAAACGTGTGGAATCATATATAATCCATATATGACCATATATGATACATACTAATGATTCTTATATAATCCATGTATGAAGAATATTTGATGTATGGCAGAATTTTTTCACATATGTGAAAAGATCTTGCGTTCATGGGTCATATATGATTTACATACGAATTATATATGGTCCATATATGGGCCATACATGGATTCAATATGGATCATGTGCGGATCATATATGGTCATTTACAACCATATATGAATTTTATATGGATCACATATGATTTTTATATGGTCTTATATGATTTATTGTTACTAGGGAAGGGTAGAAACTTACAGACATACTAGCGTACCGACCGAATAAACATTTTCTCGGTAAGAACTCTCCACCCTGGATTCATAAAAAGGTCTGAAATTTTCAATCGCAATAGATAAAATACTAAAGATTATTTTTGGAAAATTTCAGACCTTTTCATGAATCCAGTGCGGATAATTCTTACCGAGAAAATGTTTACTCGGTCGGTACGCTAATATTTCCTTAACCTTGAGCTTTTAAAATCACACTTTGGGACACTCTGTATGAATGACAGGTTATATTCGAAATGAGAGACTATTTTGATATTTGGAAAGCATTGATCGTTCATCAGGAATATTGAAAATGTTCATTAACCCTGCTTCTTTTCATTCATAATATGAATGAAACCAAATTCTGTTTTCTCTCATGTCTCTATTAGGGAAACGATACATCGACTACAACAACTGATATGGCAATGTTTCTACTGGCGAATCATCCTGAAATACAGGTCAGTACACATTAAAAACAAATTATACTTCATGAAGATAAAATTTGTGCATCTCCAAAGATTTTTGCACAAATGTACGTCGACCTATCGGCAAAGAACACAAGATGTTTAAGGAGGAATTATCAATTAGGAATGCTTGTAAAAGCACTTTTTTGGGGATCGTTTTATATATTTTTTAATTTATTGCTTCCGATGTTTACGAGCAAAAACTAGGAAATTATGGGGAAAATCAAATTTATAAAATTAATTAATTAACCTCATCAATCAATGAAATTGAATTGTGATTAATTCAATTAATTGATTTCAAAAAAATTCTTTTAGTTTATCTATTAGAAAGATTCATATTCTTGTCGTGTATTAAATTTCTTTTTTATCTCGTGGTGTATTCTCATCCAATAAGGTGCTAGTTGAAAGTAATAGTACATATTGAATGTTAATATAAATTTGGGAAGGTTGCTCGAAAACATCCAAAGCAATGAATTACAAAATGTTCCAAAAATTTTGAGCGACCTTTAAAAATAAATATTTTGAACTGTACGGTAAGAAAAGTTGTAGCGACTAAAAACGACATCAAGTACAGAATTTAAGTTGCCTGAATCGAATTATCGTTTGTTGCAACCAAAATTTTGAGTTGAAGGGACTACAACTATACTAATATTTAGTTGAGGGAAACAAACTTTTAGTCACAACTGAACAGTTTTTTTAGTGTAACTTTGAGAGAGTTACCGTTTTTTTTATAACAAATTTCATCGCAACGAGGAAAAAACATTACAAGATAAGGAACATATGAATTTGGATTATTTGCAGAATTAAAAAAAAATCTTGAGCGATCCGTAAAAAATTTTCTCTCAAGCTGATCTTTAGAGAGGACGGTATTCTTGTCGTATGCGGTCTACCGGAGACGTGGTCTACTGGAGTAGACCGCAAACTGCCCCACATAGGGTTGCAGTATGCGGTCTACTGCGGTAGACAGCAAGGTGCTTACTATATGCTTCTTGTATGAGGTCTACCCTAAGTAGAGTGCATACGACAACGGTGACGGTTGCAGTATGGGGTCTACCTGGGCAGACCGCAAGGTGCTTCCGTAACGACTGTTGTATGGGGTCTACCGTGAGAAAGCGGCAAAGCATAGGAAAAGAAGCAGGCAAGTCGTACAGAAAACGAACTGCAGGAACTGAAATGAAAAAAGTGAAGGAAAAAGCACAAGTAAACGGAGTAGTAAATGCGGTGACTGAAAAGTGAGCGTGGAAAGCAAAGGAAAGAAATAATAATAATAGTAATGAACCGTGATCGTTCAACACCATTTATTGTTTGCAATTACGTGCGGAAGAGCTGCTTGAGAATGTGCTCATTAGAGAGGGAGTACAAAGCAAATGAACGACGGCATGAGGAAAACCTCAATCGCATGAAAAAAACATTAACTGCGTGACCAAGTCATTAACTCCATGTGCAAATTACTAATTCTACGAGCAAACTGTTAATTGCATGTACAAATCATTGATTCAACGAGGAAACACAGTCCGCGATTGCACCTGCTTCGGCTACTGGACACGTATTTCAAACACGACTGCTATAATTCACAACCGAACTGATACCTGACTCTCACTTCATTCAAAAGAGACTAACGGTTTGTGATGAAAATTCTTCACACGCACACGTACGCACATACACGTAGTTGTCGAAAATTCCTGCTTATCAGAATGAACGGATTATCATTGAATACACGCGCGTACGTTTCCTACATATTTACTGTTTCATTCATAACGTCGTGGGATTCCAGGTACTTCTTGTACCAACACTTTAATGCACAATGTGCTGCCATTCGGGTCGTAGATAACGTTATTCTTCCTCTTTTTCTCTTTCATTTATTTCCATTTCTGTGGAACATTTTCTTTTCACTATTCCTCTCATTCTCCTGCTCCACTCAAATTTCAGCAAGTTTCGGTGTTTCCACATAAGTACCAGACTGTTATTTCTCTGCATTTTTACCTGCACTTGAACTGCTTTTCATTACGCATGCTGCAGTTTATCGAGGTCGTTTCCCACCCACCGGAGTAGACCGCATAATACAATCCTTGACCTTATCGTATGCACTCTGCTCAGGGTAGACCCCATACAAGAAGCATATAGTAAGCAGCTTGCGGTCTACCGGGGTAGACCGCATACGACAATCCAAGGACTTACGTAGACCGCATACGACAAGAATACCGAGAGGACTCTTAAAACATTAAACAATAATATATTCCCATACGAAACTCAAAAACAAAAAATAGCCAGTTCTTTTGCGCCATCTTAATTCTTATGAATGTTTCAAGTCGATGAAAAAGTTTTTCCAGCGTGAAATGATCAGATAAACAAGAGTTATGTCCACATTTGAAGGGTCCCATGCAATAATTCGACAAGCGCTCAAAAATCGGTAAAAGTGTTGTTCACGTCGTGGCGAGGAGCATCAAAATTGGCAGTTGGAATTTGGAAAATATAAACAGTACTACTGGCCGATAGGTCTTGAAAAATCAACTCGAATCTCCCTCGATCATTTTTTTCTGTAATCAATAGTTTTCGAAGAAAAATGAAAATATCGAATTCTTTTTAATTTGAACTCGTTCTAACTCTCTGGTTTTTAAATATATTGAGATGAATCTTATGAATTCTTGTTCGTAAGATCGCGAAGAAGATGACGTTGAACAAATGTTCGAAAATTGATCGTAAATGATTAATTTTTTAATTCAAAGTCAAAACGATGTTCTTCAAGCTTTTTATGGAAAAAGTGTTGGAGAAAGTTCGAGTCACAGAAAACTTCCAGTTCGTCAACGTATGGACAAACTTTGAGATTTTCTTCAATTTATTCCAATTCCGTTGTTCTATAGTTTTGAATTCCGGAAAAAAATAAGTAAACCGAATTTTCGTTGACTGGTATATTTTGCTTTTGAACGGAGCACAGATTCAAGTAGGAGTTGTACATTAGATTTTGATAAATTTTTTACTTTGGCCATTTTTTCAAAAATGGAATACACTTTTCATTCTTATCGTCGAAATAATGGAAAGAGTCCATGAATTCTTCTCAAATTTTTGGTCCGTCCAAAAATGATGTAACGCAAAGGCACTGGTTTCCGACCAGCATTCCAACTATCCGACCGCCTGAACACTCACATAAATGAATCAAATTCCCTTGCAATGTGCAGACTAGATGTTTATCTACACTGTAAAAAATATGGGGAGTTTTTCTCCACACTGTTGGTGGATTTCATCTCCTTATTGTGGGGAAATTGTTTTTGCATAAAAAGTCTGGATTTTTCCACCATTTTGAGGAATTATTTTGTTTTTTGGGTGTTGAATCCTCTACAAATTAGGGAAAACTTCACCAAATTATGGTGGAAAATTCCCCATCTGTGGAGAAACTTTGCTGTCATCATTTTTTTTTTGAAAATTCCACAATCATTTTTTACAGTGATACTCACCCTTATTCATTGAATATGCGAGCGTGCAATGAATTTTTCTTGAAATACATAATGGTTGGATTAAGGAGAGTGGTTGGAAACCAGTTCCGTTGCGTCACTAGTCAATGCAAATTCGGATAACTTATTTTTTCCATGTACTTCGGATTGTTTAGGGACCGGGGCAGGCGTGAGAGTTGCGTAGAAGATTCATTTCTTCTATCCCTTGTATCAGAAAATGTTTGTCCGTGAAATTTGAACTGTACACTGCTAGAAAAATTCTTAAATTTAATACGTGATTCGTTTTAAAATATCGTATTCTCATATTGAACTTAATAATAGTTCTAAATTCTAATGTGAATGATGACATTTTTTTAATTTCTTTATTTTGGAAAAAACTCTGTCACATTCTTATGAAGTTTCAGGCAGTTTTTTCAGATAGTGTACTCCAGGTACCCAGGCAAATCTAGGGTACACAGAAAAAAGAAAACAGTACTGCTTACTGCGAATAAAAGTGATCGATTGAAAAACGACATGGAATACGTTTGGATAATGAGTATTAGCGCGATCACAGTGATGAATACCGTAATGAAATTCGTCAATTCTGGCTGGACAGTAATGTGTACCAGTGATGCCAGGAATTTTCAACTTTCGCCAACTTTTGTCCCCTCCATCAAGACATTTTGCCTCTACACAATCAGATTTCTTTTGTCGCCGGTTTCATTGTGTGCGTGGGATTTCTATACAGATGGGGCTTGATGGAGGGGGCAAAACTTGGTTTCTAGCATGATCGATGTTTTGTGATTAACAGTAACCATCGCACAATTTTCTTTTTTCCGTGTTAACGATAACTACATGTTCCCAAGACCAGTTGACTTCGTTAATGTTATTCAAATACTTTAGTCAATGGTCTCCATATTCTTTTGTTCAGGAAAAGGTGTATAAAGAATTGCATGACATTTTTGATTCGACCGATCCAGAGGACAGACCACTAACGTCCCAGGATTTGAAGCAAATGAAGTATTTGGAATGTGTCATCAAAGAAACAATGAGACTTTTTCCACCAGTGCCAATTATCGGTCGTGAAATAACTAAAGATGTGGATTTAGGTATGAATGCAGAATTCATTTCGATTGCAAGATATGATCTGCTAATGCTCAAATAATGTATGTCTAGATGGCAGAATGATACCAAAAGGGAGCCAAGCAATTTTTTGGATCATCGCATTACATCGATCTGCAAAGTATTGGCCAAATCCTACCAAATTCGATCCTGGCAGATTTCTGCCAGAAAATAGTGCGCAACGACATCCTTACGCTTATGTTCCATTCAGCCTAGGACGTATGAATTGCGTGGGTGAGTATAATGAGCGTTTTGCTCTCACTAAACATTCAAACATATGGTGAAATTGAAACTTTGCTTGGAACTTTTGAAAACATTAATTGTACAAAATATTCGGAATTTTTTCATACTTTTGTAAAGGAAATTTCCCATACTTGCACGAGGAAAGTGAATTCCCATACACTTATAGGAATTTTCACACAAAAGTACATGGAAATTATTGGTTTTATGGGATTTTCACCGTAAATTTATATGATTTTTCCAAATATTTATGGAAAATTTCCTATCCATGTATACATACATGTGTTAATCACTTCACATTCGCGGAAAACAGAAAACACTACTGGTCACTGTGAATGGCAGCGAACGGTTGGAAAACAAATGAAAACACGCTTGCATAATGAGGATTAGCGCGATCACAGTGATGGGTATCGTAATGAAATTCGTCAATGCTGACTGGACAGTAATGCGGACTGGGAAACGCAGTACTGCCTGGAGTGAATTTGAGTTTTAATGTATTTTTGCAAGTCACAGTACCCGTGTAAACATCGTTCAGGTCTGATTATGCGTGTTCAGGCCTAATCATGGATAGTTTTCGGCAAAATTATTCGTGTTCAATACTGACTGCACGTAAGTGAACCGGATTACATCAGCTCGTTCATTTTTTAAGCTTTGTCATCACTTCAAAGACTTCAATTTTGTACTCACGTGGAAACCCGTGATCAAGCTCAACCACCAGCGATCATGCCTGACAAATCATTCTCGCTTGTGATCATGCAAAATCTCGCCAACTGAGGAATATTCGTACAAAATGACTCTGTGTTGATTTTTCTATCACAAATACACATGCTTGGTCATGCTAAATCGGCCCCAAACGCAGGCACGTACGCCTGATCACGCATGATCATGCCTGAAAACTGGAAACTAAAGAATGGGTTGCTGCACAAGCACAATACCCGTGGAAAAATTGTCCACACCTGCCCACGCCTAATCACGACTGATGACTAAAGCCTAATCAGGCGTAATCAGGCCTCAATTTTGTACCCGCGTGATGAAGACTAATCATGCTCAACTCCGACCAATCAAGCCCAATCACGCTTGATTATGCTCTATTATGCATGAGAAATTCATACAAAATCAATAAGTTTTCCGTAAGGAATGAAACTTTAACAATGTTATCAAACACTAATTCATCGTCAATCATTTCTACTTATTCTGCTTATGCAGCAACCCATTCTCTAGTTTCCAGTTTTCAGACATGATCATGCGTGATCAGGTGTACGCGCCTGCGTTTGGGGCCGATTTAGCATGATGAAGCATGTGCATTCGTGATAAAAAAATCAACACACAGTCATTTTGTATGAATATTCCTCAGTCGGTGAGATTTGGTATGATCACGGGTGAGAATCGTTTGTCTGGGATGATCGCTGGTGGTTAAGCTTGATCACGGGTTTCCACGTGGGTACAAAATTGAAGCCTTTGAAGTGATGACAAAGCTCAAAAATGAACGACCAGGTGTAAGCAGGCTCACTCACGTGCAGTCAGTATTGAACACGGAGAATTTTGCCGAAAAATGTCCATGATGAGGCCTGAACACGCTCAATCAGACCTGAACGATTTTTTCACGGGATAAGTAGAAATGATTAACAATCAATTAATGTTTGATTCCATTATTATAGTTTCATTCCTTACAAAAAAACTTATCGATTTTATGTGAATTTCTCATGTATAATGGAGCATAATCAAGCGTAATTGGGCGTAATTGGGCATGATTAGTCCTCATCATGTGGGTACAAAATTGAGGCCTGATCACGCCTGATTAGGTTTTAGTCATCAGTCCTGATCAGGCGGGAGCAAGCGTGGACAATTTTTTTCACGGGTAACCATTGCTGTTTCCTTTCTTCCGTGTGCATGTGTGTGAAGTTTCCCATGAAAATTGTTTACAGTGTACGTCCATCTCTCGTCGCTTTGATAGACGATGAGGATTCTATGAATCTGTTCTGATTCACAATTATTCAAACGATTTCAGTTCAGATACTGAGCTAAGTGTATGGGATTGATTATCATCGAATCTGGTTTTGATCGCAACTTTGGAATAGCTCTGATAGAAAAATTTCACTGAAAATTACTGAAATTTTCAGGGATTCCCGGTGAAAAGTTTTTTTAAAGGATTTCAAAGGTGTCCATAGTTTCTCAGAGGGTTTCAGTGATTGTCACAAAAATACAGTTTCCCAGAGATACACAGTAAGAAGTAAATCTTAATTCCATGATCGACTGTTTTCCAGATGAGGCTTAAAATCAGCAATGTTACGATTTCAGCCGTAATATGGGACGAAAAAGAGTTATGGCCGTATTAAATTGAGTTGAATCGGGCAATGTGCTGATTATCAGCAATGCATATCTTATAGTCAGTCAGGTAGAGTTTGATGGATGATTCAGTCAAAAATATCTGAAAATAAGATTGGAATCCTTCCATTTTCAGTACTACAATTGGTATACATACACATATATAAATATGTGCATATAATTAATTTCAGTTTCAATTCAATCAAATTATTCCAGGGCTTTTATTTGATATTCAAGGTGCCTAACAAATTCAGTAACAATTTGTAACACCAAATTCGTAAAAGCTTGTTATTGGATTCTCCGCACTGTTAATGGATTCTTTATTTCGACACTTTCACTTCAACATTACAACACAAATTGGAATTAATTCAAACTTCCGGGGGTATTCCCATTTGCACTGATTCTCAGTTCCCGTACAATGTTTTCCAAATTCATCTTTGACTTCATACTACACATGCTATCAAATTATACTATTATGAAATGATTTATCACGTCCGTCGATCGAAACGGTACCATGGCGAAGTGGTTAAACGCAAAGGACTAGGACAGGTTATTACAGCAACAACGTGGGTTCGAATCTCCCGATGAGAGTTGAAGATGTTCAATCTTCAAAAACTACGATCACGATATAATTGAACAGTCAACGAGTGAAGTGAATAAATTCCCACAACACAGAAATTTTTGTGTTTCCTCCACATGAACACAAACATATTCCTCATCGTCGAAAGGTAACGCCACGTTGAGTAGAACAAAACCAAAAACAATGGACGAACCCATTTATCAGGAACAATTCGCTTTGAGTTTCAGTTCAAAATCAGTTTTAATTTCAGTTGAATAGAGATTAAAGTGAGCCGTATTCTTGTTTGAGTTTGATAAGGTTTTCCATTGGTTGACTTCAAGTAAACCGAGTCTTCTTTTGGCCGTATCCTGAATTCAGCTTATATTCCAACTGAAATTAAGTTCTTCTTTTTACCGTATATTCATAGATATTTAGACAAATTTTCAGGGAAAAAACATGCCCGATAAGCAAGAGTTCTTGAGAATTTTTCAGATCATCTCAGGTTTCTTCAGAGATTTCCAGAGAAATTTTTCCCACCACGGTGGAGTTAAGAGGTGCCATTGCGATTTGTTAATCGTTAACATATTAACTCATCATTACGATAATAACGTAAACTGATTATCGCATTCTTTCTTATATTGAATGGAATACATTACAATTTTGGAATACTTATTGTCACTGAGTTACTAGTCTTTCTTGCACAGGGTGGCAATCACCGGGAATTTCTCTTTCTCCGATTGGTTATTCTCTTTAATAGAGGTACATCATTGATCAATTCCATTGGAATTCCCGGTCAGTACCTGTCGTGATGTTTATCATATACATTCCTACATGTACACCTCCTAAGGTTCAGAAGAAAACCATGGCTTCATTTTTAGAATCACCCTTTCCTTTACTAACTATCGTTACGACTTTAAGACGTTCCATTTGCGAATTAAACGGTATTTGATTTCATTTGGAACAAAATTAACGAATATCGTTTTTCAGGTCAACACTTCGGCATGTCATCGCTCAAAATACTTTTATCGACGATTCTGCGGAAATTTGTCTTGAAGGTTGATTATGAAACACGTGTGGAGGACATCAAATTGAGCTTCCCATTGATTCTAAGACCCTTGCATCCAGTAAAACTACGAATCGAAAAGAGAATTGAAACTAGATAAGATCCGATCTCGATGTCACAACTTATACTACTCGAGGGAATTTTTTTCATTGAGTTCCGACAAATCTAACGGAATCATAGGAGTGATCATGCCCCACACAGCACTGAGACGTTGTTCGGACGTTCAGAAAACGTACTTGGTCACAAGAAGAACGTTCAAAAAATGTTCCAGGACGTTTTAAAAATGTCGCATAGACATTCCAGGGATGTACAAATGTCCGGTATAGTCTTATTTAGGTTTCCATGGAACGTTTATGAAACATGTTGAATGAGAATTTGTTAAAGATCTAACTTGTGCCAAATCTTTTAATATTCTCCATTATCAAGGAGATGCAAATGAACTGCGGTGAAGCCTGTATCGATAGATTTGATAAATTACATTTGCATCTCTTCAATACATTGCAGATAGTGAAATTTTGTTTCGCGTCAATTTTGAGGTTATATGAATCTTAATATATTGACTTCCCGTACAGCACGCGGACATTTCTCCGTCGCCTCCACGTCGCCTCTTCGTTCTTTCCACCTTGTATCCACGTCTCCCTTTCTTCCACCTCGCCTCCTCGGAGATGCGACGTGGACATCGGTGGATGTGCTGTGTGGGTTAATTCTTGATAACTTACATTCTGCCAATAGTTTTGAACTTCAGGAAAGGAATCTTTCCAAATATTCAATACAAAACATATTTTTATGGTTGTTTGGTACTTTTTCCCCTAGTAAGACTATAAATATACATTTGTATAGGTTAGAGATAAAATACTTGGTTTTCATATAACGTCTCAAAAACGTTCTAAAAACGTACCATAGCATTTGTAAACAATGTCCCCAAAACGTGCTCCCCAACACATTGAATGAATGTTCCTAAGACGTTTGGGAAATGTGCTTTTGGAAACCAATATCTGTGGGACTTTGGACACGTTTTTAAAACGTTTTGAGAACTTTCGGTGCTGTTTGGGATGGTGGGTGCCGCGGACGCCATGGCACCTAGCCATGCTCTCAGAGGGGCGCCAAAATTAGAATGGAAATCCAACTTTTCAAAAATTCAAGAAAATCATACAGGAAGTTCAAGGGGCGAAATTTTGAACATCGGCACCCACATTAGTCGCACTCTGGCCACGCTTATGAACAGGATATGAGGTACACCAAGAGAATACAAACCTTCAGAATACAAATATTCAATGAATGTTCCTGGATATTGGCGAACGTTCAATGAACGTTCCTGAAAGTTGATGTTCTCTTGGAGTATCAACGTTCATTGTTGAAAAAAACTTAACACCGAATTGATGGACTTATATACACTCCGGGATTGTGGAGGGATTATACTTCAATCGGCGATAATTTCTAAAATACAACACAAATCTGCCCTGAGGGAAAGGTACCCAGCTACGGCAACTAAAATTTAGTTATTCCAGCTAAATTTTAGTTGCCGGAAATACAAGTCTAGTTGTCTGAAATAGGAATAAAAAATGTAGCTGTGGTAATTCAAATTTATTCGGTTTACCCAAATTTTTATTCACAGTGACTAAATTTCCTAGCTATCTAATATTCAACTAAACCGTTTTTCTCAGTGTGAGTGAAGTAAATACAAATCGGGAATAAAATTCCAACACAAAATTGACGAACCCATATAGACACTAGAAAAGTGGTTCCGGAAGGTCGACTTTCCAACAGTGTGATCTAATACGTGATTGAGGGAAATAGAATTCATAAGGAAGATCTAATTAATGTTGAGAACATCTCCGACAACAACTGAGAGAAAGGCACTCAGCTGCGGCAAATAAAATGTACTTGTGCCACTCAGATAGGAATCAACAAATGGTCCAAGTTTGGCTCGACCTTGACCCAATTTTGATTTATACTGGGCCAGAACCCATGACAACAAAATGGCCCTTGAATCGTTGAGAAAAACGAAACGAAAATTGAAACCTATAAAATCTGATGAATGATCATTATGTCACTTTTCAAATCAACTCTTTGGAATTGAAAACATTGCTTAAAAAAAAGTACTGCACAATTTTGGATCTTTAAGGACACTCAAGCACCAGGAACAGCGGGTGAAATTTTGTGCCAATTTTTTTCATAAATTACTTGATAAATTGAAATATGAAATCGATGATAATAATTGAGTACATCCCTGAGCTTGGACTCTGAATAAAAATTTGGGTTTGCAAAATGAGATAATAAAAATGTTTGATAAAATGTATACAAAAAATTTATATTTAGAGTCAAATCCTAGTTGTGGATTCTATTATTATTCATTGAAATTTACCATTGAACGCATAATTTATGAAAAAAGTTAGCGCTAAATTTGACTCACTCCTTTCGATGCTTGAATGTCCTTAATAGTCGAATATTTCATTAATAGGATGAATGCAACAGTGAATGAGCGGGTACCTTGAAATAAACACTGTCCGCAAAACGTATTGAAAAATAATTTGAAGCCAATTCGACCCAAGAAAATGTTAGTATAAGAGATATTAATATTTGTTACAAAATAAATTATCGCTTCAGAGTTTCACAACATGCATTTTTCAAGCTGTTCATTCACTAGTAAATCGGAAAAATCATACATATTTTCATGAATATCTTTGGAGAAAAAAACGGATCCATGGGTACTCAAAGGAGTTTGTAATACTGAAAGCTCCCTCAGTCCATATAAAATACAAAAATGAGTGATTTTATGAATTTTGTTTCAAAAAAGTAGATATTTATATTCCTTTGACACAAATGAATATTTTGTTCATGCACAAGAATTTATTATTTGTTCCATCATTCGAATAACAAATTTGTTGGTATGTAAAAAGTATTCATTTTGGTTAAAGAAATATTTATTTGGACCTATTCAAATAAAAATTTTTTAGATTAAAGGGAATATTTTTTTTGTATATTATAAGTTTTTTGGAGGTTGACTCATGTGAACAAACCGGACCTGGCCTAAGTTGTGTAAATTAACTTTTGACAAGCTTCAACCTGATTTGACATACATCTTGACATCATTTTTCATCCCATTTGTGATCATACATCATAATAATAGTTAATATTGGGACAACTGTGCAAAAATTACAAGCATGAAGATGCGATATAGAGTCTCAAATCATCAATGGTTGTACATTGGTCCGATATTAGCTCATCATGCTTGGCAGTTTAATGTTTTGCTAAGCTTCAACCACTTGTTGTAATACATCTCCTATGAGACATGGTATGACTTATCAAATGATATATGGTATCATATTGGACCGATATTGGTTCACCATGCTTGCTAGATCAATCTTTTGCCAAGTTTGAGCCACTTGTTTATTGGCATTCCTTATGAAACATGATGTGAGTTTTCAAATAACAAATGGTGTTATATTGAGTCGGTATTGGTTCACCATGCTTGGCAACTCCATATTTTGCCAAGCTTGAACCCGTTGTCATTTTGGCATTTACTATGAAACCCGGTATGAGTTCTGAAATGAACAACGGTTGTATATTGAACCAATATTGGTTCGCTACGCTGGGCAGCCCAATATTTTGCCTTGCTTGGACCAGTTGTTAGTATTGGCATTCCCTGGGCAGCTAAATTTTATTTGGCGTAAATAAAAGTCTAGTTGTCTGAAATATGAATAAAACAATTTATTTGATGTGAATAAAAAATTTAGCTTCGACAAATAAAATGTACACGGAGAAAAATAATGTAGTAAAATAGTATTATTTCGTCAAATATCGTCACAATTACGTGACGGTTTCAAAGACTTTCTTACCGAATGTAGTAAAAATTATTGTAGTTTTAGTATTCTATTCCACATTTGAGGAGTACTTCTCAAGACATTAGACATACAGTATTAATTCACTAGAAATTGCTGTAATTTTTATTGTATCATTTTCTCCGTGTATTTGGTTCAACTGAATTTTTATTTACAGTGGCTAAATTTTCCAGCGATCTAATATTCAACTAAACCTTTTTTCTCAGCGCAGTAATCAAACTACCAAAAAGTACCCATGTCGAAGAATTGTATATAAACTACAATGGATCCAGAGGAAACATTGTTATATTCTATATGAAATATTTTTGTAAATAAAAACAAATGTGGAATGGCGATTTGAATTTTTATCACTTCTTTCTCAACTCCCTAGAAAACATTCTATAACCCTTCCATGAATTTGCGGGTAATCTGCCTTATTGAAAATATCAAGCAGAACCTGGTGAAAACTTATAGATTTCACGATAAAAACCGCCGTTTCTTCCCGTTTTGGGGCGATGGTTATCCCATTTTTTTCTAAATCTTTTCAACATTTTTAGCAAGTCAATAAGATAATTCCATAAGCAGGGTTGGCGGCTCATTTTTCTCTATCTTTCTCTTCGTTTATTCACCCTTACATGTGAATGGACGAAGAGAAAGTCAAAGAAAAACGTACCGCCGACCCTCCCTGGTGGACAAATTTCACTGAAAAGTACTGAAATTTTCAGAGATTCTCAGTGAAGAGTTTTTCAGACAGTTTCAGTGATTTTCAGAAAAATTTAGAGTTTTCAGAGATATTCATAGATATTTAGAAAAATTGTCAGTAAAAAAACGTGCCTGATAAGTAAGAATTTTTCAGATTATCTCAGGTTTTTTCAGAGTTATTAAGAATTGTGCAGAGGAATTCCGTGAAATTTTCAGAGGAATTTTTCTAACCAGGGCTGTCCATACGTTGGCCAAATGGAAACAATTCGCGTATAATCACTGGTATGATTCCAGTAGCGACTTACAAATTTGGAATCTGATACGTCGTTTGAGCCATACAAATGTCATACTTTTGCATGCCTCCCCAGATAGCACAGAGTTCGTGAAAAATTCTTCAAGAACATCATTTGAACTCTAGAGTTCTAAAAAAGTTCTTCAAGAATTCATTGACGAACTCTGTGCTATCTGGGTCGTTTCTGTCTGAATGACGCATGGGATTGCCTCATTGGCGATACTTGAACAATTTATCGTTCGGTGATCCCTCCGAGACTCGTTTATTTTCACTCGGGGCTTCAGAAAACGTAATCATCCTTTTCCAGGAATCAGACCGGAGGTTTATGAAGCGTATTGTGAACATGTCATTCCAATAATCCCCTATAAGTTTTGTACGCTTTCGGAAGACAGGTTGGGAATATTTTATGTTTCTTATCTGCTTCTCTTATGTTTACTACGGATGTATATAAGGTAACCGGCCCCATTAATGAACACCTTAGCCCCCATTAGCGAACCATCGTTTATTTATTATATCTTTCCTATGGCATATTATTCTGAATTTATTTACATAACAGCGGTTGATTTAGTAGCCAGTCAGTCGTGCTTGGATGAAATTAAAGCACTAAATGAAAAGTACTATGAATCAAAAACCAAAATGTTCATTAAAGGGGTCGCATCCATAAATGGGGTCATCTACCTTACTTCGTCACCAAGGATTTCAACAGTTGCTGCGAAAAACACTGAATGAATGCATCGCTCCGTGAGCGGAGGTAGAAATGGTTTTCTTATTACAGAACAGTAGAGCCGTTGAGAAGATCCTATGCTTCACCGATTGGTCGTTTTAATAAAAAGAAATACATGAATTTTTGATCCTTTCATCATATCTTGTGGGTTTCAGTAATATTGATGGAAAGTACATTTCCGAGAGAGAGAGAGAGAGAGAGAACTGTCATTCTAAAATATTGACATCATCACTCTTCACTTTACGAGGAGATTTTTTTATAAAATATAACGAAACAGTCCACATTTTAACGCACATTTCCCATATTTTATAATATATAAAATAAAATGAACAAATTCCGTATCGTGGTAACATTTATTTTAAGAAAAAAATACATCTGGTATCAAAACAAAAGAGAATAATCAAAAATTGTCATTGATGAACAGGTAGTCGTGTTCGAAGCAGGTTAATGGTTTCTTTATCTCACGGGTATAACTTGAGGTTCTTTATCGAAAGCGTCGAAAACTTTGGTTCCGTTATTTGAATTTCGACTTTCGTTCGCTTTAGATGGCCCGAGTCCTCGGGAAGTGCCAGAACTTTTCATTCCATTACTGTTGGCTTCGTTGGACTGTCATATACATACGTATATATTGAAAACGAATGTTAAATCGAAAAAAATACGATCTTAAAGGCACTCAAGAATCTGGAGAAGCGGGTGAAATTCTGCGCCAACTGTTTACATCAATTACTTGATAAAATTACATTCAAAATCGATGATAATCAAGTACATACCTTGGCTTGGACTCTAAATATGAATTTTGGTTGATGTACAGTTTGAAAGTATTGGAAAACGAAATTACAAAAACTTTTGGACAATTGGAAGTTATACTTTCAAAATCTTTTTACACTCGCCAGAAAATCAGTGAAAGACTGAAACTTATATTTAGAGTCTAATCCAGATCGTGGATTTTATTATTACGCACTGAAAATTTCCGTTGAACGCATAATTTATGAAAAAAGTTGGCGCAAAATTTGGCTCGCTTCTTTTGGTATTTGAGTGCCCTTGAGGGCCCTGGTGGAAAAATTTCGTTGAATATTGTCGAATTTCGTTCACTTTTTGGCACATTCGGTTTTCATTGAAAATTAGCAAAATTCAACTCAATTCAACAACATTTCGGTAGAATTCAATAATTGTCCACAAAATTCAAAAAATTCCAGTGAAATTTGTTGACTTCCATTGCAGTTGGTTGAAGTTTGAGGATTCTTATTGAATTTTATTGAAACATTGCTGTGCCAAAAGTGAACAAAATTCAATAAAATTTTTCCGCCAGGGGAAACTAGAGCATGGGGAAGTGGGGGAGGGGAAAAGTCAAATTTGCACTAACTTTTCTTAAAAGCTACGTAATTAATACAAATTCAAAGTGAATAATAATGAATTACGTACTCGGGATTGCGCAATGCCACGCACTTCGAATTTCCCATTGATTTCTGAAGGCTAAAAAATAAAATTGTAAAATTTCAACCTCTAAATGTCAACACATCTTACAATTTTTTTTCGACTTCAGAAATCATTGGGAAATTCAAAGTGCGCAGCATTGCGCAATCTCAAGTACATAATTCATTATTATTCACTTTAAATTTGGATTAATTATGTATCTTTTGGTAGAAGTTCGCGCAAAATTTGATTTTTCCGCATGCTTGAGTCCCCTTAATCGGACAATAGCGCCAAAAGTGGTTCCATAAAATCAACCACTTTTTAGAGCATGTTGAATTACTGTATAAAGCGATATTCGAATTTTATTGAACTATTTTTGAATAATTTGTAATAAACGATTTGACTCCTATCACAGCGCTATCGTCTCCTTGAAAAGTGAAAATGGGATAAGGAAGGAGGAAACCCAGCTTGGAAGTGCTTGAATGTACAAACATTAGAACGATGTATGTTAAAAATTCTATCCTGCTTATTTCCTAACGCTTGTGGGATTTCTACATTTTTTTCCTCATTCTTTTTACATTCTGAAAAAAGGACGTGGAGAATATCAGGATATTTTACAACCACAAGGAGAACCAGTGGAGATTCATCGGAGAAGTTTTCTTCGTCCTTGCAAAATTTTTTCTCCAAAGCATGTAAAGAGTGAGGAAAAAATACATGTTATTTTAGAATAATAAGCAAAAGAATGAGATATTTACGTTCTCGAATATATGAGATAATAATACAATTTGGCACAATCACCTGGTGATGATGCATCGGCGGAGCCGAATGAATGAGTCTGCCAGCAAGAGGCCCGGATTTGTCTTTTCTACACAGCCACTCGTGGTTCAAAACTCTGCCCAAGGTGAGTCTTTGCGTGATATCAGGTTCAAGAATACGTTTGACGATATCTTTCGCCGAACTGGATATCGTTAAACGTGCGCGTTGTTTGAAAACCCAGTTTCTTTGCATTTGGTCCTTCAAGAGCGTTGGCAAATTTTCGTCATTAAAAGGCATCGATCCATTCAACATTATGAAGAGGATTATCCCAAGCGACCAAATATCCGCCAATTTCGGATTATACGGTACCCCGGAAACAACTTCGGGCGCAGCGTAAGCGGCGGAACCGCAATAAGTGCGACTCAAAACACGCCGACCTTCGTGGTCAACACAAAAACGGGCAAAACCGAAATCCGCTAATTTCACGTTGAATTTTCGTGAAAGTAAAATGTTTTCACATTTCAAGTCTCGATGAGCTATATTTTTTCCGTGAAGGTATTGCAACCCCGAGGCCATTTGTCGAAACCATTGTTTCGATTGATGTTCCGGTATAGCGCCATTGTTCTGTATGAAATCCAGAAGATCTCCGTTGTCGGCGTAACGCATGAATATGAAAACGCGTGGGCCGCGTTGTAAAATACTATGTACCTAAATAATCGTTATGGATTATCAATTATATCGTTTAATTGTTCAAGCAATGATAATTTAACCTGATTCCTATTCATCTCGATTTCAGAGTGAATTTTCAAACGCCACACAGTGGAATTTGATTGAATAGAAGTGAAAATCCTTGGGAAATCATATTTGAAATGCAATTCGTACAAAGATATAACAGCATCTTACTTGGATGATGTGTGGATTTTCAACTTTGGTTAATATCTCAAGTTCTCGGGGGAAAAATTTATCGAGGAAGTCGTTCGGTGCTTTTTCTTTGTCAAAAATTTTACAGGCAAGCCGAACCTTTTTTGTACTCGCTCCATCCACAAAATCGGCTAAATGCACGGTTGCGTATGACCCCTGGATGATTGAAAATATTTATTAAGAATAAAAGTTACAGGATTTATTTGACGATCGTTCATTTCCGCGTGGAAGTATTTGGGACTGATTAGTTCCAATGAGAAAATGATTAACACTTCACTGTTGCAATAAAAGGTAGAAATCAGATCTCGGAGGTATATTTAGAGGATAGAGGATCGGTAAGAATTCTTGCGATGAATGGAAAACCGAAAAGAGCCGATCTTTTGCAGCCCGAGTGCCACATTTTTGGTGGCGAATTTGAACAATATGAGCATATTTTTCACAAATATATATTCATATAAATGTTTGTTCAATTGATTGTTCACTTCAATGTAGTTAAAACTGCATTCTGAATTATAAAAGATCGTACCCCAATCAGAAAAATCTGAATACTGTGCTATAGTATCAGGTCTTCAACACTTGATAATGGAATGATCACTAGAAAAGATAGTAAACTGGTGACAACTACGAATTTCTGTACACAGTCGCTAACAGAGACGAGTCATAGTTCCTATTTTAGTATACTAGAATACAATATGTTATATGCCAAAGTAGAAACCATCACCTGTCCCTGTTAGCGACTGGGTACAGAAATTCGTAGTTGTCACCAGTTTACTATCTTTTCTAGCGATCATTCCATGATCTTTTTTTTCCGCATGAGAACTTAATGCCGGCCACGTACTGATCCAGTACAGGCACTGCACTGATTGCGAATAATAGTACTAGTACTCAATCCCCAGTACAGAAAAGCGTTATCATCCCAGACAAATGCCAGTACCATACCAGTCTTGGTCAGTACTGTTGCGGTACTGCGCCTGTTGTAAATTTCTGGTTGGGATATACAATCAACCCTCTTTATAGTGCTCTTGCTCTTTCTCTCTTGTTTTTCTTTGGTAGAATGAGGAAGACACCATTCGGCACTATTGAGAGGATCCACTGTACTGAAACGTAGTGCTCGATATTAATTTTACGTATTTGATGGAAAAAATAATTATGTTCCTTATTCCAGAATAGTTTTTGTTCATGAAAATAGCATTTTTTATCGTATAATATAAAAATAATGGTGAAAATTAAATTGTTATTGATGAATTGTATACAAGAGTATTTATGATTTTTAAATTCCCCCCTAAAACGTGGCACTGGGGCTACAAGCTCAAAGTCTTCTGTCAGTTTCAATTCATCACAGAAATTTTGTATTACAAAGTAGCATATCTCCTCCCCAGTTTATAGTTAGGTAGTTAGTGTAGATCAGTGAAATAAGTTGCATACAAAAGGATTAGAGTTCTGGTGCTGGTTTTCCCTTAAGGGGATACCAGTGGCCCCTGACGATGCAACCCAAGCCAAATCTTTTCTGACAAATTATTCGAAAACAAAGCAATAAAAGACAAATATCGCTCTGTACAGACCATTTTGATTAATTGAAAAAGGTCTGCACAGAGCCATATTTTCATTTCGTTCTTTCGTTTTCGGGTAATTTGTCAGAATAGTTTTTGTCGTGTCCTTTTCTCAACAATGCTTCTGGTTGCATCTTCAGGGGTCGCTGGTATCACTTTAATATAACGTCTTCTCGCGAAGAGGAATTTAGGCAAGAGCAATTCATCGGAGAGCGGTTTTCAAATACTTTTCTAGCTACAAGAAATGTATGGAAACCAACACGGAACTCCCTCAATCGGTTTATTAAAGGGACTAAGCCCCCTCAGATTTTGAGAAGAATAATTCACCATTATTTTTTTTCCTAGAAATTCCATGAATTTTTGCTTTGACGAGGGAATTATTCTTCGAGCCCGCCCCCCTCCCCAAAAATCTTGATAAATCGGTGCCCGTAGAACACAACTTTTACGATTTTATTTCATCGTTTCTAAATAAAATTAGCGAGATTAATTTTTTCTTCTCTTTGCGGCGATCAGAAACAATATATCAAAAATCCAATTCAAAATAGAAGAATGAATATGAGTAACCTGTCCAATTTTTTTCCCAATCAGATATCCTCGTTGTTCAAGCGCGTTCACCTCGGAGTTTCGGGGGCTGAGTCGTGTTGCCATGCCAATAACTCTTCATCGGAGAACTACTGCCTCCCAATTATCAGTTAGTAGGTAACTGAATTCATTTATCTTGATGACTCTTACTCTTCCAATATTTTACGAAATATTCTTCACCGTCAAGTTAGGATTTTGTGGCTGAATAAACTGAGATATAAAATTGATATGAAAGTTTCACTATCAGAATTTTTGATATCGTCATAGCGCCAGACAAATCCAAGCAAAACTGAACGAAGAGTGTTATCGTTATTTCTGGTTGAATCTAGTCACCAGATCTAACTGGCCAGATTTAACAGACTCTCCATTGAAAATATTCATCCGATCTTACAAAATTTTGGGATGACATTAGATAAATTGTTACACAGGATTTTATTAGACCTTCATCCAAATCCAGAGACAACCCATACAGCAAACATTTTGCTTTGTATAAAAGATTTCTTTTAGATGTCTAAAAGATTTCTTAAGCAACAGTTTTCACTGTCTTCAAGATTTCTTAAACTAAAACATCTTAAAGACAGTGAAAACTATTGCATAAGAAATCTTTTAAACATCTAACAGAAATCTTTTAGACTAAGCAAAATTTTTCCTTGTATGGGAATTGACAAGATTTAACCAGTTCGTTGAATCGGGGCTACCTGGTTTTTACTACACTGAAAAAAATGATTGTGGAATTTTCCCCAAAAAATGGTGGCAACAAAGTTCCTCCATAGATGGGGAATTCCTCACCATAATTTGATGGACTTTCCCTCCATTTGGAGAGGATTCAACACCCAAAAAACAAAATAATTTCTCGAAGTGGTGGAAGAATCCCTCATTTTTTATGGGAAAACAATTACCCCACGATGAGGGGACGAAATTCACCAACAGCGTGAAGGAAAACTCCGTGCATTTTTTACAGTGTACAGGTGGACTCGAGACTCTTGAGCAAAATTTAAGAATAATAAATATCATTCAATTTTACGATCTTTGAAGACAAACCTGCATATTAAGCCACGTATGGGCAGGAGATAGTTTGAAATAACATTTTCAACTAATAATTTTGATTAAAAATTGGTCAAAGTGACGTCAAATTGATGGCATTTTGACTGAGGTGTTCTCGTAGGGAAGACAGAACGAGACAAGACTTTTTTCGAGACTGCAAAAGTTATGAATAAACCTTAGAATTCAAAATCGAAAAAATATTTTTTCAAATTCTCTTCCATTTCATTCTTTGAATAGCTGTACATTGACGCAACGAATCTTGCATCGGAACTGATAAAATTAAGTTTTGTCGGGTTTCCTCGAGAGTCTTGAGTCCACCTCTAGTTTTATCAAACTTTGTACGGTTTCGTCCTAAGATTTGATCAGATCTGTTTGAATTCATTTGGCACTCTGAACAGGGAGGTCTTGTTTCTGAGTTGTCCATGAATCGATGAAGAATTAATATTATTAGTACCGTGCATAGCACAGTGAAAATGAAGAACATGAAAGTTTTTACTTGGACCTGTTAATATCGGTTTCAACATTCCAAAGATTTGTTCCTTTGATGATACAAATACTAAACAATATTCTTGATATTAACCTTGACAATACCAGGCATCGAAGTCAAATGAATTTATTTGTCCTCATCCGTTCTGATGTTTGGCCACGTTGTTAATCCTTCTCATTGAAATTTACCTAAGATTTTACTTGAAATTTGAAATGTCATGTGAAATTTTATTTGAGAGTAATTGTCGTATCAAATAGAAATAGAAATAAAATATATTCTACCATTTGTCATCATCAATTTGGGAAAATCTTACAAAACAAAAATGTCGTACGAAAGGAAGCGGATTGTTCGCACATAGTTGAAAGTTTTCGTTTGAAATTTACCAAGTTTTGTATAAAATGGAATGAATTTGAAGAACAATTCATAATACGTACCGTGAAAACTTTACAGCCAAAGTAAATTCTTCAATTGACACGAAAATAAACGGGAAGAATTTTGCCAAATATTTTTATGTGATAATATTACTGGAAAATTTTTGTGGTTGGAAAAAAATGTTGGTTGCCCGGGCCACCACCCTTTGCAAATACCGTTCATGTTTCGATAGTCGATTGTCTTCGCCGTCATTGAAATATCATAGAAAGGAATCCCATCGACAAATTTTCCGTGAAATTATTTTTTTCGCAATTTCTTCGTTAGTCAGATAAATCAAAGCGAAAGAATTGGCAAATTCATGAGAATTTTATTTCTTATTTATCCAATACATGATAATCGAATATGAAACTTGAGATTTGAAATGTTTCGTGCGTTTGTATACCACTCCTGGGGATTTTTCCTTGGTTTTCCAGTCTAATATTGTTTTTTACATGATTTTTCCATTCAGGACAAGTCAGAGGTTGTCTCTTAGAGAATTCAAATGAACTTTCGAAGCTTCCGGTGGGATGAAACTTTTGAGAGTTCATTCAACAATTTATTCAACTGATTTGACAAAAATCGTGTGTCAGACAGCAGAAAAGGGTAAGGCTGGCGTCCCATGGACGGAAAAAGTGACGGAAAGCGAATTGCGGCACCAATAGATTTTCAGATTTTTTAGTGACTGTTGGATGCAACCAGATAAAACTAGGCATACTTGAAAAGTATTGGTACCGCAATTCGCTTTCCGTCACTTTTCCGTCCATGGGACGCCAGCCTAAGATCCCACAGAACACTACAGTTCCAGAAGAATTCATAAAGAATTCTCATTTAACTGGTTGTGTTCTTTATGAATTCTTTGAGAATTCTCCTGGGACTGTGGTACTGTGAGGGATGGGTTCATAATGAATACTTTTAAGACCATGAAAATGCGTGAAGAATTGTGTGTAAATTCATCAGAGTTCTTAACAGTACTCGGGAGTTTTTGAAAACCTTTCAAGGACGTCCGAACATGTTGAGAACATCCTTCTATAAAACCCTGCTGAAAATGCCAGGCAGATTTGAATGCCAGGCTTTGAACGGTTTTTGTCCCAGGAAATCCGGTCAAAAACTGACAGAATTTCTACCTCGGTTTGTTCGGAATCACCAAAACCTGACCAAATTTTTTCTGTCAGTTTTTGACAGGATATTCCATGTAGGGATGCACCGGATATCCGGCCCTGATCCGGTATCCGGCCTCATTTTCCGATCCGGCTGGATCGCCGGATCGGACACATATCCGGCCGGATACTGAATAAAATTTCTACAAAATTCATATTATCCCAAAGGATGAATCCCTTATTTAATATTATTGAAATATTGTTCAAATGATATTCAGTGGAACGTTTCAGTTTTCCCTAATTAAAGGAATCTGTTGAATCTTGCCATATCTGATTGAATCTTGTACAGGGAGTAAAAAAGTCAGTGTCTGTTCCAACGGGAAGATTTTTGAAATTTTGTTGTAGTTCGCAGTATTGTAACCCCTCTGATGCATGATAAAAAAACATCAGAACTCGTTATCCACTGAATCAATGAGAGCAATGTTTCAAAATTTTGAAAATAATGACAGAATACCAAAAATCTACCGTTGGAACCAACACGGACTTTCTTCACTCACTGTACAATGATCTGGTTATAGCCGATTTGGAAAGTTTCAATAAGATTTAATGAGATTTAGTGCACGGAGAAAATATAATAGCGATTACTTTATTAGGCACGAACGGCCCGTGTTGGAAAAAATTATGAGTTCGCTCTTGTTTTGGATGCCATGGTATGCGTCAATAATATATCCATTATGTTGGAGCGAAATGATTTCTCATAATGCATCCATGCACGGAAAGAACTCTGAAGCTACCGTAGTATGTGAGCCTGTCGCGCTATAGTAGCTTGGCTGCCCACATACGAGCGTAGTGCCGCTGTGTACCAAAGTTGATTCGACAGTCAGCCAATTTGGTATGACGAAGCGCCGAACTGAATTTGCTCCTGAGCCATACCATCGTGGTATTACACGGGAGCAAATTCAGTTCGGCGCTTCGTCATACCACATTGACTGACTGTCGAATCAACTTTGGTACACAGCGGCACTACGCTCGTATGTGGGCAGCCAAGCTACTATAGTGCGACGGGCTCACATACTACGGTAGCTTCAGAGTTCTTTCCGTGTGATATCATAAATGTAACACTATCATTAGCTCTTGTTTCAAATGCCACATCGCGCATCGATATTTCATCAATGATTGAGGAACATAATGCTCGCATAGATTGTCCCCAACAACGGTGTTTGATACAGAAACACCTTGGTACCATCATGCCAACATTTTTTTTCTTTGCCATGGGTCCAAAAATTTGTTGAATCATGTTAAATCTTATCGATCGATATCAGGTCGATGGTAGGGGGTAAATTCGTCGAATAGACATAATTTGACAATCGCTAGTAATTTCTAGTGATTACTGAAAAGTGACTATCGATTGTCAAATCATGTCTATTCGGCGAAACAGAGCTGCCAGATGAGCGCCGACGCTGAGGGGAAATGTACCCCCACCATCACCTCATATATGTATGTAAAGAGAATGTACTCTCTTTGAATTTCGCGCGCCTAGTATGCTTTACACACTCTTATATCGACACCGGCTGGAAATCTCGTCAGATGTCAATATCAAAGATTGATGAGCCAGAAGCATTTAGGATAATAGATACGAGAATCAATAGAAAGACATAAGAGATACCAGAGAGAAGAAGCGCGAGGTGATTGAACGAAGTGATATAATTATAATCAATAATAATAACTAGTAGAGTAAGACGTGAAAGAGAGACGAATAATAAACTTTAATTGTCGTTTCTCTTATTTGCAGGTCAGTGTTGCGATATTCCCCAATGTGGGAAATCGCAGCTTGGTCACGTGACTACATTTTGCACCAACACATGTGAGCACTCTTATCGGTGAACCGCTCACCTACAAGAATGCTCGCGTGTGTTAGTACGAAACCTAGTCACGTGACTGAGCTGCGATTTCCCACATAGGGGAATATCGCAACACTGCTTGCAGGTGAACTAAAGATTTTGTAGATATTGTAAATACTATCGTTATATTATATTGAATTCTCTTATTTGCAGGAACAAAATTTGGTTTATTTATTTAATTCTCCTAAGATTGCCTTGTCTTACAAAACGACAATTAGGATTTATTATTCGTCTCTCTTTCACGTCTTACTCTACTAGTTATTATTATTGATTATAATTATATCACTTCGTTCAATCACCTCGCACTTCTTCTCTCTGGTATCTCTTATGTCTTTCTATTGATTCTTGTATCTATTATCCTAAATGCTTCTGGCTCATCAATCTTTGATATTGACATCTGACGAGACCTCCAGCCGGTGTCGATATAAGAGTGTGTAAAGCATACTAGGCACGCGAAATTCAAAGAGAGTACATTCTCTTTACATGTATGTGTTGTGAGTGTTACTTACCAATACTTACGACTATTATATACATGACGTGATGGTAGGGGTACTCTTCCCCTGAGCGTCGGAGCTCATCTGGCAGCTCTGCGGCGAAATGTTCATTCGGCAAATTCAGCCTCTACCCAGGTCGATGTTATATCGTCATACGATGTAACAATATCGATGTTCATCGATTTCATAGCTATCGATGTTTAGTGAACACTAGGTTACGGCTGGGTAGACCTCCAATAGCCCGACCGCCCGTTGGTCCGAAGTGCCGTTGTCCCGACTTTTAATATCCCGACTGAAGAAAACTCCGACTTATGATGCATCTTCAAGTTATCATTGCTATAAGATTGAGAAGGAGGCAGAGATAAATGAGATTTGAGAATGCTCCATGAGTCGGAGTTTTCTTCGGTCGGGATATCAAAAGTCGGGACAACAGCACTTCGGACCAACGGGCGGTCGGGCTATTGGAGGTCTACCTTACGGCCGAGAGAATGTAAATATTCGCAAAACCGTATCTATAATCATTGAACCTCTGCGCTCTCTAGTGGTGAACTATAAAATTTTTTGAATCAAATGAATATATTATTTCAATAGAGCAAGACCAACATTTTAATTCACTTCAATAATGCTTTGTTCAACGGGAACAACAATCCTTCAACTGAAATAAATTTTTGATATATAATAAATCTGGGATGAAAATGGTTTTTCACAAAAGTGCCTAAGGTACACGTACACGTGCGATTCTTTGGAAATCAGCCCCAAACTCTTGCGACTCGTAAAGTATATTCCTGCAGAAGGTAGCTCTTCAGAGGTAGCATTTGGCCCCCTGTTTTTTCGATAAATACAATCCGGCAGGACGGCAATTGCCCGACTGCTCATTTGTCCGAATATTCATTTACCGGAAAATTTCAAGTTTTACATTTTCAGTGCAACAATTATCCCCCCCCCCCCCCTTCGTTCAACTTGAGAATTGGAAAGAGATGTTTGATAGAATTTGGGCAAATGGAGTTTGAGCGAATGAATGTTCGGGAATGCACAGTCGAGGATGTGATGCCTTACTCGTGATAAAAAATTCCGGGAGTTCGAGATGGTATAGTCTTTTAGAGTATTCCCTAGATACAAAACGAGGTCCAACCAGGTTCTTCAATAACACATTGTATTCATTATGAGCTCTTTTACAATTCTTGTGCTGTCTGGGTCTATAATATAGAAACTAGGACAGCAGCGTTAGGATTACTATAAATTAACTGTCACGTATGAATTTGTTAGGAATGATTGGAAAGAATGAAAGAACTAAACGAGTTATGATCCATAACTATACGAGTTATATCCAATCCTTTATCACGAATAAGAACTGATTGATAAGAACTATGACTTGTTCTGAGTATAGGAAATTAGTATATTCAGAGAAACGAGATTGTTGATATACATTCCAAATTTTCTTCAATTTTTCTTAATCAATACGAAAAAACGTTCAATATCCAGCCACCGGATATTTGGCCGGATTACCTGGCAATTGCGATTCGGCCGGATTATCCGGTATCCGGCAACGATCGTGAGGCCGGATATCCGGTATCCGGCAAAAACCTGATCCGGTGCATCCCTAAATTCCATGTTTAGTGATGCCGGACGGAACCAGGAAATTTCGTCAGTTTTTGACCGGATTCCCTGGGACAAAAACCGTTCAAAGCCTGAGAACTATTTCTTGTCTGGATCTGCCTTGCATTTTCAGCAGGAAACGTTTTTGAAACGTTCAAGGACTTCAGTGCTCCCATACAGCACCACAAATCTCACTAATGTCTCAATTACATTTCGATCTTTCACCTTCATTACATTTCGGTATACTTTCACAGAAATATGTCAAAAATCTGTCAATTGAAATGTTATCTATTTGCAATGTCTCAGATATATTACGAGACAAACATTACAATGAAATATTTCATAAATATTCTTGGAATATTGCAGAAATAATTCAGGAATATTGCATTGAAATGTAAGATTAACGGACATTGCAATATTTCTGGAGACTTTGAAACCTCGGTGCCCCAAGAGAACACAAACCTCCAAGAACGTCCAATAGACGTACTGGACGTCCAATAGACGTTCAAGTACCTCCGTTGGACGTATTTGGAGGTTTGTGTTCTCTTGGGGTGTGACATACAGCAATGTCATAGAAATATTTCAATGTTTCAGATGTTAGATTTCTGCAATCTTGATGGAATCTTCGGTGCTGTGTGGGGTGTTAACAACTATGCTGTTGTGTCACAAGGTTAAGAATTGACGTTCTACTAAACCCAGATAACACGCTCTCAGAAAGCGACGCATCTGGATCAACTTCTGCATGCACATTGCATGCGAGCCTAGGTGGGAGTTTCAAAATGCTATCTGGGGCACGTTCCTTTATCGTTACTCGGAGAACGTAGCGAAATGCATTACTATTGGACCATTTTTGGAGGAAAAGAGCTTCGTATAGTGAAACACGTGAGCAACTTCACAACCCCCCACATTTTCTTACCGTCCTCGGAAAGCTCGGGGAAAAAACTGTGGACAGTTGTGGAGTTGCTCACGTATTTCACTATACAATACTCCTTTTCTCCAAAAATGGTCCAATAGTAATGAATTTCACTGCGTTTACCGAGTAACGATAAGGGAACGTACCCCTGGGAAGGTTCATGACAGTAATTTACATATGAAATACACATGATGTGGGTTGCGCGTAGTAAATTACCCTGACGGCGAAAGTTGCAGTGCAACTGTTGCTTCAGTGTTACTCCACAAGTTTGTGTTTCGTTGTTGGAGGATTGTTTGATCTCACGTGTCATAGCTCCATCCCAAACAGACACGAATTCTAAAATTTAGAATTTAGAATTCTAAAAGATATCTTCCAAAAGTACAAGAAGTCTTGAAGAATTCGTATTCGAAAAGATGTCTTATGCAACATGAATAGATTTCTAAAAGATGCCTCGGAGACTCCTCTGAAGTATCTTCAAGAAGAAATTAAGAAATCTAGAAGAGTTCTTCAAGATTTCTTAAAGATGTCTTGCAAAATTCATAAAAATGTCTTGAAAGAAGCTTGAATTTATTCACGAAAAAAAATTCTAGCCTCTTCTTCTTCCTTCCCCCCCCCCTCCTCCTCCTCCTCCCTCTCCCCCTCCCCCCATATTTGTCTTTGTCACTCTCGCACCCCTATGAAGTTGACTTTATCTCACTCCTTGAGGTTGCGGGACTCGAAGCCGCGCATCTTACGATGTACTTACGCTTCAGTGACCTGAGCTATAGAGACAGTTTGGTTTTGATACTTATGATTGTCAATATAACACAGTGAAATCGTGTTAGTGGTGTACATTTTCAGAGTAAAAGCGATCTTTTGAAAAAACTGTTATTATATAAACAAATGTCAGATAAGTTGGTCGTGGATACCACAGATTCTTCCTAAATTATTTCTATCCCAATTCCCACATAGCACAGAATGTCTCAATGCCATTGCCAGAATATTATATTTGAAATATGCAATATTCTGGCAAACATCTCAATGATATTTCCAGAATGTCTACAGAATGTCTTATGTCACCATCTTTGTGACATTCTGGAGACATTCTGAAATATTGCTGAGATCATCTCAGGGATATTTTATACAGGAAAACATCTCAAAATTACGTGTATTAACAATGGTATAAAATACCGCTTTCGGTGACAAAAAAATTTCTCCAGAGTGAATCCTCTACGAATGTTGTATAGAATATGATATGGATGGCTTTGTGAGAGGAATACACATTGAAAGTCGATTATTAGGAAAGTTTCCTCAGTGAGGATCGAACCCCAGGTCTCCGGGTCATAAACAAGGCTTTTATCACCTCAGCTAAACACTGAGATGACTTCAATGCCCTTAAAGTGTCACTCTTCGTCATCATAATGATGTGTTTCTGATAAATTCTTTTCCGTGGGATATAGACCAATCAATTCAGAATTATCTGAAACTGAAATTGAATAGGTCGTGGGAGAGAGGTTTCTTTCGCCCTCGACTTGTAAATTTTACCAAGTACCAGGTCTGATGAATAAAAATTCTAACTGCCACATAAAATATTGCTACTGAAATATTCTCAGAATATTTCATTTGCGACAAACATGAAATATCCCTCATCATAGATTCCCAGAACATTGCAGAATGTCATATGTGCGATATTTCAATTGCAAGATTCTCAGACTATAAGTAATGAAATATTCTATTCGCAATATCTATGGAATCTCGTCTAAATATTCAACATAGATTGTTTTGAGTGAGATATTTGTGATATTCTAAGAATATTACCGAGCAAGCTTGGATTGCTGCTCATCGCCACCATCAACAAGTGGTATTTTGATAAGTGCTTGAACAGAAATTGAACGAAGTTCAAGCACAAATTATTCAGAATTCCAACGAGCAAGCTAGGATTGCTCACCATCTTCTACATCTACAAGCTGCATTTCGAACGTGGAGTGCTTGAACAGTATTTGAACGAAGTTCAAGCACAAATTTTTCAAATAGAAAAATTTTGTCCAACCGACCAAATAACAAGTCAAGCACGGGCTGCTTCGACTACGCGGAAGGAACCATTGGGACTATACTTTTCATCCCAACAACCGGCGGTGACTGCGATCCTGTGCTACAAACAGCCAGGATCACTAGCAGTTTCAACAAATTACAACAGAACGTGAAGCGAGTTGCTAAGGCACTCGCGGGGTTTATAAAAAGTAAGTGTTTTACACTATTTGGGTGGGTGAAAAACCTAAGTTTCTTTACCTCAATGGTAACATTGAAATTTCGCTGAAACCTTGAGTTTTTAGAATCCAATTTAAATTCAATCCTCGTGGATTCAAGCCACATATTTGAATATGAATTTTTTTTTTCTTTTCTCAACTTTCGCTCAACAAATGAAATCAGAAACTTTTTTTTATTTTTAAATCAAAATTTCTATAGATTCAAGTTTCATACTTGAATACAAACAAAAATTTGTGAATCTTTCTTTTAATTCGTTTTTACTCTCTCTTTTTCTCCGTTTATTCGAATATCGGTTATCTCTCTCTTTTATTCTCATATTCAGAAGTAGTAAAGAATTATATTTTAACAAATTCTCTTCTTCTGTTCCTCTTTCAGTGGAAACCAAGATATATGATAGGATAAAATATCTGAAAGACAGAATCCGGGGAACAAAGAACAGGATAAAAACTCATCATAGGGACGTTAGGGAAAATAGAATTCCACCCGCAGGAAGGAAGAGAAAACGTTTCCTCAATAATCTGAGCACCTATGAGGAACCCCTAATGAAATTTAATGAAGAATTAAATAATTTGAAATTATATTTAGCTTCATTGAAAATAAGAGGGGATTTATTTGTAGAAGGAGAAGATTGGGACGTTCAACCTCTTCCTCCACGCAAGGAATTATATGAATCTAGTTCCTGCTCACAATGTAAATCATAAAAATTGATCTTTATAATAAATTTCAAATTTGTAATCATAAATATTAATATCAATATACAAAGTTCAATACTAAACCTCATTGTAATCAAAAGTCATAATAAATTAAATCTTGTAACTATATTTCAAACGAGTCAAACAGTTTCATTGAAGTATCCTTTCCCCAGTCCTTGTTTAGTCTAACTAACTGAAGTGGGGTAACAAAGGGGTTGTCAAACTTGATTTGGCAATTCCTAATAACTGCTGTCTTTTTCAGATAACCTATATGAAAGGTTTTGACGTAACAATAGAATGTGATGACAGCAAAACTTCAAATGTGAGTATAACAACCATGAGATACCCAGACAGATTAAAATCTGTCGATATCGTTTTGATATTGAATTGATATCAGACGTATCAAAATCGTATAGCAATTCAATAAAACTGAATCCGTTCCGCGTGTCACTGGAATTAATTATACAGAATTATTTTTTTTGGTCAACTTATATCATAAAACACATTTTGAAATGATGTAAAGTGTACCACGATGTGTTGTGAATTTATTATACAATTTTTTATTCCTTTTTTCTTTTTATTTTGAGAGAATGTACTTATTTTACTTTGAAAAATTTGATTTATCAATTTATCTCAATATCATGTAGATACTATTGTTCACACTACGATGTTTGCAGAAAAGGTAGTTATATTGATTTCATGCGCGTGAAATGCATATCATTCAAATGGTCCAATCAAATTCATCGTAGAAGAAGAGGTTGTCCACGCACGGCGCGATCTCTGTCTATCAAATTTTAACCGGACTATACTATAGGAAAAGTGGTAAGTGCGTATTCCAGTATGATATGGAGTTCAATGGTGGGAAGCTTTCTGTTTTGTTCATATTAATGACCTATAGTCGCATCTATTCTTGAAGAGGGATAGCATCCCACTCGAAATTCAAAATCTCACCGAACTATACTATAGAAAACATGAGAAGTGTGCCTTCCAGTATGATATAGAGTTCAATCTTAGAGCATATATATATGGAGTGCTGATCCAGCCCGTTCGCCTGATGCCAACATGTTTCCGATATATTCCTCGATTGCGCAGGTGCGAAGTTTCCGATCTTTCACGAAATCTTCCGATACCTACCGAAGTATAAAAATATATATATGTATGTAAGTTTTGAAATTAATCGTGAGTTATGAGGTTATAAAAAACTAAATAACGATACAGAATTTATACGATAATGCAAAAGAGACGCAATGTTTATTGTACATACCGCAAGATTATGTTTGAAAATAAGATTACATCACGAAGCACGACGTGTTAATGACAAAACAACAAAGGAATTTATTCGACATAAATTTACAAAACTAGTATTATTTAAAAACCAATAAATTGAAATATGATTAGGGAATTGATTTTACTTTTCGAAATAACTTGCATGAAATCCTGGAATCCTTTATCAATCGATTCTATGAGAGAATTACTTTATTCAAAATTCTTATGCTTTTCATGAATTAATATTTTTAATTTACTAAAAACCAACTTTGTCAACCAAAAACCAAATCTGTCAAAGAAATAAATACATATATATGCTCTAAGGATGCGACTGTTTACAGTCGCGCGACTTCACCCAAAATTTTTTGTATTTTTCTTTTCGTTTTATTCATTTTTTCTTTTTATTATATACCCTTGGAACTTAAATTTTATACTTTCAATGTGGGTGCAATGTATATGAATTTCATGTTCGATGTGAAATTCACATACATTGCAAACCCTACGAAAAATTCACATCAAGCACGGATGAAAATCTTATCTGCTAATTATGCGTTTCTTTTATCGTACTTGACAACAAATACACATGAAGATGATATGTGTTTGATTGCAGATATTCATAATTTCAAATATCTTTGTTTATACATATTGTGAATTACGATAAAAGGAACGCACGGTGAAGAAATGAGATTTTTATTCATTTTTTAATGTGAATTTTCCGTGGGAATGCAGAACGCATAAAATTCTGAAATATAATAAGGGTGTAAACAAACGAAAAGGAAAATAAGAAGTTTTCTATTTCCTAAATTCATCATTGATTTTTGTGCTATCCAAGATTCATTTATTTTCTTTTAATCATATTTGGGGATATTATAATTGTTTTAGTGTACATCGTGTCGTTACAAGTGTCAAAATTGAGTGGAAAAAATATTGAATCAAAAACAATAAACTAATCAAAGCCCCTCGAATAAGAGTGGAAAATACATGACTGAACTACATAAAAACTATACAATTAAAGAGTGACGTGGAAACTAGTGTTATTCTGGGGCATGTGAATCAAAAACATATTATAAAGTGATACATTTTTGCATAAAGTGTCGGATTGATGATAAATTAAAAAAAACGATGGCAAATTTTATGATGAGTGGTAGAGTGATTGATTTTTGTGCATATAAACAATGCCATAATGGCAAACATGATAATCATCACTTGTTCAGATTACCTAAGCCAGAAGATCCCAGATTCCAAATGTGGATGACCAGCATAGGTTTGCATTTCTTCATGAGTTATAACTTACATAATTATGTTTACGTGATATCACACCTTCGTATTCACAAAAGAATTGAATTTATTGCAATGCCGTTCCTGTGAATTCCAACAGATTAAATTCACCTCAAATCAATTCTTTGATATTGCAGGAGAAACTATGAAAACAGAGAAAATTTCCAAGTACCCAGTGAACACCATATGTAAATGTTACATAACACAGAAATCACAAGTAACGTAACTCTGTTACGTATATGTGATGTAACAATTATATAATATTTAATGCTTATATTTCGTAGCAATTTGTTACTTGTATGTTATGTATCAGTTACGTAAGCAAGTGACTTCAAGAAACCATAACTTGCCATTTTTATGTTATGCATTAGTTAGGGGAGTGTCGGATAAGTTGGGGAATGTCAAACTATTTCTGTATAGTTGGGTGTTCAGAAGACTTTTTTTTTCACGTACATATCTAGTGAATATCGGGAGTAACCTATTACTATATTTTTCATAGCTAATCCAAGTAGCAACGCGCTTTCAAAGCGCTTCAACATGCTGTGTTGTCACCTGGGTGCGTGGTAGTTACATCAATGTCACGTTCAGTATTTGCTGGGATGTCATCACGAAAGAATTCGACTTTTCATGTGATGATTGTATGATTCTTCAGTACTGACATGAAATCGCCATCACGTTCCACTTATGCACTGCTCACGTAAAAAATCTTCTCATCTACGTAACTGTGACGTAACATTGTTCCCAACATAGTTAAGTAACTGAGTAGGAAATTGTCAGTCACATGTGACTCACATGTGACTCCCAAGTTACGTGACTGGATACTTAACGTTATGTAACTTTGATGTAACATTTACGTAACTGTGCTTACTGGGTGATCATTTTAATTTGTTTCAAAAGATTTTCATGCACCGTGAAAAATTCCTCACATATCACAAAGTTTACAAAGAATTCTTCAAGAAGTTCATTTGAACTCTGAAGTTCTCCAAGATTCGATCAAGAATTTCATCGACAAACTGTGGGCTATATACCCAGCGAAAAATCTTGAATTGAGAAGAATAGAACCTATTCACTAGAACCTCACCTATTCTATAGTGAAATCTTATTCCAGATCTGCTATTCAACTCTAATTTTCTAATGCCAAATTCAGAATACAATTACTATATTGTGAATTAATGGTGTTGACGATATTGATTTCACAATTTTCAATTTCATTGCAAGACTTCAAAAAAGAATAGCAACTGAATCCCGGACACAGAATTGAGACCCGAATATTTCTATTCCTTTGGTAAAAAATTCGAATTGAAAAGGAGTAAAGATAGGATTTGACTATGCTTTTCCAATTCTTTTATATCCCAGATTTTTCCTGGGCAAATTCCCTCATGTTGTGGGACATTTCCCCCAGAGATTCAGAGTAATTCAGAGAGAGAGACAGGCTTATCAGACAGTCATGAATTAGTAGACCTCCGTTGTTTCGAAGGTCCGTCAGCCCGAATTTTCATAATTCGTTGAAAACCAATATTTTCCTGTAATTTCCCTGGAAACTACTAGTTTTCAACCGATAAGCAAATTTCGGGCCAACGGACCTTCGGGACAACGGAGGTCTGCCCATGAATTGTGAATCTTCCTACGTTTCTCCAACTTTCATCATATTCTTCTATGTCCCTTCCAATTCTTCCGACAGATTCGAAAATTTCTTCGGAATCCCTTAGAAGGAACGGGTCCCTTCGGGATCCCTCATATAGAAGGCCCTAGTGAAAATTTCCGCAAGCCAGACGCAAATGTTGGGATAAATGCAGCGTAAGCTGTTCCAATTTTCGCCACTTTCGCGCTTACGTACTGTTTCGTTTTCTTTTCGTCGCTTTATACCCTTCTCATCATCCCATTTTCAGTAGAGGTTCATGTAGTTCCAAATAGCACGAGAATCATGGAAGAGTCCTACATAAATATCTTGTATTCATTATGAGCTCTTTTATAACTTTTGTGCTATCTGGGTTCACATTTCAAAAATTCATATCAACTCGTCCGAATCTTTCGGAGTTCTGTCTGAATTTTTATAACATTCTCTGAATCCGTTCGAGTTTCATTTACATGAGTATCAAAATCTTTCTTCGAATTTTTATGTATCCTTCAATTCCTATGAATTTTCCTAAATGTGCCTGAATCTTCCCGAATTCAATTGATTTACATACCAAAATTTTCCATTGAATTCGTCTGAATCTCTTCAATCAATCAGAATTGTATTTATTCACATTTCAAAACATGCCCTCGATCGTGTCTAAATCTTTCTGGATTCCTCTGGTTTCTTCTGAATCAGTCGCACTAAAGTTCCACAATTGTCAGGAAGATCCTGAGGGCTTCGAGATATCTCTGAATTACTTACAATATCTGAGAATTTTCGATGATGACTCACTTGTCATCAAAATGTTTACACAAAAAAAAATTTGTCTTGATTCCATACCCATTGTGCCGAATAAACGAAAAGGATATTCTTGTCACAAGTGAATTTTCTCTGGATCAAGGAGATATTGTTTTAGTTCAAATTTTCCTCCCATTGATACAATATTCTTTCAGTTCGATGCAACTTAAGTTGGAACAAGAAGAATATTCCCCAGTAAGAAAAAAGATCATACATGATGTTCAAGAACACACTCTGCTCCTACTAAGAGGATACCAGCGGCGTGACAGTAGCCAAATCTTTTCTGACAAATTATGCACGAATAAGGCAATGTATTCAAAATATCGCTCTGTACAGACCACCTTTATTGATTGAAGAAGGTCTGTACAGAGCGATATTTTAATTACATTGCTTCATTTCCACATAATTTGTCAGAAAAAATTTGGCTAGTGTCACGGCGCTGGTATCCACTTGAACGTAGATTCCTGTGATAAAAATGAACACTTTTTTCTATACAATTTTCCAATCTGAGCCTTAGTTTCAGATTTGCCTGCAACCAATCAGGTGGAGGCTACATGAGTATACTGTTCAATAATTGGAATGGCCGGTGTATTTGCCGACTTAATGGTCGCATTATTTTGTTTGTGACTCAAGAAACTTAGCCTCGAATCAAAAAATCGTAACGAAAAAAATGTGTTTATTTTTGTCTCAGGAATTCACCCTCAAAAGGGGCGGAGTGTTTTCTGGGACACCCTGTACATGCGCTATCAGGCTGCTTTTTTGGCGACTACTTTTTTGCCTTCGTTCCCATCGTGAAATTTTGTTGGAAATACCCAAAAAATTATTCCCTGAAAATTTGAGCTTTTAATATTGATATTGAGTACTCGACCAAGGCGTGTAAAGATTTCCCATATGAAATACTCGTAAAATTTCATTCTTTTTCTTCAAATTCTCACAGCTCAGTGGCTTCTTATGGTATCATATTATGTGGTATTATTTAGTAAAATACAGAAGTTCAATTCACTGATCATTAGGCTTACCGATGTTCAGTCAAAAAAATTTCAAAGTATATGCTAGAATTTTGAAGAATTTGGTTGTATTGTGACAAATTTTGATCCATATTTTCATGAAAATTGGAGCTAGTTATTTGATGAATTATTCGGTATGAATCTTTGTTAATATCGAGAATCATGATCAATTGCAATCCATGCCCTCCAGGAGTACGTCATAATTTTTTCTCAAATGGCACGTCACAATCACTTCACAAATGGCACGTCACAATCTCTCCACAAATGGGACGTCACAATCTCTCCTTGAATGGCACGTCACAATCTCTCCTTGAATGGCACGTCACATTCTCTTACATATAAATATTTTTTCATGTAAGCATTACTACCGAATTATTTGGTACAATAAGAGGTCTTTTTAATGAATTATTTATAAATTCAATCAACCGTATCAATTCGCTTCCCTCATGAGTAAACATGTACTGATTCAATTATAGTTTCATATGTAAGATACACTTGTACTGTGTGAGATCCAATCGAAATCATCAATGAAGGTTCTTTCTCCTGCATACATATATCTATCAATCATAAACCTCGCTTCATTAGAATTATTAGTGAGGAAAGTCCGGAAATCTTGGATTTGGCAACTCTGACTCTATTGCCAATGAAGCCATTTTCAAAAATTTTGTTAAACTCAACTTTTATCAATACACGATTCATTTCAAAGAATTCTAATACTCTGATGGTATTCGATTTGTAATTTAGGAAACGAAAATCTGGCGACCATCAACACTGCGTCAATGCGGAGTTTGTAAGATACATTTCACCGCGGACAGTTTCATGCCCAACAATAAATTGAAAAGATTTGCAGTGCCAATGCCATACAGTGCCGAAAGTACGAATGAACATGAGATCTCCAGTTCATCAACCGTTAGTATCGAATTTGCAGACGAGACAGTGGATACAATAATGGAAATAGATGTATCCTCTCAGATAACACCGATCGCTAAGTCAACATCAATGTCGAAGAATGTATGTGTTACTCCGGAAAAGAATATTAGGAAGTATGATTGTCCAAAACTGTCGTGCGAAGAAGATGATGATACCGCACTGGAGTGGATAAATATTGAGCCACCAAGAACTGATCGCAAAACTAATCAGACGCATAAGACCCCCGTGGAAGACCTTGAAAGTAAATATCTGAAATTACAGAAAGAAGCTGCGTCCTTAAGGAAACAAAATCAAACTATGCGAACAAAAATCCGACGTCTGAGACAAACGATAAGACAAACAACGGCAAAATGCAAGTGCAAGATCAGTCATGATAGGAGAGCTGACATCTACCTTTTCCTAGATCATCACAAATGCAGCAAACCAGTAGCTAGAACTATGGTTAAATTACAATTGCATAAGAATAACACACCCTACACGACAGAGGAAAAAGATCTCATGAAACAATTATATTATTATTCTGCTGCTGCATTTTCAAGGTTACGGAAAGCAGGATGCCAATTTCCAAACGAAAGTACAGTGCGCTTATGGGTATCAGAATTCGATATTACCCCCGGATTCTGTGATTTCATCTTTGAAAAGTTACACGAAAAATTTTTGAATCTGTCAGATGTTGAAAAATACTGTACATTGAAGTGGGAAGAAATGAGCATCAAAAGTTTTGAAGAGTATTCTCAAAAATTGAACTGCATTGAAGGTTTAGTTGATTTCAGACCTCTTGGAAGATATGACGAAGGAGCTAAACATGTATTTGTATTTTGTTTAGATAGCTTGAACTTGGAAAATCCTTGGCGTCAACCTATTGCTCATTTTCTGAGTGGCTCTTGTATAGATGCTGAGAAAATTACGCTCGTCGTGAAAATCTGTCTGGATAAGTTACAAAGCATTGGGGCCCATGTAAAATTAATAACCTGCGATCAAGCGACAACGAATCAAAGTGTATTCTCGTCAAAACATTTGAATGTCTCTGAAGGAGATGCATCTTTTATTTACAACGGCGAAAAATATTATGCATTATTTGATTTTCCTCATGTCATCAAACAATTAATGAGCCTTCTTCGAACACACTACATTTCATATCATGACAATCGGCCGGTAGCAGTATATGATGATTTCGTTGAAACATGGAAATATGATAATGCTCATTCGTCATCTAATTTACTTGCACTTATATCGAAAGCTCATATCCATCCAAATAATTTCGAAGCGATGAACGTGGAGCGAACTTTTCAGATGCTGAGTCATACCTTTGCTTATGCAATACGACTTGCTGGAGAAGACAGTGAAGGTCTAAAAAGTGACACGTGGAAGGCAACAGCAGAATTTGCTGAACGTCTGAACCTTGCAATCGACGGAAGCAATGCGTATAGGAAATTATCAAAAAATCCTGCTAAACGTCCATTATCTTCCCGAAATCCAAACATTGAAGAGACTTTACAAACATTTGCAGAATGGTCAGTCGCCTTACATATGATGGAGAAATCGAGAAATGCAGTTAAACGAATGAAACTGCCGTGTCTCAAAGCACTAACACTTACCTCACGAGCAATAATCAATGTTTACAAATCTATCAAAGAAATACACAATAGTTTTGAGCTTGCTGCAGGTCTATGTAATCAAGATTCAGTTGAACACCTTTTCTCCAAACTACGGCAAAGAGGGGGACACAATCCAAATCCAACGGCAAGGATGGTGCGTCTATCTCTCCGACATATTCTTTCTACGGGGGACATTTATTACTGTGAAAAGGCTAATGTTCAATGTGATGAAGCAAAATCTCTAATTGCACCAGGCACTGAAGTTTCTAAAGCTTTCAAAAGATTGAATGAAACGATAAATTTTGTACAGCATGAAAACCTTGAAGAAGAACAAATGTTTCAAAAAGAAGAAAACTATGCTACGCGAGTAGTTGACACGATTTGCGAGAGTGACGATAAAACCAACCATGAAATATCTACTTATGAAGACAATGCAATTACCTATTTTGCCGGATATATAGCTCATCAGATGCATGTGAAAATTAAATGCCTGCAATGCCGTGATGTGATGATAAAAACACCCATGGAAGACTCGAGCCCCAACGAACTGTACATTGAATATCGAGAATACGAAAATATGGATCCAGATGCGCCACAAGTTACAAAGCTCGTTAGACCAACCGATAAATTCAATGAAATTGTGATGTTCAATTAATGAAATTTTCCAACTGTTGTAAATCATTCTGGGCATCAAATACAATCATGGACGACTTAACGGAAGAATTGAAACGTGCCACCAATGGAATATGTGAGGAATGGTTTGATTTAAATCATCCTTGTTACGAACATCGGTTATCAGCGCTGAAATTCCTAATCAGAGTCAAGCTATTCGCTCAAACGAGATTCAACAACAGGAACACCGATACAGACAATTCTAAGAAGCACGGAAAACGACAAAAGCTTCAAAAAATAATCAATTCATGACTTGTGAATCTTTGCAAATCTGTTGAGAAAGTACGAGGACGGAGGGATGCTCATGATTTGTTGGGTCAGTTTAAGATTTTAATAAATAATATCAACATTTCACCTCCTCATAGTGAACTATACACAATTGGAAATGGCTTCCAGAATTAGTCGAAAAATTGTTGTTGAGATTTGCCCGTTTCTGGTCCTGGAAATGTGGCAACACCTGATCAAATTTCTAACCGGTTTCATCCGGAATTATTCAATTGAAACATCCTGTCCAAAACCGATAACAAATTTTGGGACGGTTGTATTTGGATCCACAACTGTGATATCTTGTGGTCAAAAACTGATGGAACCTATCCTGCCACGTTTTAACAGGATATTATAATTTGGTAATTTCGGAAAAGATGCGGTCAAACGTTTGTCTGCTTCCGACCAAATTTTCAGAGACAAAAAAAATGAAATCAAATCTAGTTTCTGGAACTATTGCTATCCGGGCTCAACTTCTGAATACAGGTTCCCGGGGTGTTTGACCCGGGGTGTCTGGGGCGTGAACTATGAGATTCTATTGGTCCATTCCACACCTCTGACGCCCTGAATTCAGCACTTTGGGGAACTCTCATATTTGTAACCTGGTTAAGAAATCCGATTCATCCTGATGGACATGCAAACTCCTCATTGGAAGTGATGATCAATGGCTTTTGAATCGGAATTTCGCACATTTGATAGAAAAAAATCCAATTGGATAGGATTTTTTAACTACGGCTATACATGTGCACGTATATCTATAAATATATAATACAGTGAAATATCATTTTCTTATCGTTTTCAGAAAACATAGTACCTGATTGTGAGACGCAAGGGGACTCACATTAAGAAAACACCCCGTTGGGAACATTCATCTGCTACGTCCACGTCGTTGTTCCTGGGTTACGCCAAAAGCAGATTATTGATCATCGATTAATCAAATTTTTGAATACACAAGACTCCCCAGGTGGAAAAATGTTATGGAATTCTATTCAGGATTTGGTTCTATACAAATTTTACACCATGAATGTAACATAAAACATAATTCAGTGAGAATGGTGGTGTAGACCCAAATCCTCATGAAAATTCTACAAAACTTTTTCACATTGGTATTGACGTGTTGCTCACTCAGAAGATGGTCTATTCAAATTGAGACATTTGAATATTTGGAAAACTACGAAATTTCGGAAGTGATTTCTAGATAGGAATTTCATATCGGACTTGATAGTATGTGAATATTCGGGTGCTACTCGGATCTTTTTGAAAAATATTCCATAATCCAGATATTCAAGTGCATCATTCGACTAGACCAGATTTTTTATACCTAAATCATTTCACAATTATACACACAAAATAGACAGTCATTGGTATAAGAAATGTTATACCGAATATCATATGAGGACAAGCATTTGGATTATACACATTGGTTCTAGCCCGTTATATCCATATGCTAAGGAGTATTCAATATTCAATACTCCTTAGCATATGGATATTAGAAAGTAGAAAAAATGTGTATAATGTAATGATTATTAGAATGAATATGTTTTATACAACACAGTAAAAAATACAATTGACTTTCATCCTGAATATCATCTAATTTTAAAATGCAGCCACTATGTATATAAATATATATCCAAGTAGAACAGTTCTTCAATATCGATTTCAATTTCCTTCAAGAAAAGAAGGATTAAAAAAGATCCATCAGAATTTGAATTCATTCTATTCAAATTCATCTTAAATCCTTCCAATTCGTTTCAATTCTCCCAAGTCGTCTGCGGGTTGTGATTTATCCTTTTTGATTCACAATGAATACCAATGAAATTCATATTGGGAAATGTGAATCCATGTATGAATGAGGGTGGCCAGCGGTCAGAGAATTTCTTTGGAGTGAACCAATTACGTAGTTTATTTGAAGGGAATAACCAATAAGAAAATTTCAAAATTCCAGGTCTGGCCACCCTGATGAATATTAATATATTAATTCAAGTCAATTCCACTGGAGTTTATTTGAGTACAACATCAAATTCGTATGAATCCACTATTAATGATTCATCTCATATAACTGACGATTCCAATCATTCTCAATTCCAACAGTGGAATAATTCAAATCCTTCTGAATTAAGAACATTGGTTGAAAGGAAAGACGCATCCAATTCGATTTTCTAATCCATTTTAATCCCACTTTTCCAGCAGGTTTCGAGGGTAATACGATGTCGAATCGACATCTACATCGGACATTCATTGAAATTTTGAGCTCAATCGACTCGATATCTAGCCGATCAAGCTCAAAATTTCGATGCGTTTTGCTTGGAATATTTAACATTCCGTATTTGATTGCGAATTTACGCCAATAAAGGATTCAAACTTCACTGATGTAAATTTCTAGCAAGGTAAGTATAGTAAAATATTTATTTCCATTGATTTCTTTTTCACGAGATCATCGATAAGAATCGTCCTTTTGCAACACAGATTCCAAATTGAATCCAATCCATACAAATGATATGTCGAATATATCTATCCTTTTGTACCTGATGCAATTCTTCGAGTCGGAAACCGGCAGATCTCTGGAAAAAAATTGCACTATCTTATCATCGTTTGTTTCGGAACTATAATGATTTGAAATTGCTGAATTCTGGTTGGCTGAAAGCTCAAAAATTTCAAATCGCTATAACTCCGGAACAAACAGTGATGAAATAGTTCAATTTTTTCTCAAGAGGTCTGTTGTTTTCCGACTTGAAGAATGGTATTAGGCTCAGGTATGTAGCACACAGTGTTCTTCAGTTATTTGGATTTGAAGAAAAAATCTAAAAAGGCTCATAAGGTAGATGACCCCATTTATGAACGCGACCTCTTTAATGAACATTTTGGTTTTTTGATTTATAGTACTTTTCATTTAGTGCTCTAATTTCATCCGAACATGACTGACTGGATACTAAATCAACCGCTGTTGAGTGAATAAATTCAGAATAATATGCCATAGGAAAGATAATAAATAAATGATTGTTCGCTGATGGGGGGCAAGGTGTTCATTAACGGGGCCGGTTGCCTTATCTCAAAAACTAAGCCTCCAAAAAATTTGTCCAAACGGGAAATTATTGCGTTTTGGCTGCAGAACATGTCAGAGGAATCCGAATGATGAATTTTGAAACACCCTGTATTATACTCATTAATATCTACCTCAATAGAATGCATACATTGTAGATTAATTTTAGATTAATTTTAAGGTGATATACATTCGATGAAGGTTTCTCGAACGTTGAATTGTCTGCACTTTTAATCTATCTTCATGGAACGCTCTTCGGAGCATTGTGTTTTTTCAGGGTATTTCTCTCTATGTACGAAACTGAATTCGAATTTTAAAATCACAAATTCCAATTCAAAAAAATTATATTTTTCTCCGTTCTATCATCATCCCACACTAGAATGTCATACCAGATTAGTGATGCCGTGAGAAACGAGAAAATCGAGACGAGACGCCCATGGCGAGAAACGAAGCGAGAAAAGACCCTACCCGAGAAATTTACAAGACGAGACGAGAATGATTAAACGAGAATCAAAAATTCAGTTCGAAGGAGTGTAACATGATATTTTCAATAAAAAATATCGAGAAATCGAGACGAGAATTAGCCAATTCTCGTCTCGCGGCATCGCTATACTACATTTCGTACCAAGGGTGAGGGGGGTTGCTGCCCCGAGTAACAGGTTCAAGGGGGTGCCAAATGTTTGATCTACTTCAAATTTTGCTGAATGAGAAGGTTCGTGCTTTACTTATCAAAATTAACTATCAAGCAAAGGGGGTGCTCAATCACCAGGTTCACCCCAGGTACCAGAAAACCCTGGCACGCTATTGGATGCTTTCGACTTTTCTGCAAATTTCGCGAACTCCATAAGAAGAGGAAGGATACAAGGATTGAAATTTGATCTAAATTCTGTACACAATACTCCCCACACAGCATAAAAGTTCAGGATACATTAAGAATAAGTACCTTTGGAACTATGAAAATTCACAGAGAATTCTTTATGGATACATCAGGTACTACTGTGTTGTCTGGGTTCAAATCCAAACATTTCTATTATTTTCGTACAAAATTCAAATTGAAAAGAATTAAAAATAATAAAATTTCTCATTTTTTTAATGCTATCCTATTTTAGATATTTTCCTGGGAACTCTGTTTAACGTCTCATGACGGTTCATAAAAGTATAATTCAATCATGAAAGATTATGAACTTTTAAGCAGGATATTCCGCTAACAGCAAAATGCGTCTCTGAGATGTTTTCTGAACGTTTAGCAAACCTTTCCTTACGTTTTATAAACATTTCATAAATGTTCTAGTGGCACTTTGTGTTGTCTGATAAATAAGGTATTAAATTTTATGACATTGTACTCATAATTCGTTTCGAATTTGTATGGAATATTCATAGACAAACATAAATAATCATAAAGAATCAGTTCTGATTCGATGTATGATCAATTATGGAGAAAAAAATCATAATAAACTCTCATGTTAAACAAAATGTTGCCGCAGCAGGGATCGAATTCAGGTTATCTCAGTTATTGATCCAATCACTTGTCATTGAGTCATGCACCAAATGTATCAAGTTGTGAGAAAAGAGTATTTAAAACCGCCGTGTGAATAATTCTTATTGCATTGCTATAATAAATATATATGAAAGGTGAAGGTAATTGGAAAAATCAAGTCACAATATTTGAGGAATGCAACAATTTTTCCGCGTATATCATAAGCCTTTGCTATTATGAGTCTTTGCTTTGTCCATGAAAATTATTCTCAAATCTGAAAATCTTAAAAAAAAACTACAGTTTTCACGATGTAAAAGTTGCAAGTTGTTTGCAACTCTCAAATGTACGTGATTTTTTTAATTATATTCATTTTTCAAATCCATTTATTCAGGGAAAAAAATGAACTGTTAATTTTACCAGAATTCCGGTTACTATATGGACAGCAAGGAATATCTGTGACTTTTACTGGAATTCTTGTTAAATTTACCGGAGCCCTTGTTAAATTTGCCGGAGACTTGATTCATTTAACTAGAATTCCGGTTAAAATGGCAGTAATTCTTGCTGTCCATATATTAACCGGAGTATTTTTTTCAGTGTTATAATGATGCAATAAGAATTATCCACACAGTGGTTATAAATACTTCTTCCTCGTGACATAACGACAAATTTGTCCATGGCTAAATGACAAAATACCCCACAGACACGACTGCAGGCATTTTAAAGGGCCAGTAATGGCTCTTCAAAGGCATTGGAGGACCATCAACGGGCCATTGAAACACCATTAATCATTGTTTGTAGGGACTGGATTAATAACGTAAATATCCAAAGTTCAATCCCTGCTGCAGAAACATTTTTTTGATCATAAGAATTTATTATGAATCTTTGTTCATATTAAATCATACATTAAATCAAGACTGATTTTTTTATGATTATGTTCAACTCAGCGTATTCCATAAAAATTCATGGCGAATCATAAGCACAATGTCATGAAATTTTATATCTGAATCATGTATGATCGAACTATCATTTAATTAATTACCATGAGACTTTGCCCGGGTTAATTCATTTTGGTGAGATTTTTTACAATATTATCACGATGTGTAATAAAAGTTCAGTAAATTACTTTTTTCCCAATTTTCCATCCTCTATGATATCAAAAATTTTACAATGGAATAAAAAAAATCGTTTCAGGGTTGTAAACGCAACTTCAATGATATTATTTTATTTATGATCATTAAAAAAAATATATTACTCTGGTTAAAGTCACATAACGATTCATAAAAGACTCATTCGATCATGAAAAATTGTGGGTTCTGCGACAGGATATTCTGTGAGCTATGAAATTTTATGAAATTGTGTTTATGGTACACTATGAATCTGTATGGAACATTCATAGTCAAATATATGAAAAATCATAGAAAATCAGTGCTGATTATGATTCAATGTAGAAATTCATTCAATTATGATTCACTATAAAAATTGAGATTTAAAAAAATTCATAAGTGCTAAAAGGTTGATGGAAAAACATTTTCCCTCAACCGGGTTTGAACGAAGGTCCTTTCAATCACCATTCCGCTGACTCGTCATTGAGCCATGGACCGGTTTGTTAAGAAATGATGGGAAAGAACTGTTCATACGGGCCGTATGAATCTTCCTTTTCGCATTGCTGGAACGGATGAATTCCAAGGATGAATATTATTGAAAAAATCATATGAGAGGATTTGAAAGATGTGAAAAATTTTTCTCGTATATTGACAGTTGTTTGTTTTGCTGATGAAGATTATTCTAAAATCTGAAAATTTTCAAAAAACCGCAGTTGTGACGATATGCAGCAAGTTATTTGCAACTCTCAAATCCTCGTTCATGATTTTTCAAATGATATCCATGTTTTGAATCCATTCATCACAGCAACGCGATCAAAATGGTTCACACGGCACTTATAAACACTTCTTTCCCAACATTTTATAACGCAAAGAATCGGTCCATGACTCAATGACAAGTCAACGAAATAGTAATTGAAAGAACCTACGTTCAATTTCAGTGGCGAGAAAATTTTTTTTCCCTCAACATTTAGCATTTATGAATTTTTTTCATTATGAATTTTCATATTGAATCATAATCAGCATTGATTTTCAATTATTTTTCATATGTTTAACTATCCATATTCCATACAGATTCATAGTGTACCATAAGCACAATTTCATAAAATTTCATAGCTCACTTATGAATATCCTGTCGCAGAATCCACAATTTTTCATGATCGAATGAGTCTTTTATGAATCGCTATGTGACTTTAACCAGGTTAATATTAATGTGGATATGATATGATGGGAACAAAAATACCCTCATAGCATACAATATTGTAAAATATCATTAAATTTGCTAAAAATATTATACACGGAGAAAAAGGTATCTTAAAAAGTACCATAATTTATGGATTTTTAGCGCTGGTCTGACCCGAGTCTCAATATTTACCTGAACAAACCTCTAAAAGTACCATAATATCTGGGACTTTTATAAGGAAGGTACCATACTTATTCTGAAAAGTCCAAGAAATTATGGTACTTTTAGATATTCGTGCAAGTAAATATTCCGACTCGGGTCAGACGAGCGCTGAAAATCCATAAATTATGGTAATTTTCAGGATATCTGTTTTCTCAGTGTAGAAATGTTATATCATTCAATATTCCTATCATATTCTTACCACATTTAATAATATTTTTTAAATATTATCTAGTATTAGATTATAAATATGATTTCGAAATGGTAAATATGAGGAAATCATTTATAATCGTATTCCGGCATAAATATAATTATGAAAAAATTAAATTCCAAACTTTCCGAACAGTTATCCAATCAAATATTATTCTGCAATTATGGTACACTCAGAAAAATCAGGTTTCCATCATAAGACGGCAGCCGTCTCAAACAGAGTCCGTTTCACTGATGAAATGGAGCCGTTTCGCCATTATAATCGGCCGTCTGGATATAACGATCGAGCAGGTGAATGAGCAGACGGGAATCGTCCGCTCTTGAAATCAATTCCGTCTTATCACAAGACGAAATGTATTTCACGACAAAAAAATGTCTCTGATTTGCTCTCAAAAACGCGTCAATATCTTCTATTGTTTTCTGTCTTATTATTAAAAAAAAAGCCCGTCTTGTCATCAAACGGGTTCCATTACATTGGAAGAAGGAATCGTCGAAGAATTGGTGTAAAAATAGTTATAAATTTCTTCGTTATAAACTATTCAATTGGATAATGAATAAATAAACAATTGGATGACGAATTTCACAAAAAATCTCCGATATTCGGATTCTCCGACCCAAAAAACATAAACGCACGATGAGAAATCCAGTGAATACATTTTTTTCTACGAATTTCAATATTTAACGGGTAGACGAGGCAAAATCATGAAAAGTTTCCGTTCCGCTCTAATGAATAAATCGCTGTATTTTACAAACTCATCGTCCAATCGATCTAAAAATTTCCACAAAGTTTGTCCATATACCAGCGAACAACTTTGTCGCTAGAAGTTTTTTGTAGCTCATACTTCCCCCGACCCTTTTTCAATGCAAAGCATCGAAAAAGTGATTTCCACTTCGAATTGAAAATTTATTCACTCATTATCAATTTTTACAAACTTTCACTACATTGTTGTCTTCGGAAAAGTCTTACGAATCGAAATCCGCAAGGTTCATTCCGATACATCGAAAAATGACCGAGTTAGAACGAGTTTAATATTGGAAAAAAATTGATTTTTGGTGCGAAAAAATAGGAAGTTTTTATTTTTTTTCTCGAAAACTATGTAACCTAGAGAAAAATGGTAAACAGATATTGGTATTCATTTTCCAAGCCCTATCATCTAGTATTTTTAGATTTTCAAAATTCCGACTTTTTTTTCGACCTCCAATCCAACGGGACCAGCCCTATCCGACTCTCTAACTAAACTATAGTAAATGAGGTATTTTTACTGTCGCCAAAAACATTGAACCAGTAGATAGCGCTGGCTGTACTGGTGGGCTGTTCCTCCTAATTTGATTGGATGACTGAGAGATAGGTATATTTTATGCAGCCCACCAGAACACTTAGCGCTGCGCTGCGGATTAGTTCAAATAGCGACATTAAGGAACCTCAGAAGTGGGGGAGTCGGATAGGGCTGAACGGGACCGTTTGGATCAAACTTGCAACGCGGTTCGAGCGCTCGTCGAGTTCTTCTTCCCGTCGATGCAATTCTCTGTTGGTATGTCATTCTCCACAGGTATCATAATCTTACGTAGTTCCTACTTTCTGTGGAATGGGTTATAGAGGGCGCTCGAATCAGTAGAAATTCTGAAAAAGTGGTCGTTCACGATTTCCCTATCTCGTTAGCAATCTCTTCAACTCATCTTTGATCTTGGCTTCAACGAAACTATAGAAAACGGGCTGGATTAGCACTCCATATATATATGCTCTAAGAGTTCAATGCACATAACCCATCCCTGGTCGTAAACTATGTAAAATCCTTAGAAGTATATTACGTGCCAACCCTGGCTAGCATGAGTACCACTGATCTCTATTATACTCTGGATAGCGGATACTAAAAATTTCTTGTGACGAATTGAAGACTTGAGCCACCATTTTGTTGTGGGCTGAATGGTCATTTTTTAACGGTAAATTTGAACCGTATCAACGTATTTCCAACAAAATCTACATTATATTTTCACGTAATTGAAAAATTTTTCATTATCCTTTCCCATGTCATCTAAATTTTAGTTCATAATACAAACAAGCATGAGATTCTGTTTATTGTTGAGTTTTTGTGAATTTCACAAAAAAATGTATATTTTCAATTATAAAAACGTTCCAAACCATTCAAACTGTAATCAATCATGATTTTTCCGAATTTCCCATCATGTTACACAATATTGGGTATTAAGATTGGATTAATATTGATATACTGCACAAAATACTTCGATAGCATTCAAATTTACCACCAAAATTAACCATTCAGCCCACAAACAAATGGCGGCCCCAGAGTCTTCTATCACGTTCAATTACTCACAGAAGTCTTGTATTGCGAAGTCCTGTATCCGCTATCCAGTGTATATTAGAGATCAGTGATGAGTACCCGGGGTAAGAATGGATGCGCAGAAACTGTATACGAGATCTACGCATGCTTACGTAGTTTGTGTTTATGGTTACATGGGTTCTATGGACAGACCATTTTTTTTTTTTTTTTATACTCTTTATTGACTTACAAAGATATACAAGTCGATAGCCAATTGGCTAAGCTTTCCAGTATGGCTATATTATTGCGCCTCACGCCTTCTATATTTCAACATACGAATGGACCATTGAACTGTATAATATACTGGAATGAGCAACATTCAAAAATTTTTCGTCACAGAGAGACAGTCGAGTACACTGTGCGAGAAAAAGAAGCAGATACCCTTAACACTCATCATCCCTTTTCAAGATGCATGTATTGAAAAGAAATAACGCTATTTCATCTTGCATTTCACACTGACGAAAGATCTCTTCTTCCATCCTATAGGAAATTTCGCAAGTGCTCTTTCCAGTATGTCATATAGTTCAATGGAATGGACAGACCATAACCTACACATGAAAACTCCCCGAAAAAATTCCGCGAAACTCATGCACAACAACTCGTCATTTTCCCGCCATTGGATTGTCTGATTTATTTTTAAGTGATCTTATGTTATGTTAATAATTAATTTTGACTTGAATTTATACTAACCCAGTATTTTATAATCCACATAAATTAGTGATCTGTGTACGGTAAAATTGCTGTTCCCAATAAGACAACAAATACTTGTTTCTATGTTGAAAACAAATAATATCTGAAGTATTACATTTCTGAAACATTTACCAAACCATTTATCAGAAGGTTTGTTGAATAATGAATACACCATCTCCAAGAGAATTTGCACTTAGATCCGATGGATCCCGAAGAAGATCTACTCGACAAGCCCTGGCAGTAATTCCCAACGTATCAAATTTGGGAGCATCGCCTGGTATGAATTTTTCTTCTAATTCTCATAAATCTGTATAGCATTGAAAAATGTTCCAGTTGGAGCCAATTTGAGAATTTTCAATCAGATATAGTCAGATTCAATAAATCTTCCTAATCAAAAACTTTCTGTATTTTATCAAATTTCATTGAAACCCCCAATTCAATTTGACTCAGATAAATTTGATGACTCTGTTCAATCAGGTTTGAATAATTATTGTGATGTTATTCTAACTATCGAACTCGGATCGCAGTTCTAAATTTATTATAAATTGATCAAAGGTGAAAACTGATTTTGGTTATGGAAACCTGTTGAATTAAACATCGATCTTAGTTCTATCATTGTTCTTGCAACTAGAGGATTCTCAATAAAAGAACAAATTTTAATATATAATTCAATTGTCCCAAATTTGTATACATTGGAAATAAACATTCAGTTGATATTTTATTACAATCGCAGGAGAAATGCTCTCATTGGAGGTGAATGCCATGGATAATCTTCTAAACAGCCGCCACAATGATTCTTGGAATTCAGCACCCAGTCCCGATGAATTAGTAATTCAAAAACGTGGTCGTCGTCGTAAAAGTATAGTTTGGTCTCCGGATCTTGACACAATTAAACGGGACAACTTATTCAGGTTTTTCTAATCAATTTCCAATCGGTACTTGAGATATCCATGATTTCCTCATTGAAATATCCAATTTTGATCATTTCAGTTCGAGTTCTAGAAATCGCACCCCAGTGAAAAGTCCAGTTAAAACAAGTATGATTCTCAGAAGTACCCCAAGGAAGAGATTGGCGCTGAACGATACCAACGAGTCTCAATACACTACACCGGAAAAGAAAAAGAAGCTATCTCAAAAATTAATCGAATCTACTCAAAATCAATTTGACGGACACTTGATCAATGGATTACAAGGATTGAGTCACAAGCAATTGGTCAAATTGATTATGGATTTAATTTCTTTACAAGAGGATGGAACGTTGAACGAAGGAGATAAATTACGTGATGTTGTTTTGAAAATGATGCCCGCGGCAGATATTCAACCCTTGCAAGAGAGACTCAGTTGTTTGAGACAAAACATTTATGCTAGTTTAGTATCTTCCAATTTGGATGATTCTGCATATAGTCGAGCGTTCATTCATCTAGATGCATTTCAAGTAAATATCTCTATTTTCGTGTTCCTCGTGAAATTTTATAACACATTCTTGTATTCATAAATCTCATTTTTGGAATAGAAAACATTAGTTGATCAAGGGAGAATGCTTTTGGAATCACAGCATTGGATGTCTTTGATGCAGTACATATTTATGGCTTGGAATATTACAAAAGATTTACCCGAATGGAAGAATCAAGGGCATGACAGTACGACTAGCAAATGTTTCAAGACTTTGGTGCAACTTTGTATTCAAGGACTGAAGAACGGTGCTTTCAACATATCAATTTTAGATGCGTGCTACGAGAGGTATATATATTCTAATTCATCGATGCACAAATTTCATATATTCTCTTTGTAAAATTAAATCGATTGTTTTTCCAGGCTCAAATCTATGCTCCCAGACTGTGAAGATATCAAAATTTGTTTACAAGTTTTACAAGAGGCAAAGCATTGCTGTACGTAATTTGAAATAGTATAGTTCCTCAAATTAGAATTTATAGCCATGACAAAGGCTTTTGATAAGCTAATTCGTAATCATGAACCAAATGAAACACAACTATGAAACTATCAGTTCGCATAGATTGTTTATATTTTTCATTCAATTATTTCTGATTTTTCATTGTGAATCTGTTATTTTTTCACAGAATCATCTATAACGCGATGGTGGTGAATATTCGATTATACAATCACAAAATTCATCACGATCTTCGTTATTTGTTTTATATTGTATCATCATTGTCTTGTTTATACACCTGTGAAAGGAATGAGATCGAATGACGGGCTATGAATCTTCTAAAATAACTTCTCCAACATTCTCTTTGAGAAATGGACAATTTTCGCGTGAAGGCGAGTTCTTTCTCGCTGTATTAATTATAAAGATTTTCTTTTAATTTATGTTATTGTCATAAAATTCAATGAACTTGAAGTATTCTGTCTCTTTCATTTTACGAGGATGAAAACGTTATTTGTACAAATTTAACAAGTGCACAAATTTTATAATTCTACTTAATTCCAGTGAGTATTAAACATATTGACATTTTTTGCAAAAAATTTTCAAGTCGCTGGATTCAAAAATAATATAAACTTTGATATTGTGTTAAGATTTTTCAAAGAAATCTCAATTCTTTTATTTTCGAAAAAGCGGTTACCGTTCGAACTCTCAATGTTTATAAGTCGTAGAGCGATGTGTGCAAATATTTACATTTTGTTGATTTTTTCTTCAATAGACATTGGTACGTCAATTACTGAACTAAAGACTAATTATATCTAGCTAATTTACCGTTTTGTAATTAAATTCCTAATCATTGTCTGAATTTGACCAAATTCCTTCGAATATATTGCAAACCAATTAAATGAATCTAAAACTTTTGAGTCTTGTGACGAAGATAGTACAAGTGCCTTCAGATAAATAATATCGTTGCATTGTAGCCAATTTATAATCTTGTTAAAACTGTTTCAACTTATAAGATAATTATTTAGAATATAAGAATATTGTAAAATGTTGAAAATTTATCCAAGGTCTTCTTTCTTTTTTGTATGAAATTTGAATTTGCAACATAAGCCACGAAATCATGTTATATTCAAAATTGTTTAGTATTTCAAGTTTTTACAACTCTAGACAGTTAACTACGCATTATGCTTTCTAATACTGTACATAGTTATACTCACTTATCTTTTAGGAAAGTGTTTTGTCAATGTCTGACCTAATAGTATTACTATTAAGCAAATGTATTGTTTAGAATTATTATAAAACGCACTTGGATAAGTGCTCTTTCGATTCTATCATGGTTCATGTTTTCAAAAATGTGATTTTATTTGGACTTTGGTACTTTTCTATAGATGTTGACGATAACATCTCCTCTTTGAGAAGACCCTTTTTATTTTTATTATAATTTGGTGTCACTTGTGTTTTTGTTCCATCGTTGCTTATCCATAACAAAAAGGAATCAGCGTATACGGCGTCTGTAAATTCTCAAGCTCTGAATCGTTGCATGTTACTTATTAAATATGAACTGTTGCAGATCATCGTTGTTTTGTAACGGAATTATATTATTTGTAATATTCTATATTGTCAAATTTTATATTCAATACAAAGAATGAGATTTCAAAATTGAATCTCATTAATCAATTAGATTCCATACAAACTTCCCCTTCGAATTCCATTAAATTGATCATTTTCGACAGATTCATTGCAAAGTTTGTATCAAATCTTATCAATGGGATTCCATAGAATTTATCAACTAGGGTGATCGCACGAAACTACAACCGTTACAATAAGACGAATGGAACAAACTACTCTGCAAATTGACAGATATTCTCCCAGTGCATGTAGAATAATTCTGAATATGCTCAAAGTTTGTTATAAATATAATGTAATATATATATTTTTCTGATATTTTTCACAATACACGTTTTAATATTCACAATGGTATATCATTTTAATTCTAATCCCGCTCAACTGTAAGGAAAGAAAAGTAGCAGAGACTCACGATGATATCCCTCCATCTCCCTGACATATCCAACTGTATCCAACGGCCTTGTCCCTAGTGTTACTGCGATCCAAGCTAATCCGAGTTTTTAGCATGAGCTCGGCTTGGCCCTTGTTTTTGACAAATAGACTCGGCTCGCAAATCGGATCGAAGCTCGGATTGGCTCTAAGATCTCACGATCCTACTTCGTTCAAAACAAAAACGATTAAAAAATTCTTGCATCCAGGAGCTCCTTGGAATAGAGCATACGGTGCAGGCCATAAGTTTGAATTAACCTAAAGACATTCAACATTTTTACATCTCCGCTGTTCGAAATTGATTTAATTCATTTAAACTACATAAATAATAATCAAAAAAATGTCTAAATAATATAAAACACAATAAACTTACCCTAACAGCAAAATGCTGAGCAAATATGCAGCACATTGTTGAAAACGTACAACAGTTTGAAGCAATTTACAGGGACGTTGCGTCGCCAAATGCGCAACAATAATATGCTGTAAATCTAGGATTTCAGCTTGAGTTGTTATCGTGTTGCTGGGAAGTTGCTTGGTTTCATGAAATTCTCAATCACATGCGTAGCAAATTCCCAGCAACTTTACGAAAACTTGATGAACAACGTAAGAGCAACGATTGCACAACAACTTTTGTTGTATGGGTATGTAAATAAAGTAAGTTGATTTCCTGAAACAAACACATCAACTGAAAAAATTGTTTTTCCTTTGGGTATATTCAAACTTTTGGCCTGTACTGTATTTCTGAAGCTCTTGAAGCTCAAGTATAAAACAACGTTTTCTCAAAATTTGTATGACTCGGCAAATCAAATTTCATAAATGTTGGTTATAAAAAATCCATAAATGCATCTTCCAATGAATAAATAGATAAATATATCATTAAATCTATCTTCAGAGGATTGTCGATGAAGAAAAATCTACTTTATAAACATATTTTCTCAATATCGACTCTGCTACTAATTAAACATTAAACACAATATTGTTTCATAAACCAATTCTGATAAATGAAATTTCATGAGATTTGATCAGAACATTGTTCAAGATTCAATGCGATTTGGCGAGAATCAATGGTTTTTCTTAACCAGGGTCCTTCGTCTGATAGGAAATTTTCTCAGTACCGATCTAGCTCGTCGATCTCATAGTTCTGGCTTAGCTCGAAACTCGGATCGACTGAAATTTTGTCAGCTCTGCTCGAAGATCGGATCGTTTAAAATTATTGAGATCGGCTCGAGATTTCGAAGATCGCGGCAAAACTAGACAACTTGTCCCAATCCATTGGATTCATTGCACAAAATTCTAACGTCCCTGTTGGAGGAAACGATCGAAATGGATGGATTTGGATAGGATCTCGATCCGTGTCTGAGAATTTTCTATACAAACCAATCCGATTTTATCCGGTAGTGAGATGGATTGTCCATAAATATCCAATTCCATCCATTGCAAGAGGCCTGCTATCAGTTTCAATCCGGAATTGGGAAATTATTGGAGACCGGCAATCCACTTATTGCATCCTTTTCCCATCCACAAGCGTTGCGGATCCATTTCAGTCCATTCAGAGGAAAGAAAGATCATGTAAAATGATCTGAACTGCAATATACATTCGTTTGCGTCCAGAAGACGGTTGAGATATTTATCCAAACAAATCTGATTGGATCTGAAAAGTATGCATTCATCTGTGAATCGATTTTGATCCACGGAGAGGAATAGAAATCTCTTCAGACTGGATCCGAATCATAAGGATAGTCCGATATCATTCGTAGAACGTATGAATTTTCAATCACAATGAATGATTATTTTTGGATACCATCATCCCTGCGTGCATGATGCAAGTTCATCCGTATTTTCGGATGGACACTGGATCCGAATATATCCTATCAAGAACTGATATCCGTTACTATCTGAAATGCGTATGCGAATTAAATGCGACTGAATCCCTAACAGCACAATGTGTCTCTGGGACGTTTTCTGAACGTTCTGAAAACCTCTCCTACGTTCTATAAACCTTCCATAAACGTTCCAGTGGCACGTTGTGCTGTCTGGGATCCAAAATCATACCGTGATGTAACTATGATACCGAATCCATTGCCATTTGCGAGGAGAGATTAAAATCTCATCCGACTGAATCCGAATTCAGAGTATGATTCGATTCAATCCGTAAATCGTATGAACTTTGAATCAGAACCAATGATGAGTTTTTCATGAAATCATGCCTGCGTGCGCAATACGATTTCATCCATATTTTCGAATATACACTGGATCCGAATGTATCACATGAATTAGCGGTATCCGGGACTACCCGGGAAAAAATGATCAGATCTGACCAGATCTAAACAGATCTATTAAGATCTGAAAAACTGCGATTTTGGCTTGTGTTTGTCACAATATATGTGCAAAATCAAATTCATATACACACAGATATCACCAAATTTCTGACAATTGAACCACCAATTGCTCATTAAGATTTAATCTAATATTCAATTCAGATCTAACGAGATCTACTCAGATCTAACCAGATGTGCCAAGATCTACTCAGATCTAACCAGATGTGCCAAGATCTGATCAGATCTACTGAGATCTGAACAGATCTAATCTGATCTTTTGAACCAGATCTGACTAAAAATTAGATCTACTCAGATCTATTTAGATCTGAATAGATCTAATGATTTTTTCCTGGGTATCGCAAAAAAGTATGGAATTTCAATCCACTTGAATCAAAAGCCACGCCTTCATCAGGATCAGGTCCTGAACTTATTTTCATCCGTAAGAAGGGATGCGAATCCAATCTGACTGAATCCGAACTTGAACCATTGTTCAATATCATCCGTGCAACAAATGAACTTTCAATAAGAATCGATGACGAGTATTTTATACTGTCAATTCCCAGTTTGGAATTCCCAAATTCGCATGGGTTTCACATGGGAATTGAGTGGGTCGCATGGATCTCCACAAGGGAAACGCATGGGTCGCATGGGTCTTCACATGGGAATCGCATGAGTTGCATGGGTGTCACATGGAAATCACATGGGTCGATCCACTCGATTCGCATGTGACCCATGCGATTCCCGTGTGAAATCCATGTGACCCATGCGATTCCCGTGTGAAACCCATGCGATTCTCATGTAAAGACCCATGCGGCCTATGAGTTTCCCATGTGGAGACCCATGCGACCCATGCGTTCCCCATGTGGAGACCCATGGGAATTTGGGAATCCCAAACTGGGAATTCACAGTATGGGAGGCTTTGAATTTCGACTTTGGTAGTACGGCATTATTCAATACAAAGTCATATATACGAGAACATGAACTATTTGGACAGAACTGGATAGGAATGGATGAAAATAGATTACATTTATTTGGATAGACAATGGATGAAAATGGATAACATCAACGCAGCATTATTGGATACAAATCGATAGCCGCGAGAACACGAATATACCTGGATAGGAATGGATAAAAACAGAGGAAATTGATTTGGATACTCAAGGGATGAAAATGGATAACATCAACGCGGGATGATTGGAGAGAAATCGATAGCCGGGAACAAAAATACCCCTGGATAGGAATGGATAAAAACAGAGGAAATGTGGTTTGGATACGCAACGGATGAAAATGAATTACATCAGCGTAGCTTGTTTGGGTACAAATCGATAGATACGAGAATATGAATTCTTGATACACATGGATAGGAATGGATGAAAATAGAGATCGATTTGGATCGAAACAAATATCGTTTGTGTAAAATTATCGGATATGAATTGATAGACGTAAGAACGCTTATTTGGGAAAAGATTGGATAAATATTCTGCATGAGAATAGTGTAAGCATCATCGGAACAAAAAGGGATAGAAGTGCATAGAATTTTATATGAGGCCACGAATACATTACGAATGTACAGTATCTTGGGCAATATGCGCTCTCCGAGCAGCGTTTCAGGATAGCTTAGAGGTTAAGTAGGTAGGTCTTGTAGGTAAGGTACCCTAATAGCATTTTGCGCGCAAATGTAAGCGATTCACGTGCAAATCGAGTTAATGAATCGCTAGTAAAGTCGTCGCTTACTGTTGACAGAACTGCAAGCCATCACGCTCATACGTGAGCGTGATTGCTATTTGCGTGCCTATGGCGAGTGATAGTATTATTTGCCAGAGAAACATTGGTGAACTGCGCGCATAAAAACGCGGCTCTCGAGGCTCAAACTTTGCGCGCACAGAATGTTATCTAAGTAGGTAAGTGCGATGATTGTTCGAACCCCTTGCAGGTAGGAATAAATTTCCCAAGTCATGTGCGGAAATAGAGATACAGATGTTGAAGATTCCACGGAATCTTCCGAATGTTTGAATGAGTTCGGAATAATTTTTTTTTATTGTTGTTCCCTGTGGGAAAATTCAAAAGAAAAAACAATTCTGGAAAAAATCGGATTGGAATGGATAGATTTTTTTCCAGCAGAATCATGCAGAAACGGATAGAAATGGATGGAACTCATCAAGGTGATATCGTAAAGCACCGGATACAAATTAATACGATTCATATTCAGGCCCCGAATGGAATATGGATACATTCGAATACGATTGCTACGGGGCCCTCAATAATCCACTATCCATATTGTGGATTAAAATTGATGAAACTTTTATGCGTTCTGCGGATGAAACTGTATCCCGAAAAAAATGGATCAGAAATAGGATTCAAACGGATGCACGTTAGAATCTATCCACTTCTATCCGATTTTTCCAACAGGGGTCGTGCTATACTGTTTCAATCGTACTACGTATTCCGCCCACCGTAATCTATGGCTTTTAATCATCCCAACGACATTAAAGCTTCCTTATAACTGATATATTTCGCGATCTCTGGACTTTCATTCACCGATGTTCACATTCACTTACAAATAGGATTAGATAAAATCATTGAAATACAGCATTTTATTAAAAACAATTTTATTTATCATAATATATCATGCACGCTTACATAATATATTCAATTGATATTTCTCAAAGGCACATATTTTATTCAAGAATAATAATAAATCAGATTTTCAAAGTCATAACATCAAACTGCAATGACGAACGTTCATAACAACGTGATTAAAAACTTCTTAATACATGTTTTCCGATCTCTACATTTTCATTTTGAATCAGTCTAACGATATCCTCCATCTCCTCTGGTCCTTATGTTTTATTTCAAACGGAATTTGTTTCTTCTTCGCCTACTTATCACTTTGAAAATTGTCACGTCTCGATGAATGTATGCCATTTCATGTTCATCGAAACAGATATGCTCGTAATAAAAACTATACTATACTTACTTAGGAACATTTTCCAAATCCGAAAAAAAAATACTTTTTCACGTATCGGATCTCGAAAATTTTCTAACCAACTAAATTACAACAAAGGCTCATCAACAAGAAATTTGACTTCATCTAAACAAACATATTTAGGTGAAACAAATAAAATATAATAAGTACATCACTACAGTTCATTCTCGGTTAAATATATATAGAATAAAATGTACAATTTAAAAATCTGTATATTATATTTATATATTTATATATATATATATATATTTATATATTTATATATATATATATATATATATTTATTTATTTATTTATTCATTTATGTATGTATTTATATATTTATAATGAAAAAGATTCAATAAGACGATTGTCCTTTGAAACCCTCATTCTTGTGGGGTTTTCTATAGGGTTCTTATATGGTTAGCATTTTATTTCTTAATCAATATTCAAACACTGTTTTAATTTCTTTCATCATTTCACTCTTTAGTGAAGTATTCATCAAACGGCGATTTCAAACAAAACACACTCTTCTCCTTTTGTACTGTTTCATGGAAGGAACTCACTAAAATCGTGTCTGAATGAACGAATGAACCCTGGTGAAAATGGAAGCAAGAAGGAAGAGTAAACGAAGCATATATTGGAGGGTAACCGAAACGTTAATAAAAAGTATACAGAGCTCGAATGGGAGGGATACAGAGAGCATGTGAAGAGGAAATTGGAACGAAGGAAGCGTATAAAATTCATGACACTTAAATAAAAAAATCGCACACCAGAGCGAGAATCGAACCGATGACTTTCACTATGGTAGACGAGGGTTTTATCCACTGGAACATGAATCGTCGTTGGGATAAATTACTTGGAGATATTATTTGAAGTCAGAATAGGTATGATTCGCATAAGCTTAATGTAATTTACTATTACTTTACATGAAGCGTGTGTGAGACGGGATCGAGAGATTATGAAGCGTATATGGAAGGTATGATTTAATCATTTCACAGCAAGCGGGCATCACACGTTTCACAAAGAAGGAACTGAAACATTTTTCGCTTTGTATGCGCTTCCTTTGCGCTTCGTGTATACGCTTCATTTTCACCAGAGAATGAATAATCGAAATTGTTCTCCAACGATGACTGATTCTTCTTATAATTTAATTTGATTTTTTTTGTTCCACATTTAACATAAACGAGTGAGAAAATGAGACATCGTTGGAAAAAGTGTATTTTAAAGCGTTTTTTTTCTATTTTCACGATTATTTTCTTGTCCAACGCGTATCCTTTGAAATTCCATCGCTATTCTGTAGTTATTTCGATGCGAAATTAAATTTCAAGCAGATTAAGAATGCGTCAAAGAACAATGAAATCATCAAAATGAAAGATAATTTACTATACATTTACTGTACATTTATGTTGAAGATGCGATAGGCCGTTTCAGTAGAATGAAAAACAACTTAAACAGCTTCTTTTTGTTCATATAAAGCTTTGATGAATGATATTGTACATCCCCCCAGTTTCATGTGACAACTTTGTGCAATTACAGGATGTCGTGATGCATTTGCTGGGTGTATGTAAACATGTATGTATATACAATTAAATTTAATAAGTACATGAGTATTGCAAATTATGGTGGGAATATATTGTTTAAGAAATACCACGCGATAGTATAAAAAATCTGGAAACATGATTTCTTTTTGATTCCTATGAATTGATATTTCTTATGAATGTTAAAAAAAAGTCTATATTGTAAAAAATCATTCTCAGACTATCAGTGTCATATTCGCAGTGTGAATATCGAACATATTGTTAATACGTGTGATACTAAAAGGATTTTAGTACTGTTCACGGTGATGATAATGATATTGATGACACGTGCGATTAAATAAAACGACATCGATATAAGAATGTTGTACTTAATAACGTAAAGCTGCAAATCGAATACTGTGGTCATCAATTGTTAGATATTGCAGGCTCCAAACTTTTCAGTCCACTTTCATCGGTTGTACTCTTGGATATAGCTGGAATTATAAAAGAATTAACAATTATTTTCGTATTTCTTTTCGATTAATCTAATTCGGGTCGGTTGTGATCAGGATTGAAAGTTCAAATTGAATTTGAACTAGGTCAAATTCGAGAAAAGATTCAAATCCTCACCACATTTCGTGTTCAATTGTATGCGGTGAATAAAACCACCGATGAGAATCGAGAACCTTTCAAACCGGAATCCATTGAGAATTCTATCCAATATATACGAAAGTTTATTCATGTATTACAGCAGAATGCAATCTGGACAATGATTTTATTTATTATCGTGAACTTAATCTTCACTTTCAACTTACACCCAGTAAATTTCGAGGTACGTAACCCTCCCTGTGTCCAAGTTTGCTCCACCACCATTCTCTCTCGTTATCATCTCCTTTTCGAAGTACAATCAACGAATCGCCATTTTTCAACGATAATTCATCACTATGCTGCGCCTCGTAGTCAAAAACAGCAAAAACTTGACCATTATTCATAATGCCCAGTTTTTCTTGAACACCTGAAATTTTCAATCAATTATTGTTATTTTAAATATAATCTATTTAAAGTATAAATATAAGAAACTGGTACTTTACGTACTGTATAAATACTCCGAGCATCCATCAAAACCTTCTTCGTCCTCTTCGCACTTTTCCGCTGCAGTTTCATGATCGGAAAGTGTGGTTGCGAATATGCAAGCGCCATGCTCTACCAAAAACCGTACCATAGACAAATTGTTACAACTTGCCGCACAGTGCAATGGAGTCCTGAAAGACGACATACACGATAATCAAAATATTTCTAGTAATCAATTGTTGATATGAAAGAAGTACTGAATGATTACCATCCATCGCTATCTTGAGCGTTGACATCACAACCGAATTCTACGAGAAATTTCACGATTTCTAAGTGACCCGCACAAATAGCATTATGAAGTGCCGTGATGCCTTCGTCGTTGGCCGAGCTTGGATTCGCGACTTCTTTAGCAGTTTTTTTAACAAGTTCCAATTCGCCTTCCAAGCTTGCATCGAGGAGAAGCGCGAGAGGATCGAACGACACTCTCCTAGATAGATTAGCTTTTCCAGTGCTCGATTTGAGATTGCCTTTTTTCCTTCTCATCACCTCGGTTGTTTTATCCACATCCAATTCCGTTCTTGTTTCCAAATCAGTCTTTAGTTTCGGTTTATCCTCGATATTGATAACATTCAATGCATCAATTATATCCGATTCCTCCAACTTTTCATTCGATTTCTCATCGTCCAAATTATTTTTCTTAATATTATTTTCTGTCGTTTCGATTATTTGTTGTTGCTGTTGCTGTTGCTGCTGTGGTTGTTGTTGTTGTTGTTGCAACTGCTGTTGTTGGTCCGTTTGCATCAGGTCCGCTGGGATTTCAGTTTCCGGAAAGAGAAAAGCTGGGGGCATTTCAATACGCCGGTTTATCGATACGTGAACATTGGATTTCGCGTATCGTAATTTTGGTTGCTCCGAAATTGGTGCTTTCTTCAAAGTCAGAGGCCGGGCTTTGATGATTTGATGACTCGCTAATTGCGTCTCCGTAGGCGACTCCGGGGGCTCCGATGTTGGAATCGGAGGAATCTCTTCCTCCTTATCCGTTCTAAAATACAAATATCGAAAAATATCATCTGAATGTGTTCGAAGTTTCGTTTGAGAATATATATTTCGGTTACTAATTAATTCCTCTTGAGAATTTTCACAAAACATCGCTCATTAAATTACTGAGATGAGAGGTGGTATATTCTTCTCTTGATATGACGAAATGCAATCTAAAAGATTTGCTCCGTATTCAATCACGATTTATACACTAACACCTTGTCCTACATATTTTGTGAATGAAGACCTAGATTCATATCAAAAGTGAATAGTCAATTAGTTTCTATGTCTTGCGCTGTTTGGTAAAATGATCAAACAGGCTGAATTTTGAATGTCACTCAACATATCATCGCTATTCCATTTTCGTCGTTCATTTTCGAATAAAGAAGATTTTATTCGCGGTAAACAAATTCCCTAAACGATCAATGGGATTTATTATAATACTTCTACGAAATTTTCATAAAATAACTGTAAAAGTTGATCACTTCTATCACGATATCATTGTACATACAAAAGACGTTACAGAAAATCCACGAAATCGCAACAATTTCTACAACGAAAGAAGAATCATATAACCAACCTGATGGATTTTCGATGTTGAGTGTATATCCTGCTTCTAAAGAATCAGAAACATAACAATGGAAAGTGAAATAAGATGAATGAAACAACACACGGAAATACGAAGAGGCACTCTCTGCTCTTTCAGCTCTTTATCAATCAGAGGACTTTACTAGTACTAAGTGCATGCTGTTGACTCTCCACCATTCGTCGTTTGTTCTATTTCGGTATCTATTATTCGAGACAAGAGGGTTCAATTCACTCGCCAAATCGATCGCGGACTAATTAACATTTATAATTAACCTGCTAATATCGTATAATCGTTTTATCGCTTTCTCAAGAAATGATAGAAACACTGTTTTTGAAAAAGAGAAAAATATAAATGAATTTGTGGATTTGCCAACAATTTTATGCACAATTAGAGAAAATAATCCCAAGTATTGCCAAGAATCGTCAAGGACGGATCATGTGTTTTTCATTTCTACGCCAAAGAATAGTTTAATTTCAAAGATGAACTTGAATAATACATACCTCGATACAATCGGAGCGTTAGTCGTTTTCGAGTCATTCAGCCCATCGTTGGAAAGGGATATATCAACTTTTTCATGATGGGTCAGTCTAGGTGGAGGATTGGGTTTGCTGGGTTTAGGCGGTAACGCAGGTTTGGTTTTATCCTCGATTCTCGGGATGTCCCCTAAGTTTCTTCTTTCATTTTCGTTCTTTAATCTCTCAAATTCGAAAATCTTGTCCGTCATTTTGGTTGGGGGTTCGAATTTTGCATTATGATCGTGTTTCGTGGTTTGCTGTTCATATTTGGAAATAGTTTGTTCAAATTTGTTTTGGTTATTATTCGAAACGGATACTTGTGAATTGTGGTCGTATTTTAACGGTCTTGTTTCGTACTGTTGATTGTTTTCATATTTATTAATGAGTTGTTGTTGGGGTTGTTGTTGGTAAAGATTCGATGGATCGAATCGCATTTGTTGATCATGTTTCGCCGATAAAATATCCTGTTTCTCCGGGTAAATGCTCTTGTTATTGTTATCGAATTTAACTTTGTCCACGGCATCCACGGAAGGTTGTTGTTGTTGTTGTTGTTGTTGGTTATATCTTTGGATGTTGATGGAACCAATGTAATTGGAACTACAGGTTGGATGAACACTGCTGGTGTTATTAGGTGAAATTTGGGATTGATAGGAGTGAGGAGAATTTTGATTCGAGAGCTGTGGCATTCCGGTATAATTGTGTTTTGAGTAATTCAATTCTTGATTGGATGTCGTTGTTTGAACGTTGTTTTGAGAAGTTTGTGGCGATTGATTACTTTGAGCGATATAATTTTGACTTCGACCTATCAGACTCAAAGTCTGAGGCATCACCGGGTGGATTTTCGTCGAGGATGTTTGATAGATCGGCGATTTGACCGGGAAACTAGGAGCGACGCTGGATACCGGCTTTTGATGCGTTTGGAGATTCCTGTGGTTTTGAGTTTGGGTGATCGAAGAGGCGGCCGATATCAGACTCGTTGTGTTGGATTGTTGTTGTTGTTTTTGAGATTGTATTTGTTGCGTTTGAGGTATACCGTGATGCCGAAGATTCTGAGATAGAGTATCTTGAATGAAGTTATTGTGACTCGATGTGCTAATTAAATTATTGTTGTTTGTACTGCTGTTGTTATTGTTATTGTTGAGACCCAGTTGAGGGTTTCCTAGATTTTGCGCGTGCTGATTCCCCAACAGTTGCGATTGACCTGGAAAAATAGTTTTACAGATTATGATGATGAGACAAACTTGAATTCAATAATTTTTGAAATTTAAGAAGCAAAAACGAACCTTGAATATGAGACTGTGACTGACTATGAGCAATTTGATGACCAAACTGTTGAAGAGTCGTTCTCTGACCAAGTTGCGAGGCACTGGCGCTGTGTTGGATGATTTTATTTTTATTAATGTCATCGTCCGAATTAGCGGACACGGCGGAGGGTGCAGAAGCGGCGGTCGTGGTGATGGTATTGACGGTAGGGCTGACCGTGGTTGTCGAAGATGCAGCCAGGGCCGCTGCGGCTGCCGCTTTGAAATTCACTGTGAATTTAGTGTTGTAGGGAAGAGTTTGATATTTTGGATCATTTTTATTCAAATTAAAGTCATTGTCGTTGGGAATATGAGAATAAGGTTCGATCGCGGCGATGTTCCCAGCTGGTCTTGATTTATTGCTTCCACCGTTGAATGCGTCTAACTTCGAATCGATGAAGCCAGTGTTCGCGTTGGTTGTGCGATTTGAGGTGTTCGAGCCAAGCTGTTGACTCAGTCTTTGGTTCAAGGCTCTTTTACGTTGAAGTCGACCTTGAAGTTGAGCTATCCTCGCATCTATTGATGCCATTTCCGCTTGTCTTTGAGCCAGGGCTAGTCTCTGTTGCGATACAACTTGATTTTGTTGTTCGTTCATTTTATTACGGTACTGTAACAGTCAAAGTACAAACAAAGGAATGAATCATAAACTGATTAACACAAAATCAACAGAAGAATACTTAAAGATCGTTTCGCTCCTTTGGTGTAGCTATCTCGCACGATATAATGCTTTGAAATAAAAGAATAAAAAGATTCTAAGTGACGAATAATGCAATTTTTTGATCTAAAAGAAGCATCGATAAATTTCATTTAATTTACCTTATGCGAAAAATGATGTGATAATTCTGTTCCTGACAACGTATCAAGGGAGAACAAATGATATCAGGCGATCATAATTATTGGGTGAGAAACTCAGGAAGCGAGAAACATTGAGAATGTCTCTCAAACCCTCATTGTCGCATAGTAAGGATCAAAGGAAACTAGTTAACGTTCTCTAGTGATTCACACGTTCTCGAATCTTGGGTACTACCCAATTTTTAGTTATCTTTGTAGTACTCGCTTTCAACTCTTTTCGATATACATTTTTTAATCATTTTTCCAATTTTTCAAATTCGAAAATATTCCGTGATTATGAAATTTAAACCAGTGATCCTGTCAAAGCTATCTATATTTTTGACAGAGTAACGAATTTGGAACATACTTTATGAAACAAAAATGTCGCACACAAACCGAATGAATCTTCTTACGACTCCATGCTAGCTTGCGATTTTTAATGAGCTACAAGACCGAGTCGCAGAGATGAAATTATTGAACAAGTCTGTGGGGAAAACCTGGACAGAGAAGAAATATTCAAGAATACGCAAAAAGCGAAAGAAACCATTGTATAAAATTTTGAAATATTCATTTCGAGGAGACATCTTCTTAAACGAGATTCTATTATACCGACTCTGTGCGCAATTAAACGAGAATCAAGGGACCAGATGGGATTCTGATATCAGGTGGAGAGATTCTCATGAACGCAGAGTATCGATGATCTAATTTATCGACAAGAGTGTAAGGCGTTGATACGCGTGGCTTTTGATTCAAAGTAATTCAGATCTCAAAGAAAGATTGATCGAGTTTTAGCGAGGGAAAATTTTATACACAATTGGAAGATGAATATTCTTTGATAAAGATATTTCATAAATTGTTTACAGAATAATCTCGCAATTTGCATGAATTAACTTGGGTGTGAAAATATGTAACCATGGCGAGAGAATTTGGTATTTAAAAGAAAAAACATCAACGTTACCATCGTGTATTTCAGGATTATCGTGAAACGCCGCGATAGTTTTGCATTTATTAATGTTCGCATTAAACTTCATACCGTGGAAATATAAAATTCTGTCGAGGTACATGAAAGTCACCGTGCGCAGTAATTTCATCTGTTTGATAAAGATTTTTTTTCCATGCTTCTTCTTGTTATAACATCTCATATACATTTCAATAAGTACGAAAATGTCATCGTGACCTGCTTTTACTACGCGCACGTTAATTTTTGTATTGATTTTTGCATCTACATTCGATATAAAATTTCCTGCGAGTAGAAACCAAATGGAACAGGTTCATCCGTTGTGGAAAAAGCATTTAAAAATGGATTACACAAATTTTCATCTAATTTGGATATGGTTGAATCTTAGAAAATGAGAGAGCGGATTAAATTGTCATGTGTTCTTTCAAATATTTGATGATTAATATTCATTGCTTTGTAAGCAAAGGAAAGTAATAATAATGCAAGTAGAGAATTTCTTTTATCAAACTACCGCTACCGATGAAACATCACGTCTAGGTTGTCTGCACTGTGAAAAATTTCTATGAGAAAATTCCTATAAATTGATGTGAAGTAATTAACATATACAAGCGTTAGAAATTTTCCGTATATGTCGGGAAATTCACTGGGAAATGGTAGTAAAAACACCGTAAAGTTGGGAATATTTAGTTGAATTTATGGGAAATTTCATCATATATCGGAGATTGATTTCTCATCCAATGATTGGAATTTTCCTGTTGCTTTATGCAGGAAAATTCCGATTATTCGATCCAATACAGGGGATTTTCAGTACATGAGATACATTTGATACTCCTTCGAATTTTAGAAATATCATGCATAAAATATGTTCTGAGAATCTCTAAAGATATTTTTTCTTTCAATTATTCCGCGGGAAAACGTTAAAGACAACGTCGAGAAATCCTTAAAGCTTTCACCGATAGAATTTTCTAATGAAATAACATGAAAATGAACACTCTTTTTGCTCGAATTTCGGAAAGACTTGGCCAGATAATGCATATTGATTTTTGTAAATGCAGACCTAATTGTTAACGCACACTTGTAATTAATTCTCTTTGTACACGTTAAACGATTGGGAATTTTTGAATATTTTCATGAATTATCGAAAATATGAAATTCAGGACGCAAAAAAGTGATTATTCCATTCTCAAAGAGATTTCCAAGAGAACTCAAAGCTTTGGAAAACGTTCAATGAACGTAAATTATGGATACAAACGTTTGAAAGTTTAAAGAACTTTTGTTGAACGCAAATCAATTTAAAATCAATGTTTCATCATCGCATGTAAGTTTAAAAGATTTAATATTCCTGATTAATGCAAAGATTTTCCAACGAGGTTTCGATGCGAGTCTCAGGCATGACGATGTTTCTCAGAACACAAGGTCAACCTTATCAGGTTTAGGAGATGAATTTCTGCGTGGAATACGATGAATTGTCTCCAACACCTCAATGTCAATCATTTTATGCTTTGAGGGAACCATTCTAGACAATTTCGGGTCCAATGTTTAATTCGAAAAATATTTTTCACCGGTACGAAATTGGAATTATATCGAGAAGACGTTAATCAATGCCGACATAGAAATCAAAGAGCATCATTTATAATCTTGGGAATGAAAAAAACGAAAAAACAGAATTAGGGTGATCACTCACCATCAGCTCTCTTCTAAGCTTTTCAAGTTCGGCGCTGGCAGGTGTCGGCAGGTGTACGCCACCACCGCCAGCCCCGCAACCGCCTCCAACACCCCCGGCGCCTCCACCTCCTGCCCCTGTGCCCACATTTTGACGACCTCGTAACTCTTCAAGCTGTCGTGTAAGCTCCTCAACCTTCGCCACGGCCAAAGATAGCTCCTTTTCCTTTTCATTGAACAAGGCCCTTATGCAGTCGAGATCCGAGGCTGGAATCATAAAGAGAAAAATAACGATTAATCAATAGTGCGAATGAATAATTATTATATGTGAATCTTCTCCGAAGGAAGAAATTAACTCACTCAGCTCTAAGCCGTACATTCTTTGGAATGAATCAAGTATACAACTTAGATCCAAATTAGATAATTATAATGATCCTGTATATACATAAACTGCACATACTTGATTTAATATGTTAAAAAACTAGATTCAAGCTTATTAAAAACGTTATAAAATGTATAAGGGAAGAAGGAAGCGACGGCGATGGTTTTTTTCTTGTCATACATTCTCGTAGCGTATTATCGACATTATACGTTATTCAAGACTGGTTTAATGTATAATCTTGCTCCTTTCTTTACGTTCCGCCAATCCTTTCATCTTCCGATGACATGATCGCATCCTACGTCCTGTATCAGCTACTCCCTTTAATTTGATGTTCTATGATTATAGTTGATATTTCTTTACACTTTACCATGCATCCGTCACAAATTTTCAAATCATCTCGATGTGACTAGAAGAAAAGCATTTGTGAATTGAAAGTTAGATTATCATTCCAAATTAGTGCAGACAGGTTTCTTTTGCTTGTATCTTGAAATAGATATAGAAAATAAATTTATAGAGGATGCATTTTATGAATTGCACGTTACGCTTGATCGTATGGAATGAGAATATACTCTTGAATGAATTTCATGGATATATGGAGATATATACCAACGTGCGTATATAAATCTTCTGTATACCAAACACATTACACACCTTTACACACATGTGATGTGCCAAAACTCGTAGTACGGGTATTTCAACAGGTCGATGACATGCAGTGTCAGACCTATCCTCTTTTTGTACTACTGCCAAACCGTAATTCCATTTGAATGAGAAGACAGTTGAAAAAGAAAAAGCAACCGATATACTCTATTCGGTATTTTCGAACTATTCGGTATTCTCACGTTTTTAATTAGTTTTAATTATTCGAATTTGTAAATGAAGGAACGTGGTAAATATTGAAAATCAATTCAAAATTAGATGTGAAATTCGAAGATGAAACGTTTTAAAACGATTGATATCTATATGTGCCGGGAGAATATATCCCGGATTTGTGTTTTAATCTGACGTCAGATGTAATATATAGGGTGACATGATGCGGTTATGGTGGTGGATGATTGATTTGGTCTGATCAGATACAGATTAATCTACTATCATATTTGGTCATGAAACTTTGTCGAATGTAATAATACAGGATGTTCGTGGTCATAGCGTAATCTATGATTTGGTTAAACTCACGTCGAAACGATGTGATTTAATTATTTGTGGCACTAAAATCTTCTTATTATATGATCATCATTCTAAACTCTTTGATCATCATGAATTATGTAAATATCATATATATTTATGCAACTTGAGAGAATTTTCATTCGGTTTTCTCAATGCATGCTGATTATCAAGTTTGTGTTGTTGTTACTTCTGGAATTAATTCGATATTTGAAATGTAAGTCACGCCACAAAGTTCTATATAATATACTACATTTGCGAACTGAAAAAGATTGAGTGAGACGAAACTTTTTGTAGTATGGTGACAACGAAAGCAGCACCTGTTTGTGATGTAGCGACTTTACGGATTTTCATGTAATTATAGCGGAGTTTACGATCCTTCGAACATATGTTTTGTTTTTGTTTTATAAAATCAGTTGCAAATTTTCAATTGATTCTAATGTAACATCAAAATTTGTTTTTGCGGTCAAGGTTTTAGGTTGCAGTCGAATCCCTGTTGGAAGTCAAACAATAAATTTCCAGTCGGGTAATAGCAGTTGATTAGTCTTTTGAACTATACGAAGGTGAGTTGGAATATCATGCTACACCAATCTGAATTACGCAAATAAATGTAAAGCGATCATTTTACTGCGCGATAACACTCAACTACGCACTGTAAAAAAAAGAGGGGTTTTTCCTCGCTTCAGAAGTGGATTCCATCCCCAGATTGCGAGGGGATTGATTTTTCGTCCGGAATAGGGGATTCTTTCTCCATGTTGAGAATCTATTCCGTTTTCTAGGTATCGAATCCTCCTGAAAGTGAGGAAAAACTTCACCAAATCAGGCTGAAAAGTGCTCTATCTATGGTGGAACTCTGCTGCCAACAATGTTTGAAGGAAAATCGCGACAGCGTTTCTACAGTTTACACTGAAAAAAAAAAAAAATACGCGATACAGGAAAAAGATCCTTGTCTCAACCAAACTCACGGGTTGTTTTGAAAACAGCCCAGTTGTATAGCTGTCACAAGGATATGAATATTGTGTACAGTAATTTGTTTGACTTCAGAATGGATATAGTTCATACAGCTAAACATCACAGGTCATATGGCTAAACATGAATCCGGAGTATCCCAGATTATAAAATTGCCGGCGTAATGAACCTCTGTTCATCAAATACTTCTACATTCGCCATCTACATTGATTTGAAATGAGATTGAATAACCTCAAAATTAAAACATATTGTTCGCGAGTTTTGGGCTAGTCCCCATCTAACCTCAAATAATTTCATATTGTTCGCGAAATTTTCCGGTAAAAATCAAATGTCCAGCAACTTGTACGTTCCCTGGTGAAATGAAGCGTATACACGATGCGCATTTCTCACAAAAATTTTCCAAAAAATGTGATCACGTATACTGTATGCATTCAATTGAACATATTGAATAGTTTCAGACGAGGATCAATTAATATACATATTCTCTGTGCCAAGAACTGAAATTGCACACCGCTTTTTCGCAAACATTACGAAAGTTACATGACAACATTATAATTATCAACCGTGACTATATGCATGTATTTATTGATCACAAAACATATGAAACGAGATGGTGAGTTAATCACGCTTTCATTATACAATAAAATTCACATTATAAGTTCATCCTAGAAGCAATCTTCTGTCCTGAGTCCTGATTTTTGAATCTACAAACAAATCTTCCACATTTCACGTGTATATAGGATAGAAACAAACACCGTCATATCGATCGATATTCACACATCTATCGATTACTGTAAGAGGGTGCTCGTATAGTTGTGAGCGGTATATCCTTACCTTAGGACAGTAATAAAAATATTCACGAATATTAAGCGCACGTATTCTAGTCATTTGACATTTTGAATGGGCGTGTGGACAATGAGAACAACAAAATTTATATGGCCTCAGTAACTAAATTTATTTTTCACAGCACACATTGATACACATAAAATTTCACAGACATGTGCTTAACACGTCAATAATCCCTCTAGCCCAACTGATATTGCTCTTGAGCAGAAATAATTTTGTTCAGTGTACACACGAAAAGAAATTCTATAGTCAAAATCACCACATCCAGTAGTGAACCAGTATTATTACAAAATATTGACGGTAATTCCATTACTCGAGTGATCACTCGTCAGGAGTGCACTCCTGACTATCAAATTTTCCTCCGGGTACACAAAATAGCAAAATTTGTTATTTTGAATACCAATCAGCGTGGTGAATAATAGTTCACCCGCGAGATATATGAATTTCTTTGATATATTCAATTGATAAGCACTCTTTTGTTTCTCATTTTTTCTCCTCGTGACAACTTGGATGATCCTTACCGCACCCTTTGTTTCGTTTGAAAGAGGGAACTTCGGCTTGTTGACAAAGAGTATAGTGTTTTTCTCTCTCCAGTTTATCTTTTATTCATAAATCAAGAATTTCTCGACTGTTTTTGAGGAGCTCTGATTTGACATACCCCACAGGACAATTTGGTATTGTACGAAAAATATAACACGATACACGGTCGAACATTGATATATGATTTCGAAAAAGGAGACGGGAATATAATTAGTCGGAACTAAAAGTAGAGAAGAAAGATTCACTAATGAATTTGAGATCCAGGGAAATAACTGTGAATTCTCAAAGATACGGGACGACGCTGTGTGATATGTATAATACACAAAGCGAGAGATGGAAAGAGACAGACTAGAAACGGGTGACGGGTGCGAGAGAGATGAAAAAGTAGATTAAAATACAGCAGAGAAAAGGTTGGAGATGGGATTGACAGCGAGGCGCGGAGGTTAGGAGGAATGGAAAAACGATTTACGAAGTGAAATAGAACGAAGATAGAATGTTAGAAGGATGAATAACAGGTATAATAACCTCGATACATGAAGAGTAACGGAAAATTGAAGTGAATATATCAGACGACGGTTTATGAAGGTAATGAGAGAAAGGCTGCAAAAGTAGAGATGAACTTTCTGTGAACTTGATTTTTGTGTCATTCTATGGCTGAATCGAATAAAAGAAATGGGAATTTTTTAGGTGCGAACGACGATATAAAACTACATTTATCGCAGCATCGCGAAAGAACTACACAAAGATGAGTGGAATATTCAAAAATGTGAATGCAAGAATAACATTTTATAAATAATATTATAAGAGAATGGTCGGAACCGAAAAGTAAGGTTCAAGTTGAAGAAATGTTGAGTGAGGAAAAGTAGGGTAGAGAAATGGTGAAAAGGGACGAAAAGTGAAAGGACAAATGGTATCCATGATATTGGAGAAACGAGAAACGTTACAAAAAGATACAAGACTGGTGCAAAAGGGACAGGTGTAAGATGCAAAGGAAAGATGAACGATTTTCGTTTGGAATTTTCATGCTTTTGTCGAAAGGTGGTATCCACGAAGAATTCCTGATTAATGTAGTGAAAGTTCATCTTAAACTTCGAAGCATGAATTATACGATGATAAATATTGTATAAAAAAAGAATGATATATCTAGAAAAGATAAGTATTTTATATAAATTCCATCACGCTACATGGAACTTCATGCAAAACAATATCATTATTTCATCATTCAAAGATTCTGTATGTAATATTCATAGAATACCAAGTATTGGATATATACGAAGAGATCCAGTTATTGATTCGTGTTAGCAGCTAGATTTTAATCCATGAAGAAAATTTATTGACAACCCATACAGCTTCCTTTATGACGGTAAACATAAAGTTCATTATGAACACTTTGAATTCAAATTGAATTCTTGATAAATAATTTAGTGTTCAGGAAGAATTCATATTACGAGTTCGTCAAGAATTCTTCGAGCATTCAACATTTGTTCATTTTGAATTAATCTTCACTGTCATGACGGGGACTGCTTAAGGGGATACTAGCGTCGAAATCGGACCTCTCTTTCTATCTAGTGATTATGTCCCTTTCTAACCAATGATGCGAGTTGCAAACGCTGGTATCACCTTAAGAATTTTTAGAGAACACTGTAGAGTATAATCGGAATTTTCCTGTGTACATCAACCGGGAAATTCCAATCACTGATTGGGAAATCAATGTCCGGTACATTTATATGAAATTTCCCATACATTTATCTGAAAATTCCAAACTTCATGGGATTTTTTCCAACATTTCACAGTAAGATTCCGGACAAGTTGGGAAAATTCCTAACGCATGTATGTGTTAATTACTTCACATAAATATAGAGGAATTTTCCGATAAAATTTTGTACAGTGAAGTCTTCAGGAATCCAAACGGATTATTTCTGCTATCTGAGGCAATATTACTCAAAGTTGAGTCCAATGGGGACATAGAAGTGTTTCGGCGAAGTTTATAATCCAATCGACTTCGTTTTATTCGATTAGAGATAGAAATTTATTCAGATGTTGTGATTATATTCACAATTTGAGTATTGTAAAAAGACATCCGAATGAATCTTCATCTGCACACGTAGAGAAATTTGATTTGAAAGATTAACATTTGATGCGCAAACTAGAACTATTCAGGGATTAGTTGCTTCAGCGAAGATTCGCTGTACAGTCTTCCGCGGCTTGCAAAATTAAATCAATTTTGAGCTTCCGGAGTGGAGCCGCGTCTTGTATCGGTCGGTTGCCAACGTTTCGCCATAATTGAAGAAGCCAGCTGCAATAATGGCGAAACAACCAACCGATACAAGACGCAACTTCACTCCGGAAGCTCAAAATCCATTTAGAACTATTCGGAAAAGTCAGACAATAACTCTTAACATAAGTCATCATCATTGCCAGCTGTAGTGGTACGCAGAGAGAAAAAAAATGGTAATATTTACCATGCTAACATAGTATTCGGTCTGATTTCATATAAAATCGTGATTGTGACTATGGAAGAACAGAATTCTTTACCATTTTTCTGGTAATAATATATATATAGCATAGTAATTATTACCAGAAAAATGGTGAAGAATTCTATTCTCACATAGTGACAATCGCGATTTTATACAAAATGAGACCGAATACTACCTTAGCATGGTAGATATCACCATTCTTTTCCCTCCGTATAAGAATCCAAATTAATCTCGATTTTTACCATCACAAGTGGCAATGATTATGACTTATGCCACAAGTTATTGTCTGACTTCTCCGAATAGTTCTAGTTTACGAATAAAATGGTAATCTTTCCAATCAAATTTCTCTCCGTGTAGTCGAATCAAATGCAGTCAACCGACTTTCAAACTACGTCGAAAGGTTGGGTGGTTTTTCCTCAATACATTTTTTTATAAACATCGATACACATTTTGAGAGTAATTATATCTACCTATCAATTCATTATCCATTACTCAACGAATGAGCAAGAGCAGGAAGTATATTTTTCATTACATCACCAATGTCAATGAATCAGAGATGAATTAATCAATAATGAAATAATGGGTGATAAGAGAGGAATATATTACCCGATACTAAAACAATGGGCAATACATGAAAATTGCTTACCCATACTTACGATAATCGAAAATGTATGAAAAAAAATTATCCATCGCTCAAACGATAGGCAGAACACAAAAATTGAGGATCCATTATTATAAAATAAATGATCCATTATTCAAATAATGAATAATGGAAAAAAAACTCCATTGTGAAGATGTTCGATGTAGAGATTTTTCATTTGTCTTATTGACTATCCCGGGTAACCTGAATTTGTGATTAATCGATTCCGTTGAAATTCTCACCCTTACGGCATTCGAAGGTTTTGAAAACCTTCTGAAAATATCTGAACGTGTGGAGAACCTTTTTTGAAACGTTTTAAAAACAACCAAGAACTTTATCCTGTGAAAACAACTGTTGGGCATGCTGTTTATTGATCACTCGAGTAACCAATAATGAGGTGATTCCAAGTTCATTTTCTTTTTGGAAACTGTTGGTCATAAGATTAGTTCCCAAGAACTGAGATGTGAGCATTTTCAGACATCCATCGATGTACGTAATATACCAAACACATTGAAAAAACTGCTGGTAACAGATATCAAATGTATTCTTAAATATGACCAAACGAATATTCAATAATATTCATTAAATTTAACGTATGTGTTGATAATAATTAAATTTTTTATGAATATTATCGATATTTGATAAGTTATATTTGAAAATATATATTTAATAAGGATTACGCCTCAGCAGCGATAAGTTTCGTAAAAAGGGTTATCGATACCGAAATTTTATACAGGATTTTCTTGCAATTCTGAAACTAACCGAAACTGCTGATTAGGATGAAGTGAATTGATCTACCTGATGTGGACAAATTTTCAGAATTATATATAACTTTTATATAATTCAATATAATTCATATAAAATTTACATGGGTTGACTTTTTCGACTGGCCTCATTCAAGGAATTTCACCAGTATTTCGGGCCTGATATCAATTTTATCCTTCATTTCAATATTCATTTCAACCTGAGAAGAGTAAGTAATTATTTCTCTTTCAGGTTTCTTATAAAATATTGGCGTTGCGGATGCGGCTTACTTGTTCTTTTTGTTCAATGCGGGATTCTTCACTCTTTCTGCTGAAAATCAAATAGTTGACGATTTTATCTATTTTCTGCACTATTGTAGTAATTTTCTGTCTGATCCCCAGTGAGTGGTGAGTAACTTTTACGTTCGAAAACTGATGGAATCAGAGAGAAAATGAGAGTGCGCACGGGCACCTTTTCGTTGCTATTGAGACTTCCACCGGCCCTCTGGCGGTTGGATCATGGAAATGATTACACAGAAATTTTATTTTGCAATATTACAACACCGCGCATTCCTTTTGTATATTTTTTAATACGTATGTGATTAAAATTATTTTATTTATCGACACAAAATGCATATGATTTTACATTATTATAATTTAAAAAATTGAAAAATAAGAGAGGGGGTCGGTGTAATCGGTTCCGTGTTCCATCCGATAAGAGGGCGCTTCAATGTTTACTAGCGATGGAACCCCGGCCGTGCGCACTCTCATTTTCTCTCTGATGGAATATTGGACTCTGGGGTTGGCGAATTGCATCTCGAATCAGGCGGAGTTCACGGAGGAAAAAATATACTACTTCTTCTTATTTTGCTTGCTAAACCAGAAACAGGAAGGTTTGTAAAATGAATTTTTACATAAAAATACGGGAGATTGCGAATGAATCACTGAATTTTACTATACCCCGAGCGTGTATTGCCTTTAATGACAATGGGCCCCAGGCTGGGTCCATCGTCTTTAACCCAGTCTTGGGAAATGACGATTGGGCCCATGTTGGCTCAATCTTGGCCCCGTTGTGTTTTCCCATACAATTATGGTTGGTAGAAAATGGAAATAATGAATCTTAGTGCGGGCACATTCGAACTGGGCCCCAATTTGGCCTAGCGTTCGGCCAAGATTGGGGTGAATTTATATCCCGAGCATGTTTGTACAATCCTCAGCGTGTATGAATTTTGGCCCCACTTTGATCCAGTCTTGGGTCCATAAGGGCAGGATGGGGCTCAACACTGGGCCAAAGTGGGGCTGAAATTCATGCCCACTGGGGTAGAATTCAAAGCAATTTTCCAATTTCAAAACAAAAAGGAAGGGGTGGTATTGATTGCCTAGTCTGGGTTCATGCTGGGCCCGTGGTGTTACCAGTTCTCGGGCAAAGCAAAGCTGGGAACGATGTTATCATCCCAGGGTTGGCCCCACGTTGGGTAGCATGGGCACCCACCCTGGGCGTAGATGGGGCCCACCGTTAATACACACTTGGGGCGCTTTATAAAATTTAACGTTCAGCGTTTAAAATTTCCATCCTACCTATTAATTTTTCTAGAATATTCGTCATCTTCCGTATTTTTATGCAAAAATTTATTATACAAACCTTCTTGTTTCTAGTTTACTAACAAAAATAACAAAAATTCTTATATTTTCGAGCGGCATTTTTTTCCATGTTTCTTAAAGGGAACTAGAATAGAAGTGATCAACTCCATACAGGTTCTTTTGGTTTCTGTATTGTTGATTAAATTGAAAATTTATAAAAATTACACCAATTAAACACTGTCAGAAATGTTTTTGAATTCCATAACCATCAATGTAAATTTTTACATTGAATTCAATAACTGCATACGAAGCCAACTTCACTACATTGATTGACAATACAATCGAAAATCAGATGTACACATTCAATTCAATGTACAAATGGATATGGAAAAAACTTCCAAATCTGGTATATGAAATTTAACACAGATAATTCTAACAGTGAAGTGTTATAATTTCAAACACTCAGATTGTTTAAATCGTATAGTCACGTTTTAAACATCTAACCAATTTATGCATAGGGGTTTATATATGAGCCATACCGGAACATAATCACACTGAGAAAAGTTTTCAGTTGCCACAATAAAAAATTCACTAAATGTTTTAGTGAAATACGACATCAAATATATTTTTATAGTTGTGGTGACCAAAAATATATTTTCATCCAGACTTTGAAAAATAATTGAGCAAACTAAATGTTCAACTGTATCCGTATAGTTACCACAACTATATAAATTTAATCAACCCTTCAAAGTTGTAGCAACAAAATTCGATTGTTTGAATTGACCATATTTGATTCTGACTTTTACTGAAGAAGAATAATTGTCTATACTATATTTTTCTGTTTGTAACTATAAAAAAACTCTCTCCCCTTCCCTGAGACATTCCCTGTGACTCATCGACCGTTATCTCTGTTTATTTCGTCGAATTTGTTCCCGGAATGACTTCAACTAGAGCATCAACTGTGATTTTTCCTTGCACGGCGTTACCGCTGTGGAAAAAGGGTACTGAGAGTCAGGGAATCGAACCCTCACGCATGACGAACCATCGTGATTAGAAGTCTCCACGTTATCCGTTCAGCCATAGAATGCCATGGGACTGTTGGAATCATTCTTCATATTTGGTATACTCAGAAAAATGAATTAGGCGACATCGTTTCCACATAGTTATTTTTCTTTTGTTTATGGCACCTCTAGCCAGCGTTGCCATATTCCATAGAAAAATCTCCAGCATCTGATGATTGGTTATTTCTTGTACAACCGGCCAATAATATTTTCAATTTGGAAAGAAATGACCAATGCCAAAAAATCTGAAGATGTTTCTAGGGAATACTGACATCACTGCCCCTAGCACCAGTTGAAATGTATGGTATTTTACTACAACTTTTTTCGTAAAATGCGGATCCACAAAACGAAGTGATGCGATACCTGGCCAGGAACAACATTGAACGAAAAATTTGAGTTGCCACAACTGAAATGATAGTTGTTGTGACAAAATTTTTGAGTTAGAATAACTAATACTTTTACGTGACAAAAACAATTTTTGTTCAATGTCGTATTTCATTAAGTTTTCCGCCAGGACAACTGAACAATTCTTTTAGTGTGATTGAAAGTATATAATAACATAAAGCATGATAATTAAGATTAGTTGATGGGACTTATGAGTTCTGCACTGTAAAATATAATTATGGAATTTCCTTCCAAAAAATGGTGGCAGCAAAGTTCCTCCACAGATGGGAAATCATTCACCATAATTTAGTGGACTTTTCCTTCATTCATAGAGGATTCAAGACCCAAAAAACAAAATCATTCCTCAAAATAGTGGAGAAGTCCCTCATTTCTGATGAAAAAACAATTCCCCCAAGATGGGGGGACGAAATCTACCAACAGTTTGAAGAAAAACTCCCCATATTTTTTACAGTGTGGTTCTAAAAACCAAACAATTTGTTTTGAAAGTTTTTCATTTCATCAACTAAAATTTGTATTTTCCCTTACTGTAATGTAATAGTTGATACAACTAACGGGTCAAAGTTACATATCTTCAGTGCCATCAATTCAAACGCGTACGTAAATATTCTATTGCTGTCGCAACTAATCATTTTATAAACATGCACCTTTATTTATAACTCCTCGAACAAAAAAAATTTGTTGCACCAACTATTATAAGACAACTAAAAATTTTTCAGTTGTAGTGACTATTCAGTTTTCTTAGTGCATGCACAAAGGGGTTAAAAGTATGTTGATATTTCTGATAACTCAGATTAAGTGTTTTGTAATAAAATAATATTTCATCCATTTTATGAGTATATTCACATGGTTTCAACCCTCAGTTACCCTATGGGGATCTAGATGGAGAAAATGGGTTTTGAAATTCAATCTCCTATTCATAGGGGTTGGAGACGTGCGATTTGGAATAAGAAAAAGATGATTGAGAAAGTTTCATTTAATTCACTGCAATGCACAACGGAAAGTTAACGAACATACTTGAAAGTACATGGAATAATTAAGCTTTAAGCGTCTGAGAAAAGACTACGCTATTTAAAAACTTCCAGTGTATTAAAATAAAACACTTGAGTTTATAGTTTAGTACCGGGGGTCCCAAGAGTGATCATTTGTCCTGTTTTTGTAATATCGCACAAAATTTGGCTGCAATTGTGTGAATTCTTCTTTTATTGGGAAGAAACTATTTTATTCCGTTAACTGCGTCATAAGACGTCATCAAACGAAAGAAAATGAATTGTTCCTTCCGTTGTGTCCTATTCTACTGTTATGCCAAAGGGAAACCTTATCGCTGAATTGAAGGAATTCACCAAGAACAAAAGGAGTTTTTACCTCCACAAGAGATTTTTTTCAACTCGATGAGTTAAATTTCTAATTTTATCTTTCTCCTTAAAATTTGCTCGGTCTCGCATTATCTTCCTTTTTCACTGCTTCATTTTCTCTTGTAATCACTTGCTTAAGGGGACACCAGCGATCTCCGCTGATGCAACCCGCCATACAAAATTACCGACTGAGTAAACATTTTCTCGGTAAGAATACTCTGAACTGAATTGTTGAAGAAGTATACAATTTTTAGGAAACAATCTCCAATCCTTTATCTATTGCTGTACATCGCCCAAATTTCGAATTTCGCAGAAACAATTTTTCCTCAGTCGGTAATATAGACTTGCTTTTCGAAATTCAAAATTTGGGCGATGTACAGCAGTAGATCAAGGATTGAAGATTGATTCCTGAAAATTTCACCCTTCTTCATGAATCCAGTTCAGAGTATTTTTGCCGAGAAAATGTTTACTCAGTCAGTAATTTTGTATGACGGGTTGCATCAGCGGGGATCGCTGGTATCCCCTTAAGTTACATGAATTATCATCAAATTACTTTCAATGATGATGGTATACTATATATGAATATACATAGGTATGTATAAGCAAAATGAATCGGAACTTCAAATGGTATGGCCTTTTACTGTGTCTCTTTGTTGTTTATTGTTCTGTAACCAACAAACAAAATTTTATTTATTATATATACATATATTTCAACTAATCTTTTTTTTTCCGTACGAGCTTTGTATCTTATGAAATCCGCAATGTGTTAAATTTTTGGGTTATTGATTTATGTACACGGAGATAAAAGATTTGCTAAAAAGTATACCATACTTCATAGTGTTCGAGCATTATTCTTGTCTACGTTAAATTATTCACATGGAAATATTTACAAAAGTACTATAATTCTCCAGGAAAGTCCAAACAAGTATTACGGTATTTTTAGAAGCATTTTCATGTGATTATTTTGATTGGGGCAAGAGTATGGTAATGCTCGAACGCTATAAAATATGGTACTTTTTAGTAGATCGTTTTCTCCGTGTACAAATAACCGTACATATAAAGCGTATACTAAAATTCACGGACTGGATTTTATAAGTGCATTCTGCAGCCGAAATGTAATAATACTCCGCTTGAAAACATTTGATTTGAAGCTTAGTTTCTGATCTTTTTTTCAAATCCCAATCACTCAAAATCACTGCGTGTTACATACTTGAACTTGAAACCATTCGTCAAGTTGGAAAACGGTGGATCCCCAGGAAGAAATTGAAGTATCCTACCATTATTCAATTCAAAGTTATAGGTAATTGAAATTGTTTAGCTTCCAGTCAATTGGAATTCAGCAACTTCAAATTATTTTAGCTCCTGAAAAAAGAATGTCAAGATCAATACTTGAACATGATAGTTGATTATGAAAAGATTGCAATCCAAAAGTATCGTGCACAATATTTAAAATGTTTCTCAGAGATGTTGCATGGCATAATTTATTGATGGAATCATTTATTGAGCAGTGAGTGATGAATTCCGAACTCGTTATGTATCAGTGGAGTGATAGAGAACTCTCCCCCCTTCATTCTTCATTAATAGAATAATGAAAAATTCTTGTCCCGTCATTATTCATCAATGGAGTAATAACACATTCTCACTCCTTCATTACTTATTATTGGAGCAACAAAAAATCTCTTCCTCTTGATTATTCAATATCAAAGTAATGGAAATCCCTTTCTCCTTCATCATTATTAATTACATCACTGAAAATGTATTCCTCAACATTGTGATTTATAACAGAAATGGAGAATATTGATGAACTGTATTGAAATCTTGTTCTCAATTCAAACTACCAAAATGGAAATTCTGATTCAAGAGCCATGGAGTATTAAAAAACGGACAAAATTCTGCCACGTAGTTTTTAAACAACCAAGCAATAATTACAAGTTTTGAATATATAGCAATGAAGTACAATGCTAGGATTTGGCCTAAAACACATTCCTAAACATGAGGAAATGAGTTCGAAGAATTATTGACATTTATAGGTCAAGATGTTTATAATCATTTGCATAATTTTGAGGAATCATTTCAATTTCAGTTTCAATTTCATATTCAAAGCCCAATTTTAGTAATTTACTCCATCACTGTGGATTTAAAATTGGTATTTATTGCTTAGTTGATCAGAAAGTGCGTAGCAAAATTTTACCCATTTCTTGAAGGACTCCATGGCCCTTAAGGAGCAATGAGCGATAGATCATTGTGACCGATTTTTGCACCAAAGTTGGTTGAAAATGGTCAGGACTATCATAAAGATTTGGGAAGAAAAACTCATTTTGATATAATGATAATAATAATAATAATAATAATAATAATAATAATATTTAAAAATTCATATTCAGATCATATAAGGTAACTTATTGCAAATGATCAAAAAAAGCTTTCAAAAGTGACCTACCAAAAAGAGCCCAAAATTGTCTATTCTAGGTGTCGCTCAAAATAGAATTGCATGTTAATTCAATTTCGTAAATGAATTATCTAATTCAATTGATTTTTTTACGTTCACATGTAACTAGTAATGAAAAAGAAAAACTCGGTGCTTCTGAAAGAAATTATTGTCTCGTCATAAAGCTTTTCCTCCTGACAAAAAACTGCATGTTTTTTGGTAACAGAATTATTTAAGTGCTTTCATTTAAATAAATAACCCTAAGTACGCGTATAATACTGCTGTATGTTTCTGATGTGAGGCGAATCCTGAAGGAAGATAAATGGGGAGATGAGAGAAAAAAGAAGAGAAAAAATCGATAAAAGTTACCGTGTACTCTCGTATACCGAGTTCATACGGGATACGTTTAAATGAGATAAACTTGATTCAATATGTCTACGACAAATGATTGATTTTTATGCGGAAATCCAATTTATATTGTTCAATAAAACGAACAAGATGCAGAAAATGGTTCGAGATTTTCTCTTATTTATTACGCTCGATACTCGGAGATAGTGTTGCCGCGATCCGAGCTAATCCGAGTTTTGAGCATAAGCTCGACTTGGCTCTTGTTTTTGACGAATAGGCTCGGCTCGCAAATCGGATCGATAGATCCACTGCTCGGATTGGCTCGAAGATCGTCGAGCACAATCCTACTTTGTTCAAAACAAACGCGAATAAAAAATTCTTGCATCCAGGGGCTCCTTACATCTTTGCTGTTCGAAATTGATTTAATTCATATAAACTACGTAAATAATAATCAAAAAATGTCTAAACAATATAAAACACGATAAACTCATGTAAATAAAGTAAGTCGATTTCTTGAACCAAACACACCAACTGAAAAAATTGTTTTCCCTTTAGGTATATTCAAACTTTTGGCCTGTGCAGTATTTCTGAAGCTCTTGAAGTTCAAGTACAAAACAACGTTTTCTCAAAATTTTTATGACTTGGGAAATCAAATTTCATAAATGTTGGTTATGAAAACTCCATGAATGCATCTTCCAATGAATAGATAGATAAATATATCATTAAATCTATCTTCAGAGGATTGGCGATGGAGAAAAATCCACTTTATAAACATATTTTCTTAATATCGACTCTGCTATTAATTACACATTAAACACAATACTTCTATTGTGACAAAAAAGGAATTATTTTAAGGTAACAGAAATTTTTGATACTTACTTATTTTATGAATCGTTCATCAAGTGGGTAGTTCACCCCCCCTGGTGAAAATAAAGTGTAACACTGTATTTACAGTGCAATGCGAGGTTCATCCGAATGTACCCGGAGTGGTGTTTCGCGCCGTGGAATGCATCGCAAATGTATTTTGTTACACTTCGTTTTTACCAGGGCCTGGTTGATTTTTCCGATAAGATGACTCGATAACCAGGACATTAAACATTGACGATGTCAAACGACTTGGAAATAAACAAGGCAAGCGTCCTATACTTGTATCTTTCACTCACGCTCATTTGAAAAGAAAAATCTTTGAATGTATTCCAAACTTTCGTAAACTCAATTTCGCCATTGCCAATGATCTATCTCGAAAACAAAGAGAAAATCGAAAAATTCTTCGTAAAACTCAGGAAGAGCTGAAATCTATGGGAAAAAACTCGATTCTCAAAGGAAATAAACTAATTTATAACAACACCTCATATGATCTACTAACTGCACAAAAACATGTACACAAGCTGCAATGCGAAGTAGGAAAAGATTGTTTGGAAAAAGACGGAAATGAGAGCTCAAGCAGCTCTCCCATGTGGAAATGTACACACGGGCCACTACTGGCGCGGTACTGTTGCCAGAGTTGCCAGTACTGGCAAATCCAACTTTGCCCTTATGGGGCCAGTGGTTTGGACGGTACTGGCAAGGAGTCGGAATGATAACATCATTTTACATAAGGGCCAGTGAAACATTTACCACCGCGTCAGTAGCGATATTTGGTGTGTGCCTACTATGGTGGAACTCTGGCATTGCAACAGAATCAGTTGTTCGGCCAGTACTGGATGAGAAGTGGTAGAGGGTCAAAATAATACATCCTACGTAGGAATTCAGACCCGACCCAGTACTGGCACAGTGCTGGTAATTAGAGAACCCCGGAGTTATATTTCAAGTAAAAAAAAAAAAAATACATTGAATTTGAACTTTCAAAACTTTGTGAATCTATTTTTCTCATCACCGTTATCTGAGAAAGACGCTTTGGAAGTGGTTTCATGAAAGTTCACTGGGCAAGGATTAAACCCGGGACCTGCGAGTGAGAAACAGAGTCTCTATCACATCAGCTAATCTCCGAGTTGACAACGGACCACTTAAATTCCCATTCATTTTACCAATTCCCTTGAAGTCACGCAATTTACCATAGACTCCGTAGTGAAACAAGATTCTACCAATACTGGTTCATCGTTCTCTATCGAACGTATTGAATGATCATACCAACTCTGTCTTGATACTGGCGCGACTCCGGCTCACTACAAAAATCAAGTTGCCAAGATCATGATTTTAATGTCAATCGACTACCGATTCCGTAGTCAACCAGAGTCCCACCAATACTGGTACCATGTCGTCTATCGAACATATTGAATCATAATACCAACTCTGGCTCAATACTGGCGCGACTCCGGCTGACCACAACAGCCGAGTTGCCAAGATCATAATTGCAACATCAATCGACTATCGATTTTGTAGTCAGCCAGAGTCATATCATTACTGTCATATTGCCGTCTGTCGTACATATGGAATGATAACACCGACTCCGGCTGAATACTGGCGCGGTACCGTTTCTCGAAATCCTGGGTATTGTCCAGACAGTATTCATTCGATACTGACCCTATACCGTCTGTCCACGCGAGCCAATACCGGCTGAAATTTTGCGAATGTTCGGCGACAGTTGAAAAACGGTAATGATTCTGAACAGGCACAGTTGTTTTTGCCGAACTTTGGCAAATACAACCTCGCCAGTACCACGCCATTTGTCATGATGAATTGATTTTAACGCCAATACAACATCGATTTCGTAGTCAGCCAGTGCCATATTGATACTGGTATATAGTCGGCTATCAAATCTATGAAATAGTAATCCGCACTCTGGCTCAGTACTGGCGCCGCTTTGGTTTACCATAACAGCCGGATTTCCATAGACATAATTTTAACGTAGTTCGACTACCGATTTTGTAGTTAGCCATTGCCCTACCGATCCTGGCACTCGATCGCCTATTGGATATATTGAATGGGCATCCCAACTCTGGCTTAGTACTGGTGAAGCTTCGGCTCGGAGAAAAAAAAATTTTACAATTTGTTTAAACAATTATTGTTTAAACAATTTGTTGAAAATATCAATTTACGTGGATGAAAACCCCGGGATGGTATTCTACGGAAAATTTCATATAAGAATGAGTGGTTTGGAAAGTTTTCAACCACCGCATTTGTTTGTAAATGAAAATTAAAAACAATTTCGAATACTCCATACCCGTTGGTGCCCACGGTGAAACTGCTGGGCTTACGGGAAAAGCAACTATTGGACATAGGATATCTGGGTCGAGGATGAACATCCACGGAGGAAAAAAAATTTTACAATTTATTCAAACAATTATTGTTATAGCAGTAAAATTTTTTTCCTATTCTATATATAATACCTAAAGTTGCTGGAAGAGCGAATGTATTGTGCTTTTTGGAAATTAGATTCCGCTGTTACAACAAATTTATTTCCCAAATACGAATACAGGTCAGCACAGGGGTAATACCTTCGTTCTCCGATTTATATTTTCTTGCGAATGCCCAGAATCTGGGCGGAACGTCGGATGTCTTGATTTACAGTAATGAAGCATTCGTTCCTACTCAGTTAAATCAAAGATTCTCGGAGTGATTTTTTTATGAACACTGAGGAGGGGAGCGAGGGGCTAGTTGTAACAGTTTTTGGAAAAATGCTAATATTGTGAAATATATACATAATGTCGTGCTCATCATTGAATGTTTCGTAAGCGTGAACATTCACTCGTCACATGCAAAAATATATTCATCCAAAAGTTTGCTGATTCTAGCACAACGGACAGTATTCCAGAACAAGTCAGCTGTTACAACTTACCCCGTACTTGGGGCTAGTTGTAACAGGCTTGGGGCAAATAGTAACACTAGAATAACTGCTCATTGAAAACATGTTAACTTTTTGTTATTGTACGATACTTATTGATGAATGAGCTGAGTTGACTATTTTCTTATTGATCCGAATTTACAACACTTATTACGAAAATAAACTTTGAAAAAATCAGCTCAAGGTTGTAGAATCATCCTGTACTTATTAGCCTATTACCACAATCATTATGGGACTCCGATATTATTCAGTTAATTTTCATAGCCACTTATAATTATGACTAAGATTGAATCATATTCAATCAATCGAAATAGAATCAATAAAAATCCGTAATCTTGATAAGAATTATCAATCGAGTATTCATTATGAATACTTTGAATTCAAAATGAACTCTTGAAGAACACCCTAATGTACAAAAAGAATTTACATCGCAATTCTATAAAGGATTATTCGGGCATTTAAAATAGCACAAACAAACAGGCGTAATACCCAATAATGCTAGCAAAATTTAGCATCATTATTGTGTTATGCACTAGTTTCTTGTATAATATCTGAATCAGGACATCTTCATCTTCTGAACCTGTTTCAGATTTTCTTTTATAATTTTTCATTTTTAGATAGAAGAAGAATGGATGGAATGAAGACATTTGCATATCAACAATTGAAGAAATGAATCGAACCACGTCGAATAAGCACGAACCGAAGCATGTTACAATATCCCCGAAAGTTTGTTACAACTCGCCCTATCATATGATTTCGGGTATATTCGTTGACTGTTGAAAAACTATACAGTATTAATAAAAAAGTTATTTAAGCATTTCAAAGCTCAATACATAGACAAAATAAATAGTCATTTACATATTTGAAGAGGATCGATTAATAGGACTGAAATCAATGTTTGCAAAACGATGTTTTTTTCATTTTCTGACTCAAATGGATCCTACAACGAGAGAAAAAGCGTGCTTTCGAAGCATGACACACTTCAATGCTTCTAACGCATTTGTTACAACGTACTTTTAACGCTCGGGACTCATGCAGTTAACACACGAGACCATGCTTTTTGGGTATGTGTCACATGCTTTCTCAGCATGGGTACCGAGCGTTGGAAGCACGTTATGACAAATGCATTAGAAACTTTAGTGCGTCATACTTCTGCAGTATGCTTTTTCTCTCGGTGTATGTTTCTAGACACTCACAGCACTGTCTCACGAGATACCGATAGTGTGTAGTTATTGAAGCACGTCATAGATAGGAGATTGAATTCAAAATTCAGCGGCAGTACTTGAAATCCATCGAATAATTCGCGTGTTACTACTTACCCCTGTTACAGCTAGCCCCTCGCCCCCCCACTTACTTTTCAAAATTTAATTTTTTTTCCGTATGAGGAGGTTCAAGCTTTAAAGTTACTAGATTCCTTTCTTGCAAGACTTTGCATGAATATCCAACTTCCCATCATCTCGTGGGTCCAATTTTATGATTTAAGATCTGAATTTCGAATATTTTATTGACCCCCGATTCACGCAAGATCTCCCGATGAGGTTCTGATGGTAGTTAAATGTTCCTTGTCGAGATCCGAGTAGGATCAAGATTGACGTGACCCTATCCAAGAGAAAGGTTTCTGATCGAGTATATGAACATTTATTAAAAACACTAATTATTTAAAATTTACTGCATAATTATTTTCTCGTTATACAATATTTAACCATATCTCGCGGTGCTTTTCGGTGACACGATATAGTTATAATCGTTGTACGCGGTAAGTTCCTTTTACTTGATTCCATCTATATTGATTCTACATCAATGAGTCAACCCCTTATTATTCAAATTACATTCCATCACTTTCAACACGCAATTTCTACCATTTTTACGTACTTAATCAATAATTGTGGTTCAGTGGCGGACAAAATCGCCAAGATAAGATGAAATTTATTTCAATGTGAATTATCTTCAATATTGGATCACGTTTTTAACCAGTAATTGTATGATATTCAAAATACTGATCAAAATTCATGCTCGAAGCATACAAGATGAAGGGTTTTAAAACTATTATATAATATAACATCTTATGGAATTTTTTGCCCTGGCATGACGATTCTAATCGTTTTTCATGATTGTGAACAAATTAAATTTTTTCCGAATTGAAAAACATGTTTTCTTATGTTTCATTCAAAAACAAGGAGGGTTAACGAGAAAAGAAAAGGAGAAATATAAAGGGAAGAAAACAGAAGAACTAAGGTAATCATGGTTTCTTGAGCTCGTAAAGTCAGACGTGCAAACGAACACGTTTCTTTTAGGAACACGGAAATCCTGTTTAGAGGGTGGAAGATCGATGCTCTGAAAGCTGTCTTAGAATACCTACATTCTATCCATCATTGGAAGCACGGAATAAGAGAAAGTAGTGGAGAGAACAGTCTTTCGGAACGTGATACGACAATCATGATGTCACTATTATTGACTACATGGCTGTAAGAATGCACAACACCAGATGAATTATTCTCCTCGCAACAACGAGATCATTGATTTGCATTTGACTAATTTTTTCTATTTTACATTCTCATTTGAATGAGCTTGTTTTCAGATATTCGCTACAAATTCGCGAAATTTCCACTCACAAGGGGGACAAAAATTCACTTTGACTGCAAACTATTTCCTTACACTCAGAGAAAAAGAGTTTCTGAAACAGCAAACCTCGAAAATTTGCTTTGCTGATATGGTAAAACTTGTTGCCGAATCAGCAAAAAATTGGCTATTACAGCGAAAATCTTGCTCTTTTAACAAACGCTTGCCATTCGGCAATCTGGAATTGTAAATATACAGACGGCTGATGAAATTCTGCTGAAATAGCAAATATCTTGCTAAAATAGCGATATTCTTGCTGTAACAGCAACCGTTTTGCTAATTTAACAAAGCAGATTTTTCGGAATCGCTTTTTCAGCAAGAATTTTTTAGCTGTGGAAGCGAAATTTGTTTCCTATTCTGTATACACTGAGAAACCAATTTCTTAGACTTGAAGAAAATTTTCTTGCCCTCATTCTGATAAGTTCTGTTTCCGATGGAAAAACATAATTAATTTCAATGGAAAAATTTCTCATTGAATTGGAATCACATTGTTCGAATTCAAGAAGGAATATATCTCTGTTTTGATTTGAGAATTTTTCGTTTCAATCCGATGGAAATTTTTTCCATTGAACTGAATTTTTTTTTCATTGAAGAAACGATTGATTAGAACGAGGGCAAAGGAAATTTTCTCTCAATCTAAGAAATTCGGTTCTCAGTGTATGATATTGAAGAATTTGCTATTCTTGTTAATCATGTTGCTCTCTCACTGAATTTTCAGTTAAGCGGACAAAAAGATTTGCTACAAGCAAATTTCTTTCCCCCGTGCACCGTCATTTCTAGACAATTCACGTTATTCAAACAAAATTTGTCGTTGAAGATATGAAATTCCGAATCAATAAAAATAACATCAACAATTCTCTTGTGCCTTACGTGTCTCAGTGTTTTCAATGAAATTTGGAATCGCGTGTTACGTGTCTCGTTGGATAACATTTTTATACCGTGAAAAAAGGAAATGGGTATCTCAACGCTACATCGTAGAAGGCTCGAAAACAAAATTATTTTCCTCATAACGTCCTCGATCATACTATTTCCATTCTCGGCGCTCTTTTGAATATAAAATGGAGAGTGGATTATTCGCGTCGGTGAGAATCGTTTCCACCTTGTGCTCCATTCACGAGTAACGTCATAAATTTATACATACGCCTTTTGGCACGATACTCGATTGCATATAATGGTGTTCGAGAATAACTACGTAGATCACAATTTCCGAAAATTTGAATAGAAACTAAACGCGTGACGGTGAATTCTTAACAGCGAAACGCGAATGTGAAAAAAATCATCTCTGTTTCTCTACGTGCTTTCGCGATATACGAATTTATCGAATCGTTTCCAAATATTTTTCTAGATTTCGTTGTTGACGTGAAAATCGCGAGGAGAGAAATTAAGAACATCATTGTTTTTTCACATTTATCCATTAATAAAAATTTGTGTTGGTATCAACGGTGAAGACGCGTTCAGAGAATATGAAGATTTTTCTATACAGGAAAGTTTCAATTCTTGCACTGCCGTCCCAGGCAAAAAAGTTGGTAACAACAAATTCCTTCGAACGGAGAAAACCGAGAAAAACTATTCCACATCAAAATTGTATGATGTCACTAATATTTTGACAAGATTAAAGCGGTTCTAGGGCAAATAAGGGGTGCTGTTTTTAATTATTTAAAAAAATCAATATTTTCAATAACAACAAATGAAAAAATGAGTTAAGGGTGTTTAGTGATATGAATACGGTGTTTAGTGAATGAGTTACGGCGTTTCCCGTTCATCAGCGCTCGAGCATTAAGCTATGATAGGTCGCTTTACAAGCGAAGAAACATGTCAACCCGGTATGCGACGTTCATGAAAATCACCATACAATTGAATTCCAAATCTGAGTAATTCCATGTCAAGCGGGACGAATTTCGGTAAAATTTGACCTTGATGTCTCCGATTCAGTTGTAAAGTCTTATATGAGTTTCATATTACTAGAATACGACTTATAATTTTTTTCAGATTTGTATATTAATCATTTCGCAAGTTACGGACAACTGAAAATTCCAAAAAATCGATCGAACGCTCTCATTCAAATATCAATATTTCTGGTTCTATTGGACTTACGGAATCCCGGTTTCACTCATTTAAAACTCTTGAAATGTACTTTCGTTATAAATTTTTCATGTTCTATAAAAGTTCAAAATTCGATGATTATTTAAACAATTCAACTTTGAAATCGATTTTTAACTAACTTTACACCTTTGGAAAATTTTGAAAAAAATATGAGCGTATTCCTCGTTAAATTTCCTACGAAATCTGTGAATTTGAGGATGGAGAACGAATTGACACTGATACAAACAAAAATAAATTCGTTCCATCACTCACTGCCTCACGCTAACGTTATATTATAAAGTCCCGTAATAGGCATCCTCTTCAGTGGTACCTTTCGCAGGTCATTCTTCGACAGAAGCAGGTTCCCTTGATCATTGAGCACTGAATTGAAAACAGCAGGCTGAGACGACCCTCTCTACGGTGCCTGTTCACCTAGAAGTATACCGTGTCGTATGATTCACTGATTCTTTTCATGTTCATACCAGTTTGCATTCAACCCTCGGTCCAGTCAGACGTTCGTCAAATTTTAAAACCCCTACGGAATCAAATTTTGTGCGTGCGAAGATGATTGCCTCCAGGAAATTGAAAGGACGTTTCAATTATTGTTGCAATCCGTTTAAACTGGAGAAACATGGAAAAAAAGTCGCAAAAAAATCTAAGACCTGTACCTTCCAGGATTATGAACAGTTTATTGAGAACGGATCCGTCATTGTCACAGAAATTAAAAATCTGTGATTCCTGTCGGTTAAGATTTGTGAACCGATTGAATAAAAACGAACTCAGTGGAACTGCATTGCCATCGAGTGATAGTGCTGGACCCTCGAGGATTTCCAGTGAAAATTTAAAAAGCGGTAACACACTACCCTCGAAGATTGACGATGCTAGACCTTCAAGGATTTATCATGACAATGAGGATAGTGGCAGTGTTTTGACAAATCTGAGTGACATGCCATCAGGATCATCTCCTGTCAGTGTTAGTGCGCTAAATGAGAGTCTAACACAATTTGGTGTCTCTCCAATCAGAAAGAAAAAACTTTTACAACAGAAGTATCCGCGAGAGAAGTTCATGAATGTGAGCGACGTATTACGTAAGAAAGTTTTCAAGATACAAGACGATACGAATTTACAAGTGGATGATGCAGAAATAAAAATTATTGGAAAATTGAAAGAATGTTTCCACAACACAACTGATAGAGCTCTAAGATTTCAAATTTTAACCATCTTCGGAAATTGGCCTTTTAGTAAAATTCGTGAAAATTTTGATGCTTCTGATCGCATGATTACCATTTCGAAAGAATTAGCTAAGAACTGTGATATTTTGTCAGAACCCAATAAAAAATTAGGCAAAAGATTATCGGAACATGTTGCAAAACAAATCACAGATTTTTATACATCTGACGACACGAGTCGTGTTATGCCTGGGGAAAAAAACTACGTGACCGTAAATAAGGATGGGCAAAAAATTCAGAAGCAGAAAAGATTATTACTCACTAATCTGAAGGAAACATACCGGGTTTTTTCAGAAACATTTCCGAACGTCAAAATCGGTTTTTTGAAATTTGCTGAACTCGGACCGAAACAGTGTGTACTCCCTGGATCGAGTGGAACTCATTGTGTTTGCGTTTGTGTCATCCATGAGAATGTGAAATTGATGATTGATGGTGCAAGAATAGCTCATCTTACATCCAACACATCACAGCCAGTACAAAACTATAGGGACTGCTTGACTCGAATGTTATGCAATCCACCAACAGTCGACTGCTATTTGGAAAACTGCATTAATTATCCTGGTACATCAAATTTGGAAGAGGAGTTGCAAGATTTATTCGAGAATGAGTTTCGAGACACCGTAACGTACAGACATGGGTATCAGTTGATCGAACAGATCTGGAGATGATGCAAACACCTGTACAGGAGTTCTTTGAGAAACTGTGCGTGAAGCTTGATGGACTGGTCACTCATGCATTCATTGCTGAACAGCAATCGATGTTCTTTTCAAAGCGAAAGAATGATTTGAAAACCGGAGAGTGTCTAATTATCTGCGATTTTTCTGAAAATTATGCATTTATGATCCAAGATGCCGTTCAGGGAATACATTGGAATAACGACCGAGTAACATTACATCCGTTCGTTATCTATTACAAAGAGAATGGAGAGATAAGACACAAGAATTTTGTCGCGATCTCAGAATGTTGGAAGCATGACACAATTGCCGTTCACCTGTTTCAACGAGAATTGATGATATATTTGAAGAGGAAGATTCGTCGGGTGCGAAAAATAATTTATTTCTCGGACGGAGCTAGTGCTCAATATAGAAACAAAAAGAATTTCATAAACCTCTGTCATCATGAAAAAGATTTTGGGGACCCAGCAGAATGGCATTTTTTGCGACGGCGCATGGAAAGGGCCCATGCGACGGCATCGGAGGGACGCTCAAGAGATTGGTTGCGAAAGCCAGCATGGAGCTCCGTCAGGATCCCATCAACACACCGAAAAAGTTCTTCGACTGGATTGAAAATAATCCAGATATCAAAAATATCGATATTTGTTATTTCACGAATAAAGAGTACCATGAAGAAGATATCATCTTACAACCTCGATTTCAAGAAGCGGAGACTGTCCGCGGAACACTTTCATTACATTTTGTAGAACCTGTATCACGAAAAAAACTAAAAACAAAAAGATTTTCAGCCGCTACTGAATTTGTGACGATTTCTGTATGCAAATAGAAAAAATTTCATAAAAATTGCTTCAATATTTGACCAGATATAATTAATTTGATTTCCTCGTAACAGTGTCCTATCATAATCAGAGCTGCCAGATGAGCTCTGACGCTAAGGGGGAATGTACCCCCACCATCACCTCATATATGTATGTGTTGTAAGTGTTACTTACCAAGACTTACGACTATTATATACATGAAGTGATGGTAGGGGTACTCTTCCCCTGAGCGTTGGAGCTCATCTGGCAACTCTGATCATAATCCCCTTGGTACGCATATCATGAGCGGCATCAATGGCGCAATGAATTTCTATTCGTTTGCATCAGTGTTCATTCGTTCTCCATCCTCAAATTCACATATTTCGTAGGAAATTTAACGAGGAATACGCTCATATTTCTTTTTTCAAAATTTTCCAGGGGTGTGAAGTTGGTTAAAAATCGATTTTGAAGTTAAATTGTTTAAATAATCATCGAATTTTGAACTTTTATAGAACATGGAAAATTTATAACGAAATTACATTTCAAGAGTTTTGAATGAGTGGAACCGGAATTCCGTAAGTCCAATAGAACCAGAAATATTGATATTTGAATGAGAGCGTTCGATCGACTTTTTGAAATTTCCAATTGTCCATAACTTGCAAAATGATTATTATAAAAATCTGGAACAAAATCAGTGGTGTTCTGTATCGGTATAGAACATATAAAAAAACTACGGGTTTTTGAAGACATCAGGTTCCGCAGCTGTCCCAGTTGACGTGGAATTACTCATCTATGAATTAGATATTTCAAAAAGTAATATTTCTTTCACATGGAATCGAGTGTAATTCTGCCTTTTTTGATGTTTACTCTAACGGTTCAAATCCATACATAATGGCACCCAAGATCTTTATTACGACCATTTCCGAACTGTGCCGAAGCCTGCACCGAAAAAAAATAATTTATTTGACCGAATGAACTGAAGTTAGTTGTGAAAATTAGTTCCGAGTAATAAGAGAATAGAAGCCGGTAATAAAAGCTGTAGTAAAGGCAACTTCAAATTAGTAGCAGCAACTAAGGTCTGAGAAATTAAATTTGAATTTAGTTGAGCCAACGCTCGTTTTAGTTATCCAAATATCAACAACTCTATCTAGTTGCTGGAACTAATTTGGAGTAAGGGTAACTTATTATTTTTTCCGGTGTACGACCGGACTTACGGTTTTCTTCCTTGGTAAATTGGCTCCGGGCTCAAGGAATTGAGGAAACCTTGACTCTGGAGAGATTTTCTCCAAATAGTACGAGATATTTGCTCCTCACTGATTTTACCGAGCGAAAAGGCCGTAACTCAAATTACGATCTTTCCGTCTGGCAAAGCGGTGACGTATTCGATGGTTCTCCTCATTTTGATGTAAGTTACGGCTGTTTATCTGATGATTGTCTAATTCTCAACTCGTTTTCAGAGAAGAAAAATGTTTATTATGCAAGAATTAGGAGCGTTAACTAATTTCTATGGACACAGTCAAACGCGCCTTGCTTCCCTGACTCGAGTGATATAGAAAACTCATTTTCGAAAAAATAGAGTCAACAACTTTTCTGCCTGGTACGGCAGTGCAGTGGTAAGGAGAATGATAAGTGATAAGTCAGACAACGTTTCGATCGTGCTCTCCGCGTTTTTTTCACCGTATACACTTCATCATTCCGTTTTTCCAATCCTTATGACACTTCGTACAATTTCAAATTCATATTCTGGATTTGGAGTATCTCTCTGGAAAGGAATTTGACTCCCGATATCTGATATTTTCTTAACCCTGTTTAAACACTTTTCAGACTTATATTTCTTTTTGAAAATGAAGGAGAAAGCTTTTATTGTATTCCCCATGATCGCTTGATCAAAAATCTTTTGATCATACGATACATCAACACAAATCGACGGCATTAACTCGACATTACGAATGATCATTAACACCGACATAATAATAAACGATGTATCGAAACACGTACGCGTAGAAAGATTTAAACGACCTCTCATTTATCTTTAGTGATGGATGTGTCGTGATCGTAATAAAAACTGAGTCGTGGTATGGAAAAGTCGTCGTTGTCGTGTGATAGCACGGATGGATTTGTAAAGTCGATCGACCCAGGGAATCATGTATAGACAGGGAAAAGATATAGGTATTATGTGAGCTGCGTCGGTCGTTCATTCGTCGATATCCAATAGAATCGTGGAGAACTAGAGAAGAGACGGATGAGAAAAAGGAGGGAGGAAAAGAAATTGAGAGGTAACGAATACGCACGTACATATGTAAAATGAGTTCGTATCCAACTACGAGTATTCTTGAATAGAAAATCCTAAGGTTCGCGAGTTCGGTTCATGAAACGAATCAATTACGCGTACGTTGGATGATATTTTGAATCTCAAACGTGTTTTATATTATAGGTTTGTAACAGCGGACTGTTAGTTTATCGAAATACCTCTTCTGTTTTTTTTTTTCAAAGTATTATATATTTTTCCGTAGCGGAAGGGGTTGGTCTCAAAGGAATAAGAATGCAGAGAATGGATGCTCGTACTTGCATCACTCTGGAAAATCGACCACGAATTTTCTAGGAATATGAATTTCGTGCTTCGAATCTGAAGACGGGAATAGACAAAGCGATGCGTGTCGTTCATGACGTACGCTTTTGTGCTTAGTACGAGAGCAATCAATCTCAAAATATACATTGATCTTTTATATAAAACACGTGAAATCCTTGATGGAAAAATTCCGTTCATTTTTCGCACATTCAAATTTCATTGAAAATGGGCAAAATTCAACCGAATGCAATCAACTTTCGATAAAAGTTGATAATTCTTCACAAAATTCAATACGTGAAATTGAGGATTTTTATCAAACATTGCTGCACCGAGAGAAATTTATATTTGGATTTATTTGGATTAACTAAACTTTGTTTGGATCAATTGAATTTCTATTTAAATATGAATCTACTCAAGTTTCAGTTGAACAAAATGAAAAATTTGTTCCATCCAAATAAACTTTTATTCATTTCATATAAAATTTACTTAAATCGAGTAAAATTCTATTGGATGGAATGAAATGTCTAGTAGGTTCATATTCAAGTAAACTATTTTTCTGAGTGTGTGCCAAAAGTGAACGAAATTCAACAAAATTCTTTCCTAGTAGAAATGTTCTAGTCATTAACGAGTTTTGTAACGCTTAACTAGCCAAAAACTAGACACTTGCAAGTGCCTCGTAGGATTCTGGTGAGGTACTTGCAAGTGTCTAGTATTTGGCTAGTTATAAGCGTTACAAAACTCGTCGATAAACCAAATATTTCTACTTGGGTTCGGCCAGGGATATCCATCACTCGTAAATAATGGATTCAAATCTTTTGTATAAGATCATCTCAGAATTCAGCTAAAAAGCTCCCACAGCTTTGCTCATTCATTTCCATCGAAGAGAACAGGATACGAGTTTTCGATATCCCGGATTTTGAAGACTTTCCCAAAGAACGATGAAAAAAGTTAGATTATATATTGTTCTTCGCGTAAAAAGGAACTTATTGAAATCATCGATACGAGACAAGGCGATAAAAGCTGCAGAGCTGGCACATCCCCCTTATTACATTGTTCATTTCCATTCTGTGGGAGAAAACGCTCTTTACGCACCCCCCTTATTCCGGATGCTTCATTCTTTCTTGTTTTTTTCCCTCAAGGTGGCGATGACGCGCGACCATTAAAGCGAAGAAAAATCGAGAAAGAGAGGAGGAAAAATATCGTTCAAGAATTCAATCGAACACACGCATAATTTGATTTTTTATTCATGTTCCTTAATTTCTTTTCTCATCTCGCATGAATTTGATATCGTACTTGAACATGGAATTCTCGTTTCGTGAATAGAATGAAGTATGAAGAGGTCGTGCTTTGGAGGGAAAATTTTTTTTTATAAAGAATCGGCATTATTTGAAAAGAATCTGAAAAGAAAAAATGTTGGTATTTCCTTTTTCAATTCTGATGTAAAGAAGCTATTCGTTGAAAAATCTCATCCGTATTCAAATTCAGAGTGAACATAATATGCAGAATGTTGATTATATATTTTTATTAATCCATTTGCGTTCAGCGATGCATTTCCGTAACGGTATTCATACTCATATTCATATTTTTTCCCATCTACATCATACGTGAATAGAGGAGTTTCAGTTGATATATCGATGGAAAGAATTCTGATAAAAATAAACTTCATTAACTCGTTTATTAAATAAATCAGCAAGGAAGTTTGTTTACAGGTCTTACAAAACCTGGTGTTCTTGGATAATGAAGAAGACAATTTTACAGGAAGAAAAAGACATTGGCTATAATGTCTCTAAATCTGAAAGAGTGAAAAATCACGTGTTTCACTCCACTAAATCTCAGAAGTGAGCCAGTCCGCTTCGAGTGGGATTTTCACTCGTCTCGAGTGAACCCTCACTCTTTTCGAGTGAAAAATTGACTCTAGAATTTGACTGCCTGTGAGTTCCTAACCTCAAACCTTAGAATAACACTCTAAAAGAGTGGAAATTTCACTCAAAATTTCGACAGGCCCACTTTGGCTGGCTGAAGAGTGAAATCTCACTCCAAAAATTTTAGAGAGATAGCGAAATCTGATTTTACTGAAGCAGCAAATTTTTCTTTGTGACATTGGCATAGAAAAATTTGTTATGATACTAGATAATTTGTTGTTTTAGTGATTCATGTTTCTCTCCCAGCTATCCAGTTAGCTATCGTAGCGAATTTTCAGCTAGGTTAGCAAAAAAATTTGCTATTCTGCACCCAGTGCCTCGATTTTGCTGCGTTAGCAATTTTTTTCTTCATGTACAAAACTCACGCTCAAAATAGAACACACGGAAAAAAGTCCCATGTAGATTGTAAATGTAATTGAAGTAAAATTTACATTGAAACCATTGTTACTACTGTGGGCAAAAAATAGTAAGACTTTGTTCATAATTCAAAAATTCTCAATTTATTCTTCTAAATCTATTTCGTCCCCCTCAAAGTAATCCCCCACTGGCCTAGTGCTTCCACAATACGAGACGATACGATATTTTCTGGAATATTGTCTTGTTCTTGAAAAATATGAGAATAATGATATCGTCTTGTTCTTGAATGATTCTTGTAATGAATCATCTTGATCTTGTCTTGACAATACCTAAAGAATATTGATCTTGTCGATAAATTTTCAGAATTTTATATGTTTGAGGAAATATATAAATATAAATACATGTTTTACAGTGCAACTACTGGTGAAAGTTCATTGTTCCAGCAATAAAACTCACTATCTTCACAGTGGAACAACATTTCTCTGATTGAATTAATTGAGAGAGGAAACGCAACATTACAGAGCATCCCTTCACGGAGAGAAAAAATTTGCTGACGCAGCAAATCGAGGTATTATATATAGAATAGCAAAATTTTTTGCTGATCTATATTTGCTCGATTCATTTGTCAGCTAATTTAATTTTCTCAGTATTCTCATCAATTGAGAAGTCCTTTCAATTTCAATTGTTATTTTCTATGTCAAAACGGCGAAGGTCGAACACTTACGTATTATGACGTTTTGCCTTTCATGAATAATTTCCTCATACGCGGTAAATTATCAAATACATCAACACTTGGGGCAACGGCCCAACATATCGGACCAACGGTATAAGGAACGGCAGTGATAAGCAAAGTTATTTTCCTTCAAATTTATCCAGTGTCTTTGTTCCTATTGCCGTACCAATTAGAATTTCAGCCCATGGTAAGGATGCAATCAATTATGCCTCATTGTCGCTGATCGACAGGAACGAATCTGATTTTAGTAATTTAGGTAAAGCCGTTGATAACCATCCCACAGTCAATCCAAAAGAAAATATGGTCAAGTTGGCTGAAACGTTCAAGAATCGAGCGAAATCAACATTGTACTTCGACACAGTTTTAATGTAAATCCAATTCGGAGACAAACAATACCTATCAGAACACATCCCACGTGAAAATGCTGACATCCAAGGCTTGGAAATCTATATCGAGCCAACGTTGACTGACAAGTGGCACAATGTTGCACCAATGTTGGGAATCATAATTTCCAATGATCAATCCATCATTGGCTCAAGATTGTGTTAATCATGGTTCATCGTTGTCCCAATATCGTTTGGACAAAAGAAATTAACTTCATACGAACAATTCCATAGCACGGCTGAATATTAATCCAAACGTTGACAACGTTTAGAAGAAATGAGTACCCAATGCAGTGCCAAGCCTGGTCAAAGCTTGGCTCAGGCTAGCCACGATCCTCAAGTATACGTCTTCATACAAAAATTCCCGCGTCCAATGTCAAAGCGCCACCCTTCGGTATTGTTTCCAACGCTCGGTTCGTTTCTCGCAAGCGCTCAACGAATTATGCGGTTGATATATAAGCATCATATAACCTTCTGATTTGAAAATTGTTGTCTTCATCATAGGTCCTTCATCGACAGAGAGATTTTAGCTGTGCAGACCCATGGACTCGTGGACATCAGAATTTGAATTATACTTGATGGAATTGATTTTGTAAGGTAACCAGTAATCATTGAGTTATATTAAACTTATAAACACATCTTGTATTGGATTAATCAAATAAGTTTCTTCGTTTCAATGTATACAGAGATTCTCTGGCCCTGGTTGTATGAAATATTTCAGGTTCGGGCTGTACTTCTTAACATGTGTGGAGGGGAAGCAATCGATGTCGGGAATATATGACTCTGAATTTTTATTATATTTTTGCAATCGTTCAACATAGAGTTGAACATCGGCACAACATTGGCTCAACGTTGGCGCGGGATTGTCGCAACGTTGAATCAATTTTGGCCGAATATTGACTCAGTACTATTACGAGGTGTGTTCAAAAAGTAAGGTGACTTTTCAAATTTCGTGGGCAACGTACTTTCGTTTATCGATTTTTTTGTTTTGTTATGTTGGCACACTCTTCCCGAACATCTGTACCAAGTTTCAAGTGTATAGCATTTTTTGTTTGGTTGTGAGAGGCGTAAAGGTTATGAGTGTTTTGCGTGCTCGGCGATTTCTTGCTATCGAAAAATATGGATCAAAGGATTTGCATCAAATTTTGTGTAAAAAATAAAATAAAGTGCTCCGAAACACTTAAAATGTTGACAGTAGCATACGGTGAAACTGTTCTGAGTAAAAAAAATGTTTACAAGTGATACAAACTCTTCCAAGATGGCCGGGAAGATGCCAATGACGAGCCTCGCTCTGGACGCCCAAGCACGTCAACAACTGATGAAAACGTTCAAGGAGTGAAGAAAATTGTTTTGGGAAATCGTCGAATCACTATCAGAGAAGTTGCTGAGGATGTTGGTTTATCGCTTGGCTCGTGCCATGAAATTTCTTCTAACGTTTTGGGCATGAGACGTGTGTCAGCGAAGTTTGTTCCGAAATTGCTAAATTTTGACCAAAAGAAACGTCGCATGAGCATCGCTCAAGAACTGTTGAATGACGTCAACGACGACCCAGATTTACTCAAAAGGGTCATAACTGGTGACGAATCATGGGTATATGATTATGATGTCGAAACCAAAGTCCAATCGTCCCAATGGAAGACCCCAGATGAGCCAAGACCGAAAAAAGCACGCCAAGTTCGATTAAATGTCAAAGTTTTGCTCACTGTTTTCTTCGATTACCATGACGTGGTGCATCAGGAGTTCTTACCATATGGTCGTACGGTCAATAAACAGTATTATCTTGAAGTTATGCGCCGTTTGCGAGAAGCAATACGAAGAAAACGTCCAGAATTGTGGAAAAATAATTCATGGCTTTTGCATCACGATAATGCCCCTGCTCACTCATCTTTGCTTGTGAGAGATTTTTTGGCCAAAAACAACACCACAATCATGCCTCAGCCACCATATTCACCGGATTTGGCCCCATGTGACTTTTTCTTGTTCCCAAAACTAAAGAGACCTATGAAAGGACGGAGATTTGCAACGATTGAAGAGATAAAGACTGCATCGCTGGAAGAGCTCAAGGCTATACCGAAAAGTGCTTATGAGAAGTGCTTTGAGGATTGGAAAAACCGTTGGCATAAGTGTATTGTATCTGAGGGGGATTACTTTGAAGGGGACAACATAAATATTGATAAATAAATAAATATTTTTTCTTAAAAATACAAAGTCACCTTACTTTTTGAACACACCTCGTATAGTATTGACTCAAATTTAGCAGTCAACATCATTTATGTGTAATAAATGATGGTACCTCCTTTAAATGCATAAAACATCTGACCATTGGCAGACCATAAAAAAATTCGTCTATCAGTCTTGGTTCGTAATGAGTACAAGCATGATCCAATCTTGGATTTAGATCAAGCGACAAATTTTTTCAAGGGTTGCCAATGATGGCTGATTTGACTGCCATAATCGTACCAATGTTGGTCCGTCATTGGCAGAATACATCAATGGAGCCTGTAACGATGTTATCATTTCAAGCTTGCACCTTGCTAAGGCTCGGCCAATCTTTGTCAGTGCCATCTTGCGCCATCCTAGTCCCAATCGTCAATTTTCACCTGGGATATTACGTAGTAGTACATAATTAATAAATGAAACGATAAAGAATTTGGTATACAATAATTGTCGTGTGGTTGTATCTTCGAAGCAACTACTCGCAAATGGAAATTCACAACTCATGTTTATCATTCTCAATTTGAGGAAATAATAACTTTCACCAGTCATAATGATGTCACGTTTGCTGATTATAGCCAACAGATAATCAAGGGTGAAACGATGTTCGTGGTTTGCTCCGATACAGGAGCACATTCACTACGGGTGTCAATTTTGAATACGATAGGATACCTAAATAGCGTTTTTCAAATACCCAAATAACCTGATCCTAAGGAAAAAACTAAATCTTCGGCTCATGTTTTCCGTGTCAAAAAAATCCAGGTGGTTCCGATCAGTGATGCCAGTATTCCCTAGAAAAATCTTCAGATTTTTTGGCATTGGTCATTTCTTTTCAAATTGTAAATATGATTGGCCGGTTGTACAAGAAATAACCAATCATCAGATGCTGAAGATTTTTCTAGGGAATACTGGCAACGCTGGTTCTGATAAGAGCCTATGTGTAAATCCCTGGGAACCCATGGGCACGGAGAAAAATGCAGCTCGGAAGGATAGTAATCTTTAATAGAAAATTGGAGAATATTTCTTGAAATCTAAGAATTTTTCTTAAGTTCGTAATAAACATAAAACGGTTTAGATTTCTCTTGGATATTGCTCGAAAAACAATGAAAAATTATCAATACTCAACAAATCATAAAAACAAATATGAAGTTTCCAAAAGTCGCTAATGAAATTTTACAAAGTAAGTAACAAAATTTTGAAATCGTATTTTCAAATTACAGAATTTTGTTATTCACTTTGTGAAATTTCATGCGCGACTTTTGGAAACTTCATATTTGTTTTGATGATTTGTTAAGTATTGATAATTTTTCATTGTTTTTCGAGCCATATTCAAGAGAAATCTGAACCGTTTCATGTTTATTACGAACTTGAGAAAAATTCTCAGATTTTAAGAAATATTCTCCAATTTTCTGTTAAAGATTACTATCCTTTCGAGCTGCATCTTTCTCCGTGGGTACCCACTCATTTTCATGCGGGTTCTTAGGCAATCCCATTTGGGACCCGAGGAAATTTTCGGTACGGGGTCTTTTAGCCGAAAACGTTTTTCCCCGAATACACTGTAATTTGACAATCGATAGTCACCTCTAGAAATCACTAGGAGATTTCGTTGTGATCTCTAGAAATGACTAGCGATTGTCGAATTAAGTTTATTCGGCAAAAAGACCCCCTACCAAATTTTTCTTGTGTTCGTAACGTTTGCGAGTCCAATCTGGAAGCACTCGTGGTCGTACTATATAGTGACGGCTGTCGTGGCAGTAGTGTAGTCTTGCAAAACAAACATATTAGCTCTATTTATTTACTATCGTTTTTCAGTCTAAGAGGGATCGAAACTCTCCCGCCTATTTTAAAATACGGTTGGAAGAGTTTCTGTTTCTGTCTTTCTTAAACTCCCGCCATATACGGGCTCGGTCTATCTATACTAAGTCTTTGTTATTTAACATTGTTTGTATATCTAAATATACAGTATATATAGATATACAAAGTTCATAACCAACACTGCAATAATTTACTGTAAAATTTGTCCTTACTGCGCATTGGTGATTTTGATAATACAAGATCGAGATTTAGTCAAGATCTTGACCAACTGATCTCGACGATACGCTTTTCTCGATTGGGACATATTGTTCTTGTCTTGAATGCTATTTTACGCATCTCGTCTCGATATTGTCTCGATTTCCAAGACAAGACAAGACAAGATCAATAATTTCTCGAATCTCGCGGAAGCACTACCCTGGCCCCAATGCACTTGTGCCAACGTTTTTGCCAATCCTTGAAACAGTTGTTGAAGTCAATTTCCGGAATAGCCTTCGATGCGCGTAGCGATTCACGTTTAATGTCTTCAATGGACTCAAAACGGTTTCCCCGGAGCGGTCGTTTGAGTTTGCTGAATAGCCAGAAAGCACACGGAGCTAAATCAGGCGAATACGGTGGTTGCGGCACGATATTGGTTGAAAATTTGACGAAAAACTCACGAAGAATCAATGAGTGATTTTGGAACCAATCGTGCTTTCACTTTTCTTAGGCCCATCTTTCAAAATGGTTTTCACTGATCCTTCCGATATTCCAACGATGCCAGTAAGGTCTCTGACCGTTAATCGTCGATTCTCAAGCACCAATTCCTTGATTTTATTGACGTGTTGATCATCAGTTGATGTTGATGGCCGTTCTCGACGTGGTTCGTCGTCAACGCGTTCTCGACCCTCTTCGAATAATTTGTACCAATCAAAACACTTGCTCGCGACAAACAATTATCACCGAAGGCCTTTTGCAACATTCTGAACGTTTCGGCACCAGAAATTTGATTCCGCGCACAAAATTTAATGAACCTTCTTTGTTGAATAACTTCACTCTTTGTAAAAATCGCCGAATGCACTTTTTGTACTTCAGAAAGACGAGCGTATACTAAACACTAATGATTATTTTGATGTGACATTTGGCACAGATGTCACTGACAGTCATACCAACCTAGGAAAAAAATATTTCGACGAATGGGTTTTCGCGCGAAATTTAAATTCAAAAGTCTTACTATTTTTTGCCTTCAGTACATTGTTATTGAAGTAAATGTAAAAGTAGTGTTACTGTGAAGTAACTATGATAACAATGTAAATCCAACAGGACTGTGTAGTACACGGAGAAAAAAGATCTGCTAAAAATTACCATACTTTATAGTGTTCGAGCACCAGTCTTGTCCAGATCAAAATATTTACATGAAAATATCTACAAAAGTAGTATACTTCTTTAGGAAAGTTTGAGCCAGTATGGTACTTCTAGAGGTATTTTCACGTAAATAATTTGATCTGGACAAGACTGGTGCTCAGACACTATAAAGTATGGTACTTCTTAGCAGACCTTTTTTCTCCATGTAGATTTTACATGAGATCCACACTTTAATCATAACCTCACTTTTCATTTAATTTCTACGTGAGCATTTCTTCCCGTGCAGATTTTGAAGTAATGTACTCTACTCAAAAAAGTTTGTTATTCACAATCGGTAACAACTGTTCTTCGATGACACTTCCACATAATTTTATGGGTATTGTCCGTTCGTTCGTTTTACTCTTCAGAGACTCGGCATTCTAGTCCATCGTTTATCCTTTCACTTTCCATACACCAGAGTTGAATTTCAATTCAACAAAAAACCGAGGACTCAATGAAATTCGATTGGATAGGAGATTGAATCATCAATTGGAACGCATGCTTTTTTTCGATACCTTCGCATAATTCTGCCTCAAAATTGTATTTTCACGGATTCAGAGAGTCGTTTAATAGGAAGGATAATTCCAATTGTTAGTAAAGAATACGTGCGTCACTCAAATATTCATCATACTATAGATACCGTTGCGGTTGTCAATGTCTTTAATAGTCTCGATGTTAAGGTCTGTTCGTTCACGGTGCTTCGAGATGGCATGATGTGTTCGATCGTTGTTAGTTCACACCCGATGGTCCGATGACCTGGAATTCTAGTATCGAATCCGAGATATCTACGGCAGCTGTACCAAGATGTTGGTAGGTTGCAATAGTTCCTGGTTCTCCTGCTATCCTCCCTACAATTCAACTTCCTCATCTTCCTCTTAGCCTTTAATACCATTGAAATCGGAGTTTGTTGTATGTAGCGTACAGATGTATGACATTCTCGGACCTATTGCGGTAATACCGTACACAGAATTCCTGTAGAGCATGAAATCAATAGACATGTTTGATCTTTTAAATTTAGGAAACGTTTCAATATAAATTGTTTTCTCATTTAAAGAAAACATTTAAAACTTTTATAATCAAAAAGAACATGTTTTTAATAGCAAACTAGTATTATTAGGAAATGTTATTAACATTAGAATATTATTATTTAACAAATTCGACGAATGAAAGTGATTGAGCAGAAATTCAGACTAAAATCATGGAAAAGTACTATTTTTATCCGCATTATTCACCAATCAGGACAAATCAGTCTCAAAACGGAATATGAGGACAAAAACCGTTCAAATTTTCCGACTCAGGGCGAATCATTGCAAACTGTGATGTTATAATATTTAAAAAACCTTGAATACTTCGGTATCGTGACACTGAAAAATTTCTGTTCGTAATGAATTTTTACTGTCCACGTAGGGGAGACAGGGGCTAGTTGTAACAGGAGTGAGTTTTTTACATGGTCTCCCTGGTAGAAATTTGTCTAGTAATTCACGAGTTGTAACACTTCCCCTCGTGAAAAACTAGAGACCTCATATGTATATTTATTATATATTTTATGTTATTAGATATACATAATATGTATATATATATAATGTATGATGGAATATTTGAAATATATTATATGTATAAGAACACTTATAAGTTGGTGATTGAACTGAAAAGTTACTGAATTGGAACTCTAGTTTTTCGTGAGGGCAAGTGTTACAACTAGCGAATTACTAGAGGAATTTCTACCAGGGCTCTTACTGTAGTATCTCTTATTAGATCATGTGTGCGCTTTATAAAATACTCTCTTTTGGCATGCGGAAACAGCAAAATCTAATTTTGCTAAGTATACGAAAAAAAATCATTAGCCATCATACGGGAACTATTTTTTAGTTGTCACAGCTACTCGCTTAACGGTAATAGCAATAGATGTACCTGCGGCAGCAAAAATTTCGCAGCTAAATGAATTAATTGGCTATCCAAATGTCAACCACAAAACCTGTGCAGTAAAGTTACGATTTTTTACTGTGGTAGCTGACGAATAGGTATAGCTGCAATCATTCTGGGTACAGCAATGAAAAAAGGGAGTATCTGCTACAGTCGTTTCATTTTTTTTTCGTGTACTTTTTGCTGAAGCAACAGATCTTTTTCTGTGACAGTAACTCATTTCATATCATGGCAAACTTGTTAGCTAAAATAGCAATTCTTCGAGTATTACGGCAAAAAATCTTGACTCCTGCGGTTGGATTTATTTGCTATTCTATATACTTTATTGAGAAATCTAACGTCCTCAACAAATGATTTGCAGTTGCGGCTAAATTATCATCTGACGTAGCAAGTTACTTGTTTGTATAAAATATCCAATCAACTTCATTGTAGTTTCTAGTTGGTTTAGAACAGAATTCATGGAACTTGCGATTAATTGTGCAGTGCTATTCAATCTCCGATACTCCGACAAACTTTCAACCGCTGTGTTTCACGTTTGCTTCCTTCAGCTTATGATTCGTTCAATCTACTTTCGTTCCTACGTCGTAAACTCATTCACCACAATTCAATTAAATGCCGTTACTCGAATTTGAATATTCGTTATTATACCTCGTGTAATTTCGACATTGTTGTACAGCAATCCACAAAGACCTTGAGAGGCAAATACCGTATGAAATGAACAGATTCAACGATATAATCGTTTCATATATATATTCTATGTATCCCTTGACTGTTAATAGGTCACAAAATGATTCCTCGCTATTCAAATTTCCACGTTGAACATCTTTTCCTGACACTTGGATTTCATCCATTAATGTGATTAGAATGATTTTACGGTGAAAGAATGTATTCAACGATTCTATTTGAACACCGATAATCTACTTTCAAACTCGTGGCTCGATCAAAATTTCAATATTTTTCGAGACTTTGTTTATATCCCTCGAGAAGATGGCAACATTATCATAATTCGAAACAGTTTCGTCTGATGGAATTGCATAGCATCGATCTCTCTTCTTTTTTCTTCCCTTGAAAATTCTTTTTGAACTCGCGTCCTTTGAGAATAACATTTGAAATCACCATCGTATATAGTTTCGTGGATAAAAAAAAAATTACTTGCTATGCGCGCAAAATACTACGGTTTTGTTCCCTTCGTGGCAGAAGAAATTGATAATATTAATTACATCTAATAATGAGTGGAAGTAGCATCTAAATGAGTAGAATAAATTCATAAATATTCATGCGAATGAATGCGGGTGACGAACGGAAAGAAATGTTATTGCGATCAAAATTAGAGTAAAATTATACGATTATCGTGTACGTGAGTTGTTTGCATGCATAAATAATAATCAGACTTGAGTTGAAAGGAGAGAAGGTCGAGAATACACTGTGTTCTAATAAACGCATGGTCTAGGGTCTCTCAAATGTGAATGAGCGTTTATATACATAATATATTGTACTATAGATACACAGAGAAAACAGAATTGAGAAAACTGTCATCATTTGTGGAAAATATTACCATAATGTTTAGAGTCCGAGCGTTAGTCTTGAACCAATAAGAAGATATGCAATTCGACTTTGAAAGTTTAATATTTGTGAATGCAATTTTGAGAGACGGGTCTTCCAAAAGTACCATACTGATGGCAAAAATAATCAAACATATGTATCATTTATTCATAATAACATATATCGCTATCCGAAACGGTATGAATCAGAATGTATTATTTAAAACTTCACAACAACTTCAGTTGATTAAAGCAATACCAGTATGGCATATTCTTTGATATTTCTAAAATCCGATTTATTATTGGAAAAATGATTCATTTGTATTCAAAACATTATTCGATTTTACGGCGAATTATAAGCGTGCGTACGTAAACCATCCCCCGACGTTCGCCGATGATTTCCGAACGAACGAACGACCGAGAGTGTATTTACGCGGAAATAAGACAGAAGATTTTCAAATAAACGAAAATTTACTGCTGCGCATCTTTATTATTATCATCTGCAATTATGTTTTTACACTTATTTGTGATTTATTATATTGATAATATTATAAATGAGATGTGAAATTTATGTCCTAAATGAAAAACTTGAGGATAACTGTAAAAACAACATGAATAAACATAATTTATATTCCATCGCTTGATCGAATGAAAATGTTCTCATGATTAATGGTGGGCATTGTCATTTCTTTTACCTTATTTATGTGGATATGTGTATATATGTTTTTGTTTCTTCATCACATTCACTATTTTGAATTCAACATACTACTTTTTCTGTTTGAACCTTCTTATTTGAAGTTCATTTTGCCGCCTTTCATTTGAATTCACTTCCATTAAGTGACACAGTGGAGCGCTCCTATCATTCCAATTTTCTCACGAGTGGAGTCGAGATTGTTCAATTCGTATGTAAAGAAAATATACTCCCTTTAGTCGAATTTGCCGCGCTCCTGCCTCGCGCGACCTTTGATTATGCCTCACCAGAGGGAATAGCAGGAAGAATGATTGGCAAGATTTGAGAGTGATGAAGTGAGAGCCCGAGTGTAAGAACATAAACAGAGCGAAAGACATAAATGCACAGATGGGAAGTTAATATAAAAGGAATGAAGTGTGTGATTGAAGAATAGAGTGGGTTAAACAGAAGGATAGGAAATAGACTTTAATGGTCGTTTCTTTATTTTTAGGTAAGGTAACGATAGATTGTGTAAATAATGTTGTAAATATCAGTTGATAATTGAATAAATCTTCATTTTTAGCAACGAAATTGGGTCTATCTATCACGTTTATTGAATATTGGATAACCATCTTATACGTATATAAACTGATCATTACATGCGTCACTATAACTTCGAGCTTATAACACTGAGCTTATATATATGCACGATGTATACATCACGTTTGCGCGTTGAGGAATTTTCTTGTGTTCCAGTTCATCATCATCATCATCATAGGAGCAGCACAGCCAAGCAGACAATCGTGAGGAGGGGGACCCCGTCATTGGAGATACACTTCGTTATATGGTATATAAAAAAATACCTTCCTAAATGATCAAAACTTTGTCTAATTGCAGTCCCAAGATGGTAGAATTCAACATCTGTCGCAAAACACACAGAACAAAGAGGGAGGACGGGAAGAGAGGTGCCAAAAAAGCCGCCGCCACCCCCCCCCCCCTCCTCTCATTCTAATTATTTTCTGATCAGCCGGATTGTTATAATAAAGCTATATCTCATACTTTTTGGAAATCGTTGTGTTTACAGAAAAAGTCCCATATTGTCTAGCAAAAATATCACTTTAGTGGCTTGGAGTTTTCTTGTGATGACGTGTACCAAAATTTGTTTTCCGTCATAGTAGAACATGCATGAATCATTGAAAAACGTGTCATAGAATTCTATTGGATTTTACTATGATCAATTTTTTCCATTTATTATGGTATTTTTTGAAATAGGTACAGACGGACGCTCACACTCTATAAATTATGGTAAAATTTTCGACAAATTACATCATTTTTTTAATTACTGTTTTCTTCGTGTATATATTACTCTAAAAATGATCAACCGTTTATTTATTTATGAATATTTGGGCAAGTTCTTCAAGTATAGAATTGAGTATAATTTATTCAGTATTTCCGGAAAATTCATCGCAGTTTTTGATATAAGATGAAAAAAGATTTTTCTAAGCGATTGGATCGATCTTCATAGAAAGGGATGACAACTCAAATGCATCATTTTATATATCAAAATGATATACCGAAAAAAATAATTAGTCACCCTTACTCCAAATTAGTTCCAGCAACTAGATACAGTTGTTGATATTTGGATAACTAAAACGAGCGTTGGCTCAACTAAATTCAAATTTAGTTTCCCAGACTTTAGTTGTTGCTACTAATTTGGAGTTGCCTTCACTACAGCATTTATTACCGGCTTCTATTCTTTTATTACTCGGAACTAATTTTCACAACTAACTTCAGTTCATTCGGTCAAATAAATTATGTTTTTCGGTGTAAGATTCATAATTAAATGAATGATAAGTTAATATTTCATCATTCGATGTTACGTGCCGGAGGACAGCTTCATATCACACGGTCAGTGGTAGACATAATTAACGATCTCATGTTATTGTTCCATTACTAGCTTAACAAAATTCTCTCCTAGTGGCTTTGGAGTGATTCAGTTGACACTTTTGGGAATTAATGTACAAACATTATATTCTAACTCATATACCTAGTCATTGAAAATTCTAAATTTTCTGAAATAATACTCTTTGTGCCTGTAATTTCTAACATTTAGAGAACAACGGACATAAATGACTCGTAATTTTATCCCCTAAAAGGATGGATAACGATGAAAATAATATTATTATTCCATTCTTTATCGATTATGCATGTAATATGAAGAACCGACTACCAACCGCATGTAATAACTACATAGCATATGAAAACACTTCCATTAAAATTTCATAAGATCTTCCGATTCCTGTTATAACCATCGTACAGAATTGATCCATTTACACATACATCAAATATTCATTTCTTACTGCAGGTTTGAGAATAATTTCTGGATTGTCTGCACAAATATTATAAAAACACGAAGACAGAAAATTCGTTGTTGAAACGAAATCTGATTTTGCACGTTCTTGAAGTTTGAATCGTTTATAGAAACGAAATCAATGTTTAAATTCTCGAATTAACTTCTTTGAAGTGGAAACCCCGTTTGAATAGCTCAGTATTTCGTAATTTGATCACTAATTCGTTCTAATAAACGATTTAAACTTCAGCAACATGATTTTGCTGAGTAAGTTTTGCTGGAGCAGTAAATTTTTTGGCGTGACAGCAATCTATTGACTGCACTGAAAGAAATTTCTCGGTAAAAATGATTGATTTTTGCCCTGGCAGAAATCATATTAGGCAGTTCATTGGCACACATCAGGACCAGGAATACGTCTAGTCTGTTTCGATAGCGCTACACCGTTAGAAAAATCTGCCTGAAACTCCATAAGAATATTATGAAGTTTTTTACATAAACAGTTTATTGAATTTCATAATAAAATATTGAATTCAATAACATAATTCTCAATGTTGAGAATTTTGTTCCTAATGTTGAACATCTTCTTCTTTATTTAACTAACATATTTGTAAAATTTAATGAACAATTGTTATATTTGAGATAAAAATTGTGAAACTCAATCATGAATATTAAATTTCAGACCTATTATTAAATTCAATATGGAAATATGAATTATAAATGAAATATAAATTTAAAATTTTTTCTAACAGTGCGGGTAAGAGACGAAGGAAGGCCTATATAGAATGATTTCTACCAGGGTGTCATCAAATGGCGGATATTCTTGGAATGATATTACATATCGATGGGGAACAACTGTGATTTTTCATGACGTTATTTTAACCGAAGAAAATGTTATTTTCATCGGCGTAGAATACACGTGTTTGTGATCACAACCCTTGCTTCTATCCCCTAAACCACGGAACATTCTTGAAAATGATATGGTTTTGAATTCATATTGATATCACCAATTGAGGGTGTTTTTTCATCAAATTGTGCTGTAAGAAATTACTCTTCCTGAGCACGGAAAAAAATGATGTGGGTGATGTTTGGATAGCTGAAAATTAGCTGTGGTAGGTATTTTTCAGATGTGGCAACAAGAGTTGTTAAAATCTAGCTTTTGTAGCAAATTTTTTCGCTATTCAAATATCAAATACACGGAATAGCTACCACAGGTTTCCCTAGCTACCATAGTGAATTATTTTGTTCTAGGAACATCCATTCTTGCAGGTTTCAATTTTCAACCTTTTCAGTATGATTAATTAATGGTTTTTCTTATTAATTTGTGATCTCATATAAGGAACGGAGAAAAAAATTTGCTGACGCAGCATATCAAAGTATTATATATAAAATAGCAACTATTTTTGCTGACCTAGCTGAGAATTCACTGCTACAGCTAACTGGATTGCTGGGACAGCAACATGATTAATTAAAACAGCAAATTTTTCGCTGGAATCTCGGAATTTCCGATATCATATACAGAATAGCAGACAAATTTTATTGAGGAAGTCGACATTTTTTGTAGACCGCAACTAAACAATCACTGTCAGTGTATCTCAACAATCTTGTTAGCTGTGATAGTGAGTTCTCAACTGTGGCAGCAGAAAATATCGACTTCTCTAGCCAAATTTGTTTGCTATTCTGTAGAAAATATTGGAAAATTTCCTAGTTCATTTAATCATGTTGCTCTCTAAGCAATCCAAACAACTATGGCAGCAAATTTTTAGTTAGGTTTGCAAAAAGATTTGCTATTCTATATATAATATCTCGAAATTTGTGTAAGCAACAGCGAGAAAATTGCTCTTAATGTATCATAGCAATTTTGTTAGCTCTGACAACGATTTTTCAACTGTGGCAGCAGAGAATATCGACTCCTCCAGCAAAATTTGTTTGCTATTCCATATATAATACTGAAGATTTTGCTAGTCTATCAAAAAATTTGCTGTTTTAGGAAATCAAACTGTTAAAAAATTCAGAAAATGCGACTGTAATTTTTCACAGTCACTTTTTTCTGAATTTTCAAATAAACTTTACTGAACTGTAAGAAATTTCAACTGAATTTCGAAAAGTGTTCTGAAAATCCAGTCAAGTTTCTTAAAATTCAGCAAAATTTTCCTGAAAATTCAGGAAAAGTGGCTGTAAAAGTTACAGTCACATTTTCTGAATTTTCAGAAGGAATTTTTTACAGCGTGTGTTGCTCTCTCATCAATCCAGTTAAGGTAAGACACCCTATACCCGATCAGGGACTAGTACCCGATCATTTTGATGATTACGTCAATTTATGAAGTAATTTAGCTATAAGTTTCAAATGAAAAAGTTGATTTTCGATGCGTTGGTTACAAAAAATATTTTGGTTTAAGATTTTTTGCACAGTTAAACAATGAAAATCTGCAGAATAAGGACTGATCGGGTATATGTTCACTGATCGGCTATCGGGTCTCTTACCTTAACTATAGCAGCGGATTTTCAGCTAGCTCAAGGGAGAGATTTGCTATTCTATTTATAATACCTCAAAATGCGCTGTATCGGGAAACTTTTGCTTCCTCGTTGGAGGGAAGCTTTGTCATCGTTTCGAGGAGTCGAACATTTTTTTATCTCCAAACTCAAAATCTCTTAGACCAAAATGTTCCTCGAAACTCGGGGAAATTCTTTGGTTCCGTGTCTGTCTGTCTGGATGGATGGATGTGTGGATGTAACCCCCCCCTAGAATTGCGATCACGGATAACTTCCGTTCCTGTTATTCGATCATCACGAAATTTTTACCACGCTTACGTTCGGTGTCAGTAGTGGTCCCATATGAGTTTCAACTTGATCTTTACAGTAGAATAGGAGGAGTGAAGAAAAATGTTATCGAAAATTGTGATTTTGCGATCACGCATATCTCCGCTTTCAATTATCCGATTTTATTGAAATTTGAATCACGCTCTAGTTATAACCTGATAGTGGTCCCATATACGTCTCAACCTGGTTCTCACAGAGGAACGGGAGGAGGAGGGAGAAAATTTCTTTCAAATTCGTGATTTTGCGATAGCGCATATCTTCGCTCTCTGTTATCCGATTGCAATGAAATTTATACCGCGTTTTAGTTATGATCCCATTGTGGTCCCATATAAGTTTCATTCCAATCGGTTGAGAAATATGGAAATATCGTTTTCAGCAATTTTCATTGTTTTACTTCCATGTTCCTTATATGTGAGGAAAGTATTGTGAGAGGGTAAAAAATCGATCATGCAGAAGGGTGTATTCCGCCTTTGCCAAATGCTTCAAAGAAAAAAAAATCGATTCCCAGAAGTGTCTGTGTGTCTGTCTGCGCGAGTGTGTGTGTGTGTGCCTGTCTGCGTCCTTTTCTATGGTTAACAATAATTTTTCGTAGGATGCACCGATTCGAACGAATAATAAGTTTCAGCCTGATTCATTCAGAAAACCAGGATGGGCCAGAAGAAATATGACAAAAATTCAACGTTTTTGCGAACTCGCAGATCTCCTGTTCTGCTTATCCCATTCCAATCGAACTTATACCGGGTTGTAGTTTTGATTCGATAGTGGTCCCATATGAATCTCACCCGGATTGAATGGAAACTGTAGAATTTTTTGTTCTGGGAAGCATACCTTTTCCATGTTTATATCATCCGAATGCCATGGAATTTTGAGCATATTCAGTTCACGAGGCGTGAGTTATACGATCTAAATTTCAGGCAAATCGGAGTTGAGGGAAGAGAAAGGTAAGTACTAAGCTTCAAAAAAAAATTTGCAAATTTCGTAAATACCGTTATCATGCGGATATTTTTCGTTCCTATCATCTGATCGTTATGAAATTTCCACCTAAGTGGAGGATCGAGGTGATAGTGGTCCCGTATAAGTTTCATTCCAATCGGTTGAGAGATGTGACAAAAAAGTTTTTAGCAATCCGCATTATTTGTCGATTTTTTTTCCCAACACAAACGAGGAAGCATAATAATAATAAACGAGGAAAAGAAATAATTGGGCATCATTTGGATAGTTAAAAATTAGCTACGGGAGTTATTTTTTAGCTGTCCCAGCTACTCACTTAGCGGTAACAATAAGAAATGTAGCTACCACAGCGAAAATTTCATAGCTAAATTATTTGTTATTATTCGTTTTCGTGGTTATATCAATCACGAAAACTGTGCACTCACAGCTCCGATTTTCTACTGTAGTAGTTAAGAAATAGCTATAGCCGCAATTATTTTAGCTGTAGCAGTTAAAAAGGGGGACTGAAGAAGTGAATCCCCTGCCACAGCTGTCATTTTTTTGGCGTGTGATCCGTGCTCTTGAAGGTTGAATCGTTCGTAGAAGCGAAACGACAATTCAAACTCACAAAATCCGACTCCAAGAGAACATGAAGGTTCAAGGAACCTTTAATAGAGATCTATTCAATGTCCGGACATTTGATGGTCCATTAAACGTTCCATGAACGGGAATTCAGGTGCAATGGACGTAAATTTAACCTAGAAGATTTGTGTTCTCTCAGGGGATAGATCATTGGTGTTTATCTTCTCGAATTAATCCCCCAGAATTGTAAAAATCATTCAAAGAATTTACTGAAAGATTGGGTTAAAGAAGGGTCTTTAACAGCTGAGTATTTCGTAGCTCAATTTACCATTCGTTTTAACAAACCGATTAAGCTTCCGCAACATGCTTAATCAATGAAATTACTGTTCAATCAATATTTTATTGAATCTTTCCAAAAGTTTTGAATAATGAATAAAAGCAGATTAATACTACAATTCGAATAAACTCAGTATAAAATACAATCTAAAAAAACCTTTCAAATGGAACTGATCGACGAAGGAAATTGCGTTTCTGATATGAGTTTTTCCAATCGTTTGAATTTTCAATCAATCGTAACGCAAAGCAATAACAAACCACCAAAGTCTTTCGAGTAGAGAGCTGACTTTTCGAGTCCCCGTCGTTCTCATCTACAAAATGATTTTGTAGTTTCACCTCGAGATTTTTGTTTACCATAGAGGAGTAGTTGAAGTGTTATACATGCATGTATACATAAAGGTGAATATAGATAGCGTCTATAGGTATTCAAGACGAGAAAGTATCACGAGAAAATAAAGCTCTTGCAATTTCAAGAATATCGAGCTCGAAAACTTTTATCAAGGGAAAATCGACGACACTTGTACGAGTTCGAAAGAGTTACAAGAGGGAAAGATGGGATATATTCATGAGAATTTAGAGCGTAAGAGGAATCAAATGAGGTATAATACTTTCATTAATTCTCTTTTCTGTATTTCAAATAATTTTTCCGATGTTTTGTTTGATGTTGTAACCATTTTGACTCTCCCAAACGTGATCTGTTGTATTACACAATGAATGTTTTCGAAACGGGTGAATATTTGCAGAACTACAACCTAGTCAACATTTACCAGCCCTCATTAAATATTTGATTGACTCGGCGTTGATGTTACTGTTCGAATCAAATTTATTCATTTTGTGAAATTATTTTCCTCGAACTATGCAAAGCGTAGTTATCTCACTATTGAACTGAGATTTTTGTTTATTCAATGTTGTACGAATGATGAATTTTTACAACTGTAATTTATGATGTACTCCCTCTTCCACTATCGAGCAACAACGAATCGACGTTGAAATTAGTAGTCGAAGGGAATCACGAGATTTGTTATCCTCCAAAGGGATGTGAGAGTTGCTTTATCGTGAGTTGCTGAAAGTTTTCGACGGTCCCGGTAGGTAGCTATCTAACCCAAGCAGACAAGAAGCGGAAGAAGAAGAGAGTCCTTGACTAAGACAACTGGATACATATTACATGCGCTACACACATACTTATAAATAGAGAACATTACTTTTATACATGTATCGATACATTATAGTAAAAGCTTTGAGAAATGCGTCTCGTCTTATAACTTCGTCTTACACTCATCCTTCTCTACTTTCTTTTTCTATCGCTTTGCACTCCTCTTGTACCAGAGTTTCAACGTTGTTGCCGCTTTCAGTCCCCATTCCCGCGAAAACGAGATTTCCTGATCAGAAAGAGGTCCTACGATCTAAGAAAAACGACGTTGCGAAGAGAGGAAAGACGATGGAATTTATATGGAGTTACAAGGTTATATAATCCATAAGATATCCGTATGTAACAAGTTCTTCGGGTTTGTATTGTAAGAAAATCGTTGTCTAGTTCCTCTCATGTGTGTGTATCATGACCGGTAGAGGATGGTGCATTTTGCAAAGTTAGATGTAATGAAGCTGAACCTAGCAGCCAGGTTTTGTAACTTTTGATTAAACGTTGTTTAAGCTTTGTTCATACCAGAAATCGATCAAGTTGCATCCCATTGAACTTTTTAGATCCTAAAATTTTCAATAGACGTTTAATGTGAAAAATTATGACGATCGGTTGCTAGATTTACGGCTGCCAGTTTCAGCTTCATTTGGATGTACAAATATTTCAACAGAAATCATGCCCATTAAAAATGTTCCCCTAGAAGTCCAGACCCAGTTGTCGTGTTGAAACAACTGCATTTGGAGTTGAATTAACACGATTCAATGTTGAATTTGATATCATTGCATCCATTTCACACCCCTGATTTTCTCCAGCACGGAGAAGCGAGAATCGAATCAGAAGATCCACAGGTTGTTTGAATAAGTATAAGTGTTTGTGGAGTGAGGTTTTCTCCTCAGGTTTTCGAAAGGTTTGCGAAGTTTGTACCCATTGGCAGGATTGGAGAATACCGCGAGCTAGATCGGGCACCAACAGGAAATTGAGTATCAAAAGCTACAGGAATTATCAAGACTGCCCTAGTAGAAATCACTCTAGTCGTTCTCTAGACCTCGCAAGGCCTCGCAAGTAACTTGCAAGGACTTGTGAGGCCTCGTAATTACCTAGAGAAATACTAGAGTGATTTCTGCTAGGGTGGAGGAACTCACAATTTTCCACATCCTATCAGCTCTACCATACCCTAATAATTTTCTGAAGATTGTTTATTCAGGCTGATTTAGGTCTCTGATGATAAGTCAAGCATGACAATCTTTATCAGAACTCGAACAGCATCGAGGTCAACCTAATCACCTTCAAAATAATATATTTCCAGTCGAGAAAAATAAAAAAAAATCGCAACTATATAACACATTGGAAACGCTTCGTCCTTCCCCGACCTCGATCCATCGTATATAAAGCACATGTTACTTCATACGATCGAAGTGCTCTCCGTGCGCACAAAAAATCATATAAAAACACAATCAGCAATCGCGTTACAAACAAAATAGTGATTGAAATTCAATCTTTGTACGCGTTCCCTTTACCAGCCGCCATTGTGCTACGATATTGACTTTTTCCATGCACCGTGGTATTGTGCAACCTTTCGGTACAGGTAGAATTTTTTGACGATTCAATTAATTGTCCTGCTACAATGAAATTACATTTGACCAAACGAACGGGATAAAACGTTGGAATTCAATTTGATGAAGATTTTTCCCCGCGTAATCGAATATTATTTCATTATCTCGAATATAAATCCCACAATTAACCGTAGAGAAAAATGGACCACTTATACGCTCTCGAATGCTGATTAAAAAGAAATCAAGGAGAATATGATAAAACCAAACGAAGGGAGTAGTACTTTTCATTGGAAAGCTGCAAGAGCGTTGCGTTAAATGAAAATCCGCTCTGCGCATATACGATAAGGACGCTTTGCCACGTCACGTGTTAAAGTACGTGTGAATAAAGCCGTACGATCATAGATGTATGCGTGCGATGGATAACATATGAATTGATTATCGGGTTTGTGCATATTAGTACATGCACGTTTCTGGAAATCAGAATTAAATACATGTAAATTGCGATCTTGTTCTCCACTTGCCGAGTCGAACTTTTCAAATTATATGCGAATGCTTCTTGTTCAGTTCGAAAAGTTCATCAAAGAATATTGATGATCGTGTCAAGTATAAGAAATAAGAACTCCTTCGGTACGCTAAACGAGGAAAGAAATACCTTTGTTTTGCGATTAGTGTTTTCTAACGATGAATAAAAGCGTACCGATTAATGGCGAGTAAAAGTTTTTTTTCCAACCACTTCTTCAAAGAGTACGTCAATTTTGGTCGATTAACGTGCAAGTGTTATCGAAATGAGGCTAGTATGAGTACTTTTCAAGTTGTTTTAGCAAAATGTTACGCGGAGAAAGATTGAATCACAATCAGTTATTTTTTTTTAGTAAAAACAATTAAGAAGTATGTTTGAAATTGCGTTTTCTGTGTTATGCTGCGATTTTATTTAGGTGAGGGGGGGGGCATTGTAATATAGTAACTATTAAATTCCTTTTGAATAATTCTGTGAGGAATTGAAGCATCTTGTAACAAATTCACCAACTCCTTTGAGTTTTTAATGATCTTTCAACAGCTCTCATAGTTCCGTAGAAGAACTCAAGTGTCTTCGAGATTCGTATGATTTTATAAATTCTCTCGAGAGAATTCATCGACTGCCATCTCATTAATTCTTCTGTATTTAAGGTACTTTGATAATGAACAATATTTCAAATAACTGTATAATTATTCTTTTCCATATACTAGAAATCACGAGTACAGGCGTTAGCCGGCTGAAGCTGGACACCTTTAAGAATTTCTTCAATGAATTCCATAGAATTAACGAGCAATTCATCATTATACACGCGAGCGGTATTTAGAATATTTAATAGCGTCCTCAAGGTTGTAAAAATGCGAAGCGCAGTGAACTCTGTATCGATTCTTAAAACGAGCAAGCTCTATTTATTGTACAAGGATGTGATATTCTTCAATCATTCTCAATAATAAATAATGACAGTATCGAACATTTCATACTTTTGTTGATTTAATAAACATTAAAAACCGAATACATTGTTCGAGTCGAGGTTTTCTTCTCAAGATTCATAATAATCTGATGAAAATTCAATGAATATAAAGGTGTATTTTAAACGTAAGAAAATTATATTCACGATATAAAAGAAACAGAAGAGATGGGACTGTTTGTAATTTCACATAAGAGCCTACTATGTTAGGGTTTAGAACAGGAAGAAAATATTGTAATTCTGCGTTTTTGAAATTGCACTCTCATAAATAGCTCAATTGAAGTTCTTCTAAACGCGTTCAGCGCCTTGGTAATTTGCATTTCAAATGATTGTCCAATCAAGTAGATTGAGAATCCGGTTTGTTACGTGTGTAACACAAATTTAAAATTCTTTATCCTTCAGTGAGCTAGAGCCAAGTCCATGAATGTCGTACAAAATGGATTTGTCCTTTTTCCCGTTGGTCAGTTTCACAATTTACAAATCGTGCGAAAAATCATATCAAAGGATTATCCGCAAGGACCAAAGAATATTGTTCTCATTCGAACTTTTTCGATCGGAATAACCCATTCTTCACTTCTTCAACTTATAACGAAAATAATAATAACGAAGAAATCCCTCTTGGGCTATTTGAGTTCTTATATATCGTCTTTTCGACTGAAACGAAAGATGGACTTTTATTTGTCCTTTGAGATTAACACAGATACATTTAACGGACTGTGCTTTTGAAATTATGTGGGCGATATTAAATACAAGAGAAGATTAAGATTGTGGAAGATCGAGAAATGGGAAGAAAATATGCCATGAACGTGAAAGTAAAATTCTTAACGAGGAGGTATAAAAAACGTATTCAAAATTTAATACATTCTCCTATGAATATTCATGAATTTCAACGATCGAAATGCGACCACGTCGTATGTGTATCGTAATAAAATAAACCCGCTTTCATAGATTTCTGTCATGCGAAAATTATGGAATATTCGCTTACCGCTTAATTTGCAAGTCGTGCTTCGATCATTTCTGCAATGGCAGAACCTCCCGCTGTCCTTCTTCTCTCCCTATACATTCTCCTACTTCACAGTTCTCTACAATTTTCGATAGTCTATTATTGCCGTATGGAAATGTAATTAAAACACATGTAAATCAACTGTTTTGTCATTCATCGTGATATTCGTGGCAATGCGTATTCTCTTTCGAATGCGTTTTTTATTTCAATTCTATCGCACGTGGTAAATGAAATGTACCGAGCTATGAGACACAAATAAAAGTTCTTCGCATCACGATTTTCTACCAAGCAAGAATCTTTCGTTCTTTGCAAGGAGAATCATGTTCCGTTTACCGCACAAGTACGAGATACGAGTTTAGATGCTTTCTACACTTCCATTTGTGGTATTTGATCGATATCCATTGAATTCTATTGATATCAATCTTTTATTTTGAACATCATTTTATGATCATTCAATGATTCTACACTACACGATTCATTTTTCGTTGAAAATATCTGGCCTGAATTTCCCTTTACAGAGGGAAGGAGATCAATAACAGACCATGTCGGAATTTAATGGAAAAATATTGTAAATAAAGTTTTTGTTAATTTGTTCTCGAATAAAGAACACGGAATCCATATAAAAATATCGTACACGATATGAAACAATACTTGTGTTCTTTGATATTTGAACATCTGCAGAGAGCAGCAGCAGGGATAATAGATGCATCAAATGTATACTGTCGGGAAGAAATGATTTATTTGACGACGAGCTTATCGATTTGTAATAAATGAAAAGTAATCAACAAGACATATCCAAACAATAGTTTTAAGGGGGTCAATATAATTAGACAAGCCAAAAAGGCACATGCAAAAAATCGTTTTTTTTTAATATGAAGTTTTTTTAATACAATATCAAAGTATATAAATAAATTTTTTTGGTAATTTTGAATCACAAAATGGCGGCTGTAGGATGGCTTAAAGATAACTCATGAAAAAAATCGGCGGATCATCATTGATTGTCGATTTTGTCGAAAAACCTCCGCCAATCGTCGAATTTTTTTCATTTTGCATCTTATTTAGGTTTACCGACGAACTGTAACTATTTTTTACAAAACTTTTCTTGGTGGAATGTTTTCGGATAAAAACTGTGACCTCCAGCTTGCCCGCCAATTTTTTTTATGAGTTATCTTCAAGCTATCCTACAGCTGCCATTTTGTGATTTAAAATGACCAAAAAAATTTATTTATATACTTTGATATTGTATTGATGAACCCACAAAAATTCATTGCGATTGAATAAAAACTGCATAATAAAAAAAACAATTTTTTGCATGCGTCTGTTTGGCTTGTCCAATTGTATTCACCCTTTTAATGGAAAATAGATTTTATTCGATAGAGTTTCCATCGCGTTGGATTTTGTAAATAGCGGATAAAGAGAGGGAAGAGAGAAAGGAGGAAATTCATTGATATTAGCTCTTTTCGCAACAGTCGAAACGAACGCCAAAGTGTAATTTCGTTACATCGGTTGTCATAAGAGCTTCACGCGTCACGGAGTAACATACATTTACATAGAATATCAAATACCAAATCCCATTTTAGTTGAGAACTGTGTCCTCCCGGTAGCAGTGTCAATTTTCATATAATGTTATTGAGAGCGGAAAGGAAACGTACAACATTACAAACACATAATCTCGTCACGGTTTTTTGCTGGATGTTGACAAAAATTGTTGAAAAAAATAGTGTTACGATGTAATGAGTTTGCAGGGAAAGAAAAGTATATCGACTGTAAATGTTAATATTTATTAAAAGCAAAAGAGAATGATCAGATTCCAAACGATCCAACGTAGGACTTGTTTTCTTCTGTTCGAATGAAGGAAAGAAGGAAAAGGAGTATATGGAATTCAATACAGGTTTGGTATTCGAGATGAAAGCGATAGTACGTACTTATCATCCCCGCAATTTGAATGAAGAGGCAAAAATCATAACGTGAACCAACATCAGGGCAAAGCGAAAGATAATTTGAATTTGCACTGCGGAAAGAGGTTGAGGGAGAAAAAAAAGGAATTAAGGGTGGAAAAGTCCATAAACGGCGGTATTTTCTTCGACAAAGCGGACAGAAGTGAAGAGAACGGTAATTTCGTACGCCCACTTGAAGCTAATTTTCTTTTCCCTATTCTAGAGCTTTGGGATTTCTTCTTCTTTTCTCTTTTGCTTAGGTTTGTACATGTACGCTCTATACACACAGACGTAATTATACCCGGCGCCAAAAATGAAATAAAATGAGGTAGGATAGAAATGTCTCCTTTTATTGAGAAGATTGTGAGCGTGTGTCAGGGTATATACGCATATACACGTTCGACGAATTTCATCTATTCTTTCTCCCTCATCAAAGGATTTTCAACCTCAATCGTTGTGTAAAAATCCTTTGAAACTTTAGGTGTTTTGTGTGGATTTTTTTTTTAAATGCACAACGAGATATTTCTTACGCTTTGAGAGGTTTCTCTTGTACCGTGTATAAATTCTATCTTTTTGTATTTCATTAAATCTCGTACCTGTAATGAGAAAATGAATGTTCATACGCACATCTTTGAGTGTGCATCACAGTTTATGTGTATTTTTCTCTTCTTCTGTCTTTTTCAATATTTAGCCTCTCGCTACTACTCGCAAGCTATATCCGAGCGTGTACACCGTGTACTATATACGGACTGGATTTCATTTCCTGGATATCCCTTGCATCACGCTCCGAATCCCTCTTGCAAAACGAATTCTTGTTAGTGCTGAACATACGAAGAAGAGTTTGACATAGAAGGAATATTATATTATTTCATGTTGATTTTAAAATCTCGAGAATTAGGAGGAATTTTTGTATTTCAAAAATAATACTCGAGGTACACGAGTTTGAAAGGATTTTGAAATTATCTCCAATGTCGTTCTACAATGATTATAGAAAATAGAGAAATTTGTTTGGAATGTTAGAGAATTAAGAAGCCAGAAACCACCCAACTGGAAATTTATTTCCTAAACCTAGTCAACTTGATCAGCTTTTGATGATAACAATTGTAATTTTAAGTCATTATCATAACCTATTTCTTGAACTATGCACTTTTTTAACGAATTCTTCAGATAAATTCTGACAGATTTAACTTACATAGACATGGAGAAAAGAACTATTACACTGGAAAAAATTATTTTGTTTAAATGTGATCAACTAAAGAATTGTGTTGACACAACAAAAATTTGGTTAAAACAACAAAATTCCTTGGTTGGTCACTCCTCAACAAGAATGATTTTTTTCAGTTTAAAAAGCTTGCTATATTTCAATTAAATTAGCTGGGGTAAGTGAAAATATCATTCTCACACGCACGGAAAAAGAAAGATTCCGCTAACTTAACGAATTCATCTTCGTTGAATAGATTCAACGAACTAACAATGACAATTTGCTGTGTTATCGAGGTAATCCATTATAATTATCAGTCCTTTGCTATTGATGCAAAGCTTCCCTAGTAGAAATTTGATCAGGCATTCCCTATTTTCAATAAGGTCCTGATCAGGTTAGAATTCGGAAACCATGAATAAGGAAAATCTTATGAGGCCCTTAAAAGGGCCTCACCTGACTTCCCTAATATGATTCAAATCAGGTTGTAACGTAAGGATACAATAGGGTTCGAATATGATTTCCATAAAATCGAGCAAAAAAGGGAAAACCGTAACGAAACCTGATGAGGACCTGATAGGAAATCAGGCATGCCTCATCAGGCCTTCGTATTTTCCCGTCCAAAATTTCTACTAGGGTTGATCCGCTGAAACAATCAATCGCCTCTCATTGTAGCAAACTTGCTTACTTTCCATATAATAATAAGTGACTTCCTTTAAAACAGCGAAATTCGCTGTTACAGTGAAACCTGATATTTTTTTGGAGCAGTAAATTTTTCGCGGTGATAGCAAACTATTTGCTAACCTCAGTAATTTTGTTAGCTATGAGAGCGACTTTTTAGCTGTAGCAGCGAAAAAAGTTTGCTCCGCTAACATATTTTCGTATTAGATATAGAATAGCAAACAAATTTTACTCGGGAAGGTAACATTTTTTGCTGCCACAGCTGAAAAGTCGCTGTTATAGCTAAGGAGATTGCTGAAATAGATAGCAAATAGTTTGCTGTCACACCAAAAAATATGCTGCTGCAGCAAAAGAGACCCAACAAAATTAGATTCCCCTGTCACAATGAATTTCTTTTTTCTCCATGCATCATTTGACGGTGTAGCAAATGTATGCGTGTGAATCAAGGATGAAATTCCACTTGAAATACTTTCTCTTGTAAAGTCCTTTCAAATTGAATATCAAATGTTTTTGTTTGATGGAGACCAAAAAGTACCTGAGGTTGCAAATCCATGGAAATTTACATTGAGAAATACGGTGTCGGAAAGTCAAGAAATCGACTTGAAAATCGGCCGTCATATTTCTGAAAGAAAAGTTCTGGATTTTCGTAATAATTTTGGTACAGCCTCGATGCCTCGACTGCTTAATATCCCGCAAAAATTCGATTGAGCTATTTTATTAATATTTTACAGATTTTTAAAGACGCGCCCACACGGAGGAAAACAATTTACTGACGCAGCACACTGAGGTATTATATACAGAATAGCAAATCTTTCGGTTAACCTGGCTAAACATTCGCTTTCACAGCTAACTAGATTGCTGAGAGAGGAACGTGATTAACTAAAACAGCAAATTTTTCGCTGGATTAGCCGAGTGTTTGCTGGGGGAGCGAACAATTGTTATTGCTACAGCTGAAAAATCGCTGTTGTAGCGAACAGATGGATGTCACAGCCAAAAACTTGGCTGCTCCAGCAAAAGGGACCTAGTAAAATTAGATTCCACTTTCACAGCGAATTTTCTTTTTTCTCCGTGTAAAGAAATCAAACATCTCGTTGCGTATTAGGTGTGCAAGTTGAAACTCGGCTTTTCTTTGTCAAATTCAATTTTATTAAAAAAATGCTTCTTTGAAGAATTATCAATTAAAATATTCGCCGTTATTATCTACAGTCTTTTACCATTTATCGGGTAGTAGATGAATGCCTTCACGATAGAAACTTGGTGGTTTTGAAACAAAATAGTTATCCAGCCATTTCCGCACATCTTCGATATTCATGAAGTGCTGCTCCTTCAAATATGACGACATTGATCTAAATAAGTGATCATCAGAAGGAGCTAAGTCTGTTGAATATGCCGCATGAGATACAACTTCCCAGCCTAAATTGAAGATGAGTTCCTGGGTTGGTTTTGCTGTATGTGGACGTGCATTATCATGCATCAGCATCACTTTTCGCCTTCCTTGCCCTGTAAATGGTCTTTTTTCCTCCAGAGCATCACTTACTCTGATCAGCTGGGCCCGGTAACGCTCAGCTGTAATAGTTTGGCCAGGTTCGAGAAGCTCGTAGTAAATGATTCCTTCCCAACCCCACCAGACACAGAGTAGAACTTTCTTTGCATGAATATTCGGTTTTTCAACTGATGTAGATAGCTGGCCTGGATCAACCCATGCTTTTCTACGTTTAGGATTGTCGTACAAAATCCATTTTTCATCACTCGTAATGATTTTCTGCAGAAAATTCTTCTTCTTGAACCGAGAAAACAAATTCATGCGAATGGCAACTCTTTGTCTTTTACTTTCTTCCGTCAGTTTATGAGGAACCCATTTTCCTTCCTTCTGTATTTTTCCCAATGCATGCAATCGGAGTGAAATTGCTTGACGAGTAACCCCTAACTGTTCTGCAAGCTCTTCTTGAGTTTGACATGGATTTTCATTCAGTAAAACTTCAAGTTCTTCATCCTCAAATTTTTTGATTGCACCTAGACGTGGATCGCCCTCAAGACTGAAATTTCCATTACGAAATCTTGTAAACCTCTTTTTCACTGTTGAATGGCTCACGGAATGTTGACCCAATGTCGTATTAATCAATTCCATAGCTTGAGCAGCATTTTCATTCATTTGAAAACAGAATAGAATACAATGGTTTTGCAACACTGGCCTGAAGTTTGACACTTGCAACGTTTCTGCAATTAGAACCGTTTCGCTCTACTCGCTGTTCAATGGTCTAAGTGGCGCTCGCTTTGCTCTCAATTTCAAATTCGGAGTCGCTCGCTTCACTCGCACTTTTGTAAATTTAAAAACGCTCGCTTCACCCTTTATTTAATACTCCAAATAGAAATTGTCTGGAAGAGAGAAGAATTCAGAGAAATCCATTAAGGAATGAGCAGTATTGATGTATCCAGTATTCCTATGTAACCTTGGTAATTTCAAATTTTGACACAATAGTCCTCTAATAGGAATAGTCTTCAAAGTGGCCTTCGGAATTTGATATTTCTGCGGCGAAGAACGAGGAATTCGTGAATGGACCAGAAAAAAGTTAGATTTCATTGAATTAAGGGGTGATATCACCTTGTGGTAAACAAATTTTTTGTCATTTTCTAAGACCTATCACAGAGGATAGAAACATTTTCGAAGTATGGGGAGTTTGTGCACATAAAAGTATTAGTCTTTGAGTACCAGAAAATGTTTTTGCGAAATTCTAAATTCACAATAGCTGATGAACCATTGTTATTTGTCACTTTGAATCAACTCCTTGGAACTGAAAACATTGTTGAAAAAATGTAGTGTAAATTGTTTTGTCTCTAACAGTTGAATATCGTGTTGTTTGAGCACTAATTCGTTGTAAACGATTCAAACTTCAGCAACATTACCAGAAATCCATTTTATTATAATTTTATAATAGAAAATCGCAGCATGTCAGCACACTCAAGAAAAGCCTGTTGATTCGCATGGTTGTGTCGCTACAGGTTACAATTATGAACGTACAACAAAAAACCAAAAAGTTTCTTGAAATATAGCTCGAAATGAAGTGAACGTCGTAGGATTATTTTGATGAGTTGAATATTACGGATTCTATGAGCGATTTTTGATCAATGTAACGGAAAGGAATTGAGAAAAAAATTAAAATCAACCCCTCTTCCCTTCCAATTCATTGTTCGCAAAAACCCTACAACGTTCACTCCATTTTGAACTACATTTCAAGAAAGTTTTTGGTTTGTTGTTCTACATTCATAATTGTGACTCGTAGCGGTACACGGAAAGAAGAAAACAGCACTGGTTACTGTCCATAACAGCAATCAGTTGAAAAACAAATAAAAACACGCTTGGATGATAGAGGTTAGCGCGATCACAGTGATGTGTACTGCAGTTAAATTCGTCAATGCTGCTTGGGCATTAACGGTTACTGGGAGAGGCAGTAATGAGCGGCGTGAATTTGATTTTTCATTATTTTTCAATGAATTACTGCGATTCACAGTAACCATTGCTGTTTTCTTTTTTCCGTGTACGCTCATGCGGACCAATAGACTTTTCTCAAGTGTGCTGATATGCCGCGATTTCGTATTGTGAAAATATCATAAAATATGTTCCTGGTACTCATTGCAAAGGCTAGTACTTTCATGTTCACGAAACCCCATATGCTGAAAATGTTTATATCATCTGTGGTAGGTCTCCCTTTTCAATCACCTCCTCCCCATCATCCTCGAACTAAACTCCTACATTGTGGGAAATTTTGAAATTCAGATAGACCGCATATAACAAGAATGCCAAAATTTTTTCGCCACAAGGCGATGTTACCCCTTAATTAGGAAATCGTTGAAATTGAGCCTAAAATCGGTATTTCGGGACATAGGAACGAAAATTCGAAGGTTTTGGAACATTGGATTGCACACTCAAGTGAAAAAATTCTCAAAATTATATATAATTTATATAGAATTATATATAAATTATGCATAAACTATATTAAATTACATATAAATTATGTTTAATTTTGAAAACTCTCCCACTCACGCAGGCACATTAAAAAACGTCTAGTAAATAACGATTTTTACTTTACTGTCCAAGCAATACATTCACTTATCCAGCTAATTCACCAACAATGTAATAGATAATTTTCCAACTTTTTTTCTCTTTTTGTGTGAAATTCAAATTTGACTGTACGAAATACTTGGTAATTCTCAGCCTGGTATATACATCGATCTTAGAATACAACGCGGACAGTATTTTTTTTAACGTGAAATAATAAAAATTGTGTCGGCAGGGATGTGAGCTCCGTAGAGCGCAATACATTGGATCAGGGTCAAGAGGGTGAAAGAGTTTTCCAATCGAATCGAAATCTCTCAAGCACTTTCTCTTAATTAATATACCAAATCATACAGTGGATCGAGTACATTTCAAATACGCATATTTCATCGTATTTCAATAATTAATTTCTTTGATAAACTTACGGACTACTAATTCATCATAATTACGACATACCCACCAATCCATTGCACGGGAAAAAATACTCCGGTTAATATATGGACAGCTAGAATTACTGCTATCTTAACCGGAATTCTAGTTAAATGAATCAAGTCTCCGGCAAATTCAACAAGGGCTCCGGTAAATTTAACAAGAATTCCAGTAAAAGTCACAGATATTCCTTGCTGTCCATATAGTAACCGGAATTCTGGTGAAATTAACAGTTCATTTTTTTCCATGTGGGAATGATTATCTTCTGCAAAGAAAATGTCATCGTGTTAAGAATTTTGTATGAGCATGAATACTGTTTCTGCATAAGTTCAGAAATAAAGGACAGTCGCGAACTAGACAAGTTAAGCGTTGAAAATATTTCTCCAACGTCTCAGTCAACTCTGCGAGATAAAAATATTAAAAAAAGCCTTGAATGTTTTCTGAGTAGTAAATTATATTTGACTTGCACTCTATAATTCCATTTTATTTTATACCTCGAGGGGTACATTTATTACATGTTCTGATGATGAAAATGTATTATATCCATAAAACTAGAACCACTTTCCATCTCAAACGAAACCCAGATAAAATATTGAGTGTCTTCAAAGCGGTATTTAATGAACCAGTGCTCGCATGTTTATAACATACGGTGACATTAACCATGAGAGCTCAATAAAATCAGTGCACTTGAATTCAGTTTTTATCGTAAGATGAGAAAAAAAAAGAAAGGTATGCAGGTTTTCTCTGCAAGATTATTTTACTTGTAATTCGTGTAAGAGCGTATACTATATTTTTCTCTTTGGTTGTATTATCGATCGACGCATAACAATAATAAAATAATATAATTCTCCCTTGACATTAAATCAAATTCAATATTCCTTCATTTACATACTTTCCTTTACATTTGATAATTTCATTTTTTCCGTGATTCTGCAGATTTTTCTCTCACATCCTATAAATAACACGTCGTTCAATAAGTCCCGAGACTAACAACGAAAATAACATTTTTTTTCAAAAATCATTTTCATTCATCAATATAATCTCCTTTTAGAGTGATACAATCTTTCCAACAATCCTATACCATGTTTATAGAAGGATTTATCCTTTGCTTGAAAATAGGCTTCAGTTTCGGCAATGACCTCCTCATTCGAGCCAAATTTTTTTCCCTGGAGCATTTTTTTGAGATCAGCATAGAGCCAGTAGTCGCTGGGGACTAAATCTGGCGAATACGGGGAGTGGGGAAGCAAATCAAAGCCTAACTCGTTGAATTTTGCCATTGTTTTCATGAACTCGTGGCATGGTGCATTGTATTGGTGAAAAAGGATTTTTTTCTTCTTCATGTGCGGTCGTTTTGCTGCGACCTCCTCCTTCAAACGTACCAACAAGTCAATATAATAATCACTATTGATCGATTTACCTTTTTCCAGGTAGTCAATGAAAATTACGCCATGTGTATCCCAAAAAACAGACGCCATGACTTTGCCAGCAGACTGCTGCGTTTTTGGACGCTTTGGGCGGCTTTCGCCAGCCATGCGCCACTCAGATGATTGCCGATTCGACTCCGGAGTGAAATGATGTAACCATGTTTCATCCATGGTCACGTATCGATACAGGAAATCCTTTTTATTGCGAGTAAATAGCGATAAACAGCTCTCTGAATCGTCGACTCGTCGCTGTTTTTGTTCCACTGAAAGCAATCGCGGCACCCACTTGGAAAAAACCTTTCTCATGTTCAATTTTTCATGAAGGATTGTAAATACGCTTCCATATGATATCTGTGTCATTTCTGTAATCTCACGGACCTTCACTTTGCGATTTTTCATCACGATTTTTAACACTCCACTCACATTTCCCGGTGTAACGACTTCCAATGGCCTACCCGAACGTTCCGCATCGTTTGTGTCCGTACGATCACGTTTAAACTCAGCATACCAACGACAAATCGTTGGTTTGGATGGAGAGGAGTCCGGGTAACGTTTTTCAAGCCATTGCTAGGCTTCTACGGTGTTTTTATCCATTAAAAAACAATGTTTCATCAACACGCGAAACTCGCTTTTTTCCATTTTTCAAACAAATTACAAAGTGACTTTACTCTAACTTCGATAACTCTGCTGTTTGTGGTCCGATCGACGTGAAATTTTTACACGTTTCGTGTGAAGGTTCGCATTCTAGGGAAACGTGGCCAGTTTGGTACTACTACACTGTTAAAAATGTTTTGAAATTTCATAACTTTTCCAATTACATCCGTAACTGAAATTTCCAATTCTTGGTATTTGAATTGAGAATTCATTTACACGTGATTGAATTTTCAAATTTTTACTACATTTTATTACGGATTTATGTTTATTTTCGTAACTGAAATTTCATACACATGTAACTTAGATTTTCAGTTACGTGATTGGAAATTGCTTCCGTTACGTGTATTTGAAGTTTTGTCCAGAAATTTTTGACAGTGTAGCACTATCTCTGGGTTATAGTCTCAGGACTTATTGAACGGTGTTATATACACGGAAAAAAATTTCCTGTTGCAGCAACAGGAGTACTTTTGTAGCTGCGGCAATGTTACAAAATCCTTCATTATGGGATAAATAGGCTTTATAAAATGAATAAAATATGAAATGAATAAAATACAAAGCTTTTATTTACCTTTTTTATGACTTTATGACACTCTCACATGTTTCAATATTGAATTACAGTAAATGTCTTATTGCAATGTAATCTAATCCTTTTTTTTTTCACAAGAAGACAAGGCCCAATATGAGGTAACAGGTTTTGTTTTTCAATACAACTACGATTATTATCAATTCGAACATTCCACGCATGGTAATGTCGATCAAATGCCACAGTAGATATATAATTCAAAACAAAGTAAACATCATTTGCTAGATTGTAAATTTTATAAATTTTTCCAAATTGAGGTCCTTCATTTTCATCAATATCTACTACTACTACTACAGTATCTAATTGATATCTACATCTATTTTAGTCGATGTATTTCCAAGCTTGGACATCGGACATTTTAGTATTGGGGAAGTATTTCATTTTGTCTTCGTTACATTCTTCGCATTTTTCTTTGATAATATTATTTTCAAAGTTTTTGAAAATCGATACATAAACCATTTTTAATTGGTCTCGAATAGCTATAGTGACTAATAAATTTTTGGGAGAAGATGTTATCACTGCAGGCATTCTTATATCTTCATTTTTTGACTCACATCTGATGCACCAAAAGTGAACTAAAGGTCCATTTTGAAGCATAAGTTCGTCGTAATGAGTCATAAGGTGCGATTTAAAGGTTCAATTTACTATTGAGTCGCAACAACAGTAGTAATTCAGTTGCTACAACGGGATTTTTTCCTGTTGCTGCAGCATGACTGCCTCCTGTTGCAGCAACAGTAAATTTTTCTCCGTGATACTGTGGAATTTGATCAACATTACCATGCGTGGAATGTTCAAATTGATAATAATCATAATTATATGAAAAAACAAAGCCTGTTACCTCATATTGGGCCTTGTCTTCTTGTGAGAAAAAAAGGATTAGATTACATTGCAACAAGACATTTACTGTAATTCAAGATTTGAACATTTGAGAGTTTAATAAAGTCATAAAAAAAGTAAATAAAAGCTTTGTATTTTATTCATTTTATAAAGCCATTTTGCAACAGGAAATTTTTTTCCGTGTAGGACATTGCGAGGATGAAATATTGAAATACGAAATAGCTACGTTGTTACACAACGATAACATCGTACAATTTACAGATTTCATCATTTAAACATACGACAATGTACATCTGGGATGTATGAAATATGTAGATCATCTCTTCCACCTTCCTTAGCTTTCAAGGAAGTACACTCTCTTGTCCACGGAAGCGAGAATACATTTCAATTCTGTCAGTGAATGTGAATTTATGATTAATCGAGTATAAAAATAATTTGTTTCCATATTTATGAAACGGTTATAATCCAAGTTGATAAGGGGATAACATCGGAAGCCTTGGGACTAAGCGAGGAGAGCTTGAGAAATTGGTCGTGACGTTGTATTTCACGTCCTATGTATCTCATAAAAATGAAACAAATATCACGTCAGGGTAATTCATGACACCACAATAATCATGAACAACAATGATGAATCCTTTGCACGAAGGAAAAGTATTATTACGATAATTGAAAATACGCGTAATACTTGTGATTTGATTATATTTTCTCTTCTTGGGGAAGATGAAACGGATATAACGTGATTTCACGTGAGACATTTCACATACAATGACGCGCGAATGTAGTGATTATTTCATCAACGTCTACAACGTCTCCGTTGATTATCTGCAATGCAAATCGCTAGTGTGTCCATCATTCCTCTTGCCTGTCATCGGAGTTGGAACTTTGACGTTTCCATTGGTCACTTTCTCAACTATGTATGTACTCTATATCACGCATGAACGGATAATACGATTGATAAAATGAAATTTCATTCTCGATGAACCACTGAAATTAAACATCGCTCTGTAAGTGACGCTATATCATTACGATGATTGTATGGGAAGCACAAATACAGGTAGGTAGAATTAGTAGTAGGTACGGTTTATATTTTTTTCTCAATGTACCGAGAAAAATGGATAAACGATGAAAGTTCTATAAAACTTCATAGAAAGCATTTACAATGATATTTTTATTACAGAGAAATTTTATTGGCGATTTAAGGTGAAAATTACACGGTTACGGTAAAGTACTTTGAATTGAGCGGTTGAAGCAGGCAGGAGCAGTCGAAGGATACGAGAATTATTACTAAAGGAATAATTCACGCATGATGAGATTATGAATCATGCACTCGAGTGTTTACATATTTCATCCTTCAGCGAAATTGATAGAGGAACAATTCACGAAGAGTGAAATCAATTTGTGATTAAACGATTACTCCATCTCTTCGGGAGGAAAAAACAAATGGTTCTAAGGTACGATATAGCAAGAGGATAATAAAATTCTACACTTCGGTGATACGAGGCATGATATTTTTGAATCACCGTCGGAATTTCAATTCTTGAGAAAATATGGGACTTTATGAGATCATATTTTTCTCCGTATAACAATAAACATAGTGATAGCAGGGAATATATATTTCGGTATTATGAAGATTTTATCCTGAACTTGTTGATGCGAGTACATTACTGGTTGCCAGGGGTGTGGAAAAAAACATTCGTGTCGAGCTCGATATGCGAGAAGAATCCAGCATTCGATTCCGTTTTACCGAAAATTTAGATCATTAGTAATGATTCATTACAATACCTTTTTTGAATTATTCTGAATTGGGACGAAGAATACATTACTTCCCGATATTTTTATCGTCTGATATTATTCTTTGTTTCGAGAGTTGTATTCTGAATCTGTTTTGACGCATTATTTGGATGAGATCGCTGCTTAAAGAATCTCATTGAACCGATTGATTCTTATTGATTCCGATGCAGGAAACCGATTCAAACCCATTAAAAATTGATTCTCAATAGGTTTGATTCAGTTTTTTACATCGGAATTATTGAGAATCAATTTTTATTGGGTTTGAATCGGTTTTCTGTATCGGAATCAATAAGAATCAATCGGTTCAATGAGATTTTTTAAGCAGGGGTAGAATGAAACGAGTTGGGAACTTCAATTTAGAAATATTTGAGGGGTTCAAGAATACTACATAAATCCGAACTACGCAAATAAATTCACAGTGATTATTTCACTGCACAAATCTGAACTGCAGCGTAACTGTACAACACTGTTCCGAACTGCACGGAATTTCTAAATACGCATTGAATAAACGATGATTGTTTTCACTCTACATGCACTGAGAACCCAATTTCTTAGAATGAAAGAAATTTTTCTCCGCCCTCATTCTGAAAAATGTTTTTTCCGATGGAAAAAATTCAGTTAAGTGAAAAATGTTTCCATCGGATTGGAACGGAAAATTCTCAAATTGAAACAGAAATATAATTCTTCTTGAATTCGAAGAATGTGATTTCAATTCAATGAAAAATTTTTCTATTGGAATGAATTATTCTTTCCATCGGAAATAAGATTTTTCAGAATGAAGGCAAAGAAATTTTCTTCAAGTTTAAGAAATTGGGATTTCAGTGCAATTATTGAACCACACAATTTGATTGGGTTTGGTTATATTGAAGTATGTAACTCAAACTAATCCTCTATTCGATTAAACTACTTACATTCTCCCGGTGTAGTTTGGAACAGTGTAGTTCCATTCCCCAAATACCATCCCTATAATTCGATAATTATGCAATTCAGATTTGTGCAGTAGAATATTCACTCTATCTTCACTTGTATAGTGTTTTCGAATTTGGAGTAGTTCCAAATCACCTTCATGTAGCTCGGATTTGCGTAGTATTTTTAATACCTTTATACTTTAATAACTACTTTAATAACCTCAGAGTTTCTTTTGTATTTCAAGACGAGAAAAAAGAGTTGCGGAAAATTCACCTTATCGAATGACAACGTAATGCTTTGGTATTTCTAATTTAAAGAATTAAATATTTACGCTAAGGATGATGAAAAATCACAGTTTCTGAGGGAAAAACACATAATTTCAAGTCTACGTGAAGAATATCACAACACATTTCTTGTTGTAAGAATACCAATTTCAAAGCGACACATTGTCGCGTTACGCTATGAATTTCTACAATTTTCTTTTCCCCCCTGCAAAGACACAATAACTATGAAAATATTTCTAGGACACTCAGACATTTTTTTGAAACTTGAATTCTTCTTTTCTTCTCTCACTGTACCGGCTTAATAGAGACAGGAAATTTTCAAACCGGCTTCCATTGTGAAGCATCAACGTGAAAAAAAGAGAAGAGGGACAAGAAGTTGAGAGTAATTAGCCCTGTAAAAGAATCGGCTTTGGACGCAAATGGAAGCCTTTCAATGCAGCTTTACTATTGAATGAAGAGGGGGATGAACGGAGAAGATCGATGTTTTTGGACTGTGACTGGCTTCTTCGCACGATTTCAATACATTTGATGATCATTCCGATTCACTATGACATTTTTTTCACCTTTTTACAATCTGCTTTTATAATTGCATGCATCACTCACTTGTGAACGGATTTTTCAAGAGAATGTAGTGATTTGAAATCAAGCCCTATTAGAGATTTGAAAACTCTGATTTTGTTTTTTCCATGCACTCTATTCGATAACTTTGTGATCATGTGATCTTCTCAAATTACATTGTACAAAATTGATATATTGCATTAAGGCAACTTCTCCGGTCATCATCTTCTGATTCTGTCACATTCTTTCGAAATCATTCTAAAAAATAATTGATTTTTCTCGACGTTGAATAACCTTTTTTTTCCTGAAAATCGATAGAATTCTATATCACTAATTGCAATTATTACGCTATTTTTTTAAACAAAAAACCGAGATGAACAAGAAATTTCAATCTTGAACGCTCCCATTCATTACATTGTGCTCACTCAAATCCTCTTCAACGTCCAAACTTTGTTCTTCTTTTCAAATCTAGAACCGTATCTCTCTTCTTAGATATTATACCAAGTTGTCCAACGAATTCCACCAAGTTTTGCTGTTGAAACTTCGAGGAATGTTGTGGGAAGTTGATAATCAAAGAAAGAGAAGGAAACGAAAAAGTGAAAGTAGAATGTACTCTTATTTGAGTCAAGTTCCTTTCACACATATTTACTCCTTGATTATTTTATTGTCAATTACGTGGCGTGGAGAAGAGCGAAATAAATTTCGAAGAATCGTATTACTCAACTTTATTAAGTGTTATGAAAACTCGACGAGAAAAGTCGGACCGTGAGAATCATAGAATAGTCAATGACGGTGTCAAAATAATATTCTTCTTATCTGTGTTTTGTCGCAGGGATTTCATTGTATTCGAATGATTTAATGAGATAACGCAATAATCTTTGTCAACTTCATTTTATTCCAGTTGTTTCAACAAAAATTTCAGATTTTTATTCTTTTTATATCTAAAGATTTACAGCACTTTATCAAGAACAGTTTGGAATATTTAAAAAAGTTTTTGAAACATATTGATAATGAATAATGAATTAATTTGCAATTCTTTTAATCGAAGATTTCTGCAAATTACAGAACACATAATTTTTGCTCTTCATTATATCGGTTATAATACAGCGCATTCACTTCTCCCGCTTGATATCCTTAACCAAGGTCCCTTATTGTTCTTGATTCAGAAATTCTTCATTCACCTTTTTCTTTTTTATAATCCTTCTTCTTCCAAGGTAATGAAAGAGTCTCGCCAAGCTTTTTGTTTCATTATATTGTATAAGCCCTCGGAGACTAATTTATAATCCTCGTCATGTATATTATTAGTGCACTCTTCTTCTTCTTTTCGTTTTCTCACCACGTAGAGAATCTGTTTTCTTGCTCTGTTTAATTTCACAGAAATATCACAGAAATTCATCCAAAAATATTTTTCTTCGTTTCATTCCGTACCGCTACCATTCATTTCAACTGTATCTTCCTTGTACTTCCATGAAATAACTCAAATTTTGTTTGTTATATTGATTTTATTATTTGAAATGAAGTAATTCCGCTCTCAACTTGAATCGTGAGTGAATTATTAAAAGCAAATTGAAGAGAACGGCATTGAATTTTGTAACAATCTGAATTTGTTATCAACGAATGAAAAAGTTTGTAATCAATACACAGTATTGGGAAGTTTCCTTCCTGGTAACTGTACTTTTTAGATTTATATCTATAGAGTTTCTAACTTTGTACCCGAATCCACCTGCTTTTGAAATTCATTTCCAAAATATAGAATTAATTAATTTCCTTTTGCATTCGCTATCAAAATTATATACGGTTTCAATAACAGATATAAACGACACGATTAATGTAAATTTAATATACTCGGAAGGAAAATTCATTTTCAATATCGATTGAGAAATTCTCATATATTCCAATGGTATAGAAATATTTGAATGACTTTTCCAATTCATGAGGAGATGAAGCTGAAACTAGCAGCCAGTTCTTGTAATTTTCGATGAAACGTTGTTGAAGCTTTATTCATACTAGAAATCGATCAACTAGCATCCCATTAAACGTTTCCAATCTTCAAATCTTTGATAAACATGTTACGTGAAAAATTATGACAATCGGCCGCTTGCTCCGGGACTGCCAGTTTCAGCTTCATCATGAGGAGAAATTTTATAACGAATTCTTCAACAAGCAACAATATTTTTTCCTTTCAAAAAATGTAATACAACGTTATTAAACACTTTTTAATTACGTAATTTGATCTTCCATGCAATAAATTGTACCGAATTGTCATTTCGTTTCAACGAAATCACAAAATACGATTCAACGGGGTATAAAATATTGGCAGAGTTAATCAGAAACATTGTGTACATGGCATAATCTCGTGTAATGACGCAGTTGATTGGTCCATGTGCACGCTTGTTGATCGTAAATTCACCAACGTAACGAATCAATAATATAATTCCTAATTAACAAAGCAGACATATAGATTGTCGTGCACACAGTAACAAACGTGTACGTGCGGAGTACGGTATTATTGTTTCGTGAGCATAGCTGTTCACAAATTCAATCAAAAGCATAGTTGACTGTGTTCTCACGTGTTCTCACGCATACCATGCAAATCTCTGACGACGCAACGACGGACACTGTTCCCATCCTCCTTCCGCCAATGAAAACAAGCGAAAGTATCAAAGAGGGTGATCGAGAAAGAACTACGGGATTATATCGGTATAGTTAGCCGCGGAGTAATGATGATTTCCAGCTCAGCGATATACCGCAAACATGAGGCGTACGAGAAGCGAAACTGTGCGTTACAGCTGTTTAAATTGATCGAGACAACCAATTCCCATGAATGAACACATTCTTGGTTTCACGTAAGAAAATTTGTATGCGAAAATCTATCATTTTCCTCCATGTGCTATGAAGGAGACGAATAAGATTCAACCTCAGTATTGTCATTTAGTTGAATGAAATTAACTTTTTTATAGTTCGAGAGTAAGTAACAATTATATTTCAAATGTACTTACTCAGCGTCGCGTTGTTGGCCCGTGACTGATCGGTCTGCGATCTGAGTAATCGCAACCGATTCAACTTGCTCTGTTGTTGATCCAGTCTATGTCGCAGTCTGGCCAGTTTGTCCTGCTGTGCGGGGTCCTGTAAAATCCGCAAATCAACAAAACGCGATTAAAAGCAGTTCTCAAATAATACACTCAGAGAAAATTCTGGTTCGCATAACTAGGTGACATAGTTATTCTTGGCGTTAATCATTCCATTGGCCAAAAACAGATTTACGTGATTTTGTCTTGTTTTCCTGCAGGTTGTCATAGCCAGATTTCAGGGCATTGCAGCCATAAACCCTTACACGGAGAAAACTGAATAGTGATATCAATCAAACCAATGGTAACTCGTACTGAACAATTTAGTGAAATATGGACAGACCAAATGTTTAGTATTAGAAACCGGATGCACATACAATTCATGTCACCATAACCCTAGCAGAAATTATTCTAGGCATTCTCCAGTTATCTCGAGGCCCTCGCAAGTTTTTCTTAAGGCAAAACTACACGGAGAAAAAGGTATCTTAAAAAGTACCATAATTTATGGATTTTCTGCGCTGGTCTGACCGAGTCTAAATATTTACCTAAAAAAACCTCTAAAAGTACCATAATGTCTTGGACTTTTATACGGAAGGTACCATACTTATTTCAAAAAGTCCAAGAAATTATGGTACTTTTAGAGATTCATGCAAGTGAATATTCCGACTCGGGTCAGACCAGCGCTGAAAATCCATAAATTATGGTATTTTTCAAGATATCTGTTTTCTCAGTGTAGTCTAGTTGAACTTGCAAGTTAACAGTGAGCTCCTCACAAGTTTGAACGGTAGATACTTCAGCAAAAATCATTCTGGTCATTCTCTAAGCCTCACAAAGGCCTTACTAGTCCCTTGTGAGGGACTTGCAAGGCCTTGTAATAATCTAGAGAATAACTGGAGTGATTGTATTGAGGTTATGTTTAAATAATCGTTGTCAATCACAAACTTGAGCAGTCGTGGTGCATGTGGAATGAATGATAGATAGTCTATCGTAGTTTATGTGATATTTCACATATCTATTTTCTATCACAAGTAATGTGAAACTTGCGATAGGCATTCAATCGTTGCCAATCACAAACTTATGCAATCGTGATGGATGTGGAATGAACGATAGACAGTTCATCTTAGTTTATGTGATATTTCACATACCTGTTTTCTATCACAAATCATGTGAATTACTATGAACTATTGGCACGATAGATACTTATAAGGGACAGATTGTCAAAAATTACTTAAAAATAACTTCATTGAACTATGCATGTAGTGATAAATAATTATATATGAACAAATTATTAGGTCCATTTGCAAGAATCAGAATCAATTGAATATTTATATTGTTGTATGTGAGGTATGGTAGTGAACGAAATTCCCTATGCTTGCAATTTGAGAGATGATCTTTCTAACGGTAAGAATCTTAAACTCCATTTATAACTACATGTATCATTCAATGAAGTTATGTACAAATAATTTTTGGAATCAAATCACAGTCAAGTATCCATCATACCAATTGTCAGAAAGAATGTACTATCGCTACCACTTTTGTAAACCTCTGATGATTTTTCAGGTGATCAAGTGGAATGAAGTGATGTCATTCCTTCGATCCACAATCTGTATGAAGTGAAATGACCAGCCACTTGGTTGACATAAATCCTTTGCGAATAAGAAGTAGGTATCCACAACACTTGAGTCGATAAAAAAATTGACTTACATATTGGGAGCGCAGTGAGTTTTCTTTACTCTGACTACCATGAACCATTGGCACGATAGATACTTATAAGAGATATTGATTGTCAAAAATTACTTGAAATAACTTTATTGAACTATACATGTATTTATAAATAATTAGATATGAAAGAATTATTCAGTCAATTTGTAAGAATGAAAATCAACTGAATATTTCTCATGTCCCATGTAATTTGTGGTAATGAAGGGAATTCCCTGTGCTTGTAATTTGACAGATGATTTTTTATTGCTAAAACCCTCAGGCTCCATTTATAACCACATATACGTATTGTTCAATAAAGTGATGTAGAAATACTCTTTGGAAGCAAATCACGTTAAGTATCCATCGTGCCAGTAGTTCATTTTGATCAGAGAAAGGAAATTCACTGCGCTTCCAATATAGGTGTAAGATAATATCTTTAACGATTCAAGTCATACTTATTCGTAGACAATTTATTCCAACAAACTTACAGTGCATTTTATATTATGCACATTGTTTGAGTGAGGAAGTCATTTCACGTCATTTATCAAAAAACACTCCACTTCACTTTAAGTGATTAAGGTAATTGATTAACTCAATCAGAAGCTCACATATATAAGTGCCCGTGTGGAAATTAATTCTTGGCGCCAGTTAGGGCCAAACTAGGCGTCCTCACTTCATTCCAGGCCCTGTTTTGGTTACCTTTATAGGGCCTAGACAGGATTGTCACGCTCTCATTTCCAGGGCCTGTACTGTATTCCTAACTTGGGCCTATGTAGGACACACATGATGGGACCAATGCAGGCTCTGAAACTAGGGCCTTTGAATGTGTAATAAATTTTTGCATAGATTATCAAATTAGATGAATATCGCAAGGAGAGAATAAAATTCCCACCCGGGTAGAAATGATTTATGACATTCCCCAGTTCTATTCAGGGCCTGGTCAGATTTGATCATTTGATATATTAAAATGATTATTTTGATTGTTTCTTAATGAATCAAGTACCTTTCAGTTCATACAACGTTCCCTTTTTTATTGTTATGTCTACGAGTATAAGGTATTAATTATCATTATGATTTTCCATCAATTCATTGATTATAAAATTTTTATCTCATTGAATTTATTCAGTGAAACCGAAACTATTGATTTTTATCTAATATCAAATGGAAAATTTCTTGCATTTCATTCCTGTGCTCGATCAAAACGACAGAAATTTGGCTATAAAAATGGATCTAGGTAAAGACTTCGAATTGTAAATAGTTTAAAACTTTAGTTGAATAAAGAGGTTATATATTGCTGTTTTCAACCAAGGTTGGGTGCGCCTAACTTTTCAAAACAAGGGGAATATTGGTAATGCAGGTCGGCCCTACGAGGGTTGTGTACAGGTGTGCTTAAATTAAAATCTTTGGGAGAATACGGGAAGCCTAGCAAGGCCCTATACGGGTTGTAGTAGGGTGCGCCTAAATTAAAATCTTTGGGAGAATATGGAAAGCTTAGCAAGGCCCTATACGGGCTGTAGTAGGGTGCGCCTAAAATAAAATCTTTGGGAGAATACGGGAAACACAGCAAGGCCTTATACGGGCTTTAGTAGGGTGCGCCTAAATTTTTCAAGCAGGGGGAAAAATTGGAAATGCATCTTGGCCCCACATGGGCCTTGTATGGGTGGCCCTGAGTTAGAAAAATCAGGCCAAATATCAGAAACCCGACTAGACCCCTTAGTGGTTAAGGCTAGGCCATCCTAAGTTTGGATACCCGATTTAAGCCCATACAGGGCCTATATTCAATACAGGACGCCCGGACAAATTTCCACACGGGTGAGCAAAATGATAATGGATGCCAATGATACACGAACTTCACTTTGAAGCATTAAAAAAAACCGTGACCGCTCTTTTCTTTGAATAATCTAAATGAAAGAGATCTATGTGACTTTTACAGACCATAAATATGATTCCACAAAAGTCTCCTTTGGGATTTGATTTTGATGAAAAACAGGGATACTTGAAGAATCATGGCGATACATTCATAACTTGTAATATTTCCTAGTTCACTTCTTACACATAACATAATGTGAATAATTTTTCAATGAAAAGCACAAAATAATGAATTCAAACCAAAATATAATCTTATCACAAAAATCACATTGATTTATCACTGTTATAAAGAATTTTATGTTTTATTAGATACAAAACAAAAACAAATTCCAAAAGTAGGGTTATGTCTTTATGTTATGTTTATTGAAATCACTTTTCTAAGCACTGTCAATTTTATCACTTATATTTTACGGGAATGAATTTTGACAATTTTTCAGCGCGATGATTCCGATATGTAAAAGTACGAAGAATGTGTAGTTTAAATGTAGCGGGTCAACTTTCGTGGTACAACCGCCAGGGGACTGGTGGAACTGTTTATTAGCAAATGTCTTTATCAAATAAGCTCTGAATTTTTCAAAGTGCGGAATAGCTACGTTGGCAAGGTGTTAGGTTTCGGTAGGTTAGGTAGGTAGGTAGACCAGGTTCGGTTCCCCGTTAGGTTAAAAACTTTTTACCATCGCCAACAAAGTTATTCCAGACATTAATGATCAATGTGTGTCAATTGCCTTTCTACCAACACATAGTGGAAGCGAAGTTTGATGTTATTTTTTTCTTATCATCTTTGAATAAATCAATAAAAGTAAATTTAGTGAAATTCCACGAAAAGATATGATAAGTTAAAGATGATAAGTTGAAGTTGGTATTTATTAGGGGTGCGCGGGTAGCACTTTTTATCGGGTAGGGTCGGGTTCGGGTATTTGTATTTATTTTCGGGTCGGGTCGGGTCGGGTACCCGATTAAATCGGGTTTTCCAAGTCGGGTACCCGAATATAATGAAATCGCTTGAATTTAATATTTTCAACTTCTATTCGAAGTTGCCATTGCCGTTGATATTTTAAAGACAAATTGTCTTGAGCGATTGTAGGAATAAGGGGATTTCATATGAATTCAATTCTAATATGAAGAATGCCATATTCACTACAAGTCTATTAGGGTTGTTACTCCATGTAATTGATTATGCAGCGCATTAAGAAATCTCCAAATTGCTTCATGGAATGTTTATATTTATTTTTTAATTCAATCAAAAAATATAATCACATTTATATCTCATGAATAATATATTATCTATTTTCGTATTTAGTGACCACAATATAGAATCTTGAACATCAATGAAAATAAATATTCTTCTTATAAATATCATTCTTTTTTCATATTTTTAAATTTGAATGGAGGAAGCACAACTCTTCCACATGTTTTGTCAGCAATCTTGATCGAGTTTCTGTCACAATATTTCCTGCCGAGGAAAACGTTTGCTATATTCAATTACCCGAATGCAATCGGGTACCCGAAAAACTCGGGTAATTGAAAAACCCGACCCGACCCGACCCGACCCGATAAAAACCTGATGACTCGGGTACCCGCACACCCCTAGTATTTATATAAAATTCCCAGATAGCACAATAGTTCAAAAAGAGGTCTATATGAATACATTGTATTCATTATGAACTCTTTCAGAACTCTTTTGCTATCTGGGATTACTACATCTTTGACTGGCATTTTTCTCCGTGTAACCTTTTCATGTATAGTTTTTTTCAAGTTTTTCACTATTTTTTGATGAGTAACTAGTGAGTATGGCTAGTGAGTGCCTCATCATGTTGAGCGTTACATAACTTACAAGGCCCTTGTAAGTTTCACTTGCAAGGCCCTTACTATGACAAGAGTTGAACTTGCGAGTGCCTCGAATTTTACTTCAGACAATTTCTACCAGGGAACAAGTCAAATTAATTTTACTAAACTTGTATTTCATTCGATTACCCAAGCATTGTTATTCGTCCCAAACAGTGAATGGTCGCATAATTGATTCCACTACACAAATCATCTATTCCGCGGAATGAGGATGATAATTTTTACTAAACAACAATATGAATTCGATTCAATAATAAAAAAATTTTGTTATATTATGAAGGTTGTTAATGTTGTCTGTAGGAACAATTTCCCGAAGCAGCAAAAATTTTGATTGCTTGACACTCATTACTGTTTAGTTGAGCGTCAAGTTGTAGCATCGAACATCGATTGCATACAATATTCAGGGAGGTGAAAGCGGGAATCGAACCTCAACATCCTACCTACCTAGCTACCTACCTACCTACACCTAACGCGTATACCACTTGAGCTAAACTGAACATATAGTTTTACTGGCTTTGCGTATCTGTTATAAGTGTTTGGAGAACTTATGATTAGAGGAAACTGTTGAAACAATTTTGGATTTTCTAAATAAATTGATTTTGTGAAGTGTTGATTATTAAGACGAGAATTATGATAGGCATATTCCATATACGAGTTGTCATCAACTCCTTCCCTGCCATTAACACATTTATGAGGGAAAAAAATCGTTTATAAACAAAACAGTGTCGGTAAGCGAGGAGAGTTCGTATATTCGGTTACGTTCTACTGGGTTCGGTTCACTCCGCTCGAACGCGTTAATTGAAACAAATAAAATAGTTATTATTACTAAACAGCGTAGTAGTGGCAATTGAGTCAGTCAAACTAACTATACCATCCGTAATATTGATCACACATGGACTACTGTACCATTTTGTTGAAATCACCAATCTTTACTAAATTATATTAGGTGTACAAATAAGTTTTCGCGGTTTGTCAAAAGATGGTCCCACCAGAAGGTTATGGAGAAATTGTCAGATGTAAAACGTAATATCCCAAGTTTAGTCATCTGGCAACACCATAACCTTAAAGTACTAGTGATTCCGTATCAGCATCACGTAATTTTTTTCGTGCAAAAATGTCAAGTTTTATTCCGAATAAGCATCATTTGCGGGAACTTTTGATTTACTTCTTCAATGTGAAAAAATCTGCAGCTGAGGCGCATCGATTGCTTTTAGAAGCATATGGTGAAGCTGCTTTAAGTGAGAGAAGTTGTCAGGAATGGTTTCAAAAGTTTAAGAACGGTGAGTTTGACGTTAAAGACAAAGAACGCAGTGGAAGGCCGAAAGTGTACGAAGACATGGAATTAGAAGTACTATTGGAGGAAGATTCGTCCCAAACGCAAAAAGAACTTGCACTTACTCTACAAGTGACTCAACAAGCAATTTCACATCGTTTAAAATCGTTAGGAATGATTCAAAAACAAGGAAATTGGGTTCCATATGAACTAAAGCCGAGAGACGTTGAACGCCGATTATGCATGAGTGAAATGCTGCTTGCCAGGAATAAAAAAGAGTTTTTGCATCGTATAGTCACTGGTGACGAAAAATGGATTCACTACGATAATCCAAAGAAGAGAAAGTCATGGGTTAAGCCCGGCGAACCATCAACATCGACAGCTAAGCCGAATATTCATGGAAAAAAACTCATGCTGTGTATTTGGTGGGATCAGCTTGGTGTCGTGTATTATGAATTGCTGAAACCAAGCGAAACCATTACTGGAGCTCTCTACCGAACACAATTGATGAGATTGAGTCGGGCACTTAAGGAAAAACGCGCCCATTACTACTCCAGACACGACAAAATTATTCTTTTACACGATAATGCTCGTCCACATGTTGCGGCGCCGGTACAAACATACTTGGAAACACTCAACTGGGAAGTTTTACCCCACCCGCCGTATTCACCAGACTTAGCCCCTTCTGATTATCACCTGTTCCGGTCGATGGCACATGGTCTGTCTGAGCAGCGCTTCACATCATATGAAGACACCAAAAATTGGGTAGATTTGTGGATAGCGTCAAAAGATGAAGAGTTTTTTCGACGGGGTATCCGAATGTTGCCAGAAAGATGGGGAAAAGTAGTGGCAAATGATGGAAAATACTTTGAATAAAACGTAATGTACTTTTCCTTTACAATAAATTCCTAATCTTTTATAAAAAACCGCGGAAACTTATTTGTACACCTAATATTTAGTAGAATAAAATGATTGCTTAGTGTTTTCAGCGAAACAAGGTTTCACTAAACGATAATGGTGAACGTCACTATTCCAGTTTTCTCCGTGTAACCATGCAAGAATGGTTGATGTGACCACATTGCTTTTTTCTCAGTGTAAGTAAGGAAGGAAAGATCAGTATGTGTCAGTACTCTGTTAGAATTCATAGCATCCAACTGCACATATTCCTCTTTTTTTCGTAAGAGAATAAAGTAGGGGGACATAGAACGAATACATTGCATATCTTCTCTCCTGAAAGTATTCAGTCGATTGATAGCATTTTCCCCTCATTTTCCTCAGATAAATTTCTCTACGCCCTAGAGAATCATGTTCATCCCATTACAGGGCAATCGATTTCGAATCAATGTTGAATAAATAAATGGAACACGATTTAACATATATTTTCAAGATTCCAATAATAAATGGAGGAAAAGGATCGAGAATCCATGTATCGAGGTTCTATTTGAAAATTTCAATTCGCAAAATTGTTGAATCGTTTTTGTAATCAATGGACAGAAGAAGGAATTAAAGGCGCGAGAAAATCATAAGGACAATGGAGTGAACAGCAAAAACAACTATGAATGTAGACACTGAAGACGAGCTGGTGGATGAATCAAAAGGAAGCAGCGTAGAGGAGCGGTTAAGCGGAAAAAATCAAAGAAGAGGCAGAAGATGATGTGTAGAAATAACTATTGGGATATAAGAGGAGGCAAAAGAGAAATGAAAAACATCTTTGAGAGATGAAATATATGAGTGGAAAAGAAAAACAAGTATAAAAGAATTTATATGAAGGAAAAAAGATGTGAAAGCGCTGATAAAATAGTTGACAGCAGATAATGTGTTCAATGATACGTGAGAATGTAACCAGGAGGGAAAGAAATAAAGAAATGAGTAAAAGATGGTGAAACCGAAATTACTATCAGTGCTGTAACAGAATAATTATGCTTATTATGTATTACAGAGCTGTGTAATACTGTACCTAAATCTGCGAATGAAGAGAATGATATCATCATTTAATACATTTTTCTCGATTATTTTATGGGATATTAATGATTGTTCATTCATTCCCTATTAATTAAGCCTCAAGATCACATGGTTATGATGCCATGACAACGTAATGAATGGTATTGTACAGCTACTACCCCTTTCTCTTACTCCTAACTATTGTTCTTAGTGGCAGTAATAGCTCTAATCCCATGCTTCCTCCCTGCATTCTATCTCATAATTTTCAAACCACGCCCATCAGTCATTATATTGTCTTACCGATGCAGCATTGATTGAATTATTGGAAATATTGATAACTTAGCTCCAGCGCCCTAAGAAACATTAATATACATGAAAATCCGATATCCTTGAATTGAATATGGATAAGGCACTGATCGATTGACCCGATCATCCGACGAATTGTCAAAGGTACTTGTGTTCCAATACAAACTGATTGACAAATATACATATATATAATTCTGATGAAAATATAAAGATCTTTGTAGATTTTTTGCATTCATTGTTGTACAAAATCCAAGTTCATAAGTTCTGGAAGTATATAAATAATAATAAATCTGATTTCAATAGCGGCAGTTCAAAGATCGAATATCGAAGTACGAATGAATTCTCCCAGACAAGAGATTCGCGTCTCAGACAAGAAGAAGTTTCCGAATATCCATGTTGTCTGGCTATATCACACGACCCACTTCTCTCGTATTATCACTATCTTTACATACGAATCTCGGAATTCAGGATTTTCATTCCTACAAACCTGAAACGTAGGTGGAAACGAAAACGGTAGCACACTCGAACTGTATCTATAGCGCATTTTGTTATAGGAGGAGTCTTCAACGCCGCAGGAGGTCTCTTCCGGACGGATTTCAAGGACTTGAAAGCCCTAATCCTTCCTCATATAACGGGATCCTACCTCGAGGCCACGTGTAACGCGAGCAAAGCTTTGGCACGATACTTCGTCGAAGACGAAGAAAATAAAAAAAGAAAAAAATAAAAGAAAAAGAGACGAAGACGAAAGACTGGGATTGGGACGAGACGAAAAAAAACAGTCGAGTCTTATCCGTCTTCTTTTCCTCTCCCTCGTCTTCTCACGGATTTTATTCTCGATTCGACCGCGTTTCCATGACCCGAACGAACGAATGGAGAGGAAAGTTCTTGCTTTTATCGACTAAGAAAGACTCTCCTCCTCTCTTTTCATCGTCAATAATGTGAAGATGCTTTCTGTGCATATTCATGTTCAAAATTCAATCGCGAATCATCGAAATTGTTCAGAAATACACACACACACACACACACGTTACGTTTGGATTAGATTCGAGAGGAATACGAATGGATATGATTAATTGATGTATCATTACGGCATGAAAGATGGTTAATTCGTCATCAGGAGCATTTCCCTTCGGGGTTTCGAGGGATCCTGGTTGAGGATCGAGAGCACATGACGTCTTCATAAAGCAAAAGTGTGATATGATGAAATTCATGTATTTGCGCTGTACATACGTACCTATGTATCTGTATTTACCTATGTACATGCGGATATGCACGCAAGAGAAATGATGTTACCTTATCTGGATGACAATTCTCATTCATTTGAATGTGAGGGTAAGATAACATTACGTTTTCGAATGTTTCCGATTCGAATTTCCACCCTGATCTTGGTTGTAACATCTCTATTTGTTGTTCCTGAATAATGACAACGAGACGCACGAGAGATCTTTCGAGTGAAAGGATTAGAAGCGTTGATAATCTACTCATATCCACAGGATCCATGAAACTGGACATTCAGAAAATGTGACTGTAATTTTGTACAGCTACTTCTTTCTCAATTTTCAGAAAAATTTTTTTGAATCCGGGTCGAAAAATTTGAACGGTTTTTGTTTTCATATTTCGTTTTTAGACTGATTTTGTCCTGATTGTTGAATAATGCGGATAAAAATAGTACTTTTCCATGATTTGAGTCTGAATTTCTTCTCCAACGAATGAAAGTGATTGAGGAGAAATTCAGACTGAAGTCATGAAAAATTACTGTTTTTGTCCGCATTATTCAACAATCAAGACAAAATCAGTTTAAAAACGAAAGATGAGGACAAAGACCGCCCAATTTTTTCGACTCGGGAAACTTGAGAAAGTTAACTGAATTTTCAAAACACTTCCCTAAATTTATTTTGAATATCTTAAAATTCAGAAAAGTTCATCTGAAACTTTATAATAAAATTGGCTGTAAAAAACTAAAGTCACATTTTCTGAATTTTCAGGAGAAATTTTCTTACAGTGTACCTCCGAGAACTGTTTCAATCGTCAATCGATTTTAATGATCGCTGTGTAACATTGGTTGAGCAATTGAATAATTTTCATGATTTCTCACGATTGAGAAGTCACGATAATTGTATCACAATAATAAGGGCGAAGAATAAATGAATGAATTCAACATTCAATCACAGAAACCTGATTTTATTCGGATGAACAACGCTGTAGTAGCATGATGGTAGTTGTCAACATCACCAGTACAGTACACAAGTAATTACAAAGTTACATTGCGTGTTACTGCGGTGAACAACAATCGCTTCATCGAAGATAAACCTCAAACGACAAGGTAAGTTTTGTAGATCGAGTTTGGGCTAGCCAAATAGAAACTGGTGTTCTCTAAGCAAACAAGAAATCCTAAATGAATCTACACGGAAACAGACACGGATTTTCAAAAATCAAATTGAAAATCAAACATACGAATAGTAAATTGAATGAAAGATTGTTTTACAGTTACAGAAAAAATAAGAGCAATAACTGATGTTTTCTTTCAGAATAATTTTCCGAAAATAAAAAAAAATGGAGGAGTTATCAAAATTCATTTCCTCTGCTTTATGAATTCAAATTTGATAATTTCTGCGGTGAATCGTTGACAACTAAATGGAATCAACACTGTAAAGAAAATTCTTCTGAACATTCAAAAATGTGACTGTAATTTTTTCTGAATTTTCAATTTAGATGAAGTTTTTCAAAGTTCGGACCAAAATCAGTGTAAAAAAATAACAGGGACATTTTCTGAACTTTCAGAAAGAATTAGAGAAGTAGTCCAATTTGCCGAGTAAGTTGTCGAGCCTTTTTATTAAATTCTTGAGCCGACGTTTCGGGTTGTTTCAACCCCTTTTCAAGGTAATAACAATTCGCAGTAATGAAAAATGTTCGTCGTCCGGACCCATCACGTATGGAGAGGGTAAAAAACTAAATCAGTTTGAGTCGTACTCGGATCAGGAATCAGAATTAGAGAAGTAGTCCAATTTGCCGAGTAAGTTATCGAACCTTTTTATTAAATTCTTGAGCCGACGTTTCGGGTTGTTTCAACCCGAACATTTTTCATTACTGCGAATCGTTATTACCTTGAAAAGGGGTTGAAACAACCCGAAACGTCGGCTCAAGAATTTAATAAAAAGGCTCGACAACTTACTCGGCAAATTGGATTACTTCTCTAATTCTGATTCCTGATCCGAGTACGACCCAAACTGATTTGGTTTCAGAAAGAATGTTTTTTACCGTGAAGTCCACCGTAAAATTCGGTATCAGAATAACTTCAAAATTGGTCCGAACTTGGTTTGACACCATTAATTTTTTACAATATAAATAATACTGTACTACGATACTCAGCTAATATTCACTGATCTTGCACACGGAGAAAAATGAAGGTCGAAATTACAGTAATCTGTAATAAAAATTGGAGGATATTTCTTATAATCTGAGAGTTTTTCTTAAACGCATAATAAAGATAAAACGGTCCACTTCTTTGTGCAATTTTATTCGAAAAACAATGAAAAATTATCAATACTTCATAAAGAACAGAGAAACATATGAACTTTCCCAAAGCCACGTGTGAAATTTTACAAAAATAGTAACAAAATTTCAATATTCTATTAGGAAGTGGAATTAATTCGTAGCGTTTTTTTAAATGAAAAAAAATTATTTATTTCGAATGAAAATCAAAGAATACATTAATCAAAGTATTATCCATCGCTTTCGACTACTTTCGACCATCTTTCGGGCAAGGAATGGATACCGTGTCGGAAGAACGCATCATCTTTGCACGGAAAAAAGAAAACATTACTGGTTACTGTGAATGACAGCGATCGGTTGAAAAACAAATGAAAACACGCTTGGATAATGAGGATTAGCGCGATCACAGTGATGAGTATTGTAATGAAATTCGTCAGTGCTGATTGGACAATAATGAGAACTGGAAAACGCAGTACTGCATGGAATGAATTTGAGTTTCAATGTAGTTTTGTGATTCACAGTAACCATTGCTGTTTTCTTCTCTCCGTGTGGATTCAATCCACGAATCGACCCATTTTTCGCGATCTTCGTAAGAAGTGAATTTTTGCTCAGACAAGCTATGAGCCATCAAACGGAACAAATGGTAATTAGATGGCGCGATATCTGGAGAGTACGGCGGGTGGGGTGGAACTTCCTATATAAGTGTTTCGAGGTATGTTTTCAGCGGTTTTGCGACGTGCGGACGAGCATTGTCGTGCAGCAAAATGACTTTGTCGTGTCTTTTGGAGTATTCCGGTCGTTTTTATTTCAATGCACGGCTTAAGCGCACACGGAAAGACCAGGTCTATTAATATTCAGAAAAATGACCGTTAATTTAAGGAAAACCAGGATCGCTGAAAAATATTTGTAGTGAGTCTACTAAAAATTCGTAGTCGATGTATTAACAATTGATAGTTTCACTGTGAAAAATACCAATGAAACTATCAACTGTTAATATTTTGACTACTAATTTTTGGTAGACTCACTACGAATATTTTCCAGCGATCCTCTTTTTCCCTAAATTGACAGTCATTTTTCTAAACGTTGATAAATTCTTTTTAAATATTAATAGACCCGGTCTTTCCGTGCATCAATTGTAGTTGGTACCGATCCCCAGTTATGGTTTCATTCGGTTTCAACAGTTCATAATAAATCACACCCATCTGATCCGACCAAATACAGAGCAGGAGCTTAGACCCATGGATATTTGGCTTTGCCACTGATTGTGGTGGTTGGCCGAGCTTAACCCATGACTTTCTGCGCTTCGGGTTATCGTAATGGATCCATTTCTCATCGCCAGTGACAGTTCTATGCAAGAAACCTTTTCTCTTCTGCCGTTGAAGCAGCAGTTCACACGTCAAAAAACGCCTCTCAATGTCCCTTGGTTTCAATTCATATGGGATCCAACGTCCTTCCCTCTGGATCATGCCCAAACTTTTCAGACGTTTTCATACCGTTGATGAGTCAACTCCCAATGATGTCGACAATTCTTGAAGGGTTTGATATGAGTCTTCATTGAGCGACGTCTCCGAATCAGTATCTTCAAATTTTTTGGCTGGCCAGGTCGGTCCTTATCATCCAAGTCGAAATCACCAGCTTTGGAACGTACAAACCATTTTCGACACGTTTGCTCAGCTAGACCATGTTCACCATACACTTCCACTAAAACACGATGGGCTTCAGCAGCACTTTTGTTCATATTGAAGTAATGGAATAAGATTCCCCGCAAAACACTTTATTCGGTATAAATTTTGACATGTTCAATAAGTTATGAAGTGTTGTTATTTAAGATTCAAAAAAGGTTATGTGAAGCAAATGACGTCCAATAATAGCTGTTTCACGGTGAATAGATTATTGTAGGTAACAACGGAATACTGTACTACCTACGTCAGCTTTTGTATAACGCTGTGAATTAATTCCAACACCTAATACTATTCACTTTGTGAAATTTCGTATGCGACTTTTGGAAAGTTCATATGGGCCATTCCATATCAGATTCACAATTGAAATTTCAATTTCAACGAAACTTTTTTCTCGCGTTCTAGAAAGGAAAATAATCGATACGTATTTCGAGATACGATTTTTTAAAGTTTTGGAGTTGAAAAAATCGAACATTTTTCCATCCTTGATATTTAAAAAGCCTTTGGATTTGGAAAACAATTTGTGTTTTGTGCGATCTTACGAACTAGATATATGAAATAAATTTTTTTTGTTATTACCCCATTTATTTTGCGAATGTTAGAAATAAATTCAAGTTCCAGAAACAAGACATGCTTGGAATTGATTTCTCCATAATGTAATTTTTCATCACTCCCCATAGAATGTCTCATAAAAATTTCAAAGTGGACAGCTCAATAGTTTTTGAGATATGATTCATAACGTAGAACCACATCGGCTTCAAGCGCGGAAAATTGCATCGTTCACACTGAAGTGTTCGTTGCCGAGCGCGTGTCAACATGTTTATATGAATTTATTTCTAAACATCGACGAATCCCACACAGCACAGAAGTTGAAGGAGAACTCTTAAGAATTCATATTGAATTTTCCAAGTCCCAGTTGAATTCTTTAGGGTCTCTTCCTGATTTGGTGTGCTGTATGGAATGTGAGTTTATAAATTTACATATTTCGTGCATTCTCTTACACAGTATGTTTGCTTATATGTGTTTGTGTAAGGATAACTCCATTCATTCCGGGTATAGACCTAAGTACGGGTATGGTATAACAATTTGAACCATAAAATATTTATACTTCTCGGTAAGAAAAAACAGTTCAACAAAAGTTTTGTTTTATAATGAATTTATCATTCATTGCATCCTCGAACTCGCAGACCTAATGATGTGTAAATGATGCACAACTAGTATATATATATTAATACTAGTATTCTTAGACGAACGCATAGAAGCAAACATACTGTGTAAGAGAATGCACGAAATATGTGAATTTATAAACTCACATTCCATACAACCAAATCAGGAAGAGATCCTAAAGGATTCAACTGGGACTTGGAAAAATTCAATATGAATTCTCAAGAATTCTTTTTCAACTTCCGTGATGTGTGGGATTCATAGATGCTTAGGAATAAATTCATATAAACATGTTGACACGCGCTCAGCAATGAACACTTCAGTGTGAACGATGCAATTTTCCGCGCTTGAAGCCGATGTGGTTCTACGTTATGAATCATATCTCAAAAACTATTGAGCTGTCCACTTTGAAATTTTTATGAGACATTCTATGGGGAGTGATGAAAAATTACATTATGGAGAAATCAATTTCAACCATGTCTTGTTTCTGAAACTTGAATTTATTTCTAACATTCGCAAAATAAATGGGTTAAATAACAAAAAAAATTTATTTCATATATCTAGTTCGTGAGATCGCACAAAATACAAATTCTTGTGATTCGAAAGTTTTTTCCAAATCCAAAGGCTTTTTAAATATCAGGGATGAAAAATTGTTCGATTTTTTCAACTCCAAAACTTTAAAAAATCGTATCTCGAAAATGGAAGGATCAAAATGAAAAAATACGTATCGATTATTTTCCTTCCTAGAATGCGAGAAAAAAGTTTCGTTGAAATTAAAATTTTAGTTCTAAATCTGATATGGAATGACCCATATGTTTCTCTGTTCTTTATTGAGTATTGATATTTTTTTATTGTTTTTCGAATACAATTCCACAAAAAAGTAGACCATTTTGTCTTCATTATGCATTTAAGAAAAATTCTCAGATTTTAAGAAATATTCTCAAAATTTGATTAAAGATTACTATATTTTCGATCTGCATTTTTCTCCGTGCAGGAATGGACCGTTTTACTGTCATCAGTTTCAAATTTAAAGACTAAGATTCAAATCCAAACGTTCAAATAACATAACAACGCTATTCTCAGTTAAGATATTTTAAATGAATCATGTACACGCTTGTTTACTTTCCATTTTACAAGTAAATAAGAAACAAGGAAGATATAATGGGATATAAATTGTTTCTGTTTTCTTTTGTCATGTATTCTGAAGGTAAGTTGCGAGTGAGAGTCTTTATACGGAGGAAAAACTTGTCATGAATATTCATAAACAGTACCGATCGCTTTTTTTGAATAAAACGACGAACATTGTTCGATTATTGTGGAATATAGCACAGCGATTATCAAGACTTATTTATACTGAATATCATTATTCCTCTTATTCCATGGATCGAGATGTGAATGACGGTTCTTTTGAATAACTTGTTCACACTTTTATTATTGTACTTTAAATCGTTCTCTTATATACCGGGGATGATACGATTTTTGAAAAATCACTTTGCACAATAATTATTTATCTCATTTCAGGGGGAAATTCGGAAAGAATTCTCAATTTTTTTCATGTCGTTTTACAAAATGTGTTTAAAACAGTCACACTTGTTCGAAGACTGACTGAAATACTTGTCGCTTGTTCAAAAGGCAACTGCATACACGTTAGAAAGTTATTTGAAATCGTATATGTAGTTGCTTTAGAGAAACCAAAGACCAATTCACATTTCCATATAAGAATCAAGTTCGAATCGTAAAAAGATTTGATTTAATTGCTCCCACGTGAAGAATCTCTGATTATTCATGTTTCGATAGGGTATATGATTCTTCATACGTTTCGTCTCTATCATAAAATTTACAACCAACGATGCTGGCCATCACATTTTTTTTACGATTCCTGCATCACATGTTTCCCGGATATGCATCCATCATGCGTTCACGATACACGAACGCGTTGCTTCCTGTCGAATTTTATCAAGAGTTAACGAAAGAAATCCCATAACAGGAAATGGCTTATGCAGTTTCGATTTATTGTTTCATTCTCATGGAGTCGTTATTCCATAATTGCACGTACATTAACATCAGTAATGACGTATAAATTCAATATATCAATTGATGGTGATGTGATGTTCTTCATTTTGAAATATCATTTTGATCTGTTACCGTACTTTGCGGCAATGAAGTATCTCTAGAATTAGTCCTTTTCATTGCGTCAAGACTGGATGAGAAAAATCTCAGTTCAAAAGAATATTCAAATTCAGATCTAATCCAACCGCATGTAATTCAGGTTCTTGAAAAATATATCGGATTTGAGATAGATTATTCATTATAAGCTCGTGAGGTTCTTATGAAGTATCGAGTTTATCTGACGATAATTCTTGGTCGGGTTCATATTAGAGTTTGAATTAAACCAAAGGTCCGTAGATAGGATCACGGTACGTGTATTCGTAACAATTAGAATCACTAATTCAGATTGCCTACTATAATGATTGAAGTTTTTCAGGTCAAGGCTACGCATGTACCAAGACGCAAGGTCAACCTAACGGTGAATAGAACATCGACTACTGCGGCTTGACGAAGAGTAAAATTTCATTCTGTTCTTATTCGTCGTGACAAGCTTCATGCACGATTCACAGTGGTCATTTTCACGCATCAAATGCGAATGAGATGGGAGAAATAGAAAGAAAAGGAGGAAGAGCAGAGAGGAAACCGTAAGCAGTGGTAAGTGATTGATCAACATGCGCTTTGTGAACATCATGATGAATCACAAGGAATAAAGAGCCAGGCCAACGTACATTATTCTATGAATACGAATCGTGGTCTATTTTGAAATGCATTCAGAAAATCTGTGCAAGGGGATGAAGAAAGGATAGACCGCGAGATTTGTGATTTATCGTGTTACGTACATGATCTGTCGAAAATGATTATGATACGAATAGTTAATTTTTAGTGTTATGCATTGCATGATAAATTTTATTCTCCATTTCATTTTGAATTCAGCGTAAAATCTTTACATAAGTCCTGAAAAATGAATAAAAGTACTTAGGAGATTGTATATCTTTCTGAAAGTGCCGCACTTGTTGCCCGTTTTGTCTTTATTATGCATTTAAGAAAAATTCTCAGATTTTAAGAAATATTTTCAAATTTTTATTAAAGTTTACTATATTTTCGATCTGCATTTTTCTCCGTGTAGCAAAGAATATAACATAGCGTCCCTTGTGATAAAAGTTAACGAAGATTCGACCAAGAGTTGGAGGTTGTTGTACAAACCCGTAATATCGTTAATGAAGGACAGTTCACGTGTATGGGTCAAATCACATTACATTTTTATGTAGAAAGATAATTTATATTCATAGAATAGTTAAGAAGATATACATTTATTTTCACGCACCTACGGTAAAAAGAATGGTTTATTCAAACTGGTGAACTGAAGTTAGTTGTGGAATGAAAGAATAGAGGCTGATAATAAAAACTATAGTAATGGCAGCGAAGTTCATTTGAATTGACTTGATCCGACATGAATTTCAATTAATTATAAGAGATCGACCGAAAATTTTCACCAAAAATGACTAAAATTGAAAATGTGACTATTGATTTGGAAGAAAATTTGGAATTGGCGGTTGACAGTGTACACTGTAAAAAAAATTTCGGTAAATTTACCGAAAATATTCGGGAAGCAATTAACCCGAACTTTCGGTAAAATTTCCAATTGGTATCGGGAATAATTTTGAATGTATCCGATGATTTTACCGATTACTTTCGGGAATGATATGAACTCGAGTAACTTGAAATTACCGAAATGGGATGGTAATTTTACGGGTTATCCTCGGGAAAAATATGGAATCGAATGGCTCAAAATTGCCGAAATAGTATGATGAAATTACCGAGATTCGTGAATTTTCTGCAGTTTTGTATCACAATTTACATGTACTGGAAAATTATTGCTCAAAATATTCATAAAAATTGAAAAAAAATTTTAATACGCGAACTGATTTCGCATATTGCTTGTGTTTCAAAGATCACTGAGGAACTTGATCACTCCATCTAGGTGGAGAGAAAATCATACCTACCTAGCGGGGTTCGAACCTACATTCCTACCTACCTACCGACTGAAACCCAAGACCTAACCGCTGAGCTATGGCGCGACATGCTGGATAGCCACCTTGGAAGTCTACATATGTTTCATATTTAGAATACACAAAAAGATAGACGAGGTGTGAATTTTCAGTTACTTTTGGTAAATTTTCAGGACCGTGCTAACAAAATTGCCCCCGCCAGTACGTTTTTTTTCAAAACTCGAAATTTTTTCCAAGTCCATGGAAATCTCATAGATTACAAAAACTTTTCCCACAAACTTCGGTAAATTTACCGAAGTTGTTTGGACAAACTCCACCTGGAAATTTTTTCCAAGTCCTGATTCGAAATAAAGGGAGAAGTGAAAAAAAATGGTTTTTCCCATATGGACCATTCGATTCCAAATCTGTTGAATCGGATAAGAAACTTGTTTCTGCTAGTACGTTTTTTTTTTCAAAACTCGGAATTTCTTCTAAGTCCTCTCATGGATTACAAAAACTTCTCCCAGAAACTTCGGTAAATTTACCGAAGTTGTTTGAAGAAAATCCACCTGGAAATTTTTTCCAAGTCCTGGTTCGGAATAAAAGGAGAAGTGAAAAATAAATTGTTTTTCCCATATGGACCATTCGATTCCAAATCTGTTGAATCGGATAAGAAACTTGTTTCTACCAGTACGTTTTTTTTTCAAAACTCGGAATTTTTTCTATAAGTCCTGGTTTAAGATAAAGCGAAACATGAAAAAAATGTTTTCCTCGTATGATCCATTTGATTCCAAATCTTCTGAAATGATTAAAAAACCTGTCATTACGAGTAGTTTTTTTTCACCTCGAAATTTTTTCTAACTCCACATATCATGGACAAAAATTTTCCCGAACAACATCGGTAAAATCATGGTACCTGAGTTTTACCGAACTATCTTCGGTAAAACTCTTTACCGAACCAGTTTTGGACGATTCCCGAAGGAAAATTCGGTAAATTTACCGATTTTTTTTACAGTGTAGAAAAGCTGTCCAATAATGCAATGATCATGCTTACGATTACATATCAATGTGATGAACTGAATAATTCAGATTTTCAGCTTACTTTTTCGGCTGACGCTTGTCGGCCGAAAATTTGAGTCGAAAATCAAACTGATTTTCTGAATTACGTTGATATGTGATCATAAGTATGATAATAATTGCGTTATTAGGGAGTTTGTCGACACTGCTAACAACCACCAATTCCAAGTTTTCTTTGAAACCAATAGTCACAATTCGGATTTTAGTCGTTTTCGGTGAAAGTTTTCGGTCGATGTCTATTATTTATATCCCGCACGGAAATTCAGTCTCGCAACAGTCTCGCAGATAGTTTCGTGTTGTCTTTCAAATGTTCGGCTTATGAAACAATCCAATACCTAGCGAGGTCTTGCTAATGATCTCGCTTAAAGTCTCGCATAGTATTGTTTTAATTCTTAGGAAAAAAATCACGAATTTGCAGAACGTTTTCCCTCATCCCTCCCATTCTCCTGTAACGATCAGGTTGAAACTTATATGGGATCACTATCGACACTGCACATAACTATCGTAAAAATTTCATAACGATCGGATAATAGGAACCGAAGATGTGCGCGGTCGCAATTCTGTTCACATACACATACACACACACACACACACACACAATTTTCGGCCCCCGGAAACGATCACAAAGCTTCCCTCTAACGAGGAAGGAAAATAGTACAAACGTAGTTACGTACATCACTTCAAGTTTTAACCCTTTTTTCTAAACGTATGAAATATTTTAATTTCTTATAGAATTTTTATTGATGCATGCATTGATTTTTCATCTTTGACTAATCGATCGTGCAGTTTTCCACTATAGAAAAGACATTTCCATTTTTTGATGTTACGATAATTCCTTGAGAAGGTAATAGGATCGGTAATTCAATAATTTATTGAGGATTTGGAATTACAACCATTACCTAACATCGGTGATTTGTATTATTGCTTAGGAAGGGACTGGATTGTTTTTGGCGACAATGTTGTCAAAGAAAGCTATATAACCTGATAAATTATGAACAATTATTCAGAAAAATCTCTTTCTCCGATAATTCTTCAAGTTTTTCTGAAAATAATCATCTCAGATATGTTTTAGAAATGTCATGATCACTTGAAGTTGACTCGACTTATTCGGGAAGAGATCAAATGATATTGTTTTACCGACGATCATAGCCTATTCGTATTTCATTGTATTCTAATTAATTCATGAAATTACTTCTTTTTTATTATCCTGTTTTCTCATTTGATAGAGCATGAACCTGAATTATTCAGAGATATATGAAAATTTCTATATGGTTAAATTCATCAGATGAATATTTCACATTTCAAATGTATCATGAAGATTCAATATGCATTGTCAACACAATTCCAGTAACAACATGCTTTGCATCGTATAGAAGATTTATCGGTTGTTGAAAAATAATCATTTTAGGATAATTATTTTATCTATAAATCATTTTTAATCAAGTCAAGTTCATATAAATTTTGGAGGTCTACTATGTTCATATAGTATCATAGGTGAGCGACGAGAGAGTTGGATCTTGGATCACGAAGATCCAAGTTCGATTCCGAATGAACTATATTTTTTTTTCATTCATAACATAATTTTGGGTCAAAATCTCGGAATTTTTCAATAATTTTGCGAAATAATCAGCAAGACTGTCAAGGAGACTATTGGCGAGATCTCATTCATATCTCGGATTGTTTCATAACCGAGACTATTTGCAAGATAATTTCCAAGACTATCCGAGATTCTTTGCGGGACTACACGAAATCGTGTGCAAGATACTGAATTTCCGCGCAGGATACCAACAACTGTATCCAATTGCCAGAATAAATCACCCTAAAACAGAGAAAAATCTTTTGAACAATCGAATGCTATTTATCGACACAATGAACGCGGAGGAAATGATACTAGCACTCAACAACACACCTCCCAAGTAATTACCAGAGACAGCAACACGGTCCCATCCCAATTCAACCAACCCGAGCTCATCGCTTAATCGTGAATTCATAAACTCCGCTTTCTAACAGTTTCAGACACAATTTCCTGACTATTGTAGATACCATGATTAACTATGCAACTCTTAAATTCTTCATATATCATTCTAAATTGGGAACAATAGGGTTGTCGTCATAGTTGTGTACTAACACCAACTTTATGGTAATATACGTATAAGAGAGATCGGAGAAAGACAGGATAGCGAATATGTGTATAGGAAAACGGAAGGAAATTGTCTATCTCACCTGTGCGCCTCGAAGCACGGCTAGACGAGCTTCCTTCTGTTCGAGGAGACGCCTCTGCTGGGCAATTTCCCGCTGTTGCCTTGCTGCCATGCTTTCAAGCTCGCTGAGCACCAGCACGGCGCCACCCCCGCCCACTGGTAACTGAAATTAAATCAACACAAAAATTCATATATTCACTCATTTCCCCCTCAAAAATCTAGAGAATTGAAATTAAATTGTACACAAAATGTTGAATGAAAAATTTCTTCGTTCAAGTGTGAAAATAAAAATTATTTAAATTTACGTCGATCAAAACACAATGAAGAAATTCTTTCGGTCATTTTCATTTGTCGCTTGTTTGTGACATTTATACACGAAAAAAAAGAAGGGAACGGCGGTTGTAATGGATTTTATCCAAGTTAACGTACACATAAAGGGAAAATACTTCTTAGTATAGGAATTTTCATCGTTTCGAATGAAGATGAAATTCCATTATTTTTGAAAAGTTATTCATTGTTGAGGGTTAATATTTGTTATGTCATGTTTGAAGGAGGATGTAATATGCGAGCTTGTTTAACCCGTTGAGGACCAAACGTCCGTTTTTTCAACATCTTTTTCAACGACATTTTACGCTGTCGAATCGATTGTCAAAAAATTTGCGGATAATTATTTTCGATGTAAAATTATTAGAACTTTCAGAATATGAAAGCAGATTTTCGAAAAAATGCGAACTGGGAATGTTATAATCTTTTAAATAGTAAAAAACACGAATTTTCGATTCCAAAAAATTATTATCCGTTTATTTTCGTCTCGAATTAGGGGAGACATACATCTAGGGGATGAAATTTCTGCGTCCATGGACCCTGAGCTTCAAAGTATGTGAGATGGTTTTTCGAAATTCAAGATGGCGACACTCAATATGGCGGCTAGAAACCAAAATATTTTTGCTTTTTCTTATTTTTCGTATTTGAGCAATATTCCTGAATGAATTCGATGTGCACACACGTATGATTAGGTTTTTGGGGTCGCTGATCACGAATCCGGGGTCAGATTTGCCAAATTCAATATGGCGGATCCAAAATGGCGGCCTAAAATTGTGGAAACTGTACGATTCCCATGAAAATCAGTACATGGGGGGTTTCGGGATCCACGATGACTAATCGGAGGTCAGATTCTATGAATTCAAAATGGCGGTTCGAATATGGCAGCCAGAAGTCTCAATTTTCGTTCCTCCAGTTTTTTGTCAATTTATCGATATTTTCCTCCTCACATAGATGGATCTGAGTATTCTTCGGATCACCGAATACAAATTTAGTGTCAGATCTGCCAAGTTCAATATGGCGGAGCCAATATGGCTTCGGAAGAGTACTGAAATTGTCTCATTTTTCAAGTGCTTTCTGCCGTCGATGTGTTGATCGCCGTTGCCCAACTCTCACCACGTGGAGGTAAACATTTACGAGAGTCTTTTTTTTTGTTTCAATTTTTTCCTATTTTTTGTATCAGAAACGAAAAATTGCGAATCTGAAACAATTGACGGCTTTGATTACGTCCGAAGAATGAACTTGGGTTTCCTTCAGAGTGCTCAAGAATAACATATGAATAAGAATTTAAAAGGGAAAAGATGAAACTGTGAAAAATTGGAGAGACAACGAAACATGTAATGACAGTCGAGCAACTGCGAAGAAAACACATAGACGGCAGAAAACACTTGAAAAATGAGACAATTTTAGTACTCTTTCGAAGCCATATTAGCTCCGCCATATTGTATTTAGCAGATCTGACACTAAGTTTGTATACGGTGATCCGAAGAATACTCAGATCTATCTATGAGAGGAGGAAAATATCGACAAATTGACAAAAAACTGGAGGAACGGAAATTGAGACTTCTGGCTGCCATATTCAAACCGCCATTTTGAATTCATAGAATCTGATCTCTGATTAGTCATCAGAGATCCCGAAACCCCCCATGTACTGATTTTCATGGGAATCGTACAGTTTCCACAATTTTAGGCCGCCATTTTGGATCCGCCATATTGAATTTGGCAAATCTGACCCCGGATTCATGATCAGCGACCCCAAAAACCTAATAATACGTGTGTGTACATCGAATTCATTCAGGAATATTGCTCAAATACGAAAAATAAGAAAAAGCAAAAATATTTTGGTTTCTAGCCGCCATATTGAGTGTCGCCATCTTGAATTTCGAAAAACCATCTCACATACTTTGAAGCTCAGGGTCCATGGACGCAGAAATTTCATCCCCTAGATGTATGTCTCCCCTAATTCGAGACAAGAATAAACGGATAATAATTTTTTGGAATCGAAAATTCGTGTTTTTTCTTATTTAAACGATTATAACATTCCCAGTTCGCATTTTTTCGAAAATCTGCTTCCATATTCTGAAAGTTCTGATAATTTTACATCAAAAATGATTATCCGCAAATTTTTTGACAATCGATTCGACAGCGTAAAATGTCGTTGAAAAAGATGTTGAAAAAACGGACGTTTGGTCCTCAACGGGTTAACGTAATTCGCTTTTACACGGATACCCAATGAGAAATATGTATACGTATAATACACATGTGCGTTTGCCGCTCAGAAATAAATTGATGGTCGAATAATTTCCAGGTCATTTTGATTTCAACAATTTACCCAAGAGCTAGTCTCGTTCATATGTGATTTGTGGAATATGAAACGAGTATGTGAAAGATGGTCTCGGTCAAGGAGTGGAGTACTTTACATGTTATTGATTTTGTAAATTTACTGTGCAATTTACATAATCATCCAAGTTTTCGTAAATTTTGTGCTACTAGAGAAGAGATAGTAGAAGAACTTTGGTAAAATTTCAATATACATAAGGAGTACAATTTATGTTAAATTTAGGGCGTGAATTATATTGAATCAGATTGTGAGACTTGGGAATCGTAAAACGTAATCCTCGAAATGATTATGCATCTTCGTATTAAGCAGACCTACGGGTAAAAGTGTTTCTAATGCCTGTTCTGAATTTCCTTATTACAATTTGCCAGTAGAGTTTATGCACATTTGAATTAATCGGCCATCTAAAATCACTTTCCATTTACATTCAGAGCATTCTCCTCGCTATCTCCATTACTATCTGTAACCATTCTCAGGAGTGTATACCGTTTGAACGAACATTCGAGTAGGTGATATTCATTTGGTACTTCGTTATTCATTACTAAAAAATTTTAATTGCTAGCGAAAATCGTTAGAAATACGTTTACGTTCCATCACAGCTACCGAATTCCTAAGCTTTGTTCCAGGAGGTTATCAAATTCTAAATCAAAATACTCGAGGTTTGTTATTTGCTCAAGGTCGATGGATGTATTTGAATTTCAAAGGCCTCTTAAATTATGCAGAGTGAGATCAAAATCTATCACGAGCACCCGATTGTCTGCGTTACCTGTCTTCTTTATGCTGTCATATATATATATATATATATGAACGTGTGCCTACTCCCTACTCATACACACGATTCCTCAGAAACCAACATCATTAATGACGTGTGAAGGTTACAAGGCCTTGTTGAAATTCAAAGGGTTGGGCCGACCTTGGAATTCTACCTGACACTACAGAAGTTTAACGCGAAGATGGAAAGAAAGAAATAACATGTATATCTACCACCACCATCTTCATTCCCTTTTCACGTCGTTTGAATTCTAGTTTTTCGTTCCAACGGAACCAGTTGAAAGACCTGTTTCCTCGTTCAAAATCGTTCGATAAAGATTTCACACATTTTTAAACGACAACAATGCCAAAAAGAAGCCCAATCAAATCAATTCGAATGCGACGAAGTAAGATTCTCTCAACGTAACGAGGGTGTGTGTGTAATATAAGGTTCGAATGAAGTGAAAAGAGAGGAAAGCCAGGGGAATGAAAAAAAAATGACGATTAAGCGAAATGACAAGGTACGGAGGGGCAAAAACAAATGAATAACATTGGATACTGTTTCTTTTTTACTCTCCCTAAACGCAATACCACTCATACCGCGAAAATTTCTCTCGCTTTTTTTTCCCTGCTCGAGTTTTTTGTTCCTTCCTCAATTACACGTAACTCTCGAGTGACAGTTAATTATTTTGAAATTACTTGGAAAACCGAGTAAGGTGATAAAACGGGTAAAATGCCTGAGGCATTTGGCGAGACGTAGATGAGCAACTGTGATTGAAGAAACTAGATGGAAATCGCATAAACAGATTTTTACATCCCTGATAAATGAATTAATCGCTCTTGATATGAACCTCTTTTTGTCCTCCTTCACGAGTTTCGCGATAAATCAAACGATGAGCAGCAGCAATTTGTCGAACGAATCCCAGTAGTCGGTAAATTATGAACGGAATCAGAAACTTTGATATCCTCGGGAAAATTTACAATTTGCCCTCGATCAATTCCTCCTCCTCCATCGATTCCCTACGGATTTTTCTCCCGGCGCGATACGTAAAAAAGCCACATGCACGCAGAAAAACATATGTCAAAAAGTCCCATAATTTATTGAGAATCAGCGCTAGTCTGTAACGGATAAAATTATTAACCTGAATATAGCGTCAAAAGTACCATAATTTCTTGTATAAGTACATCTAATTATGGTGCTGTTAGAAATAAATTGGGTAAATAACTTTATCCGACACAGACTGGCACTGATGCTCAATAAGTTATGGGATTTTTCAACATATTCGTTTTCTCCGTGTGTGAACCGCATGCGTCTCGAGATAACGCAATGAGTGAAAGTCGATGGGCTGATTTATGATGGATGATCATTAATGTCGCCTTGCCTTATGAATTATGAAAATTCAAATTCTCGGTAGAATCGTTTCACAGTTTGATGCTATGCGGGAAGATAAGAATTACGATGATATAGGGTCCATGAAGCTGGAACCGCCACAGAACCCAATCGGGATGGGAACTTTGGAAGAATTAGCTGCTATTTAACTGCTAATTTTCTACAACGTTCCGGATTTTTCTGCTCTTCAAATTCCCGGAAAATCTGTGGCCGTTCCAGCTTCAAGGTAAGCTGGAACCGCCACATACGTAAAAAAAATCCTATCAGGAAGGACTCTACGGGAGAATTAGCTGCTATTCAACTGCTCACAATCTGGATAATTTCCGGATTTTTTCCATCAAGGGATTCCGAATTAGAGGCGGATGTTGTATATGGAGTATGGTAGGATAAATTCTGAGAGATAATTTCGAATAACTGTGTACATTAGAGTTGAAATCTCTGTGATGTGGGAGATTTCCCAACTGACAGATGAACAGTGTGGCTTCAACAGGGGGTTCCGGGTTAGAGTCGGAAACTATCAGCTTAAGCCACGTGATATGAATGTGGGTCACAAGTGTGAGATCTAAGGGGCATTTTCAGTGTGATATTCATGTGAGAATGTGCTGCTATTTTTCTGCTGACGTTGAAATACGTGCTTGCTTTTTATACTGCATGGGTGTCCGAATTGGAGCCAGGTAATATGGAGATCGGACAGCATTTTGGAATTCGATCGGAATAGGATCGTTTTTTTCCTCACATTCTTAAGTGATTTCATTTGAAATCGACAGGGTGTTTTGTTTTTGAACCACTGTCTTTGAGATATCAGTTCAGCCAATTGAAGTGCGAAATGAGAAATCAATAAAGGATTCTATATTCAGTTTCAGACCGAACTCCACGAAATAGATCTTTTCTCCGAATATCGAACGCGATATCAACATAACGCGGTACAAAATAACTGAAATACCTCAACGTTGAAAAGGTAGAGACGACGTCCTGTGAAGGGGAGCACTCGAGCTTTAGATCCCTTATCAACTACTTCTCTTCTGGTCATAGAAAAAGAATTGTGAAAAAAAAAAATCGTTTGCACGAGAAACAGGAAATCGAGTTTTCTCTTGTTCGGCGGGAGGGTACTTCATTTGTTTCGAAGAAAGACTCTCGCCGTCTGGGTGACCTACGGTATCATCTGAAAGCTCTTGAGTGAGAAAAAAAAATTCAAAGCCGCCCGTCCTTATGACGGCCACAAAAATCTTCAAACCGTGACTCATTTGTCTCTTTCGGATGAGACAAAGGTTTGATCGACGCAAGCCGGTATTTCAAGAAGGGATAAGAAACATTTCATTCTATCGTTATATTATCTCACATTTCGAAAGTTCATGTACGGGTTCGACGTTTTGAATCAATTCATAAGATCTTTACCGATGACAAAATCAATTATACCACAGATCTTCGGGCAATTGAAGGGAGAATGGTACCTAGGTGTATCACTTTGGTCGATTATTTTGCTCGTTACGCTGAATTACTTTGATTAATACGAAAGGATGGGTGCCCTCGGGGAAATTAACTCCTGAATACATTGTCATGAATCCCAAAAGTTGAGATTGCCTCGTTATAAGCACGTCTTGCACTAAATGAGATAATTGTCTTAATGTATAAATAACCGGAGGAATTAATTTCATGCGATAGATAAAGAGTTTCTCACAATTTTTCTCACGTGACGGATAAGACGATATTTACTTTTCATTTTCAACAAAAATTTCCAAAGTTTTTCATTGTAATCGTCGAAATATTGAGTTTGCGAAATGGAAATTATGGGGTAAGTGATTATCATTGAATTATCGAGAGTGCACTTACACGGAATGGAAAGATAACATGAAAAAGTGAAGTTCTTGGAAAAAATGTCTTGGCAACCCGCCATTGAGTTTTCGTAGAATAGAAAGCACTTGGCGTAGAAAGTAAAAATAATCTGAACACGTTAGTTTTGTTATTAAATCTTCTCTATGCGAAGGTTAGCGTTCTATTCATTGAATCAATGGAAATATCTCTGATCCTAGTACGGTAAAAACAATGGAACGCGGTTGAAAGTAATCCGTGAGAATGATCATTTTTTCCCTGACCAACATTAACCCAGCTTTTATGAACTCGTACCTTTTTGGTATGTTCCTAGGGAAACTATACCAAATGAATCTTCAGAGTTACCGTAAACGAGGGGCGAGTTTTACTTTTTTATTGATATTTTGATGAACCAGTAAGTTGTTCGGTGGCACTGAAGGCATTTTTTTCACATACAAAAGAGGATTATTGGAAAAGTGGTATCTGATCGACGCCAAGTACATGAAGAAGTCTTTTTTCCAATCTTCGGAGGTTTGAATGAATTCAACACTCACATTTTTAGGCACTCATCGGTATACGTAGTATACGAGCACGGAGTGCCTATTGCACCCGCTATTGTACGCTCTGACCGTATCTTCTAAAATATTTGAGTAATCCAATTGGAAGTTAGATAGTTTTTCATTTCATGCAATACTGATTGATAATCCGTGCACAGTTGGAATAATTCGTGTAAATGTAAAAAAAAAATATATGTAAACGGATTGATGTTGAAAACAACACATTCACGTGTGTGATTCTAACTTGACAAATGAAGGTGGTCAAGAGAAAAAGTGTCAATTTTAAGTAATTTTCATATTAAACACACTTGATGTGTTACTTGCATATTACATGGAAAATCTGTTAATTTGACATACGGTTACCAACACACCAACGTAAATTAGATGTACCCAATGTGTTGAAATTACATTTCAACATTTTCTATGGTGTTCTCATGACATGAAATTAAAGTGAGTCATTGTTTCTGATTTATGTAGGATTAACATTTGGAATCGTGTAGTTTAACATACAATAAGAGTAGAGGTGTGCGATTCGTTAACGAACATTAGGAATTCGTATACGAATTATTCGAAAATTTCGAATCACAAAAATTCGATTTCGAATTGTCGAAGGTAGAAAATCTGGGTTGAAAAGTTTGTAGGATCTCATTCAATTCCCACTCATTTGGGTTTTTTCCATTAGAAATCAACAAAATTCAACAGAATGTAGCAAAATTTCGGTGGAATTCAGTGATAGTCCGGTAGCAGAGCATAGAGATATAAGATCAGAGGAGGCATGCTGGGGCTGATCGCGTCATCGCAATAAACAGAGAGAAGAGATATGAGGGTGCCATAGTGTCACTGTCTTTCATTCATTATGTATCGAATAAAAGAGAGTGACACGCTTGCACCTTTCATCTCTTCTCTCTGTTTATTTCAATAACGTTCCCACTTATGTGAAATCTCCATACTTGCCTCCTCCAGTCTTATATCTCTATGGAGCAGAGTTACCAGGCAAAATCCTCAGACTCGAATGATTGGTCATTTCTTGTACAACCAGCCTATCATATTCCCAATTCCGAAAGAAATGCCCAATGAACCAAGAACTTGGAGATTTTTCCCCTCAACGACAGTGCCCATCTGGCAGCTCTGCTATACCCACGAGACTAAATACATTTCTGTGAAATCGTTAACTCTCATTGAAATTCGCTGGATTGCATATTGCACTGAAAAAAACTCTTTAGTTGCAGTAACTAAAACCCACATGGAATAGAAAATTTGAGTTGCTTGAACTGAAATATTGTGTACTATAACAAACACTGCCAGTTATAGAAATTAATATTTTGTTGAGAAAACTACACTCTAAAAAATTTCCACTGGAAACTTCCAGTATTTCACTGGAAGTTATTAACCAGTACATTGGACTGAAAATTTCCGTACATTTGCTGGAATATTTCCGCACATTCATTAAAATTTTACTGCAAACAATGGAATTTTACAGCACAAAGTCAAAATTGCTGTGAATGTACTGGAAAAAGAGTTTACTGGAACTTTCCAGTACCAAGGCGCAGTAAATTTTCAGTTTTTTTTACAGTGTACAATTTTTTATTTGAGGTCATATTTGACTAAATTTTTAGTCACGATGACTAACCATTTTTTTCAGTGTGTATGTAACTTTATTGAATTCAACTAAACGTTGGGCCTTCAATACACCGAATCGTTCTTGTACCGCATACTCATTATATCGAAAATTCATGTTCCAAACGCTGATAGACCGAAGAATTATTTATTATGCCGAATGTATCTGATTGAATGAAGACTGCGATTTCTTGTGGATTATATAAGAATGAGGAATCTGATTGCTTCCGACCACGAAGTAAGAAAAGGAGACTCATCTCCGCAAAACTGAAGCGGCACATTTTTTTTGGGAAGTATTGCAAGTCAAATCTCGTCACTCGTGGCGCTGTTGTTCCCAGTAACCCTACGAAAATATATATAATGTATATTTTCGTAGGGTTACTGGGAACAACAGCGCCACGAGTGACGAGATTTGACTTGCAATACTTCGCAAAAAAATGTGCCACTTTTTCGATTCAATTCCATAAGGATATATAAGGATATATAATTATTCCATAATTCCATAAGGAAGATGAAGGAGATGAGTCTCCTTTTATCTTACTTCGTGCTTCCGACATAACGAACTTTCGATCTATCGGCGTTAGGAATACCACTAAACATTGATGTGTTAAAGCAGGGATCAGTTGGAGAGATTGCTAACGATATATGAAAACCATGATCCACTTTCTGATTGGTGGTATCACGTATTCCGTTGATCTTCCCGTGTTGATTGGCTCAGAAGAGAATTTCAACCAATCATATAAGTTACTGCAAAAGAAAAAAACGTGATACGGACCATGACTTCAACATCCCGTTAGCAATCTCTGCAGTTCATCTTTGTTCAAAGTGAGGAAAACCCCACAGAAATATGAAAATATAAGGGTGCCATCCCATGGAGCGGGAAAGCGCAACGTGGAACGCATGAGATTGGTTGATTCCTAGGTATTTTCGAATAAAACTAGGAATCAACCAATCTCATGCGATCCGCATTACGCTTTTCCGTAATTTTTTATATTATTAATCGATATATCAGATATTAGCCATTAAAAATGTTGAATGTTAATCCAAAAATGTTTTCTATCCGAAATAATTAAATATATCAAAACAAAATTTGAATTTCAATATCATTCCATCATATACAGTGAAATTTCTTTCATGTATCACAGCCATTGAGAATCAGATAAATGGTGGTTTCCACAACTCTTGATACTATGCACATATATTAAATCATCTTCAAAATTTAATCTTCTCTAGTAGAAATTTGATCAGATGTTCTTTGGCTTAGGTCAACTGTACTGAGACAAAGGATTGATTTGAATATTTGACAGCTAGGAAATTCAGTCACTTTGCATAAAAATTAAGTTGAACTGAATCAATTTTCTTTATCACCGCTAACTTTTTTGTTACCCTTGGATAAATTGTTACATTCATACTTCAGACAACTAGATTTTTTATTCATGCTAGCTAAAATTTAGCTAGAACCAAGACAACTATATGGTAATTACCGCAGCTTATTAACTTTTCCACAGTGTGAAGATGTGGGAACAGTTATTGATAATCGAAGAATGATTTTCATTTGAGTAGGATAATTCATAAAATACCTTAGATTACTGAAACTGGATATTCCAAAATATTTCATGCATATTCGTGAGAATTAATTATCTGGAAGCATCTTCTCAAAATATGCCAATTACATTCAGAAAATGCCTCCTGAACATTTTTGGCGCTGGAATTCGATTCGATTCGGAAAATTCGATTCGATTCGATATCGACGCTCCGAATTCGGTTCGATTCGGATTCGAGATAATGACGAGAAATTTGATTCGATTCGATTCGAGGGTTAAAAAACACGATTCGCACACCTCTCAATAAGAGTCACTGGTTTGTATTTACAAAAGACATCTGAAGTGTGTTGAGAAAGTTATTCACATAGGAGATGTCAATTTAACATTTTTATTCAATGTAGACCGTTTGGGACATGACAAATATGTTATATTTGGCGAATTTGTTTCAACTGTGTGGGGTTGTCTGTATGTCTATCTGTCTGTATTTGGGATAACTCTGGACTGAGTAGACCAAATTAGATGAAATTTATAGAGGATCTTCTTCAAACCCTTCCCCAAGGACCATTTTTTTTATTGCAATCGGACAAGTCCTTCTATTTTTTTTTCTGAAAAAATAGGTGATCTCGGAGAAAATTTTCTCCGCTGTGTACATATATATTTCTCCGCAGTCTTTGAATATTCGTTATCTTGGCTTGGATCGATGAATTATTATGAAACATGGATCCGAAGGGTTTTCGAGGGTGCTGAATCCGAATCTGGAGTCAAATCCCGAATTCAAGATGCCGGATCCAAGATGGCCGACGTGAATTTAGTCAATTTTGCATTTGTGGACAGATTTATATGAAACATGGGTCCCAGGGGTTTTGGAGGGTGAGGAATCCAAATCTGACGTCAAAAAACGAATTCAAGATGGCGAATCCAATATGGCACACGTGAATATAGCGATTCTGGAGCTCTAATGAACAAAATTATATTGTTATAACTAACACGGGTTCTAGGGATTTTCCAGGGTGCTGAATCAAAATCTGGGCTTCAATGTTAAAAGAAAATAATAATTTCGATCTTTCCGTGTAAGCATTACTGCATCCGAAGACTCTTCAAGAGCTGTTTGACGTTATGACAACCACGCACTAGTGAGAATCAAAAAGTGAAGGGAGTAGCTATTGAAACAAATGAAGCCTGGAAATATTCCGATTCATTGCTAAATTACGCGTAAATAACTCTTCGTTACGCTTATTACGCTTAAATGACTTTTAGCCTACGCTTTCGTCGCGCTTCCAGGCTTCATTTTTACCAGGACAGTTGAAATTCTGTAGTTCTCCAGGTACATGTTTCTGAATCATTTGGAGATGGTATGGAGGATGGTAGGCAATAAGTTTCAGGCTTTCTGAATATTACACGCAGTAAACAGATGTGTTGAAAAGTCCCATAATTTATTGAGGATCAGCGCCAGTCTGTGACAGATAGAGTTTTGACTTAAATTTACTTTTAAAAACTCCCATAATTAGATGTACTACTGTAGACAAAAAGTAAGGCGAATTTGTTTGTAAAATGAAAAATCTTCATTCATTCTCCTACATCAATTTCATCCCCTTCAAAGTAATCCACTCTCGATAAAATACACTTATGCGAACGTTTTTTCCAATCATCGAAACATCCCAAATAGTCCCTTTCCGGTATAGCCATCAGCGCCTTCTTCGATTCAGCTTTTATCTCCTCAATTGACTCGAAACGCTTTCCCCGGAGTGGTCTCTTGAGCTTTGGGAATAGCCAGAAGTCACACGGAGTCAAATCAGGCGAATACGGTGGTTGCGGAACGATATGCGTCGAATTTTTGGCGAAATGATCACGAAGAACGAGTGCAGTATGAGACGGTGCATTATCGTGATGCGAAAACCAAGAGTTGTTGGCCCATAATTCTGGTCTTAATATCCTTCTGATATTCCGATCATATCAGTAAGGTCTCTAACAGTTAACCGACGATTTTTGAGCACTAATTCCTTCACTTCATCGACGTGTTGGTCATCTGTTGACGTCGACGGTCGTCCGGAGCGCTCCAAGTCATCAACACGTTCTCGACCCTCTTTGAAGTCTTTGTACCACTTATAAACATTTTTCTGAGACATGGTAGAATCATCAAAGGCCCCCCGCAACATCCTCAAAGTTTCCGCAGCCGAAATTTCATTCCGCAAACGAAATTTGACTGCACTTCTCTGCTCAATTGAATCAGGCATTGTAAAAATCGAAAAATGCACTCTTGGTCGTTTGGTAAACACAAGCGTAAATGTATTGCTGATAATGACATTGACATGAAATTTGGCACAGATGTCATTAACAGTCCTGCCAACTTAAGAAAAAAAAAACTAGCCTGAAATGTCAAGCCCGCGAAGTTTAAATTGAAAATTCACCTTACTTTTTGCCCACAGTAGTATTTCTACAAGAAATTATGGTACTTTTGAAGCTATATTCAGGTAAATAATTTCATTCATTCCAGACTGGCGCTGATCCTCAATAAATTATGGGACTTTCAAAAATATATTTTTCTGCGTGTACATTTACAAAGTTTCTCAATTGAGTGAAAAACCGATGAGTCCCTTGTCACATATCCCCGGATATCTGAATTGTTCAAAATACGAGCGACGCGAGCACACGTGGGCTACGATCCATTCAAAATGAGCGAAGCGAGGGGGCGGAGCCCTCTGGTTTTAATTTAAATACTGCTCATTCCGCTCGCACGCGATTCATTGTTTTCATAGAAATTTTTGAATTCACGGAGAAAAGAATGACTCGCAGAGAGAATGACTCACTGAGGAAACTGTTTTATCGTGCCTACTCAAACATTTCGTTATTATATGCCCAACCAAAATTTTTTATTGGGATGACTACAAATTTGGTAGGTGTCAGCAAAATTTGGCTATGCCAAACAAATCATCTTACCGAATCATGTTTGCTTCCTTGAACTGAGAGTGATTTGGTAGGATCTTTTTGGTTGGCATAACCAAATTTTGGTTCGGCATAAATCAACTAAATCTTTTTTGTCAGTGGATAGCGAACGAATTCCGCCGCAGTATTTGAATTTTCCCATTCTAACAGGTTAGCAATTCACTGTCATAATCAATAAAATCGTCAACACAACAATCAGATTGATTTGACAGTAAAAACATTAGCCATTCTTAGTAAAATTTTGTTGTCACAAGAATTTTTTTCACTCCATGTTTCATAGGAAATAAAAAATCCACATCTTCAACTTTCAATAGCAGCTCTTCAAACGTTTATCTCGAAATCTTATCGTTTTATTCAAGATATAATTTTTGAATATATATTGACTTCGGTTGACATATTTATACGGTTTTCATGGCAGGATCATCTATATTGTCACGCAATTGAAAATAAGATGAAGAAATTCCCGGAGATATATGGGAGTGTCATGTTCCAGTAATTGATGTTCATTTGTCTGACGCCAGATCTGTGATGCGCTTTCCCCAAACGGAACTCTTCAGATCAGATATTCTCTCGTTACATCGATAAGAATCTTAATTTCAAGCATAAGTTATTGACATAATGAAGGTTCGATTTAATTGAATTTCATAAATCACGTTGTAATCAATTTTCAATCGATTTGAATTCCATTCTATTATTTGGACTTATCACACTTCATTGACAACTTTGTGAACTCGTTTTCTTCGCTTGATTAGATTAGATCTTCCGTGAATTCTTTTCAAAATGTATCTCCTTCCTCAGACATTTTTCCCTTTTTTTCAGATAATATTGTTAATCCATGAATGATTTGTGAGTTATTCTTTCGAACACACTCAACATTCTTTTGAAATCCTTGACGAGGTACTACGAGAATTTTCAATGAACCACAAATAAATTTATAAACGTATTTGAAAGCTATTTCAAGAAGAATAAGAAAAAGTTATTCTCAGGATTCTCTTGAAATCATGAGTCACGCTCTACTGGTACTTAATTACGGAATGTTTATAGCCCACCTCGTCATTTCAGGTATTATGTGATCAGAAAGAAGAATCTAATATGCATATAAACTGAATTTCTCATAACTTCGTATCGACTAAACTGAAGTAACGTTCTTGAAAAAACCAACGTCACAGCTGCTAAGCGGATATGGATTCATAATCGTAAAATTCAATCTTTTTGTCCAGCATTTCTTTCTGCTTAGCATTTTCTCAATGTAATCCATTTTTCAACGAATACAAACATATCAAAAAATGTATATTCGAAAAGTGTAAGTACAACTTTCATAAATATATGCAATATTCTTTTGGAATGAACAAAAATGTACCACCGCTTTTCCCACGAGAAACACAAATTTGTTTACAATTAAAAACTTTTCCACATTTCTCGCTCCGCACAAGAATATCCTACGTTGAATTTGAATACAGAGAAGTCATTATTTCATTCTTCTTGAATGAAAAGTTCCAATTTAATCCCGTACCGAACCTCCCTGGCTTTTCTCATTATTTTACATTCTTTTGTGGACATTGGATATTCGAATGAATATGTTTTTGCTTCTCGTAATAATATAACGTCCCAGATAATGTTTCATTCATCACGCATGGATGAATTAATTCGAATATAACCATTTGAATTGTTACAAAAAATTGCAGGGTGCAAACGTACATTGGATAATTCGTAGGATTCAGAACAAAGAAGTTTTACAATTTTCCCACTTTCCCACTTTGAATGCTTTCATCTTGATCCCTCAAAAACATGAAGGAATAAGAAGAAAGAAGAAAAAGTGGATGTCAAGAGAATCCGCCGAAGGATAGAAGAGTGCATGGGAACGAAATGGGTAGGAGAAAGGAAGTAAATTTCGTTAGAAAATTAGTTGTTCGTGACTTCCGCGTGAGTGGATAAGGTATTCCCTCTCTCCAGACTTTAAGAGAGGAACTCTCGGGTCGCAGGTTCAGGTCAGTTCTGGTTATTGTGCTCTGCAACAGCACACCCACGACGACGATACGACGATACGACGGTACGACGACGATCCTTCTTCGTTGTATACATCTACATACACAAGTGTATTCAGAAACTGCACGAGGGGAGACATAGAAGGAGAGATAAGGAGCAGAAGGAGAAGAAGAAGAGAGGACATGAAGAAGCCTCGAATAACGGTGATGTTGTAGTTGTCGCACACTGTGTCTGTACTTCGTAGATGACATTTACGTACGTCTTTGTTCTTGAATTTACATTAGATCGAGTGACGCCAAGTACAGGAGACTCCCCGAGCAATCTTTTCACAATTATACATTCATTTTCCATTTTCATCCCGCATTATTCCTTCTGATATTCATATTCGGGAAGTATATTTGGAAGATTATTATGAGAAAATGCGTACCACGATGAGATTCCTTTGGGAGACCAAAGAACAAAATCGCGAGAAGATAAAAGAGGTGAATGGAAATGGTAAGAATTATATGCGGTGTGAAAAGTTTTCGCAAGTTTCAAGATTCTTCATTATGGGTTATATCCATAAATTACGTGATACACTTTCAAAGCCGTTGAAAATGAGCTAAGAAAGTTCCTAGTTCAAGATTCAACGTTCATATCGTAACGGTAATCTATAAACGTCGTATTCATATTATGAGTGATTGAAAAACTGGATGAAGAATCAATGGATTCGTGCTAATTTCAAATTCCTGAGAATGCTCTTAGTAACTCTCTAATAATAGCTTTCTTCATTTTCAATCCTATTACCGTAAAGTGATAGCCTAAACTCTCCAATCCCTGTCCTTGTTGCTTCCTTCTACGTCTTCGTACCATAGAGAATCGATTTCCATCTCTTCCTTCGATCTCATATGCATATCACATATATTATAAAACTAATATTTGAATATCAGTTACCTTAGAACTCAATTGTAATCAACTGATTACAAAATTCTGTTTATAACAACCCATAACGACTTGTTTTTATTTGGGATAATAATCATAGATGAAATCCTTGAAATCTGATTTATATTACATCCGTTGTACGACTTCTTCCCATATTTTTCTTTATTCTTCTCGGAATATCTTATATATAACATACTCCCATTAGTGATAATTCATTTGATTTTCCCAACATATCTTTATTAACTTTGGGCTAAGAAACATTTATGAACGCAGTAAAGTAATTCTGGTTATATTTTATTCCCCAAAAGAATTCTATTAAGTTAATGGCGATGAGGGTTGTGCTGGTTCTACTCGTTGAAGAACACATTCTTCATTTACTTCGGGTTGACAAACTAATTTTTTCCTCGGGCGTAAAAGAAATCAAAGCAACGTCTTTTCCAGAGACACGAGGGAAGAACAATCCACTCGTTGGAACGAAGTATCGTGTCAACTGGAATTGTTAAATGAAAATTCATATTCGAGTTTATCCATACATCCTTTGATTTGATGAACAAAAACATGAAATTAAATGAAATAAATTGATAAAAGCATTCAAAAACGAGAGTTGAAAGTTCATAAGACCTACCTTTTGATGTTTGTACGAGGTAGAACTTTCAGACTCTTTGTCAATCTTGGCAGTAACTATTGTCTCCTTTACCGTCGTCACGTCCGGAGACTTTTCTTTAACCGATAACAGTTTTGATTTCTTTTTCGATTTTCCATGTCGCAATTTAACTGTCACGGCTTTTGATTTGAAATTTTCCGCTGGATATACGCAAGCCAGCATTTTCGAGTCCGTAAGAGATGGGACCCGTTTCCTAGGATCGCTCGTTGTGGATGATGAATTTTTCAACCTGCTTCCTATTTCAAGAATCTTGTATTTCCGTTCTCCGAGCACCCTCTTCTCTTTTTTTTTCTCCTTCCTTTATCTCGACTCAGTCCTGTAAAATTCGCGAGTTTACAGAAAACAAATATATCGGTGACCGTTCCGATTGAATTTTTCAATTTTCCATTCGTTGGGTGAATTTCAAATATTCTCGTGAGATGTTCGAATTTCGAACAACAACTCGAATGTCGCTTCGATTCTTCCGATGTTTGTGTTCATTTCTTACGAGTATCGGAAAAAATATATATATATATATTTTTTTTAATCTCTTGTTGACAGAATATCGATTGTACTTCAAGAATTTTCATGAATAACAATCCGACCAGAAACCTTCATCAGATTGACTTAGCGTCAACCTGAAGTTGGAACTGTCATTTACTGAATTTGTGAAACTAATCAAGAACAGATTTCGACCTTTAATAAATTTTGAGAAATAGTTGCACTCTCCAGTTGCCGAACCGAGATTTGAAAAGGAGAGCTGTGCGGAGTAATCAGAAGATCTCGATAAATGGAAATTACATTCATTGAAAAGCACTCTGTGGGCAGGGAGAGAGTAAGGAATGTGTGTGAAATGTTTGAGGAACGTTAATGTATTAAAGTTTCAGCTCTTGACTCATATATTCTATAAAAATCTGCATATTCTCCGATATGCAGATAAATATTGATATAGGGAAACTTTTCGGACTATAAAATCATTCAAAACAACGCGAATTGTAACTCTTTTGATTTGGACTACAATCCAGTCACGTATCCTACTCCACTGTAAATTCAACCGACTAAAAATTCATTCAACATTTGCCCTCGATGATTGTTTCGTCGATTAATAAATACCACATATTAATCAAATATGTAAGCTTCTATTAGTGTGTGCTTAATTGAGTGGAGTTTATTGGTTTTCTCGTGTATACATATTCATCTGTCTGGTTCAATAGATTCACGAGTTCTTGTTAGATATATCATCATAATTGATGAAGCGGTAGCAAACAGAATCGTGATTTCCCATCGCTTAAATTATGTGACAGTAGTACTTTTCGAATATAAGAAGGGCCACTCGATGTCAAATCGAATAATACCGTCGCTGTTGGAAAGAAGCTATGTGAACGGATCTCATTTATTTTTTATAGCATGATTTCGTAGTCAAGTATTAAATTTTCAGTTTTATGGTTTGTACGTGGGTGAGAATGAACGTCATGAATTGATCCAAGGTGAAAACGAAAGACTGTAGCTTACGTGAGATTTTTTCATGATTTATAGAAATTTTGCTTGGGTTTTTGAATTTTCTAGAGATTAAGATATAAAAAGTCGTTGGTTGGATTCAAGTACAATGATTGAGTTCAATGTGTGTGCATAAGTGCGTAGAAGAAGTTTTTCAGTCCACGCGGAAAAAATCCTGTTACAGCAACAGGAAAAAATCCTGTTGCAGCAACAGGAGTAGTTTTGTAGCTGCAGCAATGTTACAAAATTCTTCATTATGGGATAAATAGGCTATATAAAATATTAACATACAAAGCTTTTATTTACTTTCTTTATGACTTTATTAAACTCTCAAATGTTTCAATATTGCATTACAGTAAATGTCTTATTGCAATGTAATCTAATCCTTTTTTTTTTCACAAGAAGACAAGGCCCAATATGAGGTAACAGGTTTTGTTTTTCAATACAACTACGATTATTATCAATTCGAACATTCCACACATGGTAATGTTGATCAAATGCCACAGTAGATATATAATTCAAAACAAAGTATCAATATCTACTACTACTACTACAGTATCTAATTGATATCTACATATATCTATTATAGTTGATTTATTTCACAGCTTGGACATCGGATATTTTAGTATTAGGGAAGTATTTCATTTTGTCTTCGTCACATTCTTCGCATTTTTCTTTGATAATATTATTTTCAAAGTTTTTGAAAATCGATACATAAATCATATCTAATTGGTCTCGAATAGCCATAGTGACTGATAAATTTTTGTAGAAAATATCACTGCAGGCATTCCTATATCTTTATTTTTTGACTCACATCTCATGCACCAAAAGTGAACTAACGGTCCATTTTGAAGCATAAGTTCATCGTAATGAGTCATAAGGTGCGATTTAAAGGTTAAATTTACTATTAAGTCGCAACAACAGTAGTAATCCTGTTGCTGCAACAGGATTTTTTCCTGTTGCTGCAACACGACTGCCTCCTGTTGCAGCAACAGGAAATTTTTTTCCGTGCAGCCAAGAGATAACGAACTGATTGAACTTGGCTGATTGGCTCATTCCTGATGAGATTTTAATTAATCTATCATCTTTTTCATAATTGATTCTTAATTAGGTATCAATGAAACATCGATGGTCTCTCGTTCAATATGCTATCATCCTTTTATGAAATTTTCTAGAACACATGAACTTGCAGGAAATTATTACATCAAGGGAATTCAACTACGTACAAACGCAACTTTTCATTAAATGGTTTCGAATAATGGAAACAAGGCAGAACGATGAATGAGGTACAATCGCTCCATCATCTATTCGAGTTTAATTATCTACGTAAGTATTTCGGAGTACTTTGAAGTGCATATTGAATATAATCATCGTGCATCTACATACCGCGCCGCAGAAACAAGAAACTTTTCACAAAGTCACTAATTACACTTATGTATCGTATCCCCTTCCATCCACTTTGTCGATTCTTTGATTACTTCGATAGCATATAATATTTCTAGCAATAGTATCCATCGAGAGATATTTTTTTCAAAACAATTTGTCTCATTATCAAGAATAAATATTGAATGAAGAGAATACAAAATTGTAAACCGTGATCTTTATTTGACCACGATTATTATCTTTTCATATTTTCTCGTGTGATACCTTAAGAAGAATATGTTGTAGAAATTTGAATCATTTATAAAAACGAAACGAAAATTCAAACTAACAAAATATGATAAATCATCGACATTTATCACCTCAAATTGACTTGTTGGAAGTGAAAACATCGTTTAAAGAATGTGCTGCAAGATTTTGGATCTTTAACTGAGGTTGAATCTGAGTATTTCGTTATTCGATTATTAATTCGTTTCAATAAAAGATTCAAACTTCAGCAACATAGAAAAATAATATCTGAACTGTAATTTGGTTTATCAGTATGTATCGACAAATCTATGAACGAATTACGCATATCACAGTCTACAACATACAAAGCAACGAAATTGAAAAAAATATTCCTTTGCAATATATATATTTCGAATGATGAATTATTTCCAAATCAAAGAAAAAGAAATTTATGAATTCATACAACATTCCAAACGGGAGAGCAAAAAATAGTTTGGAATATAACGGCGCTGTAAAACTGTAGAATAAGGTCAAAGCCAAACGAATGACGAACAATATACCATAGATTTCCACATCTTTCTTCTATTTCGTATAGAAATTTGAAAAATTGTCGAGAAGAAGATTTTCCTTTCTCACCAAAAATGGAGCAATTAACCGACATTCCCCTGACAATGCAATGGAAGCTCCAATTTAAATGAGGAATGATTAAAAGTTGAATAAATAGGATTTTTTCTGCTTGTGTTATTGAAGTATATTCTAGAATTATTCGCGGTGACTTAATTTCTCTTCATTTGATTTTATTAAAAATTCGTTAATTTGGTCCTCTCTTCTTTTATATAAAAGTTCCGGAAAATATTTCGAAATACAAAGTTGGATAACCGAGAAGGAGAAGTTGGTTTCAGAACTTCAATATTTAATTCATAACTTCGAGAATGGTATCCTCGAGAGATCAATGTGGTTAGTTTTCCTCTCAATCAATTCATATGAGAGACTTCATGGAAGTTCATCTTCTCCTGAGTTTAATTTAGAGATTCTTTGAATTACGTGGAAATTTCGAATACCCTCTGCACTTAAATTTCTGACATTTCTTCCAAGATGAAAGCTATTTAACCTGTCATTCCCTTTACAATACGTATCTGATACACAAATGCGAAGTATGATTCGTCGAAGACCTTGAAAAATGAAGATGTTGCAAGAATTCGATATCAAAATTTTTCATATCTCCACATTTTATACGTTATTGTATGACAAAAAGCTTGTATCTCGCCTTTCCCCGGAAAAGAGGTTCAAATTGAATGAAAATCGATGAGAAGAATCTTTTTCTGATCCTAACGTACTTCAAATTTTGTATCCTCCGAAATAGAAGTAATCTCTGATTGTGTGAGGTTTCAAACTAGGATTTTTACTGGAAAAGCATCTTTTATATATATATATATATATATATATATATATATATATATATACAAGATATGAAAATCTCCGGGAAAAACGTGACTTAAAATTTTCTGTATGATTCTCAGATTGTGCTGCCGTTTCATAGGTGTAGAATATTGAATCTGGGATCGCATAAGGAATAAGGATTCCAAACAGGTGAATTCCAACAGTGGAAAATGATTTTCATTTCTTTTAAATGTTTTCAAACTATCAAAAAAGTTTCGGAATATGGGAAATAAGTAGTTGAAAAGTGTCATTATACTACCTTATACCTTCCACCGAGTTGAAGATAACTTGATATTTTAACGTGATTCGTTAAAAAGTTTTCTAAAATCATTCATTATCGAGTAGAAGAAAGGACGGCAATTTCAAAAAGTCTCTTAATGAAATGAGTCATAACTTAAAACAGTCCCAATCTCATAGATAGTAAAATTAGAATTTTCCGCCGCAAAATATTCTCATTGTAAAGTTTCAAATTGACCTATTTTTGAACACTTTCCGTGTTAATTTGATTCTATATGATATAAAAGAAGAAAACTAATTTTGGTAGATATGAATTTCCTCTTGTTCTTCACATTAAGAACTTTAATTGTATCACGAGCGGAAGATGTAGCAAGTGTATCAAGTATTGAAGAAGAACATCTTTCACTTCGCGCAAAATTCAGAGATCTACTCGAGATGTCAAAATTTGAGGTATCGATTCAAGTCAACCATTTAGAATCATTGAATCGAGTCGGTGCTAGGCATTAAAATTCTGGCTCGTTACTTTGTTGGAACCATGTTATTATTCCAAACCCTAGTCAAACTTCCTCCCAAGGCTTCGCCAATGTTCATCGATGCAAGGTCAGCCTCACACTCCTGATGGATTTTCACATAGTCATAGTCAATGAGTATGAGTAGAAAGAAATATCTCGATGGAATGTTGATTTTTTTCCTCTGTGTATAAAGAACTGAATAGCAGGTATTTACTTTACATTCATGTACGATTTTTTAAATGGGACACATAAAATAACGAGTTGTTAGCAAATTTGAGAATTCACAAGTACTTGCGATGACCTCACTCAAGATTTCAAACATGAAATAGCGACATTCGCATACTTGTAGCAGTCGAGGCTTGGTGAAAGAGAAAAATAACACTATTTCAAGGAGCAAACTGGAGTAAACCTCTTCACGAATATTTTTTCTCCTTCTCATTCATCCTTCTCTCTTTCTCTCTCATCCTTTCATTGAATCTTGTATTATATGTTCATATAACACGAAGAAAGTGAGGAAAAACGAATATTCCTCGAACCGTTGTGCTCCAGAGGAAAATACCACATGTGGCTTGGTAGCTACGCGTATAAAGTGGAAAAGGGGAGAAAGTAGAGTTGGTGGTATACACAACCGTAATTGCGTTAAACGCGCCAAAACAAATACGGATGAAGTGCATACAAGCGCGTACTTTTGCCGCTTCGTTTACTCTCCAACGAAATTCTTCATGATTTCCATGAAAGTTGAATCCCCATAAATGGGGCTTTTTGTTTCTCAAGTCGATTTACCAACCGACCCTAAGATTTCAAAGATGTTCAAGTGTCAAATTTCAGGAAAGAATCGCAAACAATTCTCTCTCATTATCGTTTTGCATCTTTCACATCGCGTAAGAAAAGCTTCGAATGCACGTGGAATCATTATTTTTCTCTCTTACCCTTTCGAATCATTGACAAACGAGAATGGACATGAAGTAGCGAGTTGTGCAGTTGAATCAAAGGGATTTTCGTTTCACGGTATTCACCGGTTACTCCACTGTGAAAATCTTTATTCGTTCCATATTCTTTTCATTGAAAGTTTATGAGTATGAGTTGCATTCAATATTTGGAACAAATATCGATCGACTACATATTTCATGAGATCGACTGTTGTACACATTCCATTCCATCACACTAGTGAGGATACGTTATTGTAACATAATCCATCGACGAACCTTCGCTCCAGATACAAAATACAAACATAATTATTTTTCCCTTTCAACGATTCCAACAATTCCATCCAAAAGGTTTGGAATTTTGTTTCATACACTTTTAGTATTATTACTCTCATTTTCGTATATAGTATGCATCTTTGTTATACGAAAATTGATGTGTTTTTTAACCTTTGACCTAGATACTGGACGGTTAAATGTATAGTTGATGCAATTGCTGTGAGGAAGATCATATCTGATACGAAAGAGCCAGGCTTATACGTACTACGCCGAGGACTGAACTATGTATTATATGAATTTGTTTTCAATGAAAATGCTTAACGATAAAATATGTTAAGTGAAAGAAAGGGGGAAAAAAACAGTTGATTATATGAAAATTCAATACGCAGCGCTCGATTGAATTTCGCATGAAATCTCGATGACAACACGTCGTGGAGAGTTTCCGCTCTTCGAGTTTGACTAGTTCAATGCAACGGCCAATGCGATGCATTTCTGATGAATGCAGGTTTTATTAACAGTGATTTCAATAGGACGGAAACCCACGTTGTATCGTATCGAGTCGCGACGAGTAGAAAGATAACTGAGTTTCTACCACCCATCGGGAATGAACGTTCGAATGAATATAGATATACATGTTCAAAAATGTCATTTGAATCGATTCTTGCTTTTAAACTTTTCCCACCTACGTTGTATTCTATCCTGTTTTCAACGTCAGATTCTTATTCCATCGCGTCAGATGCATACGCCATCGTCGTCGTCGTCGGTGGTGGCCGTCGATCCGAGTAATTGTGCTCCCAACTTTCAAACGTGTGACAATTAAAGGAATACTTTCAAGTTCAGAATGTAACCGAAAGCGTTTCACAATATTCCGTAATGGTCCTCGAATGTTGTACAGAAATTTTAATTGAAATGTCACTTAATAATCTTGTCAGCAGAATTTCAAACGATTGTATGCATATGCGATGTTTGCAATTTACAGAGGAGAAAATTCTTTGAATTCAACTTGATTGTTCCAACATTCACCACTGTAACGTGCGATGATTATTGGATTCGGAACGAAGCTTGGAGCGATTAAAGAGCGTGAGCATGAATTATGGTTCGTTTGCTGAATAAAAAGATCATGGATGCACTCATACGATTATTAGGAAAAAAAGACCAATTTTCCTCAAATAATATAAGTTTCGATTCTATGTTTTTTGTAGGATGAATATCAAAATTCCAATAAAGACTATTGGGAAATTTCCTGCCGATCGTGTCTGTATCTGCCGCTGCATATTTACGTGTCCTTAAACGTTTCATGTTTGAGAACTCGGCCAGGACCTATTGAAAGCTTCAAAAGCATTGAATTGTATAGACGTGAGAGTATTAGAAAGTCAGAAACGTGAGTGAATGTTATTTCTTTTATCTGATAGTCATACTCTCCTTTTTATCAAGAATTTCTGACGAAATTCTATTGAAAATCGAAATTGAGACCTCGGGAGGTGGGTAGGTGCGATACGATAGGGTATTCAGAAATGTTGTGCAAAGATTTGTATAACAGGAGAGAAACTGTGTAGAAGGGATATTTGATTGGTATCTACCCTAATTCAGATGGATCATGTATAAACTACTGAAGGTGTTTGTTTTTATACATAATATCGATCTAGTTCACCAAAAATAAATCCAAAGACCAATTCTTTTTTTTCCACACATTTCTTCTTCGTAAAGCAAAGTTGAATATATGAAACTCAAAACACGAAATTATGAAAAGAGAGGTAAGGGATAAAGATGCACTGGGGATAAATTTCAAATATTCAACTCTATGACGGAAATTTAGATTTTGAGTTATCGATGAAGTATGCTGAATATCGGATGACCATTTCCTTTATGAATTGATAATTCCATATCGTATTATCAAAATATAATTATACTGGGTTATTCAGTACGCGGAGAGGATATAATACTCGACAATGTTAGGGATCGCATGGCGGAAGGTTCGGGGTATTATTTTGCTGAATAGATATTTCCAGGAACGTATTGAATTAAGCTTCCTGATCTTTGAATAATTGATCGTGTTGTATTATACGTAATTATGAGAATGAACTTTTAATAAAAATCAAATCATCATTTTCATTTTAATACTTGTTATATTACTATTTCTTCTCCAATACACATATGTACCCAAATAAAAACTGACCACTAGTTCTAGGGTGGCGCAACGTAGCGCAAAATGTGGCAACTCTCGACGTTAGAATGACTAAACTTGTGATAAATCCTTCTTTGTTTTTTACAGAGAAGCAAAATTAGCAGAAATCGATATTTTTTACAGAAACCTTGTTCAGTTTTTATTGAATTTCATAAAATATCGATAGAAACTTTATAAGAATTGTATATAAAATATCGATATCGTGAAACATCGTGCATCTCCAGTACTAGTTGGTCGATGCCCCTAGTAGAAATGATTCTAGGTTCTCCTTCACCCCTTACCTGGCGCCATCGAGGCAGACTAGGCGTATATCTGGCCCCGGTATGGCCTAGCGAACTGCCTAATATGATTTCTACCAAGGCCGTATTGATATTCATCAAGATAGTTCATCTTATGAAGATCTAAATCCTAACACGGATTCAGGATTAATTCTTCTTGTGTATTTTCAATGTTTATCTTTGAAAAACTTGATTCGAGATGTTTTATAAATATGACACAAACATGAGTTGTTGTTGAATTTTGTCAGTCAAAAAACCTTCACAAACATCAATCTGCATCGACCGGTGAGACATTAGATGTTTGATTTCTTTAATAAATTCTATCACTATCTGCAAGCAAACCAAGCACACCATTCAAATAACGAAGGTGCGAGTATAGCAAGCATTATTTGAAATGTAAAAATGCAACCCAAACATCAATTAACTTATAGATGCAGGAGCGTAGTAAGCACACTGTCAAAAAATCGATGCTAAATTCAAGTCCAGCTCCACATTTGAGCAGTTACAGTAAACATCTTATCATTGAGGTAGTCACGGAGAATGTAAATACAAATGTAAAACAGGACCCAAATTCAGATACGACTTGAAGGGTCGACGGTCTAAACCTGTTAACTGACATTTCAGAAATTTTACACGGCGAAGAAAAGTTGATCCAGATCTTTCAATTTTCATTCAAATGATCTGAAATTTGGAAGTATCATTCACCCTTGTAACCCGAAGAAAAAACTTTTCATAGACTAGGAAAATATCAAAAATTAAAGAAATGCCATTTTCTTCGCCGTGTAAAATTTCTGAAATGTCAGTTAACAGGTTTAGACCGTCGACCCTTCACTTTTTTTCAGCCCAGGCAGAGAAATTTTGAAGAATTGTAACAGAATTCTCGTGAGGATTGAATTCTATACAAACTCAATGGAATTTACGTAATATTTCCCCTAAATCATGTCGAGTGACACCAATGTCCCGTAAAATTTCTATAGAAATTCTATTCAGTTCGTATATAACCAAATCCAGACGGCCCATGTAGAAAAATTCTTAGATTAGAAATTATGTATGAACTATGTTGCATTGTATACAAATTTTATATAATTTTGAAAAGTTTTCCACATGGAGATTGCATTACGAATCTACAAAATTCTCTGTTACTCATCGACCGTTATATCTGTTTATATTTCATCGAATTTGTTCCCGGAGTAACTTCAGTTGAAGCCCCCCCAACCGTCATTATCCCGGGCACGGCGTTACCGCTATGGAAAAAGGCAACTGAGAGTCAGGGAATCGAACCCTCACGCATGACGAATCTTCGCGATTGGAAATTTGCGCGTTATCCGTTCAGCCATAACATGCCATGGGACTTTTGGAATCACCCTTCATATTTAGCATACTCAAGAAAATGAACTAAACAACACCGCTTCCACACAGTTGTTTTCCCCTTGTTTATGGCGCCTCTAGCGTTAGTTGAAGTGTATCACATTTTGCTCCGACTTTTTTCGTAAAATATGGATACCCTAAACGAAGGGATGCAATACCTGACCAGGAACAACATTGAATGACAATTTGAGCTGTCACAACTGAAACGATAGCTGTTGTAACAAAAGTTTTGAGTCAGAATCACCAATACTTTTCCGAGACGAATATAGGTCTTATTCAATGTTGCATTTAATTAACCTTTCAAGTACATACAAGTGCGAATTCGCACCAACCATTTTCATACTTTTCTTTTTTCGTCAAAAATTGATTTCATTCTCGCGTTTTTTTCACTAATCAAATGAGATATTTGTGAATTTTCTTCCATACCACGTTAATCTGCACAGTTTTCAAATGAAGAAAAACAAAGGTCAAATTGGTCGAATAGGAACCGAGCTATTAATCGGTAAAGCTGTGTGGTGCGAATTTGCACCTGTGCGTACTCCGAAGGTGTAAAAGGATGTGTGTACTTGAAGGGTCAAGTCTTTCGCTATGACAACTGCACAGTTCTTGCAGTGTGATTGAAGGTATTTACTAATACAAACTATAATAATTATAACCAGTTGATGGGGCTCATAAGTTCTGGTTCTAAAAACCAAACAAATTGCTTCGAAAGTTCCATCAACTAAAATTTTTATTTTCCCTTACTATAATATGCTAATTGATACAACTAACGATTGATAGTCACACATTTATTGTGTCATGAATTGAAAAACTCCTAACTGAATATTTTATTGTCGTCACAACTAATTATTTCATGGGCATGTAACTTTATTTATAGCTCCTCGAAAAGAAAAAAAGTGGTTGCACCAACTATTATAGAACAACTGAAAATGTTCCAGTTGTAGCGAATATTCAGTTTTCTCAGTGAAATAAAATTTCCAAACACACGTTAAAATCTTAGTCGTGCCATAAGTCAAGTTAACCAAAAGAGAGCCTCAGATAACATGTGAAATCGAAGTAATACGAAAAAAAAAGAAAAAAACAGTCAATTTCGATTCAAAACAAAACTATGTTCAATGTATGAGCAATTCACAGAACTATGTTTCAAAGTTGGAACGCAAATAGAAATAGCCACGGTCGCGTAACACAACATGCACACGAAATGCATCGAATGCTTAGATTGATCGATCGAATCGTTTTGCGGGGACCAATTTCGTTCTGGGCAAAATGATTCGATTGTTGAATATGCAGATAGCAACGGTACCTGTATGGAAACGCGTCCAATTGCCGGTCGCCGGAATATTGCAAGTTTATGTCGTTCGTATCATCCTTCGTGAATATTCGTTGGGGAGGAAACAGGTTTTCCATTATACACATGATTGTCTTCTGCCATCGTACAACGCGCTAACTATAAAGTGTAGGAAATCCTCAATCAGGAAAGACACATTTTCAAAGGTTTTCTTCTTTTTCTCCCTTGTAATGAGGTAACGGGAATTTAATGGCAAAAAATGCTTTTTGTTAAGGAGATTTGGTACCCGGAAAAAAACGAACACTCACAGCGACAAAGACTACACTTTTGTGTGAAGAAAGCTCTAATCCTTAAACACCCAGTAAACACACGCACGTTTTAAAAACGTCAAAAACAGTCAATAACCACACGTTGTGAATTAGTAATATTCTTGCGTTGGTTCAACGTAAAAATGTCGCGGCAGATCACGTGTTTTTCAACCATAAAATAACGTCATATCAACGGTTTGAACATCGTTTAAAAGACGTCAAATATTGACGTGTCCTAATGATGGTTCTAAAACGCGAATTGAACCTAACAAATTATTTTCAAAACTTTTCATTGAATATCAAGAACGATAGTATTTCTGAGTATGATAGAATTTGGAAAGTATGCCACACTATTTACTGTCTTGCTCTTTGTTGAAAATTTAACCATTGTTCGGTTTCGTTTGACATTTTTAGCAGAGTATCTTCAATTGAAGTTCAAACACAAGGTGTTATAAACACATTTTACACGCGTCATTCAAACCCGTTCACAACACGTTTTTTGAGGACGTCGTTTGATGGTTATTTTTGAATATTAGTTTGAATTACACGTCATCAAAACGTAATTTCTGGTCGTCTATTTCCCTATCAAATTTCAACTGAAAATCAACGACTGACGTCCGTTTGACAGTCTAACGTTCTTTCAACGTTGAAATAACGTGTGTGTGTTTATTGGGGCATGACTGAATGTTTTTAAAAGCATACTCTTCATCTACGTGTGGCTGTACATTTTGTTTAAGCAGGTTGTCATCTGTAAATTTCGCTATATTTCTTTTGTGAAGAAATACTTCGTTATGAAAAAGCTTGTATCCACAATCGTGAGTATATTTTATTGGTAAAAATATGGTGAGAAAAAAAAATATTAATAACTGAAAGAGAAAGGACTCAACTATGAATAGTATCTGCTGATTAGTAGTCACACTATTTCAGTGATAAGTTTCACACTCAATATTGTCATCGAGATTATCAAATAGAATTCGTATCAATTATAACTATTCTAATACTAATCCCGACTATTTTATTCTCTGAGTGAATCTTGATTAACAATTGTGTACTCTCTAAAATTTTTAGAGTGAGATTTCACTCTTTAGCCAGCCAAAAGTGAGCTTGTCGAAATTTCCACTCTTTTAGAGTGACAGTCTAAGGTTTGAGGTTAGAAACTCACAGTCACTCTAATTCTAGAGTGAATTTTTCACTCCAAAAGAGTGAAGGTTCACTCGAAACGAGTTAAAATCCCACTCGAAGCGGACTGGCCCACTTCTGAGGCGCAGTGGAGCGAAACACGCGATTTTTCACTCTTTCGGATTTAGAAAATATTGAATGCCCCTTTCTTGTTCTTCAAGATCTTTTTGAAAATTCCTCAATATATTATTTCTATAATATAAATCCTGGAATATCGTCTGCTTTGACAGCATTTGCTATTTCCACCCACGTTGGAGAAAAGATAACAAAACGGGTCAAACATATGCACAGTTGGAAATTTTGTGTTAAATTCAACACATTTCACATGTCCCAAACGGTCCACACATATTTTTGTGTCGATATCACATAATGTATTTGTGTTAGCTAATAACTCAAGCTCGATGTAAATAATATAACACAAAAGGATGTTGATAAAATTTTGATTGGAATTTCCGATCGTGTAAATTCAACAGATAAGTACTGTCAAATGAAATCCAAAATAAGGAATGAATCAACAGTTCAAAAGTGTAATTTATGGATTTTTTTACATCAATCAAATGTGAAAATCACACTTTTTTCGTGTTGAAACAATGCATAAGAATAAATTGAAAACAAACAGTACTTCAATGTGCATTGAACATGGATCGTCGGGACCGAATGTTGAAGCTGTATCACTCAAGCCACTGCCGGTCCTTTGATTGAGTGTACTTTCATTGCGTATATCGACTCGCACTCTATCTTCAAATTCACATATCTAGAAAACGAATTTCCATTACAATGAAAGCTAAAACCAAAATGCATGAACAGTTCTTCCGACGACTACTAAAGCTACACGTACATAGAAGTTTCATAAAAAAATAGCTCCCACCACTGGCGATCTCCCCTTGGTAGTTGAGAACAACACAATTTTTATGTTCAATCTTGAGTTGAATAACATTTGTGTCATTTTGACACTTTTTTTCACTTGTTTGGATGATTTCACATTATAAATCAGTTGAGACCTGATTACACAAGGACTGTCTGTAGAAGTTACACGTGGTTGTGTTGAATATTTAACAGAAAATTCATGACACACGGATTTTTTAACACATTTACACAAAATGTTCAACTGTGTGCCTATTCATTAGCACGATATATCTGTTGAAGATCATAAATTATTCTCCCTACTTTCATTGTATCTACGTATGGAGTTTGTCCGATATCTGATCTCAAAGTCGGCTACTCTGGTATGTTGGTTACGGATGTATCACAGGGTTGTTGAATCAATGCTGTTTTGAGAGCAAGCTTTCGAGAGTTAATTATCGGATTGTTGTTTCAACAGGGTAGTTGCAGCATAAAGGAACATCCATGTCGAAATTTTTTCACTTTGATTGTGCAGAACTGGTTGAATCACAGTGATGAATGCATAATGAGTTTAGGAGTCAGAGATTTATTATAATATCAACATATATTTTACGTCCCCTGATGACATTTGATGTGCCTAAAATAAAATTGAGAGAATCATAACGTTGTCCTTTTGAAATACATTATGAAGGTCTTTGAATCCCTTTTTGAACATTCACACGGAAAAAAATGAGAAGTAACTATTTCAATCGCAGGAGCTCTCACTCCAGCGCCCAGTCAGTATATGGATAACTATTTTAAGAATAGAAGTTACTACATTGGAGTACTTTCTACCAATGTTCAAGAAAGATCTACTTCGTAAGGAGTAAGCCATACTGAAATTACCGTAGGTGCTACCAAAAAATGTTGACTGATTGGATGGAATGGAATATATTCCTTTATTTTCACTATTGAAATACTCGAATCATAGAGAAAGATGTGAGTTCGCCTATTGGTTTAATCGAATTTGAACAATACTCGCTCAATAATTAGGTACAGAGCTAGGAAAATCCGCAAGTGGAAAAATGTTGAAAAATTGTATATATTTTGTATATAATTCAATATAGTTTATTCATAATTTATGTATAATTATATATAATTTATGTTAATTCTGAAAATTTTTCCACATGTGGAACGAAAAATATGACAAAGTTTCAAATCCTATACTTTTTAAAAAGACCTCAACTAAAATCTCTTCTAAATTATTCTAATATTTCCGCAAGGTTTTCAGCCAGATTCTTTCAAGATCGCCATCAGATTTCATCACCCTTAAGATTTCATAAAGATGCAGAACAAGCTCCACTTCATTTTTGAACCCTTTCCTCCGAAAAGCGATCTCCATAGAAGAGAATTAAATAGAATTCTGAAGAATAAAAGGTTTTATCTTCTGGAATCTAGATCGATCAATCTTAAGTCTTTAGTTCTTCCATGCGTCGTACTTATGCACACTTATGTATGCTATACTTTTGCCCACTCGCCGAAGCACGGATAAAGATACCGATCGAAGAGAAGAGGAAAAAGATGAAAAGTTTGTAAGAAAACGAACGTGTGAGTGATAGAATTTAGAAGAACTAAAACTTCCAACGTGAATGGTTTTCCCCCACCAACTACCGTACTTTACTCAATATATGCGCAGGTAATAATGGATACTGCGGTATTGTACCATCATGCATTCTCCCTTTTCTTTTTCATGCTTGGAGCATCATTTGTCTTTACGTTATCCCTTCTTTATTTTCTTCCCTGACACATTCGTTGACTCATCCAAAATTCAATGTCCAGGAAACACTTTGTCAGATTTGACATCTTCCTCGATAGTTCCAACAATTTCCTTTCAGATGCATTGAAAAAATGGATTTTATAATAGATTCTTTTTGCATAAAACTGTCGTTTCAACCGGAATAATCCCTCTTATCCGTCCAACGCATGTCTATTGTCTTTGTGTGTGACAACATAAAGTATCTAGTTTCAGAGTACCAGTTATGTCAATATCGATTCACTTTCATCTTGTTAACTTCCCATCTTTAAAACAAAAATTAAAAGAAAAAGTAATCCGTGTATTCGTTTGTACACGTATACGTGTAACAATCCTGTAGAGGCGGTTGTTCTTAATCACATCCTCGTCGATGTGTCCATACATGGGTTCTGGTTTTTTGTCTTGTCTTGTACGTTGTGATGTGGAAGGAGGATTAAGATGCGGGAATAAATAAATCAATAAATGAGTAAATAAACGAAACCGACGATGAGTCAACTTTGATTCTTCGACTTCATAAAAAGAAGGCTGCATATAAATCAGAAAATCTGTTACACAGAGCGAGTATAAAGTTACGAAGTGACGGATGAGACGGAAGTTCGTTATTTTTACCGGGGGTGTTGCTATTCTTTTTCCGGGGATAAAATGAAGGAGAGAGAGAAAGTAAGAGAGACGAGAGAGTTATATTCTTGTCGAAATCTGGGGTAAGTTTGTGTAGGTTTTGCGATAAAATAAATCGAGTCCCGTCTCTTATATTCGAATTTTACTCTCTCAATTTGATTCACTCTGTGTCCTTTTGTTCTTTTGACTTCGTAACGGAAGATTGATTATTATTTCCAATGATGTTTCGAATTTCATCGCGAGTGACACCCTGTTTAGATTTTTACACATTTTTTCCTTGTTTTTAATTGATTCGTACATACCACCTTGTTGCTGGGATAAACAATCTATGTCACTGAAGAATTGGACATTTCATCAACGTTCTCCCAATATTTCATTAGGTACTTTTTGTGGATTTTTTTTCTTTTCAATTTCATTACGTGACAAACTTTTAGAACTGTGCACTATTTATTTCACGAACAGGTTCACGAAATGTATCGCGTTGATATACATAGTTCTAGGGTGAGTAATTAAGATGAGAAAAAGAGTGGAAGTTATGGAGAGTGAAAAGTTCAATATTTGACTTATGAAAGACATTGAATTTGTTTGCCGCTATAATTAATTATAAATATTTAATTTCCTCTTTCTTTTTTCCGTTTTGCATTTTACTTCCTTTCAATCGTGTTTTATGAAAGTATATCACACTTTATTACATAGTTCACCTTCTTTTTCACTTCGATAGCATATTTTTTTTCGGTAAAAGCTTGAAATATAAATTCATTAGTATCGTCAAGTTGAAAAAAAAGAATAGTTATCATGTGGTTCCTAAGGGATACTCGGTCACCGAAGTTAACGGCCTTAGGTGACGTTTCCTTACCAGCGTGTACTGGTTTCTATCTACATATAGTAATACTGCTACTAAAACTACTACTATCGCAGAAACCTCACTTACAGGACTATCTTTGAGCCTCTGACGGTTCAGTTTATCCCCTGGGAGCCTCATGATTAACTGTAACTTCGAAATCACATCCATGACTATCTCCTTCACTTGATACATTGATATAGTGATATGAAAGAATAACCGCAAAACTCGGTTTGATAAATTTTTTGAATGAATACCCAGGGATGAAATGAATTATGGATACGAAAAATTAAATATATCCATAAAACTTAGGTACAGGGGTAAACGAAAGTTTTATAGGAAAAATATCGATCCACCGAAACAACTTGGTTAACTGTTTTCAAACTTCCATACGTATAACGGATGAGAACAATGGAACACTTTCAAATGAAATTTCGCGTCTCGTGTTAAACTTTTGTACCATCTGTATTCTCATCGGATTAAATCATATAACACTTTTTTTCTGTACGTACAAGGGAGAACTGCAGCGAAACGAACGGGTTACGTAACGGACAATCCATATTCTCGTTAAAGTATTTCCCCTAGTCTCTTCAAGTTTTGCTGCTTGAAACGTTGAAGATAATGTACTCTGCATGCCGTTATCCGCGATATTACGAACGGCGGAACTTCAGGCCACTAATGGAAATACTGAATCTATCCAGTATGTAAAAATCATTATCGAGTAGAAGTTTTATTGAATTCAACGAGGAGGGAGAAAACTCGATCGGACAGATGAAGGTAATTAAATCTGTTCGTGATATTAATAGTTCCATTATATCATATCAGCTTCACCGAACATAACGATGATAATGAGATTTTTTCAATAGATTTGATGTTCAACTATAAATTATTAATTTTACTACCCCTGCTATTAGTATTACAAAAATCTGAATTATAGATCTATATCAGAGAATAATTTACTCGCCATTCATTTTTGTAGTACAGAACTGTTTAGTTTAGAACTAGAAAGATCAGCCAAATAAACATTTTAAATCTCCCATCATACTAAAAACCATTCGAATACAATTCTGAAGTAACAACAGAAGATAAACAAATGCTCAATATTTGAGAACGAATGGTAGCACTTTTGCCCCTGCAGGAAGATATAGACGATCTCATTATCAAACGGATATCCCAATGAGTTCGAGAGAGAGTTATGAAATTTTTCGTATTAAAGCATAATTGAATGCACCGATAGAAGCCATGGTAATTACTTACCAACGGAAAGTGGAAAGGGAAAGAGAAAAATAAGAGAGAAGATTGAATAAAGAGGGAATAACTTCACTGCCAGGATGCTCTTCTGTACTCTCATCGAGAGGCTCGATAAAGCTCCGCACAAATACCTTCAAAACTTTCGAAATTCCAATTTTACAACTAACGCGATCGTTACACATTCATGAAAGTTAAATTCTTCCACAAATATTTCCAGGTAAAATCTCTTTTTTCTTTTATATGAATATCCCAATTATGAATCTAATCTCATTCAAAATTAATACGTTATCGATTGTCCATGAAAAAGATATCATTCGTTATCTTCACCCTTGGCCAATGGGAATCTAGATTACAGATTGTTGAAGAATAAAATGACGAGTAATTTTTTCAAACTCTTACGTAGGTAAATGTATTTATTTCCACGCATTCCCCGACACACGTACTAAATAAAGAAACGCATCACGAAAAACCACAAAGCCGATTTATGGAAATTGGAGATCGGTTATATACGACGTATTCCCTGCTTGCATTGCATCACGCAATGTGTAAAAGCCCCCTTTCGCACAAATCGTGGTCGAGAACGTCGCTGACAAAGGTATGAACATTACGAGCTACCTTCAATTCTACATGCAAATTCATTTTCCAAAGAATTTTGAGAAAATACGTTGTGTAATCTCATGCAGCGACTCTCTTACCGTCATCTCGGAATATTTCGTTGTTGAATTATTTATCAGACGGGCTCGGAAATTGAAGGGCACTTCGCACAAATGAATCACTCCGTATTTATACAGATATAACATATCTGCCAGTCGGAGTATTAAAAACGATGGATTTTTCGAGAAAATGTTGTGAAGGAGAACAAATCTTGGTTCAGACGTAACGATGTCACGGGCAGGAAGAGAAATTCTGTAAAAATATTTTAATGGAATATTCAGAGAATTTGGGTGGATGTTGGCGAATGTGAATCACGGCGATAAAAATATTATATGTAATTTTTTCAAATTCTTGTTGTTGAATCATGAAACATTTTAAAGGATTCTTCCTAATTTTCTTCGAAATATAAATGATAAATCATCAAAGTGCTGTCATAAACAATGATTGTTTGGCTTCCTTGAGATAACCCTATTTCGAATAGTTATCAGAACCGGTTAGAAATTAACCTGGATCTAACCGGTTATGATAGAATGGTCGATAAAGCAATGATGATGATGATGACGTTAAATAAAAAATGAAGCAGTTTCTAACTGGTTTGATAAAAGATCTGCTACTTGTCAAGCTCATTGAAATGCCACGATTCGGATATAATGACTGTGAGACAAAATAACGATCATGAATTTTTAATCAAAGGATAAGGTAATGTTGAAATAAATATGAGTTCTAAAGGAAATGAAAATGAAACTATTTTTTTTCAAATCGAACGAACGTTTGAACATTTCAAGATGTAAGCAGAAATTTTACCTGAGCCCCAACCAAAGGACCATTCGGCTGCTTTCAAACGAGTATCGATGCTCCATTGATTTTGAACCTACTACGGATCTTTGGGCGGGCTAAGAATCTTCTTAATGCACGCCCACTCTTGCTGCAAGTGCGTTATATATATTCCATGAACTCAAATCGACATTTCGAACCAAGTTATGTACGAAATGAAATCATCGAATGGGAATTTTAGAACACTTTGTCTTTCTTCCGAGCCATAACAATAGTATGTATAAAGTATTAAGAATATTTCTTTTAGACCAAAAGTGCTCCTCTGAATTCGGGGAATAATGGCGGTTTCCTATCTATCAACAAATTGCGAATGCAGCTGACTGAGATAAAATTTACTTCACAGTTCTGAATCGGAGTGACAAGAGTTTTAACTTCCTTCCTTCCTGGAACGAAAAAATCATCACGAAAGAGTGACCGCAAAATTCACCTGTTGTTTCGGGACCACGAGTTCCGGGTTGAATTGCATTCTAAAAAATATCTCATGTCCATCATTTGCAAGGGAATACCATTTCCCGGTGAGCATAAGATTGATTTTGGAGATAAAGAAACCGACGGAATCGATAGATTCTTGACAAAATGGATTCTTTTCTATAAAAAATCTATCGAGGTTTATTGATTTTTATACAATCTTGATCGAAACTTGATACTACTTTACTTGTAAAACCAGTATTATGTTCACCAGGAAATTGTATACCCTCGCAAATTATTAAAATAGAGTATGTTTTAGAATGCATTCTAACCTGAAACCCGCGGTCCCAGAAAATAGGCGGAAAAATCCTCTTTTTTGTGGTCACTCTTTAACTGTAATCGTTTTGTCAAGAGGTCATCATATCACCCCGAGTGAAAATTTGTATACGGACCACATCAGGGCCACGTAAGGCTATATCAAGACCTGATGTACTGTTTGGCAGAAGATCTTCGACCCCAATGGGAATTATATATTTTCTCGGAAAAAAGGCCTTTGCGGTAAAACAGTCATTCATCCACCATCTAAACCACATTCTCCTGTGAAAAAACGCCTCTATCAATGTTGATCAAAGTCTTCTGTAAAGGAGGCTTTATCCGTAATTTTAACTGACCGCTTTTGTGAACAAACCTACCTCCTCTATTGTGACCATACTTTTCTCTTTTCTAGTAAAAACGGCGTTTATGCGCAATCGTAGCGCAAGTTTTGCTTTATAAAATAGAGTGGAAGTGATGTGTATTTTGTATTTGAAAAATTTCAAATATCTTTCATAATCCGTGATTTTATGCGCCTGTTCATCGGCAGAATATTTTTATTCCTTTTAAAATCGATAGGTCGAATAAAATTTGGCCCTCCGATGAGGATCCCGAATACTTCTTTGTCTGGAATAGATATTTACGGAGGAAAAGTCGCGTCACCGAGGGTGCGTATGGGATTGAGGTAAAACAGAGAGAAGAGGGTCTTTCGTACAGTACTTATCCTATCTTACATCGTATGCATACAAAATGATATGAGATGGGAAGAAAATCAACAGGTTTTTATTCAAGTTGAAAGCATGTATGTAAGTATATCCGTATACGAACTGCGAACGTGGCTTATGAAGTTGTAAGCTGATAAAACTGTTGCTTTGTCGTGTTTTGTCAACACGAGAGAGAGAGAGAGAGAGAGAGAGAGAGAGAGAGATAGATAGAGAGAACAATTTTAAAGAACGTTGACCGAAAGAAAATGCTATTGTAAGAGAATGAATGATGTTTATTTATGCATTTCAAAGGATCATGTATGTTCTTGTATTCGAGTGAAGAATATAGAATCTGTCCATGAATTAGAGCGTATGGCGTTGAATACTAGGAACCCTAGTTAATTGTTCGTTGAGAAATAAATCCTTATCGTCGTTGTGTGGAACAAATACTATTCAACGACCAATTCATGGGATTTTTCGGTGTAAAAATCTAATGAAAGCCTGAAGAGTACGTTTTTTCAATTTTTATTTATCAAAATTTTCACCATATTCTCACAGAATAGGGGAGAGCAGGGAAATGAAAAAAACATGCCCCCCTTGTATAGATCGAGGACGTGGAAAACTTCAAAGGTTGCGAAGTATGTCGTAATAAGAAAGTCAGGCATCACACAACAACATATGTAGATATGATAAAAGACTGCAAGAGTAGTAATTGGCTGTTACACGATGACAACGACATCATAAGTCAAGCGTTAAAATGCTAAACGGATCGAGGGGTTAAAGTCTCTCTCATCTCTTTCAGGTTCTAGTTCAATTGCGTTTAAATGAGAGAATTATTTAAGATAGTGATTAGGGGGTGTATGGATTACAATGGATATCTTCATCATGAACCTTTGTAGTATATAGGGATTGAGTTACAATTCACTTCCGACAAAGTGGATATTTCAAAAGCCACTCTCGAAAAAGCATAAAAATTTCATTCTAAAGAAGTCAAATGCACTCGTACAGGCGGAATGAATGTTCACTCTTTTGAGAGTGGAGTAGAGAAATTTCACTTGTGTAAAGTGGAAGTTTAATTCCAAAAGTTTTTCGAGAGTAAACATAAAAATACTGAGGACGAACGAGGAACTGCGTGTATGCGTTCTGAAGCAACAAAGTATCGATTCTTTTTGAATTATCCATAGATGGGTAATCGCGTTGATTAAATACGATGACAAACGAATCGAATTTCCATAATGATAATCTGGCGAATCACCGATGTGTTAAATTCAATTGCACGAAATGCTTTTAAGCTTCACAATAACGAGTTTTTTTCTACCTTGAATCGGTTTTATTTTCAGCACTGTTTACATCGTACAAAGAATAAAAATATCAATTAAACTATCATTTTGAGTATCGATTTCATGGAATTATTCTTTGTTCTTGAAATCCACTTGAGTTACGGATCAATACTTGAGAAGTTTGAAAAATTTTTCATTGTTTTTCGCGATTCATAAGAGTTACTGTTACTGTTGGAGCATAGTCGTTTTGAAATAACGATCCTTATATCAAATGTAATCAAGATTGTACAACCTAGAATAAAATCGTCTCTTCAAACCTTATCTTTGTTCACGCTTATACCAGTAGATTCATTTAACTTTATAGTACTTTTTAAAAATCTTATTCTAATTGCGCGTTGGAGAAAATTGAGGTATAAACAATACATAATAATTTTTTTGATTAAGTACGTTTTGAGAAATCTTCCATCAGCGTTCTTTGTGTAAACAAATGAACCAATAAATATTAATATATCCTTAACGAGATATCAAATTTTACTTAGATAATATGAAAAAAAAACGGCTACCTATTGGAGCTCTTATTTCTTTGTAGCAAATATGGAAGATCATAGATATATTTGCAGCATGAACTCATTTGCATAGTAATTGTAAAAAAAGTGATCAACTTTTGTTCCTACATTATCCTGTACGTTACTCGCATTAATCTTTCCCCACAATAATAACTACCTTGTATTTTTTTAAATAGTATCGTTACTTCATTGTAATAAGATTTCAACTCGGTTTATTTCAATTCAAGGTCTCCAAACCTCGTGATTCGACAGATTATTCTTACTGGTGTAGTAGAAGCATCGAATGGAATGCAGAATATTTTTTTTACTGTTTCATCTGAACAACTAACCGAAGAATGACTTGCAATGAAGTGAACCTCGAGGTGATGTTTGTTCTCACGCATCCTTACATGAACGTACTGCTGTCCCAGAATTGCAGAACAAGGTACGGCGTTGATATAGATAAAGAAAAGTTCCTCCAAGAAAGATCTGACAACGAGTTATGAGTCGAAAACTCAGCTATTCCAACAAAGATTTTAATTAATCATCACTAAGGTTCTTTTATTACACGAACTACGAGGAGATTTGTACTGTGTATAATTTGCACAGCGGAACATTTTCCTTGGGAAATTCCCTACCGGTAGATGACGTTCCAGAAGTTGATGGAAAAAAATGGAGAAAAACGATTGCGAAAAGAAACACCTGTGACAGACACTCTGAAAAATAATTTATATCAAGTTTGAGAATAACTTTCAACTGATATTGAAAAATGCGATATCGAATATTCTCTCTTCCGCTTGGAAGAGGACAATTATTCAACTATAGGGTGAAATTTATTCAGAAAAAAAGTACGATGTGAAATTACTAAAAGTTCTTAGACGAGGGAAATATGATTGAATGATAAGAGGGAAATAAATCTAGAAAAAGTTGAAATTTCAATGATTAACCGAGGGATTCTGCTTAGGGATAGACAATATTTACGATATTGATAACTTTGTACACAAAATGTGTCCAATTTTTATGAATTCCTATAAAATTTCAATAGAAACTAAATACACATTATATACAAAAATATTGTTCATCTGAAACTCTGATGCTTTTATACGGCAAAATTGTTGTTAAATGAACGAACATCTCCCTTCATACAATTACTAAAAATTTTCAAATGCTACTACATTAATTTGTCACTGCTACTCGAACTCCAAAAATAGTAATCCGTAGATTGACTGAACGCTGGAATAAGATTTACCACAATTTTGAAGAAGTTTACTCCTGATTTTCCTCCACGTACATTGTCCAAAATATTTGTATTAATTTTAATACAAAATGTTAGAAGGAATTAACACACTTTTTTTTTGTATTGAATCTTTCTCATTTTTATTTAAATTCAAACACAATATTATCTTGAAATGGTTTTCATACAAAAATTGGTTTGAATCTCATAAAAGTATGTGTTGATTGCTTCCAAATTTTGTGTGAAATTTACAAATTTTTTCCAACAGTCTAGTTCAATCTGCGATACTAAATTCGAGAATTTATGCAATTTTTATAATACAAATTGCCGCATTCAACGAAGGAGAGGATGAGATTTTATGTAGATGAACTTTCCTTTTCCACGATAATTCAATACAGTGAGATCATTAACATCACGTTTTTTTCATATTCCTCCCTGATTCGAATTATGCTCGAATAAACAGTGAATTTAAAATGAGAATCATGAGGAGATAGAAGAAATAAAAGGGGAAAACTGTAAGATACAAAGAATTCTTTCCAGAAAGGTTTGTACTTTTTAATTGCTTCATAAACGAGCAGCGAAATTGCGCTACATTCTTTCCTTCCTTCTATTTTATCTTCATTCTTTCTGGAAAGGGAAAAAAATCTTCGCCGTCGTCGCATTATGAGATGTAATCGTACAAAAGACGTATTCCTCATTCACGTCACAGTGTTCCAATGTTTATTCTTATTTCGCTGCTTTGGAAAAGAGGAATGTGAAATCCCTACCACTCTTGTAACCCTTTATGAGTTTTATGATAAGTATCGTAGCTTTCTTCTAAAAATACTATATACATCAACTAGATTCCAACTACAGCCTCATCAAGTGTAATGGTATTAAGACTCGTGAAATAATTACCTTCCCTTTGCTTTTCAATTTTTACCTGACTAACTGAACCTTGTTTTGAAAAATCCAAAACTTTATTTAACTTTATCAACTAAATTTATGAGGTATGAATCGAGTATTTTGCATTATTTTGGCAGGGGTTATTGACAATCAAGAAATTTTGCAATTATTTAAACAAAGCTGAGTAATGCAATCATTGAAAATTTATACAAAATGGAGACTGTAAAAATACGAACGCTATGAGACTGCAGAATTGGGATCAAACCGTTAACCATCCGTTTATATTTAACTACCGATTGTGAATAATTCTTTTAATTTCTGATACTAAATTTGATTCACGATTCACTCCAATAGCGTCAAAATTGTCGCAAAATTTGCAGAGGGCTCTCGTGAAGAAAATAATGAAATTTGTTGGATAAATAATGCATGGAAATCCTGACTCAGATCTAACACATGGGCTGAAAAGTCCCGGACCTAACAAAGAAAACACGTTTTTTTTGTTCAAAATTAGCTCATATTCATCAACATAATCTCCATCAAGAACAACACAGTCATTCCAGCGCCGCTCTAACATTTCAATACCACTTTTGTAGAACGATTCATCTTTTGCCTCAAAATAGGCCTCAGTTTCAGCGATAACCTTTTCATTCCAGCGAAATTTCTTACCGGCGAGCATTTTTTTTTTAGGTCTGCGAACAGCCAGTAGTCGCTGGGAGTCAAATCTGGCGAATACGGTGGATGTGGAAGCAATTCGAAGTTCAATTCATGTAGTTTTGCCATTGTCTTGATTGACTTGTGACATGGTGCGTTGTCTTGATGAAATAAAATTTTTTTCTTTGCAATTTCGGCCTGCAAACGTTCCAAAAATGCGATATAATATTCCCTGTTGATGGTATTTCCCTTCTCAAGATAGTCGATGAATATTATACCACGCACATCCCAAAATACTGAGGCCATAACCTGTCCAGCCGATTGTTGTGCTTTCGGGCGCTTTGGACGAGGTTCACCAGTGGCTGTCCACTCAGATGACGATCGTTTTGATTCCGGAGTGGAGTGATGGATCCATGCTTCATGCATTGTAACATATCAACGCAAAAATTCCGGCTTGTTACGTTTAAACATGACCAAACACTGCTCAGAAGCATCCACGCGTTCTTGTTTTTGGTCAACAGTGAGCAAACGCGGCACCCATTTTGAACAGAGCTTTCTCATAGTTAAATGCTCATGCAATATGAAGCCAACACGTTCTTTTGATATTTTTACGATGTCAGCTAACTCACGCAACTTCAATTTTCGATCATTCAAAACGATTTTGTGGATTTATTTTATGTTTTCTGGTGTTACCGCCTCAATTGGACGTGCACTGCGTTCTGCATCATCGGTGTCTCTACGACCACGTTTGAATTCAGCGAACCAACGTTTTATTGTGGTTTCTGATGGAGTGGAGTCCCCATTAACACTTTTCAAGCCATTGCTCCGCTTGAACGGTATTTTTTCCCATTAAGAAGCAGTGTAAAATTAAAACACGAAATTGTTTTTGATCCATTGTTTCAAAAATAACAAAAGTAGCGTCACTCTTAGTACAATAACTCACAAACTAATGAATAGAATATCATGAAATTTTGACAGCTTTCTTTTGAAAGTGAGTAGTAACTGAAAAACAGGCGAATGCAATAAAATCCGCGCCATCTATGTGTTAGGCCCGGGACTTTTCAGCCCGCGTGTTAATAAGTGTATCCTTGCTGAGGGCATCCACATTCAATTCTCCTCAGTTTCCTCGGATGCTACGCCTGATAATGATCCTGAGTTTGGATAACCTTTCCAGGTCTTGATGAAATACCAGATTAAGCTGATAATTTCTAGTCGGGAATGCGTGATCTAAGACTAAACTTGATATCATTATTAAAAATTGTAGAGAAATAACGGTAAGCTGCACGAAAATGTGAAAAATTCGAGGTATCATTGAGATTCTTTCATGATCGATCGACCGAAATTCGACGTGAAACTTCTTTCAGAGTTGAAAATGGTTACGAGGTTGAAACCACATGTTGCCCGCGCGTGCTATATTTTTCTCAAATTACCGGGAAAGTCTGATTTATTACTGGATAATGTGGATCGATTTCGCATTAGCATTAGTCACCGCATCGTAATCATCATCCAATTGTCCTACAAAAATGTAAAAAAAAATGTTCTTCTCGTATCTGGATTCTTGTGAATAAATTTCAATATTATTCGTAGTTCAACCGTCTCGTTAGGGGATAGCAACGTTTAACCTGTGGTTTCAAACGGATGTTTATCTTCGGACCACAAAATCTTTGCCCGGATTTCGAAACGTCATCAACTTGATTCACTACTATATTGAAACCCGAATGTACAAAAGGCTCTGTTCCTGTCCTCGGGATATACCCTGCAATGTTTCAATCTTTATTTATATTTATTCTTCCCCTGAGAACTAACGGGGAGGGTGTATCGAAACTTTCATTCTCCTATAAAATTGTGTACACCTCTGTGCTACTGCTAACATCCGGCATGTCATGTATATAGATAGCAAGAGGTTGACAAACTTGGAAACTCGTTACTTGTTTCTTCAACATTGTGTGTATGTACTTATACGTATATCAACGTGTACACCATTTCACCTCTACCACACAACGAAAACTCTTGAGTTTACGATGAGAATGCGTTTTTTTCTTTAAACTGTTACACGTTATACATATTGAGGAAGTATTTTACATGGGAGGATAAGAATTCCCGTGGTTGCGGTGCGTGCATGCACTGCAGTCACAAAATTTACTTTCTTATTGTTGGGTAATTAATAAATTTATAACTGAAATATTCAATTTAGGTATTGAATTTTTCAACAAGCATCCTCACGTACGTTATGTTGGAATAGATGTCAATCATTTCCTGCATTGTTTCGATAATTTCGTCTGTCGGTATTCGAATGAATTTCTCTTATCGCTATCTTCGTGAAATGATTCGTGAATACTACCATTTTTTTATGTCCTATTATAGTTGTTCGTTCACATTTGAAACAATTATAAATAGATAATTTGCTGGGACTGTCAGGCAAATGTAGTAGAAACACACAAAGAGGTGACAGAACTTGTAGAGAATTCAACTGCTAAGATAATTCGAAATGTATGAATTTTGTTAGTGCGGTTTAGAATCAAGGGATGTGGAAAATGCAACGAGGTCGTAACAATCGCCCTATAAAATGATAATAATGCTACCAAAAGATTGAATTATAATTTTGATAACAATGAATTCTTGAATGAAATCGTCTCTTTTCTTTTTGTCTTTGAACTTCAATGTTCAGTCTGTGGGTTTGGGAGAAATTTATCGTGCACCTGGGCAAATTTATACCATAAAGTCTCCTAGAGTGCATAGTTATTGTGGTTTTGATGTTTGCAGGGAATATTTTGAGGAACGTCTAAATCTGGTTTGATTAACCAGAAACAAAGGAATGCAAGAAACAAATATTTCGTTATAATAACTGAACCTCGTGGAAATAGTCGCTGAATTTTTTTTATTAATAGAGCAAGGATGTAGTTGCATTACAAACTGAATTTGATCATTAGAACAGAAAAAATTATACTCGAACTCTCATTTGAAGAAATTGTAAATAGACATCTGTCCATCCATTTATCCATTAATCTTTCTGCAAGATGAGAAAAAGAGAACCTGCATATTGAATTTTGAGAGGAGTAGTTGCATGGTTGTTTTCTTTTTTTAAACTCGAACATCGAAGATCTTTAACTATTTTCAGATTATTCTAATATCCTGTATCGATCCGACCCCAGTCGAACAATCCTACAATATTAATAGAAAAAATAATGACATCAGAGATTCCTGAAATTTTTCTACTTGCATAGGTATATATATATATATATATCATCGATTACAATAATCGATATTTAATATTTTCTCGTCGAATCAAGTGACTACAAACTCGGACACAACATAGTTTCTCCGACAATTTGAAGTAAAGTGAAGTGGAGTTAACATTTCTCGAGTATACTAACAAACTTGACTTACACTCTATTCCTTTTTATAGGGTATTTCATATAAAACATGTCTGGTCATATACGGTAGCGTAGATATCGGCGTAGAAGATGCAGGATCGAAGAAAAAGAACACAACGCCAGCGATGAAGAGGACACAAGATCGACGACTTTATATGGTAAAGAGACGAAGTCAAAGAAACGTTCAGGAGCGTAGGGTCCAACCAGTTTCAACCAACAACTTCTATCTTGTCGTGGTTCTCAATGCGATGCAAATCAAGGAAATACAAAGTATTGCAAAACTTCATTTGTTTCTGTACCATCACTCTCTCGTTTTTATATTGCCTGGCTGACTGTGAATCACGACGAACAATGTATATGGGAGTAAAATCAATTAAACTTCAGCTAAAAGCTTCTCTCACTTGGAAAATCGAAACAACTTCTCAAGGATTTTTGAAACTATTTTCACCGCCTAGCAGATACGCTGAACTGAGAGAAAAAAAACCCTAAAGGTATTTTATATTCCATTCCATACAATAAAAATGTTATGAATCTAAGTAAATTGTTTTGTTGTGATGCTGAGCGACGTATCTATATAAGAAATGTGATTGAATGACGATACGTGAGTACGTTACGGAAAATGTAGAAACGGATGAGAGTGCATCATCGAATAACGATAATTTCATTTCCAACATCAAGGCTGAAATTTTGAATAAGAACAGAAGAACACAGTATTAATGAAAAATTGTAATTATACTTTTAATCGAGGAAAGAAAAGGGTAAAAAAAAACAAACATGATCATTTTTTCACATGCCAAGCTCACCTGTTCCCTTTGCGTGTGAAAAAGAGGAATCGTTTGATTGATCGACTCCCCACGCGATAATCGGAGAATTCGTCCAGTAATGACTCGTGGGAAAGCAAACTAACTGAAGGTTAATACCGAAACTGCAAATAATATTTATTCTGAATAGCCCTATTTACATACAAGCATCATCGAGTACCCGCATCTCACAGTAAAAATAAAAACAAAGCATAATCTCCTTTATCCAATTCAATCAACTGCAGTTGCTGTTTTCCCTTCTTTTTATTTGGAAGCAATTTAGCCTACGATGGCCAGAAACGAAACATAAAAATCTCGCGAGGGTTTTACTAGATCCAACGAAAGTACGGGTTTTTTCTTTCATGTCGAGGAAGAAAAAAAGGGAACGTAAACACTGTGAATCCGAAATGTTCTCATCAGAATACAATGTGAAGACAATGAACAACCGGTGAGAATTTTTCTCACTTCACTCGCCGAGAAGGAAAGAATTCTCATACTGGGTTGGAATGAACTCGTTTTACCAGATGCATTTTGAATTTTAAATTCTGGAAATGATGCTCTAATAAAAAAATTTCTTGTGGAAAAAAAAATCTTAATGGATTTATAAACCTTGAAATTTCCATCATTCCTAATATGATACTTTAGAAAATATTTAGTGAAAAATTCTTGTGCATAGATATATTTGGGAGACAGACAGCTCATTAGAGACAAAGATACCATAATTATCATCATTATATCATCATTATTTTGAAGATTCTGACCAAGATTATTTCGAAAGGAGGAGAAGGAAGTGGAATTTACTTTCAAGTAAATCCAAAGAAAAATTTGTGGGAATACCCAAAAGACGTAGAGGATGACGCAGGTAAAGGTGACGAGACTCGTGTTATATTGGTGTTTGACGGAAAAGTAGAGAAAAGACGACGAGGAAGGGGAGGAATGCTTTCTTTTGACCGACTGTGCGCATAGCCGACGTCGTTCCAGTAATATACGATCCGTGATTTATCGAAGCTCTCGTAATCCCGTAATGGTGTGGGTGCCGTTATGGAGAAACGACTGCTCGGTGACGATTACTTCTCTTTCTATTCCTAGGGGAAGAACTCGTCCACTACCAGATCTAGCTTGTGAAAATACAACCACCGAGACAGAACCGGGTTAGACCAGTGTAAATATATGTACAAATCTCAATGAAACGAAAGGACTTGAAAATCTTTTATTGAATTCCATAAAATTGATAAGATTGATTCTACCGCATTCCATCATTTACGGATAATCTCAAAATATTCTCACGTAACTATAAAAGGACGCAAGAATCCAACAAAGATCGATTCTCCCGTACCCTACCGCTTTTTATTTATTCCTTTCTCTATATAACATTTGATTATACTCGATCGGCTGTTACGTGCGAGCTTTTCTCTCTGGGAATTTACAGTACCGCTAAGAGAACAACATCCAGTCGTAGCTTTAACGATTCGATTCGATCGCAATCGATACGTCTGTCTCGTCTGCCATGCTTTCACTAGAACAAAAAAAGATCATTTCAACGTATTCTATGAAGGAACGCTACTTCGATTCTTATTCTTATTACTTTTCTTCTGTAATACAACCTTCGCCATGTCCAACCAGTTTTCTATTCCACAGATATGATTTCATTCTCAATTCGATTGACCGACAATAGCGTTCTATTTGTTTGAAAACACTTGGAGGAAATCTATTGAACTTGGTGGAAGTTGAACAGTAAATTGTAACCCCCCCTAAGTCACGTGGAACACGATCGATGTAAAAAGATTGAGGGTGTTTAAAAAGATTGATTGATGAAACCATTCGAATCTTGTCATAGTCGAGTGAGGTAAGCAAATCTGTCCCTACGTACAGATCCCATCGATTTTTCTTTGTGGCAGTCGAAAGAGATAGCTATCGATAACTGCAAAGGATTGGATTCTCCGATTCACAAAGGATATGTGAGGAATAAATGATTTCGCACTCCCAGAAATAATTGATCTATCTTATAAATACGTTTGGGGGATTCTTCAGAGAAATAAATCGATTTGTAGAATAGTTGAGAATAATTCAATAATCACTATGATTGAAATAACATTCATAAATTATTACTTCTTTATAAAACTCGTTTCGAAGATACAAAAGATGAAAAAAAGATCCTACATTCGTTTATGGTTTTTATCAATTATGCTCCAGTTGATGAATAAAAATGATTGGAAGTAAAAGGACAACAAAAAAAAAAAACATTGATGTGACCTTCCAACCAAGCTAGTTGAGAATTAATTAACAGATCTTTTAATCAACTTGATTTCCAGTGATGTCTCCGTGTATATCGTACATACGATGGACCGACAAGTCATTTTTTTTCTTCCTATACTGAAATTAGCTCACACAAGAACGTACACGTATTCACGTACCACCCACGTATGCAGAAATTATTCAATTCAAAGCAGAAAAGATTCTTTTGAATAGTGAGAACCGAGAAACATGTTTGGAATTTTGAAAAAAAAAGAAACATTATAGAACGATCGTATATAGATCGCATATAGAGGATCGATTTAAAAAGTGAATGAACGATGTCACTTCCCCAGTAATCGAGGTGATGTTTCCTTCCCTTGATTACCGCATTATCCGCATGTAACGTCAATTTCAATTTTGTTAACGGTATCGGTACTGCTTCCTCGCTTTTGATAATTGAGCACAATTAATTGCTGTGATGTGCGGATTTCTGCGTACGTTTGATTCCTTTGCAAATATATTTGAAATGGAATTTGGCACAGAACGCAAGTTTATTTATAAATATGTAAATTTAAAACTCATCTAATGATAACTGACGCAATAAAACCATTTCCAATTCAACTACATCGGGTGAATTATTGATATTCACGATGTTTATTGATGTGAAATGAAATAATTATGTTGTATTCGTCAAAGAGTATAATGTAAATACGATATGACATGATGAATTCTGGATATCGGTGGTCGGGAAACGATTGAATATGATGAAAAACCGTGATAAAATTTTAATTCGATCATCTGAATGCTGTCCACAGTGCCTTATTATTGATACAAATTTTCATGACATTTGTCATCGATGTTTTCACTGTCAATTGTTTGCCAGGTCATGTATTTTTGAAATATAATTTCATCGCTATTTCGAATTGGTATCTCAAAATCGAAAGAGAAAATTACCCTCCGTTACCAATTAATTTCATTGGATGCGTGGATTTCTTATATCAAAGAGAACTCATTGAAGAAATTTCCACTAAAAAAAAATAGATTCGACCTATTCATCTGGGAACAAAATAGTTATCGTCAGAAGGACTTGGGAAATGATGAATTTGGAGTATGATCAAAGGCATTGCGCCGAAAATGGACTTTTTCATTTGATGATAAAAGCGTTCGTATATATTGCTTTCAGTATGATTTGCAGCCATATGCAACTCAATTCATCCACTCTGGTTCATCCAATCACCGTGATTCGGTCAATAGCGTTCGTGTTATTGCACCAACTAAACACATTTTCACTCTATACGCCCTGTGGTGATAAAACTTTATCCTCGTTTGCCATGAAATGCTGACGTCCACACTCCTTGGCGAAGATTCTTTAGCGGCACCTGATCTACAGTCGTTTACATAATTGTTTGTATTTTCTATCGCACCCTGTTTCATCATGATTGGAAATCCAAAGAAAATGAGATGAAGTTTGTAATATAAATGCAAATTCACTGGTTAATGTCTTGCTGTCTTTTGCGAAAATCCAAGAAGAATTTTCAGTGTATGCCGTTTCGTTATTAAAATATTTTGATAATATTTCAATATCTGATCCAAATGTAATCTGAGACTCACGATTGATTGATTGATTGATTCAATAATTGTTCACGTGAAAGCGAATACCCTCGAATTTGATGGAATCAAAAGCTTAATAGCTATCCGACCAGAATGGTCCTGTTTAGTCAGCATCACAATCCTGTCTGAATCAGGACTCATCATCATTAAAAAACTGATACTATAAGTCATAACGCCAGCAGCTAATTTTCTTCTGATTTCTGATATAAACAGAGCTTTAAAAACGGATAATCACAAATTACAACCCTCAAGCGCCAACTTTGTAACTGCTAATTGCAGCTTTATATCACAACGGATGATTTTCCAATGGCTGATTTCAAATCTAATGAATCTATTCCCTGCAATATGTTATTTCAAGTGTGTTTTTCTTCGTGATTATAATTTACCTTTAACCTTGTCCGTTCCTCATGAAATGTCAGGTCAATCACGTGATAATTTGGAATCGGGTAATAGCCCTTGTCACAACCACATGTAACAACTCCTTCCAATTTTCCGGAAAATATCAAATTCATTCTCTTGATATTCGAAACGGATTTCTTTGACTAAGAATGGAAGAACATCCGGATTGTAATAAATCTATCACCAAGAATATTATATCCCTATCGAATCGCGGTTAAAGGAATCCTTCTTAGAGGTAAGAATTTTTCAATAACAATAAATCAATTGTCCCAACACATTTATTTGAGAATAAAAATTTCTCCGAATGCACCGCGTGTCGTCGATAAAATCTTTTCCATTCTCGGAATCTAATTGAATAAATTTAATCGTAAGAATTTAATATTTCTCATAAAGAATCTCGACTTTTGACTATAAAATTTTATTTACGAGGTACCGAAAGATGGTTTCTCCGATCCTCTTCTTCCTTTTTTTTCTCTATCCCTGTTCCTCCTGCATCACCGAAAACTTACTCTTGTTCCTCTTGTTTTTCGACGCTATAGGAGCCAGTTGTCAAAGAGCGAGCAGTATGATTCGCGTCAACAGTTCATACCAGGATCTTGACATCGACGTATACACTTTCAGACATTTATGTATATATTTTCCCGTCGGTTATCATCCGAGAACTCGCATCAAGTTGGATAACGTGGAATGAACAATGGACTAGAAAAAACAATACTGCGATATCCTACAACAGATTGAGGAAAATCGATCACACGAACAATTTTTGTCCTTTTTAATGCCGATCGTTCGGATGTTTTTTGTGCCTTGTGTTGTTTTCTTTTCCTGTTCTCTTATATTGGAACACGTGTAATTTCTCCGATGCGGGTAATAAATAACATCCGAGGGCTTCCACATTCTTCCCATACGATAGGAATTTCTATGTCAACGTTCATGAAAAAATGTTTATGTTTCTAATTCTAAGTTCACACGCCATTTCAAAAGAATTAATTTATAACCCTCGAAACACTCTCGATTATACTTGAGAGTGAATAAGAGAATAAAAGAAATGTAGTATTGATTGGTATGTCGTTGTCGAGTCGGGAAATAACTACCATTGATTTGGCGATAAAAAAGGAAGTACGTGTACATCATATACGTGCAATGATTGTTCGCCTTATGTTTTACGGGAATAAATAAAATGTGCTGTCCCAGACAGCACTGAGACGTTCTTCGGACGTTCAGAAAACGTACTTGGTCACAAGAAGAACGTTCAAAAAATGTTCCAGGACGTTTTAAAAATGTCGCATAGACATTTCAGGGATGTACAAATGTCCGGTATAGTCTTATTTAGGTTTCTATGGAACGTTTATGAAACATGTTGAATGAGAATGTGTTAAAGATCAAACTTGTGCCAAATCTTTTAATATTCTCCATTTCGAGGAGATGCAAATGAACTGCGGTGGAGCCTGTATCGATAGATTTGATAAATCACATTTGCATCTCTTCAATACATTGCAGATGGTGAAATTTTGTGTCACGTCAATTTTGAGGTTATGTGAATCTCAATATATTGACTTAATTCTTCATAACTTACATTCTGCCAATAGTTTTGAACTTCTGCAAAGGAATCTTTCCAAATATTCAATACAAAACATATTTTTATGGTTGTTTGGTACTTTTTTCCCTAGTAAAACTATAAATATACATTTGTATAGGTTAGAGATAAAATACTTGGTTTTCATATAACGTCTCGAAAATGTTCTGAAAACGTATCATAGCATGTGTAAACAATGTCCCCAAAACATGCTCCCAAACAGATTAAATGAATGTTCCAAAAACGTTTGGAAAATGTGCTTTTGGAAACCAACATCTGTGGGACTTCCCCTAGTGGAAATGCACCATATATGACCCATATATGACCCATATATGATTTATTTCCATTTATTGAGGGGTATAAAAAAAGTCTCTCCTACGAGAATTGAACGCGGTTCGTTGGGACCGGGCTCCATCCACCTTTCACTGGAACCACCGCCGGTCGCTTGAAAGAAGCGACTTCTTTCACGTATATGAACTCCCGCTTATTCTTGAAAACCATATATGGCTCATATATGAACTCCGAATTGGTAGATCAACAATTGTGGATCACATATAAAACATATATGAGTTATTGCAGGTCAGATTCACAATGAGTTCCTCAATATTTTTAGAATAATTATTTCTGAATTCTTCGTTGAAAAATATGAGATATTTGTCAAATTTGTTTGTTTGCTCTTTTTTATTTTATTGTGTTCACCGGTTTACAATGTGTCAGAGCTTTTAGTTTTGACAAATCCAGTTCTTTTTAAATGCGTGCATCTCGAAAAGGTCTCAACACACAGAATTACTAATAAGGCATAAAAGTTGGGATTTTTTATGAACTTTTCAAAAATTCGAGGGAAATTTTTTTTTCCCATTTGTGTCTAGTGAAATTTCTACGGTGGAAGTAAAAATGGTAGTTTATTCGAATTCGGACATTTTCAGCCCTTTGAGATCACCAGGAGTCCAAAAGGCTCTAGGGGGAGTCTGTGGTTCCGTACCCTGACGAAAATTTTTGTCATAATTTCTCATAATTTCTCATTGTCCCAATTCATGGAGAAAATATGAGGAATTCTATTGTTCTTTCTCATATTTTCTCCATGAATTGGGACAATGAGAAATTATGAGAAATTATGACAAAAATTTTCGTCAGGGTAGCTTAGAGTGCTTGTCGTGAATTTTAATTTGTGCTGCCTTCTGTTATTGCCAAAGACACCGAGATGTGAATTTTACCGAGAAATCTGCAACAACATTTGAAAGACGGCGTGAATGGCATCTGTTGCTTTGGTTTGCGGTCCGAAAGACCCTGTGTAACCTTTACGTAAGTACTTTGAAGTGTGACCTCAACGGGTTAATTTTTTTATTTAACAAACACGATCGATCTATGGTGCATAGCAATACTTTTGGTTCAGTTCTGAAAATGGTAATTTTCTACGACATTCAAGAAATATAAATAAAACAAGACAAAAAAGATAACTCAATAACTTGAAATTACACATCAATCCGTCCATGAAATGTCTCGTATCTATGCTGCATTACAATTCTTGAATAATCGAGCACGCGGAGTTCTCAGGCCACCCTTGTTTTATCTAGATCTCTCGAATGCCGTGGAGTAACATTTGCGAAAACGAAATCAAAATTATCGTTATGTTCCAGAAATTAGTTTTGCTTGTGGAATTTGAAAATCAAACGTATTCGAATTTGAATGAAATACTCTTTTCACTTCCATCGTCGAATTACGGCAAAATACGTCCTTGGAAAGAAATTTTCTCTTGACTTTGTGAAAAGTTGAGGCAAAATCCTAAGTTCCATGCCTTGGTAATAATTTTTTGTATTGAAAGCTTTCCAAGATACAGGCATTTGAAAAAACGTGGGTTTTAGAGACCAAGAACTTCGACATATGTTGTAAACCTGAAATCATAATAGAATAAGAAAAAAAGAAACAAATGATACGTATCTCACATTTTTTAACAGAGAATTCGGGATAACCATTTCAAAAATATTTATGAACTCTTGGAAAATCCGATATGAAATGATCCATACATAGCAAATAATTATACCAAAAATATGAATCATATATGTTTTTGACCGTTTCCTGCAAACATATATGTTGCGCGCGGTACCATATATGCTTTATATGTATCACTGATGAAGCTTCGGCCACATATGTGGGGCATATATGGGACATATATGGGACATATATGGGGCATATATGGGACATATGTGGGGCATATATGGGACATATATGGTCATATATGTTTTGTGGGAATCATATATGGGTCATATATGGGTCATATATGGGTCATATATGATTCATTTCCACTAGGGTTGGACACGTTTTTAAAACGTTTTGAGAACTTTCGGTGCTGTTTGGGGTCCACGTTATCTTTCGATTCGTTTGGTCAAAATATTTATACAAAATTCTGCTCTGCTTTACCATTTTTTATAGGAATATAAACTACAAATAAAATAATTTGAATCATAATTTTATCAAACATTCATCAAATATACTTAAATACTCATTGTTTCAATTTTATCAGAGAATTCCTCTCTGAGGAAGACGAATGTTCTTCGATACATCTCTGGCGAGATGAACGGTGATAGCAAATAGATTGCCAGAGAAATTTACGAGTTGAAAAATAAACGGTACAGTTCCATCATGATGTTTTTTATTGAACTCAAGGAAATAAATATCGAGTTTGAGGAAAAAAATGTGTTTTCCTGTGTATGGGACCGAGTACCACAGTAACGTATAAAGACAAACAACTCATTCCATATAATATAATGCACATAAAATTATATTTCGAATAAATTCGGTTAAAAATGTTTTATTCTCTCTTGTTCGGTTGGAACAAATAGTTCTGACAAAACAAACCTTGCGAACACACACAACGGGACAGGATAATCGGGGAATACTTCTGCCACTTTAGATATCATCAAAAGCAAACATGTATATCTTTGCGTATTTTCTCCCTCCTAAATATTCTAGATGGTACATCGACTTGCACACAGATGAATGAGAGATAAAAACAATAAAACTTCACGACAAGTAGAAAATCCCATTTCTCCAAGCTCGTAATATCCCTGGTAATAAGAGAGAATGAAGAAAGAGACGGAAGGAAATTATATTCAAAATCGAAAATAAATAACGGAAATATGTAAAATTCCCGAGGATTTCACCATCAAAACCATCCAAACTTGACGACTGTGAAGTTTTCTCGTTCATGGTAGAACAACATCGAATTTCTTGAATTATGTGTTAATAGACTTCCGTGGAATTCACGAGCATAGTGTTCTCTGGGATTTCCGATTAATATTACACCATCATTTTCGCCATTTACCGTTCTATTGTCGGAATAAATCAAGTATTCGAATGGAAGCTTGAAAATTGAATTCGCAGACCAACCGATGACACGAAATTGAAGTGTGAAAGCCTTTTGAGGGAAAAAATCGAATTTTACTTCGATGTGCAATTCTCGAAATGACGGAAATTGGAATCTTTCTTTTTCAATTAATACTCAATTCTCTCCTTGAAACTAATTAATTCTTAATTACATTCGGTAGCCTAGGTATGTTCATTTTTTATGTGGGCACAGGGTATGCAACCATCTCTTCTTGAGAGAAAATGAAATTTCTTTTGTCGAATATACCGAATACCTTGAGTTATTAAGGTTTCAGTTGTTTTTTCTTGAACTTGTAATGCTGAAAATCGATTCGTCAGTTGTTTTGAAAGGACTGAAAAAAAACCAAAATACGTAACTCAAATGTGACGTTACAAAAAATCGAAATCTGGTACTGTGAATAATTTATGAGAGGAAAGTGTTTGAGCCTCAAACGATCCGTGGGAAGGCTTGCATGTCACCCCAGATGTAAATGACGAATCGTTCATGTGTATCACATATTTAGTTTACATATAGAACATGTATAGTTCATGTACAATCCATGGATATCCCATCTATCAGGGTGTCTACCAAAATTCAATTTCAAAGTTCCCGGCTAATTCCCGACTTTTCCCGGATATTTTTCCTAAATTCCCGACCATGAAATAATTGTACAAAAATGAATATCAAATATCTTCTAAAAGTTCACGAGAAGAAATTTTAAATACCCTCGGCATCATACTGCGAAAAATTATATTATTTAATTGCATAAACTTTCAAAAATACTCTACAAATTCCTTGGATTTTTCCTTCGTGAATAATGTAACTAACTTTTCGACACCTCCTTTTATTCATGTCCGGGAAAAATTAGTTACGAGTGTGATTGTTTGGAGAAAAATGTTCAAGCATTATGTTTCAAGATCATGTAAAAGATTTCTTCACGGATGCTGTTGATTGAGGATCATTTAAGAATTGTAAATACGTGAAACAAATTATGAAATTCAGTCTGACATTGGCCGTAGATAGGCAGCCCGGGAATACTTTTGTGTTCTCGCAGCATTTGCAATAAGTAGTATTTTTTATCAACCTCGTAAGAAGATGTATTTATAAATATAAGATAAAAAAACTCCAAAAGTTCTTCGGGGATACGAAAGTATTACCGGGCTGCCCATACGTGCCCATGACTATGATGGACTACACTTTACACAAATTTCAAATAAGAATTCAATAAAAAATTTTGTGGTGAAGTTATTGTAGTATGCAATATCGTCTTGTTTTAATACAATGAAGTTCAAAAGAACACAGTTCAAAACTCAATTTCGCTAACGCCTCACTCAGAGTTTGTGTTCAAAACAAAATGAAAAAATGTTGAATAAACTGATTTTCAATGTCAATATGATTATGAATATTATTATGAATAATATAATATAGCAAAAATTGAAAATTCAATTACATGTAATTGAATTCCTAATTCAATCACCAAGATTTGGAAATTTCATTTACAAGTATACTTGAAAAATAAATGAAATTCCAAGAAATTTTTAACAGTGTACCCTGCTTATCATATGCAAGCGCTCATAGAAATCCCCCCTCTCTCTTTTTTTCTTTGTTACACGCCAGTTAAAGAGGTACAGAAAATATCTATGGGCGATATTCACTTTAATTAGTATTCTATTCTCTCCACCTTGACTCATACTGAGACCTTTCAGGTATCACAGACGCTGCAGAGGTAGAATATTACCTTAGAAAAGAATAATAATCGTATTCGTAATGCAATTGAGAGAGTCAATGATTTTTAAATCTTCTTATTCATTCATAAGCTGAACAAAATGTATCAAATCTATTCTATTGAATCTAATAATGACCACTGTTCAAATTGATTTTCTGAAATATGACCACTCTTGTTCTTTATAATGATTGGCAACGCAAAATATCCTACTGGAAAAAATGTTGCGAAATGTTTCTGGGACATTCTAAAAACGTTTCGCAACATTTGATCCAGTGGTTAGATATCATATGAAATCTGTTTCATCATTTAGTGAGTAAATTGTTTCTCTGTAACAAAAAATGCATGTTTTGTGGTTTGCATCCTATTTTCTAATCATTTCATTTAAAAAATTAATTAAAAAAATTTTTTCAAACAATTTTTAATTTTTCCCGATGGTTGCGCGAAATTCCCGGCCTTTTCCCGTTTTTTCCCGACTTTGTCAAATCCCCGGCTGTTTCCCGGATTCCCGGATTTTCCCGAGTCGTAGACACCCTGCATCTATGAATCCCAAAACATTTTCCTCAACTGAAAAAAATATCATTGGATTATTTTATTGAATTGAATATCGAAATTTCAACTGATTGAATTACTATTTGACACAAGTCCTTTTGATTTCCATTTAGTTTGTAGTCAAATGACTGTAATTAGATGGCACGGTACCATATTTATCTTCAGTTCATTCTTCACTTGACCAGTTTAAATTGATTCAGACCTCGAAGGGTTTTGTGGATGGTATTAAACGAAAAATTGGTAAAAAAAATTGAAGTACGATGTCCTATTAGGGTCGGGGCAGACTGCCAACCGAACCTCTTCGAATTTCTTCTCCTTTAGAACGATCCTCAACAATTCCTTCTTTCAATATCATGAACAGCATGCACGAAGATGGAGTAAATACTTCTAAATTCAATTTGCTAATTTAAGTTTGAAATTCTTAATTGAATTCTTGGTATAATTTATCAATTCTGTATACAGAAGGTCAACTTGTTACACACGTTATCCTTCGATACTGACCGTTTCAATGCAATCAAGTACTAAGATCATACTGATTTGGATTAGTAAATGAGAATTTTCGGGAACAATAGAATATTTGTTTGAAAACTCGCAACAAAATACTCAATTGATTTGAATAAAGTTCTGTTCAATCAACTAAATATTTATTCAAACAAAAAAATGAACGTCAATTGAATATTTTCATTGTAACGCAATCGAATCTGAATAAATTTTATAAAACCCAATAAAATCCCAAAAGACCCAAAAAAAACCCAATAAAACCCAAAAAACCCAGGTGGGTTGGGTTGTTTTTAAAAAACCCTGGGTTTTTTGCAACCCTGTCAAAGAGCGCTAAATTAATTTATGAAAATTCACCTGAATTATCTTAGAAGCAGAATTTTGCGAGATAGATATTTTATATAAAATTTCTATAAAATTTTTATCGATATTCTACAAAATTCAATATACACTCGACAAAATTTCTATAAAAAATGTTGATATTTTTAGATATCGCCCATCACTAACAGAAATGTTATATTTGTAGGAATCGATCAAAGTGACGCAGATGTCGTTCTCGTCGTTGCGACTTTTCTGAAGGCACCATACCTGCTATGATCCGAAAGGCTTTGTTACTGTCAGGTTCTCTACTTCTCATGAGGACAAAGCATTACGGATAGTCACCAGTAAGGTGTATTCGAAAGAATACTGTGCGGCGTGGCACCAGGGAATTTTTACGTGACAAACTATGCGAAAATGCGTCTACTTATGTGGCGATGGAAGAAATGCTGTAAAAAGAGATATTTCGAATAAATGTACGTATTTTCGCACAGTTTGTCTCGAAACTTAAATACTTCAACGCTGCTTGTATCCCCTTAAAAAGCACAATGCTGCTATTCTTTCGCGCTAACGTTAAAATGAACCACCGCTCGATCTGTTCTAATTTTGAACTTAATGAGTGAAATCCTTCTAATAATCTCAATTTATTTCATTGTCAAATTTTGAAGGTATGGAGTTTAAGCGTACCCCATCGCTCTAACGTTAACACCTCTTAACGTTAAGTACACTGAAAAAAAGGTATGGCTCTCACAGCTCTACTATTTGTGTGTTATTGCTGTCAGGAGGTATAAGGATGCCAGTATAGTTCCCACAGCCGACAGATTGCTATGATAGCGACGCGTATGATAGGGAGATATACTGGCATCCTTATACCTCCTGACAGCAAGAACACATAAATAGTAGAGCTGTGAGAGCCATACCTTTTTTTCAGTGTACCTGAAATGAGAAAAATCCACTGAGGAACAATGCCAATCAATCATCAGTGTCTTCACATTGATTAAACTTTTTACCGATTCGAATTCACACACTGAGAGAAAAAAAATAGTAGACTACGCAAGACAATTGAATACATTCAAACACAATCCTTTATTGATTCAATTTGATTACCAGGTTCGTTTAAATACGCGTAGTTGAGTCAACTACAAATCTAATTGAGTTGATGAAGTATTGCATTTGAACGTGTGCGTAGTTGAATCCACTATTTGTTTTTCTCAGTGCAAAGTTCTATTCGCTGAGGTAAAAACGCTACAAAATGTTCAGCTTCATACTTAACGTTCACCGATCAAGTTAAAACTGCATACATATGAACTTGTCGATGATTAGAACAGCTTTTGTACTTACAACCCAAATGTTTCTTGTCCATAACTTGAAAATTAAACATTTCCTAGGATTCTGACCTCTAGAATACGTTTGTAAAATACCATCTTCCTGTGCTGAAACATCCTGTTTATCCGCACGGAGAAAAAAAAATTCGCTGTGGAAACGAAATTTGATTTGGCTGGGTACCTCCCTGGCGGGAAAATTTTGAAATTTGTTCACTTTTGGCACAGTCATATATCGATAAAATTCAATAAGAATCCTCAAACTTCAACGAACCTCAACGGAAGTTGACAAATTTCGCTAAGAATTATTGAATTTTGTGGACAATTATTGACCCATGTGTGTATGAACCAATGGCCCAATGATGGACCAAGCCTGGCACAAGACCTGCCGAGACTTGTCTTGAACAATTTACCAAACTTGGTCCAGGCTTGGGAATGATAAGATCAGGACAAGCTTGGACCAGTGATTTTGCCAGGCCCGGTCCAATTCATTTAACAAGCATCAACCAATGCTTTGATCGCAGATATGGGTGGAAAAAGTGATTGATTCATATTTCAGTTCATGACTTTCTACCTCAGAATACCGTACATGAGTTATCTTGAAACGATAGAAAAAATGAGACAAGACTGAGACAAGCTTGTATGATTATTGGAAAATTTGCGTTGTTTGATATTTCAATCAATTTTGATCCTATTGTTGGATTATGCTCAAACTAAACTAATAAGATCTCACTGAAATACCATAACATAAATCTTATAATGATCCGTGAATGTGAAGTTGGCATATCAAATGTTAGCATAGCACAAAAAAGCACCAGTTCTAGTCGCGTCCACTATAGTTCTACAGTTCTTGATAAGTTACAACAATAGTTCCATGCAAATTGATGAAAAACTTCGATTTTGAGAAAATGATATGCTGCCTTCTCCTACGATATAATAGCATCGCAGGTATGATGGACAAAAATGGACTGAGTCTTGGAGTTCTAGGGATGATTCGGATGTGCTGATGTCGAAACCGGGGAGTTCTAATGCTGAACATCAGTAGAAAATTCTTTTCCGGAATCAGAAGAGAAGATATGCTAGATGCTGCTATGTAATGATAACATCGCAGGTGAAATGAATGAAAATGGACTATATCTCGGAGTTCTAGGAATAATTCGGATGTATGGATGTCGAAACCGGGGAGTTCTAATGCTACAGATGAGTAGGAAATTTTTTTCGGGAATTAGGAGGGAAGATATATTAAATTCTGCTATGTGATGATAGCATCGCAGGGATAACAAATGGGGAAGGATTATCACGGAGTTCAAGGCCTCGTGGAGGAGTGTGAGTGTCGAGGAATGAGGATTGGATGCCTGAATAAGATTTGCGAGAATTTATCCGAGAGGTACTGATATGGTAGGCTAGAATGTGCTATCAGATGAATGTATCAGGATGAAAGGACGGAAAAGGAATGTACCTGAACGATTGTGACATGATTAGGATGCACGATGATCGGAAGACATCTGAATTCGGATGAAACACTAAGGGAGCTTCTGACCAGCATATCATTGAGAGGACAAGAGTTCTGACCAGCAGACCATGGGAAATGGTTAGTTCTAATTACCATGAGACGATATTCGCAGCGTCCCGACCGACATATCATCGGGGACCGATAGTTATGACCAGCATATCATAGGATATTGATAGTTCTGACCAGCATATCATAGAAAATGGAGAGTTCTGATGAGCATATCATAGCGAATTGATAGTTCTGATCAGCATATCATGAAAAATGGAGAGTTCTGTTTAGCATATCATAAGAAATCGATAGGTCTGACCAGCATATAATAGAAAATCGGTAGTTCTGACCAGCATATCATAGAAGATGGAGAGTTCTGAGCAGCATATCATGGGAAATGGAGAGTTCTGACCAGAATATCATCGGAAATCGAGAGTTCTGACCAGCATTTCATAGAAAATCGATAGTTCTGACCAGCATATCATAGGCAATGAAGAGTTCTGTTCAGCATATCATAGGGAATCAATATCTGTTCTGACCAGAATTTCATAGGAAATCGATAGTTCTGATCAGCATATCATAGAAAATCGATAGTTTTGATCAGCATATCATGGGAAATGGAGTGTTCTGACCAGCATATCATAGAAAATCGATAGTTCTGACCAACATATCATGGAAAATCGGGAGTTTTGACCAGCATATCATAGGAACTCTCCATTGTCCTATGATATGCTGGTCATAACTATCGATCCCCGATGATATGTTGGTTGGAACGCTGCGAATATCGTCTCATGGTAATTAGAACTAACCATTTCTCATGGTCTGCTGGTCAGAACTCTTGTCCTCTCAATGATATGCTGGTCAGAAGCTCCTTTAGTGTTTCATCCGAATTCAGATGTCTCTTCCGATCATCACGCATCCTAATCATGTCAAAATCCTCGAGACACATTCCTTTTCTGTCCTCTCATCCTGAAACATTCATCTGATAGCATATTATAGCATATCATATCAGTACCTCTCGGATAAATTCTCGCAAATCTTATTCAGGCATCCAATCCTCATTCCTCGACACTCACACTTCTCCACGAGGTCTTGAACTCCGTGATAATCCCTCCCCATTTGTTATCCCTGCGATGCTATCATCACATAGCAGAATCTAATATATCTTCCCTCCTAATTCCCGAAAAAAATTTCCTACTCATCTGTAGCATTAGAACTCCCCGGTTTCGACATCCATACATCCGAATTATTCCTAGAACTCCGAGATATAGTCCATTTTCATTCATTTCACCTGCGATGTTATCATTACATAGCAGAATCTAGCATATCTTCTCTCCTAATTCCGGAAAAAAATTTTCTATTCATTTTTAGCATTGGAACTCCCCGGTTTCGACATCCGCACATCCGAATCATTCCTAGAACTCCGAGATATAGTCCATTTCCATCCATTTCCCCTGCGATGCTATTATATCGTAGAAGAAGTCAGCATATCATTTTTTCAAAATTGAATTTTTTCATCAATTTGCATGGAACTATTGTTTCAACTCATCAAGAACTGTAGAACTATAGTGGATGCGACTAGAACTGGTGCTTTTCTGTGCTATGCTAACATTTGATATGCCAACTTCACATTCACTAATGATCCTATCCTATCTTATAAGTATCCTATTACCATTGAGTGAAGTTCTATCCTTACTTAGACCAATAAAATCTAGCTTGGTGTGTAAAACTAGGGTGTAGGATTAACTATGGCAGGAAGATCGGGCCAGCCCTGGCCCGTTGGTTATCCCCAAGTCTCCAGCCATTGTAAATCCAAAATTCAGTCAATGTTTATAATCATTGTGTCACTCATACGGGCAATACTGGCACAATTGTTCTCAACGAATGCTCGATTTTCACACTTGTGCCAAGCTTGTACCAAATGTAATGAGCATTTTAAAAATATTAACAAATGTACCATGACTAACTATCCATTGGGAACAACGAGACAATCATGGAACAATATTGGGCCAATTGTTCTTCACGAAGGTTTCTTTCTGACACATGTGCCAAACTTGGGACAAGCTTGGATTTTTTTCAGTCTTGGAAATACCTGCATGGGGAGTTTTACTGAAATCTTGTTGAATTGAGTTGAATCTCGCCAATTTTCAATGAAAACCGAATGTGCCAAAAGTAAACGAAATTTACAAAAATTCAACGGAATTTTGCTGGAGTAGCAAATTTTTTGCTGTGACAGCAATCTATTGGCTATCACAGCAATCTCGTTTGCTATGACAGCGACTTTTCAGCTGCGGCACCGAAAAATCGCTGTCGAAACAAGATTGTTGTGTGCAAAAAATTTGCTGCTCCAGCCAAAGGAATCCGGTAAAATGGAATATCGTTATTTCGAAATCCGGTTAATTGCATAATATTGTGCATTTTGTTAAACTAGCGATTGCTCAATACTGTGACTAATTTCAGGTTTATTTTCGAAATTTTATCATACTGCCAAGAGCTTCAAGGTTAACTTGATATGGAGCTGAAGCTAGCAAATTTGAGCCAGCCATATTGAACTCTAGCTCATCGTAGAATTGTCGTAGAATGATGAAACCGGCAACAATGAGATTTTTGAATCACAATCCCTGAAAGCATGTATTTTACAAAAATTCAAATTTATACCTCAGTTTACAAACAAGGTTTGCCAGTTCACGTCTGCTAGCTTCAACTTCATCAAACTGATCAAACCCAGGAAACAAATTTCTAGTCCGAGATAAATCTACAATTGAAAAGATTGAAATGGATCACTTACACTGAAAGAATTTTGTTGTGAGAATTACGATGAAATTCCAGTGATCGAAGGGCAAGTAAAAATTCTTCAAAAAATCACTGTGCAGCCTGTGAGAATGAATGAGTTTGTAAACAGTTGAAAGCGATATTTTCTATAAGTTTTTTTAAATAAAATTCTTTCAATGTAGTTGGATTTATGTGAGCGCCACCACTCGTTATGTAGATAATAAGATGAGAAGCCTAGAAAAATTTCTACCTGAATGAACTTTTTGGATAACTATGGAGGGAATTGATTTTAATGGCAGGGCATTCCACATTCTGAAGCGTGATCAAGAACACATAAAGGCTCACTGAAATTTGATTGATGAAATTATACCCCGGTTTTTACATGGTATTCAGTATCATTACGTTTTTGGTTCAAGTTTCATTCATTGCATTCACTGCATTCATTAGAAATAATTCCATTGACGACGAAACAATGAACGCCGCAGTCAAAGCAGGGATACTATAGATGGATCAAGCACTAATCATACCAAGAGATTAGCATGAATTTGTGATTTTTTGCTACAAGGTGAATCAGCTAATTACCAATTTACAGTGATTGACTTCGGGAAACAGTTCTCTTAAGATATCAGGAACAGGAAGAAGTAGGAGAAGAAGATTTAATTCATTTCTCTTGGGGAATAATTGAAAATATCTTTCAATTTCCAATGTGGAACTGAGTTCAAAACTGTTTGAATAACAGTGATCAGTATTGTTCATACAAGGACGATTTATACGACTGAAATCCAATTCGATTCATCTAGTCCAACGTTATCCTTCAGGTTTCTAGAACTCATCAAGTGTTGGAAGCAAAATAAGTTCATCCACTCTAAATTTATGAATGAAATCTTATATAAAAGAAATTTTATATTAACAGGGATGGACTCGTTATTCATCATTGGATATTAATATAATGTCAGACCAACAATGGGCTTCCTCAATGAAAGGAAAAATGTTTGAAGATTTAGGCATGGAAACATAATTTTTCAAATTTCACCATGGAAGGACAGAGTTTTGCAGTCATATTCATTAAATTCTTTTGCAATTACGCATTGCGAGGATCTTCAAAGTTTGAAAGCTTGAAAGTCAGTATTCTCCAATTATAACTCCAACATACAATCACAACTTTCAACACCTTTTTTTTTCAGTTAAAGTATTGCAGTTGTTTCACGTCATATTCTTTTGAACTTTTCTCAAATATGTTTAGTGAAATCTTATAGAAATTGTAATAAAAATATGAAATGAGTCCTCTTATACATATTTTACACTCCTGACACTAACCACGTGAAAATCGAATAGTGAATAGGTTGACAATTCTTAAAACAATTTTTCACGTTATCGTGACATCGAATTGCGAGAATTTGTAATTCACCCTCCGAACGCTTTTATTGAAAAATTCCAGAGGATCTGACAATAAAATTTTCAAGATTCTTCAATAAAAATTTACATATATGAATCCACGACGACGTATATCCACGGATCTGACAACTTTACAATCGGCTTCCACTGACTCAATTTCGAAGTTCAACCAAGTGTAAAACTAAACCAATCTGATCCTTCTTGGACTCTCTTGAAATCAAATCGTCATCATCATCTGGATGTTTTCCATTGACTCGAGAATTTAAATATCTTATATCATGGAGAGTTACTCACGTGTCGAATCGCAACATGTATAACACTGCGAACGCGATTACGACATTGACAGTCGTGTGGAATTTCGAATTCAAACACGTCGATTTATCACTGATCATTGATAAGTGCTTTTTTTTAGTATTATTAATTGTTTTTTTCTCTAACAATCATTCATAAATAAAACGACATTGCTCGTACGTTCATACACGGAAACCGGTCATCGCACGACACCGTGTCGTGCTCTTCAACCAACTGCTGTATGCTTTTCGAAACGGCGCTTTCTCGAGAGGCGAACGCCTTCAGCGCGCCAAGCGTTTGGATTCGTAAACATTCGGGGAAATTCGTCAAAGTCCGGATGTCATAATGACGCTAGACAAAGATAGTTGAAAGACGGCATCAGGATCAGGAGTTACTTTATCCTTTGGTCCAGCGTACGAAGGATACCCAATTGGGAGACATTATCACGCGTGTGAGCACCGTATGACGGGATAGATTTATGCCACAAGGAATTTTATCATCTTTCATGAAGAAAAAAAGTGGTATAAATGAAACCCTCGCTAATTAATTACGATAAAACGTTTTTTTCCTCAATGTATTGAAACTATAAATTTTGGTGATTGAGATTGTGTTTCTGATATTTAAATTGTTCTGAAAGCTAAAATCTTATGGTAATCTGTGTACGTATAGCAATTTTATATATAAATTGTATATAAAATGTTGATAGTAACTGAACATTTCGATATGAAAAAAACTTCATCGTTTTCAAACCTCGTCAATCCATGAAATTCTTTTTCATTCTAAATATTATTCTTAAAAAAGATTATTGAGCAATAAAACATTCACAAAATCCAATAATATCGATGCGGTATTCAAGCATTTCACCAACTAATCGATTTGTTATTCAATTTTTCGTACTCTATAGCTTCGTTGCGCACGGGGACGTACCAATATGTGGAAACCAATATTCGAGATTCTCGTTTGTTTCATCTCATTCTCAATTCCATCAGCTTCATGCAATATTGTCATCGGACGGACAATTTCTTGATACATTCTACTGGATTAGAAACCGACTGAACTTTATTATAATCGTCGATGTTGGAAATCGATATCATTTTACGATAGACAAGCAATTTCACCGACACAGCCAGGGTGAATCGATTTCATGCGTTTTATTCGATTACCCTGATTTACCAAATTTAATTCTCTTTATATCGTATCCTTCATAAACTTGTACTCACCCGAGTGGGAAAATTCTTAGAATTATATATAATTTCCGTAGAATTATATGTAATTTATATATAAACTATATTGAATTATACATAATTTTGAAAATCCAATTTTTTCCTCAAAGCAACTTTTATCTTTCAAATGTTGAATATGACATTTGAATAACTAGCCATGCTACACCCCCATTGTTTATGGATCAAATAAAAAGCTGTGATTATAGCTATTGAGGTTGGACTCAAGACTCGAATAAAACCAACAAAACTTAATTGTACCAGTTCTGATGCAAGATTCGTTGGGTCAATGTACAAATATTTACAGAATGGAATAGGAGAAAATTTTTGGGAATATTTTTTTGATTCTGAACACTAAGGTCTATTTAAAACTGTTGCAGTCTCGGAAAAGGTCTTGTCTTGTCTTGCCTTGGTCTTGAGTAGAGGAAAATTGCTTTATGTTCTGGATGGAATCAATTTCATCCTCTCAGACCTGTTATTTCCAATTATTACATACCCACATTTGACTTGATGTAGAAATTTGTCTTCGAAGATCGTAGAATTGAATGAGATTTTCCATTTTTTCATTTTGCTCACGAGTCTCGAGTCCAGCTCTAATTGCTATCAAACACAGAGAAAAATGATATTTTGAATATTACACTTTGTACCAAAATATCAGGATAAGTGAAGTAGTATAATTTTCACAACACAGTATAACACGAAGAAAAATGTTGAGCTATATCAGCTAGATTTTAGCTATCATAGCTAGATATTTTGCTGCAGCAGTTGAAATTTAGCTGGTACAGCTAAAAATTTTTTCCGTGAATCGAAATTCATGTTTAATGATCTAAAAAATTGTTTAATCTGGCGCGAATTCAAACCATAAAGCATGAATTTTTACTACACCGTATTGTTGAAAATATACTATTCCACTCATCCTGCCACTTTAATACAAAAAGTAGTAATATTACGTTCTAACGTTACACGGAAAGAAGAAAACAGCACTGGTTACTGTTCATAACAGCAATCAGTTGAAAAACGAATGGAAACACGCTCGGATGATAGAGGTTAGCGCGATCACAGTGATGTGTACTGCAGTGAAATTCGTCAATGCTGCTTGGACATTAACGGTTACTGGGAGATGCAGTAATGAACGGCGTGAATTTGATTTTTCATTGTTTTTCAATGAATTACTGCGATTCACAGTAACCATTGCTGTTTTCTTTTTTCCGTGTACTAGAACGATCCGTTTAGCTGTGGCGCTAATACCGATAATCGTATACATGACTACAACAGCTAAACAATATTGTTGTGAGAGAAATATTCCTTCCTCGTTACAGCATTTACGAAGATCATCAAAATTAACATCCTGGATTCCAACAGATCTTTTGCTTGCTTTAATGAAATCAAAACCCAAAAGAAATTTTTAAATCTGGTCGCAAAATAGATTTTTCACAACTCTCTCTCTCTCTCTCTCTCTCTCTCTCTCTCTCTCTCTCTCTCTCTCTCTCTTTGTTATCTCCTTAAAAAAAAAAGGTTATAACACGAGAAGTAGAATTTCTACTCCGAGAATTCTCCGAGAATTTATGACTATTTCTTGTCTCAAGTCTCGGGAGAGCAAACATCGAGACTCAAAAGCCTTTCATTAGGATCTCAAATGCGTGCTTCGCATACTATAGCAACGTAATAAGTAACCAAGTAAAAGAGACAGAGAAAAAGTAGAAAAATAACATGTAAATAATTAAACATGACATGGGAAATTAAAGTAAATTATCGATTGACGAATCGATAAATACGAGCGTGTACACGGAATGCGATACTTTATGATCATCTATCTTATTCTGGTGTTTCTCGTTTGAATCCATTTTATGAATCCTCCTTTACTCACCCCCTCCCTCCTCCTTTTCCTCTCATGAATAAAGTACATAATGAATATGCATCCAACAGTTTCTCAATTTATATTTCATTGATTTAAAGAACTTTGCACTCCGGGATGGATTCTATTCGTAGCTTAAAATTCAATTCATCTGGATGTTTCCCACGGTTGAGGGATTTCAGATTTTCATTTCATTTCATTCAAACTTTGAATGAATTCTGTGAGATGCACATACCCACTACGTTTAACAAGAAGATTAAGAAGACCCTGTGTCCATTAAGAAGTCAGTTCTGGAGGTTATATAGTAAAAGTAACAGTAGTGTAAGAGTACTAGTGCTGATGTAGTAGGAATGGTAGTTGTAACAGGAGGCGTAATGCGAGTGGGAGCGATCGCTCTTTCCCCTTTCTTCGTTTGCTTCGTGGATTTTGAAAGAGGACATTGGCAAGGTGAAAAGCAAGGGTGGTCGACTCAGTAAAACCGGAAGCCTCGTAATTGGAGAGGACTCAGCGTAAACTCTTCACCATTCTCAGAGCTCATCCATGCTTTCTTGTCTTTATATCTATGTATAAAGAGAGGAGGGAATATATCCACTCTTCAACATCCCTCCTTCTTATCTTTCGGACGCCACTTGAGATGATGATAATGTCGACAGTAAAACAACAGAAACTGAAAATGGAGGATAGTTTACTCTGTGGGTGCATATTTGGGAAGTTTCGAAAATGACGAATTTACAGTGGTTTGAGTGAGAGCAGGTAGCTCATCTGACTCTGGCGTTCCAAAATCAACCACTTGAAGATATTATTCCTACCAGCCAAACGTTCCTCAAGAAAACCTCCCTTACATTTTGTAAACATTTCATTCTTTCAGACCAAATTTTTCTATCTGGGTTTTTACTTATTCGTGTAAATCTATCGAAACCAATGCTTGGAGCGTTTTGATTTATCACTCTGATGCTAAAACCTGTTACGATACTATTGTTGGAACAACATTGTATGTTTCAACAACAATAATTGAAAGTGTAAAAAATGCTTGAAACAAAATAAAAAGATGTCTAGTTTGCTCTCAAACCTGCCTTTGGTGCAATTTTTGTATAGTCCATCACGTATAACTTTTATTATTGCTTGATAGAAATTGGTATAAAATCAGTTCAATATTTCTCCAATAAAATCTAAAATGAAGAGCAACCATTGGTCCAAGGGTAACGCAACATTGCTCTCTAAATTTGGAAGAGTGAAAAATCTCGCGTTTCACTCCTCCAAGTCTCAGAAGTGAGCCAGTCCACTTTGAGTGAAATTTTCACTCGTTTCGAGTGAGCCTACACTCTAGAATTTGATGAGCTGAAAGTTTCTAATTTCAAACCTCAGACTATCACCTTAGAAGACTTAAAATTCCACTCGAAATTTCAACAAGCTCACTTCTGGCTGACTAAAGAATGTAATCTGACTCGAAAAATTTTAGACAGCGGGATGGAGCAATTGTGAAATGGTATACTGAGAGAAAAATCCGGCTTTCATAACCAAAACACGTAGTTTTCAAGTAGTTGCTGGAACTACATTCATGCGATTGTGTCTTATTTTTCTCGTTAACATGACCAGAATTTCAAGTTGGAACCATGTGTCACATTATTTCACGTTCAATTCGCAGTCAAGATTGAGCCTACACGGGAAAAATAATGTAGCTGCAGGAGCTAATTTGATGGCTGTTCGTGTCTGTGCTAGACACTTTGCTGCTACAGCTACATTATTTTTTCCGTGTAGCGATTGTCGATGCTTGATACAACGATTATTCATTTCATCCAGTCTACATTGGCGATAGTTTGCTCCAGGCCTATTGCTGAAACAATCTTGAATTGACCAAACCATTTCATCAATCAGTAAAAATGGTACATCATTTTGCCATGTTCTGATCAACATTCAATCTGCATAGATTTAGCAATGAGCCCTACATCAAACTATATAATCTCTTCGGTCAATAACCATTAAAATATAACTGTTTTTAACTCATCACTGAACGAGGATAGTATCATTGATGAAACACTGTACTGAAAATGAAAAGATCGTCTTTAAGAGCTCGTTTAAGCGACCAGGTGTCTCGAAGATATCCGGAAGACAATTTTCTGTTTTTCTGTGCTGTATAGAGTTTCATTGTATTTTTGAAGCTATCGGAACATAAGACATTGCCACAACGTGGAATTCGCTGGGGAGAAACGGAAGGTAGGTTCTTACAAGTGACAAATATCTTGCAGTTGAAGCTACGTATTCTGAAACTTACAATGACACGACCATGGAATTAAGAACTTATTCCTCTTCGTAATATAAAAACAATGTTATGTCATGTATTTGTCTTGTAAAATCTTGACTTTAATTATTTTGAGACATTTTTCTCGAAGAATCAATATGTTACTCTTCGATGTATATTTCTCATTTACCTGTTCTTTGATCGGTGAATTCAACTTCGAGACTGAGGGTCGAACGTCATCTTGTTAGAGTAGAAAGTTCTTGAATTTTGTTTGCTTTGATATAAAGGAGTGCTCTTGGAAGTAATTTCAATAAATATGGTATATATCTTGCATAAATAATAATACGAAGAACACCGTCATTGGTGGAATAATAAAAAAATCGACTTTTTTCCTTTACTTTATACTTCATGCACTTTGATTACAACTCCATATTTTTATTTATATAAAACTTTATATGAGAAAACATATTGATTCATCAATACCTAGCCTATTACCAATTGTTCTGCATTTCAAATCCTAAATCAGAAATTTTATGAAAAAAACAAGGATTTTTTTATACCTCAACCCGTCCCTAGACTCAATAAAACACCACACGCAAACAATGATCAATGTGAGATGTGATTCAAGAATTAAGTATCAAGCCTTGAAAATATTTCTATTACCGAAAATTGCTTCGTAAGTTATATCAGGTCATAAAATTATGTAATTAATTGCTCGAAGATAAATAAATTAAACGTACAGAGGAAACATGTTGATAGAACCTTTCACATAATTAATTTTACATGTATACAACAACTGTTCGATGATACACAATTTATTCTCATTTACATTATGCTAATTAAACAAATGTCACTATGTATTTTGAATGATATCCGATATTATATTATATTGATATATATTCATGGGAATGAAGAGTTTTGCGCTTTTGACAAAAGTGCTTTGTAATTGGATACAGGGGAATCAATTATTGTAAAATCGTAAGTATGAAAGAATATATTAAATTTCCAGTTTTGATTCAAGATTTCAAACTACAAAATGCGATATTTGATGTTTTTAAGTTTTTAATGCAAAAACGGTGAACCAAGATTAAAGGTAAAGTAATATTTTTTCGTACATGATTTATGTAAGATTTATGTAAAATATTTTTGAATACTTTATGTTTATGTACATTAATATTAGGGGTGTGCGGGTAGCACTTTTTATCGGGTCGGGTCGGGTATTTGTATTTCTTTTCGGGTCGGGTCGGGTACCCGATTAAATCGGGGTTTCCAAGTCGGGTACCCGAATATAATAAAATCGCTTGAATTTAATATTTTCAACTTCTATTCGAAGTTGCCATTGCCGTTGATAATTTAAAGACAAATTGTCTTGAGCGATTGTAGGAATGAGGGGATTTCATATGAATTCAATTCTAATATGAAGAATGCCATATTCACTACAAGTCTATTAGGGTTGTTACTCCATGTAATTGATTATGCAGCGCATTAAGAAATCTCCAAATTGCTTCATGGAATGTTTATATTTATTTTTTAATTCAATTAAAAAATATAATCACATTTATATCTCATAAATAATATATTATCTATTTTCGTATTTAGTAACCACAATATAGAATCTTGAACATCAATGAAAATAAATATTCTTCTTATGAATATCATTCTTTTTTCATATTTTTAAATTTGAATGGAGGAAGCACAACTCTTCCACATGTTTTGTCAGCAATCTTGATCGAGTTGCTGTCACAATATTTCCTGCTGAGGGAAACGTTCGCTATATTTGAATTACCCGAATGTAATCGGGTACCCGAAAAACTCGGGTAATTGAAAAACCCGACCCGACCCGATAAAAACCCGATGACTCGGGTACCCGCACACCCCTAATTAATATGTAATTTGATGCTTCCATTGCTATTTTTTATACACTGAAAAAAATTGCAGTGACACCAACTTCGCGAAATGGTTGCAAGATTTCCCATTGGCATAAACACGCATGCAGTTCAGTCAACCGCACGTTCTGCCGACTCACGAAACTGTTTTTGTTGGTGCAACTCGACTACACATTTCAAATAATTATGCGCACGTTTGACTGAATCAGATAATTTACTTGATTCAATTTCTAGATAAGTTAATTCGATGAAGATGAGGCAACACCAACTTCACGAAGAATTTCAGTTTTGCATATTGCGCCAATTGTATATTCGATAGAGTCAAACACATGATCCTTCTGATGCCTTTTGATTACATTCTGTTAAGAAATAATTCACGTAACCATATTTGTATTGGAATTATGCTGAAAAACGTACTCATTTGAGTTTCAGAAAATAGTATTCAAAGGCGTCCTGTTTAGCGCAACTCTAATTTTTTCGTCAATGCAGTTGATATTCTATTTTAATGAATTGAATGAAAATCGGATTGCATTGAGCATTATCCGTTGCGCAGATTCTTAATTTCGTCCATATATTTTCCTTTCCGTTTACGTCACCAGCGATCATTGGATGTATTTGAATTCTGTATCTGAAGTGACTCAAGTTGTAACAAACTCTCATTCGTTGTCAAAGTACGTTATAACGCGTTATCGAAATATGATTACCACGAGCCGGTATCTCTGAATCATTTATCGTGTATGCAAAGTTTATTTATTGTTGTGGACTTAGAATATTTAAAAAGTACCAGTTGATGTTGCATTTACAAATATTAGTGTTCTTTAGATTCACGAATGTACGGACATTGAGGTCACACCAACAATTTTTCCTAACCTACAATTTGTAAGGATGCGTTGTTGAGTGGATTTTTTTATTACATTTCCATGCGCTGCATTTTTTTGGACATTCTGTTGATGATTCGAGTTGAATTGGAATACACGAACAAAGAATTCCGTAAATGTGTGTGTGACAAAAAACAGTGGGCAAAGTGATTTCTAATACAACCGTAATTGTATTTGAGATTGATAGAGAATTAGAAATGATTGAAATGGATTCAATGTCTATACCGTAATCAGTATAGAAATGGATTGAATGATGACGACTTGAAAATTCATTACATGGATCAAAAATTATATACCGAATTTTGGATTGAGGAGGATAAAGATTCAAATGGATGAAAATGTATTAAATTTTGTTACACGTTCATGAATAAAGTTATATTGGAATGATATTCGAATTGAATTGGATAGGATTTTCTCTTCACTTGGAATCCATGCAGATCATCGGTTTTGAGGAATCCAATTGAATAAGAATCGTATTCCGAATCCAAGATTGAAATGGATAGGGAATACAAAATTATTAAAACGGATTCAATGTCTATATCGTAATCAGTATAAAAATGGATTGAATGACCATGACTTGGAAATTCATAACATGCGATAGAAATTATATACTGAATTCAACATTGAGATGGATTACAGATTCAAATGGATAACAATGTATTGAATTTCCTCGCCCTCCCATGAATACGATTATTTTAGAATTAAATTTGGATTGTATTGGATAGACTTTGTATTCATCTTGGAATAGGCGTCATAGAAATGAATTTGAATGGATTCAGTTGGATAGAATTCCAATCCATTCCGGTTCTCCATTTTCACTAGGGATATACAACTCAATCTCATAATTTTTGTCATTTACGCTTTTTTATTAAAACGTCGTCAATAGGTCATGAGAACCTTCTACTTTAATTTATTCTCTTTGCTTGTACCATTCAATTCAGGAAATATTCCTGCAACGGATGCCAAAAAAAACAGGGAAAAAAAAATTAAATTAACCACTTTTTTGCTCTGTACAGCAGAATTAGAGAGTGGATAGAAAGGGTGTAGGATGTAATAGAAAAATCATTTGAAACATTCATACGCTTTCGTCACTTTTTATCACACGCTTTCCTTTCACCAAGGATATCTTATTTTCTATACTCATGCCAAACATTTTGGAAAGCAGAATGAATTACATGGAGTTCTATCCAATGATTTATGATACAGAGAAATTACATAACTGATTTTTAATTCATTGTGAAGAAATTTTCAAAGTGATATCCGACATAAAATTTTCGATTCAATGTTTCACTTTAGCTTATGGTGAATTAAATCATCATATTGTTACTCAAATATACAGTGGGGATTGCGAATTGAATATATAAAAAATATATTTTCCACGATGTATGGAAGTCGTACTCAATCGACGGTTTTGGCCGAAAAACTTACCTGTTTAGGGGATTCTAACCTCAACATAAATGCGCATATCATTTATATATATTAAAATCACATTTTTGATAAACTACGTAGTTCTTTTATTATTATCAAGAATAATGAAGGAGTTCACTCTTTTTGGAAAATCTGTTTTGAATCAAATTTCACGTAGTTGTGTTGACTTAGGCGTTGCAAGCAGTGATCCCAGATGAGCTCCGAACTGAGGGGAATAGTATCCCCCACCACTATGCCATATATTTGCGAACATATGTAGTGGTGCACCAACACATACGTTACATGTATATATGGCATAGTGGTGGGGATACTCTTCCCATCAGTTCGGAGCTCATCTGGGATCATTGGTTGCGAGTCAGAATCATAAACCAGGGACTGTAAACTCAGTAGAGCACTGTGGGATTGTTTGAAGCGCCTCAAGTGTGGAGTAGCGGAAATTATGGAGTTTTCAAACCAATGAAAAGGCTTTCAAAATAACGTTAATAAACATGTACCTTAGTGTTAATATATATGTGTGATATATTTCCGCTACTTCACGCTTGGAGCGCTGTAAACAGTTCTACAGAGTTTCCCATTGAGTTTGTGGACACTGGCGAGACCTTTTGGAAACAAATATGAATATGGACTATAGTTCTCTTTTGGCACTGCGCTGGGGCGCGTTTTTCAGTATATTTACACCACAATGCACTCTTCATTTACAGAATAATACACAGAGAAAAATTTCCTATTAAGAATTACTAGACTCGCTAGTATATTGAGGATGTACTTGCATTTTGAGGTTATATACAAAACCTTCTTCTCAAAAGTACCATACTTCCTGTTATAAAATGCTATTAAGATGTGAACGTATGGTGGGTTCAGCATCAGGCGTCAACATTGGAAGAAAAGAGCGATCCGACAGGGTTTCTCTTTTCTTTCAATGTTGAAGCTCCTATGTATTCACATCTTTATTGTACCATCAAGTTACAGGAAGTCTAGTACTTTTGAAGAGAATTTTTGGTATATAACCTCAAAATGCAAGTATATTCTCAATATACTGGCGAGTCTAGTAATTTTTAATAAGAAATTTTTCTCCGTGTAGTTTTATCAACAGCATTGCAAATCTTATTCACTTATTGTACACATGCATTTTACGTAAAATTTTGATTGATATTTTCAAAAAAATTATATACGTTAAAAAATTTACATCACATTACTCTTTCCCTGGTGAAAATGAAGCGTATATACAAAGCGCGATGAAAGCTTTTGTTCATTTCCTACACATTTTATGCCTCAACTTTGATGCCTTATTGATAAAATATCATTGCAATGAAGTAATTCAACCAAAAATCGACGTGTTTCAACCAAGGACCACGTCCGTTTCGTCCTCTTGGTTGTGAAAATCATTCTCTAATGGACAAATTGTTTTTATATTTGAGTTTAATCGTATTAAAGTGGGAGATGGACATTGATCTTCGTGTAAGAGCATATAAGTTCAATTAAATTTGGATATTTGTAATTAATTTCAGCGAAAAACAAAACGTGTTTCAACCAAGGACAGTCTCCCCTACATGTGATGGAAGCAAAAGTTATTCACGTAACTGAAAAATTTATTGAAATTTCAATGACATCTTAATGGAATTTCAGTGACAAAAATATATATTAATGTATGCTATAATATAGCTAAATTGAAAATTCAGTTACGTGTAGATGAATTTTCATTTCAATCACTAAGAATTGGAAATTTCATTTACAAATGTACATAAAAAATATATTAAATTTAATGACATTTCTAACAGTGTAGTCAACGAAAATTCGCTTGACTAATTTCTTCCGTGTACGGAAAGTGTCCATGCGATTTGCGTTAGTTTCCTTTCCGTGTAATAATAAATTTTGTATCTGGAATTCAGTCTTGAATACACAATTTTATTGTTTGACCAACTTTAGAAGTTGAAAAAATATGATTAAAAACTTTCATTTCATTAAAATACAAAACTACCAGAAAAAATGCTTTTTTCTTCTTTTTTCAATAATTATCTGACTTTCCAGGATTTTTTGTTAATTCCCTGACTTTCCCTGACCGATTTTCACTTCCCTGACTTTCCAGAATGTGGACACCCTGATCTCACATATACATGAATAGTATATGTAGATAATAATGATGATTTGTCCAAAGCTATTGCATCTCTTTATTTTTCAAGGGTATTCTTCAAAATCAACCCTCCTCAAGGCCACAAAAGAAGACCAAAGAAGTCCCGAGTTCATATGGACCCAAAATTGAAAAGGTTCATGGATGAACTTCGGGAACTGGAGATCTTCCGAAATGAAGATTAATTTTGATTGAAGCTCTTGTCACATGCATAATATAAAAAATTTTTCTAAAATAATCGTTTAAATATAACTAGAAAAAAATCCTAATCTCAATATGTATTTAAATTTTATTGATCCACTAACAAAATAAAATGAATACACTTGACTATATTTGGTTAAGGGGATACTAGTGCCGGGAGGCTGGTCAAATCTTCCGTGTAAGATTTTTCAAAAATAGTTTAACATTTTTTAAATATCGCTCTATATAGCGTTTGTTGAATGCCCATAGAAATACTATATAGAGCGATATTTTGGAAATATTCAAGGATTTTGGCGAAATCTTACACGAAAGATTTGGCTTGCGTCCCGGCGCTGGTATTCCTATAAAAGTAATTTTTTTATGCTCTTTCTACAATTCGAATGCGATGTATGGTTTTTCATATACTAGTACCGAAAATTTGTGATGACTCGATTGGATATTTCCCATACCGATGTATATGAATTTTCCCATATGTGTATCATATTGATGGCCAGTATAAAACCAATTTTCAATATCCACGTATAGGATGTTTCATACACGTATATGAGAATTTTGCGATTTTTTGATTGGACTTTTACTATACACTGAGAGAAATAATTACTAATATCAAGAAAATGTATTCTTAAAATTTTTCAAGAATACACATTCTTGATAAACAGTTGACATGTTGTAGACCCAAGGAAAATTTTCTTGAATCAAGAAAATATTTTTCCAATTCAAGAATTATATTCTTAGCTTCAGAAAAATTTTCTTGTATCAAGGATACATATTTCTGAAGCAACAGATTTCTCCGAACATGAAAATATATTGTTGGTGATAGTAATTATTTCTCTCAGTGTACCAGCGTATGAAAATTTTCCTACACGCTGTATATGTTAATGACTTCATATACATGTATAGGAATTTTCCCAGAGAAATTTTTCACAGTGGGTGACTCTATTATAAAAAAGCAGATCGATATTGTATAACTTTGTGATAAAAAAAAGAGGTTGAAAATAAAGTTTTTCAACAAAAACGGTATAGATATACAAAATTGATCAACGATCCTAAACTTTAATGAGATCAGAGAGAAAAATAAAAAATCAATCATTTTTAGAGAAAATATTTTTCCAAAATCAAGCAAAGTTTGATTAGCGCGTTGGTTGAGTTGACACTTGTTTGCAAACTGTGAGAGATTTTCTAGGTAATTTTGTGAACTGAATACGAATTTGACTTTCAAATTTGCCTGGCATGTCCTACGTATTCCAGATTTTGCATACATATCATATTCAATAACTCATGAGGTCTTTTACGGGCCAAAAAAATGCTCAGAAATCGATGACTCTTTATCGGTAACGATAGTTTGATAAATAGCGGATATGTACATACGTATCTTGTGTATGATTTTAATAACATCACGTACTCGTATTCCTCTAATGAGTATGCATGTAACTTATCTGTTTGAAAATGATGAATCAGTTCCCTTCTACATATATTTCCTCTTTCTTACCGATATGCACGCGAAATACGAATAATTTTGTGTTATAATCTTCCGCCCTACGAAGCACGGAGGTCAATCTTGTCGGCTTTCCGTACGATGTACGACACGAAATGATTTTATTTCAAACAAACGAGGTAGTGAACCCAGCGAAAAGTAAAATTATTCAACAATAGACTTATAAGGTGGTACTGAAAATCTCCTGCACTTTTATCATACTAAAATAAAACTATACGAAGAACCATTCAACGAAAATATGTAAGGAAAAACTCGGTGGAATTCATGTAAAAGAACGATAGCTCTTTCTCCTGAATTCTTCTCTGTACTTGATTCCTGATGTTTTCTCCTGACTTGTTTTCTTGATCTTTCCTAAACGAGAGACAGAAACTTTCATTCAACTCTTTACACCGAGGAAAAAAGTCGTTGATACAAAATAATATTTTATGGTATTTATAAAATACCTTTAGATGAAACCGATTGAATATCATTCCACTGAATGAATTTATATTTCATTGATTCAAAGAAATATTTGATAGATACTATTAGATGAAGTATTATTTTCCCCCAGGGTACTTTCTTCTTCACTCAAGTTCTCAAGTCTTTTTGACACACTCAACGATTCTAAAGTATAGTTTGTGAATTTTGTAAAATCACGAATTGAAATTGTAACTTCCATTCAAAATTCATTACTCAACGCAGAATTCATGCAAAATACAACGATCAGCAAATTCGTGGAAAAAAAAGGAACGAACGAAACGAAGTTTGCAATAAATTACCAAGGGTGATATCAGCTTTCTCTCTAGGACCAATAGAAAAGAGAATCCACCGAGAGAACGTGATCTATCACGAACCTACCAGTTGTAACCGCAATTGCTTGCACAACGAATTATCAGGAAGAAACGGATGTTTCTGTTACATATATACTTCCAGTACACCTCGTTTGCGCTTATTTTACATGCTTAATTATTTCTTGAAATTCGCTGCGAGGGTGTTCTATCGTGTTTTATTTTCTTGGCGATAGAATATGTAAATGATTCTTCTGATATGAATTTGAATTCGCGTCGAAATTTTGTTACCGGTAATCAGACAAACTATCTAAAAAGAGATTGCTTCGCCCCGTCCGTGACAAGATGAATACTAGTATGATTTAAACATAATAAACCGTAGAGATCAGGATCGTGGGAGCTCATTCTCGAGGTATGAGAACCGAATGTAAGAACAAGCCAAATAAGTAATGAATTTGTTACGAACCGATTCATCTGAAGATCAATGCTATCCCTTGCCTATCACTCAATGGTGTTATTTCGCTCACTCGACGGAGCAGACTTGTCAAACGAGCGAGAAAGTAATGCAATTAGTTTGTTATTTTGCCATCATAAACGTAGCAGAAGGAGGAGAAGATAAAGCGAAGAATGATGTTCTCGTGTATCGGCTTGCACGAGACAGGATCCGTTCGATTTTCATGTTATATAAAATATATTTCGAAAATTCTGGATAGAAACAGAACTGAATTTTTTTCATGGAATTTTTCTGAGCGAATCTTGGAAGTGAAATTGGGAGTGAATTATTTTAGTCAAGTTATCGAACTTGAAACCTCTTCGATAGTTATGGTCATAGTTTGAAAGATGTTCATGTGATGTACTTTGTGGATCGAGGGAAACAATTCACATAAATTATAAAAGTTTGTGAGAAAATTGAAGATACCATAACGTGATGGATAATTATTGTGCTTGTATCCAGATAGTTGCGGTGAAATATTATCGACAAACGATTGTTCTCAAATTACAAACATTATTAAAGCTCGATAAATACTGCAACGGAACGTATTTTCAATAAAATTGTCTACAGATGCCCGATGTAAAAATAAAAACGCTTCATAGATTTTACGATCCAATGAAACATATGAAATGATATGAAGAATTATTATTCAGGGAAGTGTAGGATTTTACAAAATAAAGAAGAAATCATTGAATCTGTGAATCAAGAATAAAACGAACATACCTCACTCACCATTGAACCGAGATGAATGATTCATACCACCATGAATTAGTTATTAGAGTAACACATGAATACGTACCTGTAACAAAAAAAATCACAATTTAAAATATCGCGGATATATTCTGTCGTAATAAATAAATCAATATCATAAAACGACCCGAAAGGAAATGGGTTCAAACAAGAAATTCTATATCCTTCTCTCTTGATAAGATTCTTCGAAGACGCACGAAGAAAAAGGAATTCGCTGTGGCAGCGAAATCTACTTTTGCTGGGTTCCTTTTGCCAGAGCAGCAAATTTTTTGCTGTGACAGCAAACTATTTGCTGTTCCAGCAATCTTGTTAGCTGCGACAGCGAATTTTTAGCTGAGGCAGCAAAAAATGTTTGCTATCCCAGCAAAATTTGTTTACTATTCTATATATAATACTGAAAATTTGCTGGCGGAGCAAACATTTTTTGCTGCCACAGCTAAAAAATTGCTGTCGTAGCTCACACGATTGCTGTTATAGCAAATTCTTAGCTAGGTCAGCAAAAAATTTTGCTATTCTATGTATAATACCTCGATTTGCTGCGTCAGCAAATTTTTTCTCTCCGTGCGTTAAAAGAATTTCAAAAGGCAAAACTTGTTTTTAAACAAGCGAGAAGTGAAGTGAAAGAAGAGAAGGTCAAAGGATATTGAAAATAATATTGACATTAAATTTTAGCATCCAGAATGTATTAGAATCATACACTATAAGACGTTATGACTGTTTGAAAATTCTAAATCTACATATGAACGCATCACAATTCAGATTTCAATTTATAAACTCATCTCAACAATTCAACAAGTTACACTGTAAAAAATGATTGTGGAATTTTCCCCCAAAAAATGGTGGCAGCAAAATTACCATAATTTGGTGGGATTTTCCTTCATTTGTGGAGGATTCAACACCCAAAAAACAAAAAATTCCTCAAAGTGGTGAGAAATCCCTCATTTTTGATGGAAAAACAATTCCCCCACGATGAGGGCATGAAATTCACCAACAGCCCGTACAGCACAACCACCGATTCTCCACCCAGGACTTCGGTGGAGAATCAATGGAGAAATGAGAGCCGTGGAAATAAGGGAAAAATAAGGGAGAGTCTCCGTTGAGGCAACAGAGAGGTGACGTGGATTTGTCCGCCCCCTTTATTTTCAATAAAATTCATATCTCTCGATTTACACAACCAAATTTCAATGAGTGAATCCTCTAACATAAATTTCATTGAAAATAAAGGGGGCGGACAAATCCACGTCGCCTCTCCGTTGCCTCAACGGAGACTCCCTTATTTCTACGGCTCTCATTTCTCCACTGATTCTCCACCTCCAGTCCACCGAAGTCCTGGGTGGAGAATCGGTGGTTGTGCTGTACGGGAGTATGAAGAAAAACTCTCCACATTTTTTACAGTGTACATTACATCTTTGATATAAATATAATGTAAATACATCCACATTCTTCAAATAGGAATAACATTACATTCATGTAACAGATATACTATAATCTGTTGCATCTTTGAGAGTGGAATTCCAACTCAATCTTCCATGTTAGCTGGATATGCATGGATGAAAAATTCCGAGATATGGAGTGTGTCAGATTCAATTATTTGTATTCATAACGGGTATGATAAACTGATACCTTCGATGTTCAAGGAGGTTGAAATCTGATCTGCAACGTATTTGAAATAACTACAGATCATCATAATCATCGTCAGGTTAAAGACCGGACAAGGTTATCTTGAGAACTTGAGTAAAATTAGATATGGATGATCTATGTTACTCTCTAAATCTGGAAGAAGGGAAAATCACGCGTTTCACTCCACTACGTCTTAGAAGTGAGCCAGTTCGTTTCGAGTGGACTCCCACTCTTTTAGAGTGAAAAATTCACTTCAGAATTGAAGTGGTTGCAAGTTTCTAAACTCAAACCTTAGGCTATCACTCTAAAAGAGTGCAAATTGCACTCGAAATTTCGATAAGTTCACTTTTGGGTGGTTAAGGAGTGAAATCTCACTCTATATATTTCAAAGAATGGAGATCTGAATCAGAATTCCCGTAAATTATTATTTATATAAGTTTTAATATTTTTTGATCGAAATTTCTCTCATTGTAATAAATCAACCCTCCCCTGCTTAAAAAATCTCATTGAACCGATCCATTCTCATTGACTCCGATGCAGGAGACTGATTTCAACCCATTTACGATCGATATTTAATGGGTTTGAATCGGTTTGCTGCGTCAGAATCAATGAGAATCAATCGATTCAATGAGATTCTCTAAGCAGGGTTTATTACTGCGCATGGAGAAAGAAAAACACGAACCGATACTGACTCAATGTTGTTGCCAGAGTTGCCAGTACTGCCGATACCAAAGCTACTAAATTTGGCAAGGAGTCAAGATGATAACATCATTTTTGACACGAGGGTCAATATAACGGTTATCACCGTGTCAGTGCAGTTCATTCATACGCGCTTATTATGACACAGGGATCAAATGAGCAGTCTTGGAAACGCAGTCCACAGGCTCTATTATTGGCACAATTCTGGCCTTCTGACCTTATCCAAACTAGTATTAATTTGATGCTCACTCAAGGCTGTTGAGGTCAGTTGAGAAATAATAATGATTCTGAGTAGAAACAATGATTTTCATCAAAGTCTGGCAAATACGCCCTAGTAGAAATGTTTTAGTTATCTATGAGGCATGTAATGCTGTGCCAGACAAAAACTTGGCAAGCATAGGTATGAAATCAGTTTCAACTCGAATTTTTCTCTAGAACAGCGTTACGAGTCTTTTGTAAATTACTAAAACATTTTTACTAGGGCAACTTTGCTAGTACCAAGCCATTCATCAACTTCAGCGATTTTCATGAAGGTGTATTGAAAAAGTGGTATATGTTCAATTCATATCCCAGTGAACACTTTTCAACGTAACATTTCAAACATTCATTATATTCTCTGAAATATATCGAATAATGCTTGAATATTCATTGGTTCTGGAAACTGTTTAGATGCCCTTCTCAAGATACCTAAATTTTGTCCTGAAGTTAACGTAACGAACTCTCGAATAACTTTTGAACGTCATAAGAAGAGCATCGAAAGAATCTCCGAAACCGACCCAGGCTAGAAATTTCGTTTTCAGAAAATTGGACCATCTATAGATGGCCTTAAAAGGCCTTTTATCTTGGCCTTTCAAATTAATGAGGTTTGTTAACTATTAACAAATCTCATTTGACTCAAAGATAGTTTATTTATAATTAATAAGCCTTCTTTGCCACAAACAAATCAGGTTCGTTTATAGATGCTCGCGCAGAAAAAAGTCATATGAGAGAAGTTATTGTGCAATATTTTGATATTTCGATATCGACGTTGGGGTACTTTCTAAATTCCTCGGAGTGAAAAATTCACTCTTGAAGAGTGAAAATACATGGAGAGAAAAATCCATTGATTTTTCATGTAAAATACAATCCTTTTTACTGTGCTTCATATTAACGCCGGACCGAGTTTGGATTTTCATGAAAATTCGTATTTTCACACAGTAAAATAGTTTCTCTGAAAGAACGAGAGATCATAATCTCGGGGAAGGAAGAGAAATCATATGTTACGTTTCTTGATTCACACAGTAAAAATTCCTGCTATTCAAATTCAGAAATTCATGGATTTTTAGGAAAATTTATTACTTGATAAATATTGTTCTGGAAATCATCATAAATTACTGTGGGCTTCCATAGAATTAGATGAAAACGCCGTAAATACCTCTTGTCAATTCCAATCTTGTCTGTGGATACTGATGTACCACAGTGATTTTGACTATATTTTTCTCTCCGTGTACTGCAAGTCCAGGAAGAGTAAGATTTCACTCCTAAGGAGTGACTTTTCACTCCATATGAGTGAATTCTCACTCCAAAAGGGTGAAAATTCACTCTTGGGAAGTGAAAACTCACTCTATAAGAGTGGAGTCTCACTCTTGTTGAACTCACAGTATTTTCACTCTTTGGGAGTGGATTTTCACCGCAAAAAATTTAGAGAGTTTCATTGCCATACCGCAATATTTTCAAACTGCATACACCGAAATACCGATTCATGATGATGAATAATGGGCCTCCACAATTCTAAATCCGGCCTTGGCCTTGATGATTGGAGATTCTAATGTTGATACAAATTCATGAATAATTCTTCGTTTGTATACCAATCACGTTCAAATCTTGACATATGTTGATCAATAATTGAATACACAGAATTTATAATGTAGGGAAGTAACTATTTGACTGAAGAATAATACATATTATTACCACTTAGTATGTTTCCGTTTCCAGAATAGAATAAACATTTATACACATAAGTAAGCATTGACTATAATTTTTATGCCGTTGCATGTACGATTTCTTTTATGATTTACAACAAACAACGATTTGTCTTCCTCAATTGGGACCGTCGCGAACACCGTTTTAGCTCTTCCATTCATTGTGATTATAAAAACATGATTTTTTATTAGATTCCGTTTGACTCCATGATATATTTCAAACATCCGAATGAATTTCGACAAACATACAGTCCAATAATGCAAACAACAGACTCGTCAAACACGTGTAAGTTCTTCCAATTTGACATAAGATATCATTAAATTCAATTACATCAGATATGATACTTTGCATTGATTCAACAATCATCATTCATTTTTTCCATTCCTTTCCAACTATATTATTGAATTATAAAAGTAACGTTAGAGAAAAATTCCGAATGAATTACATGTATTTTACCTTGAGGTAAGATACACAGAATTCATTTTATAAAAGTACTATCAATTGAACGATCTTTTCTTCGTATTCAATTTTGAAATGAGGATGCTTGATCGATTCATTCACTGACATATTTCATTCAAAAACAGAATCCTTTGTCTGGAGAAAATCCCTCGGACGAAATGAGTTAGACGTAAAAAAACGTGCTTGCACGTACAAATACACACACATGAATTTACTTTTCAGCTTTTTTTTCAGGTACAATGCGATCTTGGGATGAATGGACGGTTTGCCCCAAAAAATAAAACGCGCGGCATACTATAGTTTCTGGAAAGTGAGGTGGTTTAGAATTACGTCCCTAGAAAAGTAACAACGCTTTACACCGACAAAGAAATCAACTCGTTGACTTTAAAATTTATGGTCCGAGAGTTTTTTTCTGTTCAAGATGTGACGTTCCTATTTTTTAAAATGAAATATCGCAAATATCACAATGAAATGAATATTAAATGTCAACCTTAAATGATTCCTAAAGGTACACAGTTGAAAATTTTGTGTAAATGTATTAAAAAATCCGTGCGTCATGAATTTTCTGTGAAATATTCAACACAAACGCGTGTAACCTCTACAGACAGTCCTTGTGTCATCAGGTCTCAACTGAGTTATAATGTGAAATCATTCAAACAAGTGGAAAAAAGTGTCAAAATGACACAAATTTTATTCAACTCATGATTAAACATAAAAATTGTATTATTCTAAACTAGCAAGGGGAGATCGCCAGTGGTGGGAGCTATTTTTTATGAAAGTTCCATGTACGTGTAACCCTGGTAGTCGTCAGAAGAACTATTCATCCATTTTGATTCATTTTGGTTTTCGTTTTCATTCAAATGGGACTTAGATTTCTATATATGCCAATTTGAAGATCGAGTGCAAGTTGATATACACGAAGAAAGTACCCGTAACCAATGGACCGGCAGTGGCTTGAGTGATACAGCTTCAACATTCAGTCCCGGCGATCTGTGTTCAATTCTCATTGAAGGACTATTTTTTTCAATTCATTCTTATGCATTGTTTCAACACGAAAGAAGTGTGATCTTCACATTCGATTTATGTAAAAACGATCCATACATTACACTTGTGAGCTGTTAATTCACTACTTATTTCAATCGACAGTACTTATGTGTTGAATTTATACGATCGGAAATTCCAATCAAAACTTTATCAGTATCCTTTCGTGTTATATTATTTACATCAAGCTTAAGTTACTAGCTAACACAAACATATTATGTGATATCGACACAAAAATCTGTGTGGACCGTTTGGGATATGCGAAATGTGTTGAATTTAACACAAAATTTCCAACTGTGCAGGGGAAGTCTCTGAGATCACATTTATCTCGTGATATAAAAATTATATATCCATTTGATATCACTTTTTGGTATGTGTGGTCATATCTAGCTAATTATTTGATATAAACTACCCAGTAAAAGATAAACGAATATAAAAATTTATCCTCATTGGATCTTTATCAAAAGCAAAAGTTCAGACGAGAAACTCATTCGCACAAACAACACGCGAAAATGTGAGACAAAATAATTGCGAAGAAAATAATAGACGTTGTAGAATAGTGAACGTTATTTTCACGAGATCTAGTTATGGAATGGAATGAATTGAAAGACAAGTTGGAGGGTACAATAATTCTCAACGTGGCAAGAACAAACGAGGAGAAGTTAAGAAGAGATAACAGAGATCGGATTTTTCAAATCAACGCCTTGTCTTCAGATTTTCCTCTTTCACCGCGTTGAAAACAGAGAAGTTGTCCGAGCCCACCTCTTTAAGATCCAAGCGAAGATGAGTGGAACAAGAAGGATGAATAATTATGATAAAATAATACAAGACAAAAGAACGATGGAATATGATGTGAAAAAACATTAACTCCGAATTGATGGACTTATATCGGGTGTTTCATAATTCGCTGAAAACACTTTGAAGGCATGATTCTGCATTCAAAATGCAATCATTTCCCGTTTGGAGAAAATTTTTTGGAGGCTTAGTTTTTGAGCTATAGGCATTTTTAGATTTTTTCTCAAATTCAAATAATTCAAAAGCATTATATTCTACGATCTTGAGCTCTAAGTAGGGTTCGAAGTGACGGAAAAAAAACATGAAAAAAACGGTTTTATTCGGGAATTTTTCAAGAAAAATATCGAAAAATAAAAATCTCCCCTTAGTATCCAGAACATGAACAAATGCATTTTTTTCCTCCATTAGAACATAAATAATGTCATAGAAACCAAAATCTACATTACTCCATGTGTTTTGGTGCATTAAGTGTATTCTTATCAATGAAAATAAAAAAAGAAAATAAAATGTACGTGATTTTTTAATATTCATTTGATATTAGTGTAGTATAATTAAATCTTGATCTGTAAAATTAAAATAAGTTAGCATCACATTTGAATCACAGTACGTATCTAAAAATGTATATAATGATTCATAATTTAAAACAAACAATAGAACTTCGATTTCTCACATACAATTCTCCCATATAACAAGAATATGACTCATATTATCACAGACCAGTTAACTTTGGCAGAATCAAGATGAGGATTACTTCTTAAATTGCGGAGTGTTTGTGATCTAATTGATCTTAGTCGAAATCTGAGGAATCTGAATCATAATCTGAATACGAGTCATTGACATCTTCGATGGCGTTGTTTTCATTACCATTTGTTTCTTTTGACTTGGGATTTTTTGCTTCAATGGCATTACACGAGTAGCGCAAATTCTGCTTCATGGCTTTAACTTCATGATTTCTGCATATAATTTTTAAAGAATATGTTCTATCTAAAAACATACGAATTTTGCGTTTTGCAACAGCAGTATTCATAATACAATAAGTTCGTATTTTTTCACATTTTGACCCCATAAATGACGGAAACCTCTTTAGAACGTTCAGAGAATAATATTGATCAGTAGATGCACGTACCTATTTGAACAAGTAGTATGTTCGCAAAATCGTTTATTCACATGAAATAATCGTGAAAACGTGACATGATTTTTTTTACGTTAAATGATTTCTTTCAACGTAATATATAACGTTGAATGATTAGTCAATCACTTCTCGAAAAATCTACAAAATTTCAACGATATCAAGACAATATTTTTTGAGAAAATGTATGCACCGACTTCAAAAACATAATTCCGAAACATATGCATTTAATGTTTTGAGTATGCATAAAAGACAGTGAAGGAGAAGGGGCATTTGGAAAGGCTCTCCCTCCTGGACATTTATTCTGATTGATTTGGAATTTTTGGGAAATATTCATGAAAAGTTCCACCATCACATGAAGAAATGAAGTAGTTATCGATTGTTTGGAATATTGAAACATACTCGACCCATTAAATTTCAGAAATCTGCTTCAATGAAATATATATTAACATATTTGGTTCAAAATCATTTTTTTCGTTTTTTTCGGGAAAAAAAACGTTCTTTTCCAAAATATATTTTTCCTGAAAATTTAGAACCCTAGCTCTAAGTTGGAAAACGCTGGTTCTTTGGAGAAAAAATTCAACTATTCTATCATTCTTTGTTTCAGAGCTACAACGATTTGAAATTTTCTGGCTTCTAGCCAATTAGAATTCGATTGAATTACTATAGCTCCGAAACAGAGAATGATGAGATAATTGAATTTGTTTCTCAGAGATCCGGCGTTTTCCAACTTAGAGAATGGTGTTGGGCTCAAGAATGTAGAACGTATTGCTTTCGAGTTATTCGAATTTGAAAAAAAATCTAAAAATGCTCATAGCTCAAAAACTAAGCCTCCAGAAAATTTCTTGGAACGGGAAATTATTGCATTCTGGCTGCAAAATAACGCCCCTGAAGTATTTTCAGTGAATTATGAAACACCCTGTATATATATATATACACCCGGGGTTATGTAAAAATTATGTTGCTGAAGTTTGAATCGTTTATTGAAACGAATCAGTAGATAAGTAACACGTATTGTACAATATTTAGCTATTGAAGACAGAAAATCTTACAGTAAATTGTTTAAACGATGGTTTTAGTTCCAAGGAGTTAATTTCGGAAGATGTATTGAGTTGATTTATCAGATGTCGTGAGTTTGAATTTTCGTTTCGCTTCTATAAACGATTCAAACTCCAAGAACATGTGAGAATGGTGAATTTCGAGAATATGGCAAAAACCTGAGTGAAATCAACACAAATCTGAAACAAAATTTCAACATCCAAGTGATGGACGCAGGTGTACACCAAAAAGCGGTTACAAGAGGAAAAATTCTCAATAATGTCATCGATACAATGATTGACACCTCCATAGCAATCGACAATTTGTCCAAAATATCGTATATGAAACTGACATAACATGGCAATCAATATTCACATGCACGCGTGATTCAAAATTCAACATTCTAACCACACGATGAATGTAATATAAATCCATGAATGAAAATCTGTCAATAACTGAACTCGAGGAGTCAACAATTGTGCTGGTTGCCCGATTTATATGATAAAATAGGAATTCAACGTGAGTGAACCGAAATCATTTTGAAAATCAACATAACAAAGCCGTCAAGATGTGAAACACTACGGGATTCGATGAAGGTTGCAGGTCTGTTTTGAAGAGAAACGTGACAGGTGACGAGAAAGGGAAAATAATGTGGGTGGGAGTGAGATGCATGTCAGTTATAGATTACGGTATGACAAGGAGAAACGTGGAAACGTAAAGAAAATTGATGAACCTCCGGTGGAAAGAAAATTGGAAAGAGATCAACTGACAATAATACAAAATATCTCGAATATTTTATGGCAAAGGGTAATGAAACCACATGGACTGGCGAAGACAAGTAATCAACTCTAATTGATGATTTTAAATTTCAAGTTCCTGAATTCGTTTTCCATCCCCCAGGAATAAATCTCTTTTTTTTCACGTAATTGGGAAGAATATAATTCATGAAATGAAGAGAATTCAAATAGAAAAACCTATTCGGATTACCTGATTTTGTTGAAAAATTTTGGAAAAATAAAATACTGGTGATGTATATTTCGAAATAAAAAAACAGGGATGAAAGTCAAAGTAATTAAAATCAAAAATGAAAAGGATTTTGAAGGTTCGCATCGTGAAACAGTTGATGCGAAACTATGAGGAGATGAAAAACAGATATTTCGAATTGTAAAGGGGAAATGTAGGACATCAAATTTATATGATTGAAAAAAAAAATATATCTTTCAACTTTTCACCTCGACGAAAGGGATGAAAAATAATAGATAAATATTAAACGAAATTGGAAGGGTCTTAGAAATGAAGTGAGAATTTGGAAATGCATAAATAGATGTGTAAAAAGGAAAGAAAATGAGAGTCGAAAGGTTTTCGTTTCAAAAGAACACTTCGAGGAACTCAAAATCGACGCAGAAGAACCAAAATCGATCTCGAATAAAAAATGTGATCTGAAAGAAACATGGTGAATAAATACATTCATGTGAATATTCATATTTATGTCGTAAAATGGTGTATTCACGTACGATGATTTCACATAACATCCCGAGACTCCTGACATGACATGTCTTGAAATATTTCGCATATAATCGTAAAATCGAGAAACGAATTCCATTCTGAATATTCGTAAATTTGAAGATTATCCATTAGAATTTGTTTGAGACCGTAGTATTGGGTTGAAATTGGATTCAAGATCAAAATTGCGTACTTCATAACGGTTGAACTGTAATCGGTGAATTTTTTGAAGTCACTTAATAAAAAAATTCTGTCGAAGCGTGTATACGTTGCAGGAAGATTCGTTGTAGAGAATTACAGCGGAGCGGAAAACGATGAAACTCGCTCTATACACGGAAAGAACTCTGAAGCTACCGTAGTATGTGAACCTGTCGCACTAGAGTAGCTTGGCTGCCCATATACGAGCGTAGTGCCGCTGTGTACCAAAGTTGATTCGACAGTCAGCCAATGTGGTATGATGAAGCGCCGAACTGAATTTGCTCCCGTGTAATACCACGATGGTATGGCTCAGGAGCAAATTCAGTTCGGCGCTTCATCATACCACATTGGCTGACTGTCGAATCAACTTTGGTACACAGCGGCACTACGCTCGTATATGGGCAGCCAAGCTACTCTAGTGCGACAGGTTCACATACTACGGTAGCTTCAGAGTTCTTTCCGTGTAGTTGAGTGACTTTACACACCACTCCGAGTCAACTACACTGTAAAAAAATTTTACTGGAAAACTCCAGTACATGTACTGGAAGCAAATAACCTGTACATGTACCGGGAAATTTTAGCACATTTGTACTGCCAAAATTCAGTACAAACGTTATGGAATTTCGGCATCAAAACTGGAAATTTTCTGAGCCTCACTACTGGAATTTTTCAGGACACGAACTGGACTTTTCCAGGACATGTACTGGAAAATTAATGCTGAAAATATCCATGAAAATTGAAAAAAAAATTGCTCACGCAAAGTGATTTTGCAGGGTCCTTGTGTTTGAAGATGATTGAGAAACTTGATCGTTCATTTGGATGGACAGAAACTCATGTCTATCTAACAGGATTTGAACGTACATTTTTCTACCTGCCTACCAACTGAAACCTAAGACCTAACCGATGAGCTATATAGCGCGACATGTTGGAAGGCCAGCTTGGGTTACTACATATGCTTCATATCTAGAACACAAGAGGATAAGTCTTGGAAAAACCTCATATATCAATTTTATTTGCTACAACTACAATTATTATTCAAAATCTCAATCAGGAAATTTTCAATATAAAGACTTGACATTTTTCCTGCCAGAAATGACGAAGTCCAATAGAAGTGGAAAATTTCAGTGTAACAGTGATTTAATTCCAGCATAACTGGAAAATTCCATCACACGACCTGAAAATTGCAGCTCAAAACCTGTATAATTCAATTGCATAGCAACTGGAAAATTCCATCACAAAACCTGAGAATTGCAGTTGAAACCTGTATAATTCCAGTATACCAACGATTAGGTTTTTTTTTCTAAATTCGAAATTTTTCCCAAGTCCTTTTTGAGGGAATACTTTTTTCTGGTGCACAAGAACTATAAAATTGTAGTACGAGCCGATGAAATTTTCGCGAAATCATGGCAAAATTTCAGTACATCATCTCAAACTTGAAAATTCCAGTACAAGGACTGAATTTTCAGTACCGCACCAACAAAATCTCTGTACATGTACTGGAATATCTATATTCCAGTACCAGCACTGGAAATTTCCAGTCCAGTTGCACAGTAAATTTCCAGTTTTTTTTTGACAGTGTACGTTGCAGTTCAGTCAATGCGGTTGATTCTAACAACTGCACAAACTGTCTCAACTACGTTCTGAGTTTCACTGCCCTTATAAGCTTGATTTGATTGATCATACTGATTTTCTCTTTCGTTGGACATCGTTGGATCTTTGTACCTTCATTGATTTTTCTCATCGCTATATTGAAATTTCATAAACTTTTCCAGAAAACCCTTCTATGAAGAATTTTCAAAAAATCTGCTGAAAATTGATTATACGATTCCTAGATATGAATCTAAAAATAATTCATCACACCTTTGATTTCATCACAAAACATGACTACGAGAAAAAAGAAACTCCATTCGGGAAAAGGAGTGTTTCAAAGAGACTTATTACGAATGACTTTGGTCGAGTAAAGATCTAATCTCCGAGTACGATAGGTCGAGGATTCCCTTTTACACTCCTGCTTTGCTTTACTTTTTCTCCTACCTCATAGAACTTTAGGGGATAGGGGATTTTCGTATGTTCGTATTCGTAATAGGAAACCACTACCCTTCTTTCCTTCCTTCCTTTCTACTTTCTCTTCTGGAAAGTGGTAGGATGCGTGGTAAGAATTCATATCGCGATATCAATGGTGAAATGGGATAAAGGAGACTTCGTCGAGGGAACCACCTTTTTATCGTGGATGGCTTTCTTTTCACCAAAATTAATGGTTCTAAACGATAAATGATTCCTCGAAAATTAATGACGAGACCCGAATGGTGTTACAAATGAAACAGAGGCGGAAAATTTTGAATCGTAACTACTGGAATGATTACACTAGTTTACAAAATAAAAAAAATTGTCAGTGCATTGAATGCTATTATTTTTTGGTTATGCATTTTCGCTTGCTGAACTCGAAAATCACAGTAAAAAATTTTTTCATGGATAGGTTTTCGAGTGATGAATTTTTTTAATTAAAAAAATGTTTTTCCGATGATAGTTTTATTATTTGAGGTATATCTCGAATTAGAAATGGTCAATCTGGTTGCATGAGGTCTCAAATTGAACATAATTGAATTGCCAATGAATATCCTCACCGTTGTTACTGATCAATTAGGTAGTTTGAGTGCAACGAACCGAAATATGTGGAGAACATCATGTTTTTCAAGAAAAATGAAAATAAAAAAGTCACTTTTTTGCCGAGGAAAAATAGAAATCATGGAAATATGTTCAGTTACAAATTTTCTACGTGGAGTTCGTACTCTTACGAAGAAAACAAGGTATTTACAAATAAAAAGTCATGGAACATTACCGAAGTTACAATCGTTTATGTACAAGTACCAAAATTCAGCTTTTTCTTCATCCTTGGACTTTTATCGTATTCATAGCGTATACTCAAGTTTGATTGATTTGATTCATCTTTATTTCAACATTTTGATATAATATGAGTTTATGGGGGATAATTTTGACTCCTCAATTGTCGTTTGTTTTTTGTTACATCTGTTTCCCTACGAGAAACCAAATATAATCCCCCATCATTCCCTCATTCCAAAATCCCTGATAACGCTGCTCCATGGAATCTATCACTATGCTCGTCACTCGCGTCACCGAGATTCTCCGGGAAAAAATCCAAGTGGGAATGTAGAAAAATGGATCTTGAGAGAGATATTCACTCCTGTTAGGAAAAGTGAAGGGATACAGGAAATATGACAAAAGATGGAATAGAATGGAATAGAAGAACGGTATTGTATACCTATTTTTGCATAATTCTTAAGCACTGAAAAGAATTATTTCTGCTCAAGGGCAATATCAGTTGGGCTGGAGGGATTATTGACGTGTTAAGCACATGTCTGTGAAATTTTATGTGTATCAATGTGTGCTATGAAAAATAAATTTAGTTACTGAGACCATATCAATTTTATTGTTCTCATTGTCCACACACCCATTCAAATGTCAAATGACTAGAATACGTACGCTTAATATTCGTGAATATTTTTATTACTGTCCTAAGGTAAGGATATACCGCTCACAACTATACGAGCACCCTCTTACACAGTTGAAAATTTTGTGTAAATGTGTTGAAAAATCCGTGTGTCATGAATTTTCTGTTAAATATTCAACACAACCACGTGTGACTTCTAAAGACAGTCCTTGTGTAATCAGGTCTCAACTGATTTATAATGTGAAATCATTCAAACAAGTGAAAAAAAGTGTCAAAATGACACAAATCTTATTCAACTCAAGATTGAACATAAAAATTGTGTTATTCTCAACTACCAAGGGGAGATCGCTAGTGGTGGGAGCTATTCTTTTATGAAACTTCTATGTACGTGTAACTTTAGTAGTCGTCGGAAGAACTATTCATTCATTTTGGTTTTAGCTGTCATTCTAATGGAAATTCGTTTTCTATATATGTGAATTTGAAGATAGAGTGCGAGTTGATATACGCAAAGAAAGTACACTCAATCAAAAGACCGGCAATAGCTTGGGTGAAACAGCTTCAACATTCGGCCCCGACGATCCATGTTCAATGCTTACTGAAGTACTGTTTTTTTCAATTTATTCTTATGCATTGTTTCAACACGAAAAAAGTGTGATTCTCACATTTGATTGATGTAAAAAAATCCATAAATTACACTTGTGAACTGTTGATTCATTCCTTATTTTGGATTTCATTTGACAGTACTTATGTGTTGAATTTACACGATCGGAAATTCCAATCAAAATTTTATCAACATCTTTTTGTGTTATATTATTTACATCGAGCTTGAGTTATTAGCTAACACAAATACATTATGTGATATCGACACAAAAATATGTGTGGACCGTTTGGGACATGTGAAGTGTGTTGAATTTAACACAAAATTTCCAACTGTGTACAGTAATCGATAGATGTGTCAAATGACTAGAATACGTACGCTTAATATTCGTGAATATTTTTATTACTGTCCTAAGGTAAGGATATACCGCTCACAACTATACGAGCACCCTCTTACAGTAATCGATCGATATGACGGTGTTTGTTTCTATCCTACATACACGTGAAATGTGGAAGATTTGTTTGTAGATTCAAAAATCAGGACTCAGGACAGAAGATTGCTTCTAGGATGAACTTATAATGTGAATTTTATTGTATAATGAAAGCGTGATTGACTCACCATCTCGTTTCATATGTTTTGTGATCAATAAATACATGCATATAGTCACGGTTGATAATTATAATATTGTCATGTAACTTTCGTAATGTTTGCGAAGAAGCGGTGGGCAATTTCAGTTCTTGGCAAAGTTAATATGTATATTAATTGATCCTCGCCTGAAACCATTCAATATGTTCAATTGAATGCATACAGTATACGTGGTCACATTTTTCGGAAAATTTTTGTGAGAAATGCGTATCGTGTATACGCTTCATTTCACCAGGGAACGTACAAGTTGCTGGACATTTGATTTTTACCGGAAAATTTTGCGAACAATATGAAATTATTTGAGGTTACCCTAGCAAGTTCGCGATACGTATCTCTTAGGTATATCTCAGGTATCGATGAGGTTTCGTATCTTTGAGGTATCATAGCAGTATACTTGAAGTATTTATACTCAATTGCAACTTCGATAAAACGTTTCATATGGTTAAAAATGATACCCCAAGGATACTAGAATGAAACGTAACGTATCAGTATATGATACGGAAATGTAACATTGCTCTCAACAGGGTGTCTGCTGTCTGGAAATTCTACCAGAATTGTTCAACCACAAATTTGCGTTGAATAAAATGACCGGTTAGACGCATAGAATTTCCAGGTGCCCTGGTTAAAAGGTCCAATAGAAACCGATAAAAACCGATTCAAAATTAATCGGAATGAATAGGGTCAATCGGAGAGGCTCAACTACCAATTCAAGATGAATAGGGATTAATTGGAACGTGGTATATATAGGATTGAATCGAGGATTTATCGATAGAAATATATTTGTTTTATTGGAATTAATATGACTTTCAGTAATCAATCGATTTGTATGAGAGATATCTGATTGAGAGTTTGAAAATTTCTCCATTTCATGAGGCAAATGGTTTTTATCGGAAATTTCCATGACCTAAAGCTATTGGAACCGATCGTGAATGTTACGTAATGGGAAATTTAATCGGTTTTTATGAAGAATGTCCAATTCGATTAGAGTTCGTACAGATTTGATCGGTCTGTAGGTTTTAATCGGATTATTCCACTATCCGAATTCATGGGGAATAATAGGACCATTTACGGATCTGAAAATTGAATAGGATTGAATGAGAAATATCCAATTCGAATTCAGAATTCCTTTCAGCGGATTAAATCATCGGTTTTTATCAGAATTTTCGGTGATTTCGGTCTATCGGAACCAATGGGAAAATTGTACAAAATTCAAGACTTACTGGGTTTCTATCCAGAATATCCAATTCGATTTGAGTTTGTTTATTTTATTGGTCGATAGGTTTCAATTGGATTATTCGATCATCCCACACTGAAAAAAAAGATGGGTACAGACAACGGTGATGTAGTTGATTCAACAGTGGAATACGATTGGATATATCCAACTGAATCTGACTGTTGCCTCAACTACATGCACTGTTGACTCAACTACATGCAGTTGAATCAACCATCATGGTGTCAAGTCAACGATTATACTGTCAATCTGGCCGTATATTCGTTGACTTGACTATGATATTCAGTTACCCTAGCCACAAAATATAATTGATTTTCGATGAAATTTTTTTTTCAGTGCAATTTATGGGAAATAAAAGGAATATTTACGGGATTGAATATTCAATAGCATTGAATGAGAAATGTCCAATTCAATTTTAGACTTTATTCCACTGCATTAGCCCTGGTTAAAAAATTCGATAAGATCCGATAGAAACCGATTCAGAATTAATCGGAGTGCATAGGATCAATCGGAACAGTTCAATCCCCGATTCAAAATCAATAAGAGTTTATCGGAATCTCTTTTCTATAGGTTTCAATCAGGGATTCACCAATTAAAAAATCTGCATTTTATGGGAATTAATCAGACTTCACATAATCTATTGGTCTGTATAAGAGATATCTGATTGGATGATTGAAATTTCCTCTATTCCATCAGGCAAACTGTTTTTATCGGAAGTTTCCACAATTTCAATCTATTGGAACTAATGGGAAAATTTGTGAAATTGAATGATGAATGGGTTTCTTATGGGAGATTTCTGACTGCATTTAAGAATGTATCGATTTCATTGATCAATGGGTTTTAATTGGATTATTCCAACGTTCAAATTTATTGGAAATAATAGGCAAGTTTACAGATTCTAAAGTCCTATAGGTATGTACCGGCAAGGAAATTGGCCACGATCATTTTGTACTTCGGATCTTTATTATTCCCAAGGAAACCAGAAACAACTGACTCAAACGAATTCCAGGCTGCAGTTTCATCAGGGGGCAAATATGTCAGAAATTTTTTATCTTTCATCAGTTTTCTTATTTGTGGACCACCGAAAACCCCTTCTTTGATTTTCGCGGTAGAGGGATTTTCGAACAGGGTTCTTAGATAAGGAAATGCTTGCCCTTCTTTATTCAACGCTTTCACGCAGTTTTTTAGAAGCCCCAGTTTGATGTGTAATGGTGAAAGAATAATGTTTTGTTTCTTTACGAGAGCCACATATGGGGCAAAATTTCTCAAGCGTACCAGCTCAAAAATTTTTACCTCCCCAATCTTTCTGAAATTTCACTGAAATGTAGTACTAGTTAGTGACTTGTAATCCTATAAAGGATTTTGCTCTGGTACCTCTGGTTATCAAACTACAGGGGTAAAAAATTCACAGATTTCGTTTAATCAGCTCTTTTGAAGATATAATTTCTTAAATTACATTTTTTTAAAAAATCATTTTCGATATTGTTTTTCGTAGCTTTTTTTCTGTTCTTTACAATGGAGTAATCTGTTTTTGTGAGAAAACATGTTTTCCAACAAATTTAACGAGTTCAAAGTTATTTTGGCATTTTTTTTCAATTTCGACAATTTTGAAAATTTTTTAAGTTAGCTCATCTGAAAGCTGGATTTTTCAGCTTTAAAATCGTGTAAGAGAAATTGTGAGAAGAAAATTTTATCTGGCATTGGCAACGGTTTGAAACGCGCGTGTCGCATATTCCTATTATCTCCTGATACGGTTCGTCATACCATTGACGCGGAATACAAGTGAAACGAACTGTTTTTCAATAAAATATGATTTTTTAATCATGCCAATGATTTCATACAATTTTACCGTACCCTTATATCATCGTACTTCATCAATAACAGCTTTTGAAATTATGAAACATAATCATGAATAAATACACATAATATAATAAATATGTAATAATTCTGCTCGAAGCAATATATTTAGCGCAATTTCTTATTCGTATTAATTTTTTTTTTAATTTTCATCTTTAGGAAAACATCTACATTCAATGATGACGAAAATACTCGTAAATGCAAAGTCATATTCGAAGTGGGGATGAAACAATGATATTTGAGCGTTCCTGGGATTGTTTTTGCAGTTTCGAAGCGAGTTTTGAGCTTTTTAGCAGTGATTTCATGTTTTGTCTTCGAACTAAAAAAAAACCACAGTTCCTGATAGATTTCTCTTTGCCCATTCGTAAAGCGCATCAGGATTTAGAATTTGCTGCTTTGACCTCGCTTAAAGACTCGCTCGAGCTGCTAGTCGTTTCAGATTACCACCGATACCGTCACAAGGCCCTTTTCCATGAGCGGTTGCATGGAAATGCCATTCAGCTGCTATTCCAAAATCTTTGTAATGATACAAAAGATTTTTGAAATTATATCTATTCTTGAAGTGCTGAGATGCTCCATCCGTAAAATAGAAAATTTTTCTTGGTTGGAAATGCTCGATCAGGTACGCTATTAAAATTTTTTGGAATTCGTACACAGCGATTGTATCGTGATTCAAATTATCCGATAAAATAGCAATGCTCCGATCACTGAGTTCGTTTCCTTGTTTGTAATGAATGACAGTCGTGAAAATAGTCGTTTGGTCGTTGTTCCAGTGGAAACCCTGTGCAGCATTCTGGGCTACAAACGCATAATTTTCCGCGAAATCGCATAAAACTAAAAATTCTCCTTCTTGTAAATTGAAGGGCCGGATCGCGTGACCTCTCGTCTAGTGCACCTGAAAGTAGGCAACCACCGCTAATCACGTTTCAGGACTTTCATATTAAAAACATACAAGAAATTCGCGATACTAAAAAAACTTCCAGTGGGAAAGTTGTTGCAAATGTATTCAACAACACTCTGACGAATTTTGAGACAATTCCGTATTGTAGGTTAGAAATTATTGCAGGTTGAGTGAAAAAAATGCCATGTGCATCGATTGAGATGTTACAATATGGGTGTTTTCAAAGGGGATGAAAATGATTAGATACATGAAGCTGTTCAAAAACAATTCTCAAATGCAGTTCACCCAAATCGATTAAATATTTCACACTTTTTTTCAATAAAACATAATCACATACATGGAAAAATGTATGATAGTTATTTAAACGTTTTATTGGAAAGAACCAATAATTGAATATTGGCAAATTTGAGAACATGAACGTTGCTGTTCATCTGACATGGCTGTTGAATGATGGTTTCAATCTAGAAACATCAATTTTGCGACAGTGGAATTCATAAACAACACATTTCCTCGTCTTTAATTTAGATTCCATTTCAATGAACGATTCAAAGTTTAAGAATACAACCAGTATGCCTTTGAATTGAAAGAATTTTTATTCCAATATATCGTATAAACCTTTTCCATACATTAAAAAAACAACAAACCAAATATTATAGAATAAAAGATGAAATAATAAACTCAAAAATAAATCATACGAATTTCAAAATTTGTCCTATCATTCACAGAAGCTCTTCATCGTTTTTCTTAGGATCACGAATTGTCGTGTTTTTGAAAAGATTTTCATAAAAAGCTCGACCTTTCACGCTCAAATATTGCTGCAAACTTTTTAGACCTCTCGATTTTGCGCTTGAAATCTCTACTTCAGGCGCCGGGTGGTGCATTTCCTAAATCATTGAATAAAGTATTCATCTCGACAAAAATTTTTAACGGTTCTCCTTTGTACTGATGATACACGTTAATTTGACCGTTTGGAAAATAATCAATTTTCACCGCAGATCCTATTCTGATGTTGCGAATTTCAGAATTTTTTTGTAAAATCGATTCAAAATCTCTTACGTTGCATTGTGCAGCGTCAATCATTGTAAAAGGAGGATTTCTAGAATTTTCAATGATTTCAATGTACTGTTCGGGTGTTTCAATGGTTTCTTCCATTTTTTTCTTCTGACCGTATCTACCAAAATTCCTATCACATTCACAATACGAGTGTCCACGGACAGGGTAGAGATGTTCAATAAAAACCTCGAAATTTTGAAAGAACATTGACAAAAAAAGGACCATCATATAATTTCTAATGTGACCTCCTGCAGCATCAGAATATAAGAAGATTTTGTTATACCCCTTTTTTTGTAATTCAAGGCGCAAAGCATGATATAACAAATTACAAACTGTGTTTGCTCCTTTCTTGAGTATTCCTTCAATGGAATGAAACATATTCTTCATTCAGAATCGACTTATATGTTTCATTTCATTGAAGGAATGCTCAGGTACTAAAATAGTAGGGGAGAGTGGGGCATGTTTTCCCACTTTTTCTTTGTCGATTTTTGTATCTTTCTCCGTTGCATATTTCAAGGCGTTTGGGGTACTATTTTACTCGTTGAAGCTTCCACTTCAACCTAGTATAAATAAATGTCATGATTTCATAAGCATGTTGTTGCAAAATAGTGTTATTTGCAGTCATGTCACTTGCGAAAACTTGCCCCACATACGGGGCAAGTTTTCCAACACCTTCGAACCATATGGGGGCAAATTTTCTCACTCATTCAAAATCGCCAAAAATAGATAAGAAATTGAAGTTCGAATCCAAATTGAGTATTTTATTCGATTTTTTATTTGTAAATCAATTACAATAGGGGGTACATGTGATGTAGGAAAACAAAATAACGAATGTAGTACATAAAAAGTAAGCAAAAGTATGAACAACAAAAAGACAGCTACTTTCATTGAATCATGGCTGTAGAAGCCACGATTCGTTTTCCTCTTATAATTTCGAACCACCCGTAATCTGTGTAAACTTAATGATAAATCATATCAAATAATATTTGCTTATCTTTTTCGATAAATTTGCTTGTAATACGTTACAACAATTTGATTGAGACTGAGATAATTTTCCGCAGTGAAAAACATTGCTTCATCATTGTTTTCCAACTCTAAACTAACCTAAAATCGCGAAGACTAATCATATAATATAAGAAATGCATTTGCAACACTCTAAAATCACTTGGTTGAGACCGGGACAAATTCTCTTTGTGAGAAAATTTGCCCCGTGTCACGTTGGAAAATTTGCCCCATCATCGTTTTTCAACTTGGAACTAGGTTAAAATCGTAAAGACGCGAGTAATTCACAAAAATTATCACATCATTCGATTCAGGGGACTTTCGTTTATAAACACATTTTCAACCAAAACAATCAGAATAACGTGAGTATGTTTTTTTTTCAATTTGAATGAACACATGTAAAGTTTACTCACCAACGACAAAATCGTAAAAACAGTTCTCTTATTATGATGAAAGCAGCTATTAACCTGATATTGCCGTGAATGGTACCTTAGATGATACTACTCACGACCATTCATCCAGCAGTGCGCTCTTCCAGCATACTAAGAAATTATAACATATTGGAAAACATGCCCCTATGGAAAACTTGCCCCACTCTCCCCTACCCCAAACGCCTTGAAATATGGAACGAGGAAAAAGACAAAAATCGACAAAGAAAAAGTGGGAAAACATGCTCCACTCTCCCCTACTTGTACATAAACGATTGTAACTTCGGTAATGTTCCATGACTTTTTATTTGTAAATACCTTGTTTTCTTCGTAAGAGTACGAACTCCACGTAGAAAATTCGCAACTGAACATATTTCCATGATTTCTATTTTTCCTCGGCAAAAAAGTGACTTTTTTATTTTCATTTTTCTTGAAAAACATGATGTTCTCCACATATTCCGGTTCGTTGCACTCAAACTACCTGATTGATCAGTAACAACGGTAATGATATTCATTGCCAATTCATTCATGTTCAATTTGAGACCTCATGCAACCAAATTGGCCATTTCTAGCTCGAGATATACCTCAAATAATAAAACTATCATCGAAAACAAATTTTTTGGATTAAAAAAATTCATAACTCGAATACCTATCCATAAAAAAATTTTTTACTGTGATTTTCGAGTTCAGCGAGCCAAAATGCATAAGAAAAAAATAGTCACATCGAATTCACAAAATGGCTGTAAACTAATGTTATTTATTTGGAGCAAGTGGATGGGGCGTTGTAAAGTGATAAGATTCATCGATACGAATTGAAATTTCATCATATCTGTACCGCGGTGAGGAATATTCGAAATAATTGTCTTGTACGACTATGTGAAGAATTATTTTATTTCATTACTTATTGACCAATCGTTGAAGTAGGTTGCCATGGAAACACGACAACGCAAGGAAAAACAACACCGGAGCAGGAACCGCACGCAAACGGAAACACGAAAGCCCGAATATAACGCAACAAGAAATCAAGGTACCCGACGTGCATTGTAGTAAGTATAAGAGGCTATTGAACCGGTGTGGGTATGGAATATACTCAAAATCAAAGCAAAGTCATTTAGTCGATATTTTAGTATCAAAGATAATAATCACATTTATATTTAATAAATATTCTGTTATAAATTACTCTTCGAAATAAAATACAAAGAGAAATAAAATACAAAGATAATCCTTGAATACTTGAACATCGATTTGTCTTTTTCGATCATTATTCTGTGTCAGAGAAAAATATTATCAAGAACTGTATAAATTATGAAAATTAACAAATCTATATCTAAATCTAAATTCATCGACTCTTTCGGTAAAAGATTTCATCACGGACGCTCATGTATTCAAAAGAGAAATTTTTTCGTATCTTGTACTCCTATCTTCAAATATACATTCAAACCTTTCTCCCTCGGTACAAGATCGATATCTTTACTCGATTGGATAAAGATTCTGAGTTGTTTCTTGTTATCGTCCTTTATCTGAATCCACGTAATACGTCCCTTCCTTCCGCCAATTGCACCCTTGCAATGAAGGGTACCATTTCATAAAGGGTCACAACGAATCCACTACAATCCTATATACTTTGTTCTACACCCAGAAAAATAGTTTACTTGAATATGAACCTACTAGACATTTCATTATATCCAATAAAATTGTACTCAATTTAAGCAAATTTTATTTGACATGAATAAAAGTTTATTTGGATGGAATATATTTTTTATTTGATTCAACTGAAACTTTAGTAGGTTCATATTTATTGCTGTGTTCAAAAAATAAGATGATATAGCATTTATTTTCAAAAATCTTTATTTATTTTCCCAAATCAAGTTCATCGCCTTCAAAGTAATCCTCCCCCCCTTCGAATACAATGCACTTATGTCAACGCATTTCCCAATCTTCGAAACAGTTAGAATCGGTTTCCGGGATGGCCTTCAGCTCTCTCTTCGATTCGGCTCGAATCTCCCCTATCGACTCGAAACGGTGTTCCCGGAGCGGTCTTTTGAGTTTGTTGAATAGCCAGAAGTCGTGCGGTACCAAATCAGATGAATACGATGGTTGTGGAACGATATGGGTCGAGTTTTCTGCGAAATAATCATGGAGAATCAATGCAGTGTGAGCCGGTGCATTGTCGTGGTGCAAAAACAAAGAGTTGTCTCGCTACAATTCCGTTCTCTTTAGGCGAATAGCTTCACGTAAACGGCGCATGACGCTCAAATGATATTCTTTGTTGACAGTTTGACCCGGAAGGAACTCAAAATGCATAACACCACGATAATCGAAGAAAACGGTCAACATAACCTTGAGTTTTGAGCAATTTTAGCGCGGTTCTTTTGGTTTTGCCTCACCTTTAGCGCGATATTCACTTGATTGATCGGTTGTTTCCGGGTCGTAAGCATGAATCCACGTCTCATCTCCCGTAATAATGTGTTTCATCTTGTCCTGTTAGTCAGAAAGCATTGTTTTACATACTTCAACGCGACAATGTTTTTCCAGGAAATTCAGTGTTTTCGGTACCAATCGAGATTTGGAGCGTCTGAGGCCCAAAACATCCTTCAAAATGGTATTGACTGATCCTTTTGAAATGCCAACATCATCAGCAAGACCTTTAATTGTTAATCGACGATTTACAAGCACGAAATCTTTGATTTTTTGGACATAAACTTCGTCAGTTGAAGTTGATGGTCGACCGGGACGCTTTTCGTCTTCGACACGTTCTCGGCCTTCTTGGAACTCTTTATACCACTTGTAAAGATTTCTTTTCGACATAGCCTCATCACCAAAGGCTTCCTGCACCATCCTCAACGAATCAGCAGCAGAAAATTCAGTCCGCAAACAAAATTTAATACAAATTCTTTGCTCAACAAATGGAGACATTATAAAAATTGAAAACTTCACTTTCAGCAGCTTACAAAACGAAGCGTATTTCAAACACTAATGAATATTTTGATCTGACCCTTGGCACGGATATCAAAGACAGTCTTACTAACCTAAAAATGAGTACACTTCCCCAAATACATTCGCGCACAGAGTTTAAATTCAAATGTCACCTTACTTTTTAGACACAGTAGTAAATAGAAATTTGATTGATTCAAACTAAGTTGAATCAATCTACACTGAAAAAAAGGTATGGCTCTCATAGCTCTACTATTCATGTGTTCTTGCTGTCAGGAGGTATAAGGATGCCAGTATAGCTCCCACAGCCAACAGATTGATATGATAGTGACGCGTTCGGCTGTGGGAGCTATACTGGCATCCTCATACCTCCTGATAGCAAGAACACATGAATAGTAGAGCTGTGAGAGCCATACCTTTTTTTCAGTGTAATTAAATCTCAATATAAATTTCTCTTGGTGTATATACATTTGAGAAATATTTCTTTTGTTTCAAGGACGCACAAATATCTGAATTATTTCTTCCAAAGAGAAATACAACAACATTCTCAAAGAAAAGATAAAAACTCAAAAAGATTCTCTCTTCCAAACGTTTTTTGAAATGAAACATCGTGAATATAAAATTATCAATACCTACATTCGAATAATATCCGATCCGAGAAATCGTTGGTTATTTGTCGGAAACACTGAACTCCCGTAATGGATTTTTATTTTTTTCCATCGTTCCAACACAGATTCAATCGAATGTTTCCCTTCGTTTTTATTTTCGACTCTACTAGAATACTTGAACGATTTTACGTCGAAAATGTATTTTCATGATTCGTTTCGCTTGGTAGATCGTATAAACAGTTTATGCAATTTACGATTTAATGATTTTTCTACGTAGGAATTCGATGAATTTCACATTCAATGGTTCACGGAATTCCAAAGCGGTACCTCATTACCGTTAATTCCTGCAAAACAAATAACGAACATTCGAATCCCTAATCTGAATATATCATTGACCTTAAGAATATCATTTTTCGAGATCAAAGTATAGTGAAAAAAGCAAAAAAGTGAATCTATTGTTACCAGGTACCTAATTATGATTGAGTTTTTCATCTCGTTAAGATCACACCACGGTACGCTCACAGTCATTTTTTCCCTCTTCATTTTCAAGCTTCGTGCCATACAACAGCGGCCATATAACGCATGTTAAAATACGCTGATCGCAACGAGCGATCGTAAACTTTAATTGAAATCACAGCGATGTTGTGTGATGGTTACGTATGGCGCGACCGAATAAATCTAACACGTTTTGTTTTTTTCGCAAGAGAGAATACAAAGCGTTGTATATAGAAACAGTTTGTGAGTTGGTGAAAACTACATAGGTATGCCTTATCACCTGGATGGTTAGAAGAAATTGTTGTTGAGGCAGTTTCATTCGATTAGAGGATATGAAGTATGTAGTCTTTATAGAAATAAACATCGATCCATCCGTATAGCGTCATTTCGTTTGGTATTGAGAATTCTATATCTCATTCTCATAGTTCCATTTTCCTTCTGTAAATATTTCAACAAGGAATTGCATTCAATCTCCTTTCAGCACTCGCGGAACACTATTTTCATAAAAGGATTTTTTATCGGAGTTATCCCACAATGGAATATACAGCCGAGGGTAGAAACTGGGTTAAGTGACGTTCTGGATTTATTTGGTAACTACACGAGTATTCACTCTTTCATCGCTCCAGTGGTGTTTCATTAACAATTCTTGATTTCATCTATAGAAATTGACTTTCTTTTCCTAGGTGATTCTGAGGGTCCGTACTCTTCATTGCGCGTGATAATTACAGAAATGTTGGATGGAAGTATTGTACCGGTGCGAGTTCAATCAAAAGTTTTTCATATCAAGAACTCTGTGCTTTTTCCTTCAGAGGGTAATATGAAAAAATTGATAAACGACATAATTGTTACATTCTCGGATGATACTCGATTTCGAAGATATCTTTTATTCTCTTTTACAACTCAAAATTGAGAACTATCATTCAACTTTTTATTTAAAAGGAATAAAAAATCTAATCACACCGACCGTCCTAAAGATTTTACATGACTATCAGGCCACAAAATGTGGCGACACTGTAATAGAATATAATTGAACTCAACTGCGACTTTGGATCGATATTGGCATATATTGACCACTGCTTTCCTACTACCCGCATTCGCTAATAGATAGACTGCATTAAATCATCATCCTCGAGTACATACTAGTCAATGCATTATCAAAGCGAGGACGGCATCAGGATAAATCGAAAAATGTACCCCTATAGATGTCTTGAAATTTTATTCTACGATCTATTCTTTCGTATCATTAACTTTCATTTTCTCTGGTATAAAAGTTGATCTTTAATCTCATAAACTGAGCGATACAATGCATTATATACTCCCATTCCATATTCTCAAGTTCTTACCACGTACATTCGTTACAACACAAATCTGAAGATGAAGGGAATTATCATGCAGAAGTTCTGAGAGAAGTTTAGGCTCGTATCTGCCAACTCTAATCTGCTGGTTTCAATTTGATATGTAAACGAAATCCAAGGACCACTCGGTTATCAGCAAACCACTTATCCAACATTTATATATGGAGGAGAAATCTAGTATTCACGAATAATACCTTGGATCTCTCATTCTGAACTCTGCATGCGAATGATTTCTGAGAGAAGCAATATTAAAAAAATAATGAATAACGTTCTCTACATTCGGCATCTAATACTCGAAATGATGCTTACTCTGCTTGCATATCAGTCATCTATCGAATGCTCGTATTTTTACATTCTTGATGACTCATGATTCTTGTTTCGCTTGCAGGTGATGATAAGTAACTCGTTAATCTTACAGAAGGCATTAGAAAAAATCAAACAACTGATTTGGATAACCTCGCGAGGTCCTTATAAAATATTCATGTCGATCCGATAATAGTTTATTCTCATACCATCACAACATACCTTTTAAATCTGTCAGATAGAATTTGTAGAATATAAAAGGTGTCGCAGCAACGCACGTATACAATGAAAATTCGAAATGTAAATCTTTCTACTACTGAATTCACTTCGTATGAATATGCAATCGTCGAAAAACCTACAAATGTAAAGTAAGGAAGAAAAATGAAAGAAAATGTGAAACGGATGTATTATTTTAACAGAGAAGAGAAAATAACAAATAATATCTGTTTTTAACAGACCGAAGATATCATGGAAAACAAATTGTACAAAAAATCGTACACAACTTTCATGTTTCCGATATTCTAAATGATTCAACTTCGATGAATATTGATCAACGATGGAACGTCGTACAAATGATTGAACACAACCAAAAGTTGTGCACTTTATTCAAAATGAATCCTTGAATAAAACAGGAAGCGGTGGGAGAATATCATTTCTTGCTTGAAAAGGGTTTACAATACAGAAAGAGGAAAATATGGATATCTTGGAAATAGATCATTCGAAAAACTGAAAATGGCAGAACTGGAATGGAAAATGATTGATCACGATTGAAGACCTATCGTTATTCTGTCACCTGAAATTGGTTCTGTTTTCAATCGTATCGTATCAAATGCACTAACGACACATACATTACGCTCAATTTATTGAGGTGAAAGCACAATGTTTCCTGTAACAAAATCCTTGAATTTACACTCTTAAGAATTTCTGCATTAATTTTAATGTTTTTGCTGGGAATTTTTTTCATGTACGTACATGAGTTCAGTTTCATACAAATTTTACATTGAATTTAATGTGAACTGCCCTATTGGAAATTATGATTGGGAATTAGATGGGCCCCAGCTAGTTTCCCCTGATGTTAGGTTTGTTTCTAGCTAGTATGGTAACGCACTTCCTAGCCTGTGCCCATCCAGATGCTCCAGGGAATTGCTAGAATATTGTTGAAATTGGTAATTAGAAATGTGGAATCATGTGTTTTCTGTAAAATCACACCTATGAATGAGGTAACAATGTATTTTGACATGTAATCTCTATTCAAGAACGTTGCTTTTGAATCTGTTTCCATAAAGTAATCCCGAGTGACAAATTGAAACGTTGGGGCTTTCTTTTATTCCTCTGACCGTGTTGATGGACTATCAATGTTACTGTCCGATCAGTAGACGCATGAAAAATCTACATAAACCAACTGAATGTTTGGGCACTAAAGTCAAATTGGCTAAAATGTGTTATCCGGTTGCCCCCGCGTGGGTTCCATCTAATAAGTGGATGGTCAATGGGACGCCCAGACGAATTTCTACCAAGGTATAGCATAATCTGTAGTTTTTTCATGTTTTTGTCCATCAAATGTAATGTAGAATGTGTATGAATCTAAATTCATGTACGTGATTGCAAAAAAAATTCCAGATATTTTATACTATACAATTTTTATGGATTAGAGAGAAAAGATCAAACAAACGATTTGCTAGCTCCCCTTGAAACTGAAAATTAGACACAAGGAATTTTAAGCGTTCTGCAAATATTGTGGAAACGCAATTAACGAAAAAATTAATGATCCAAATGTTCGTGGACTAGTATATCACTTTTGAACGAAGCACAAACTTTCGAGGAGAATTTGTACACTGGCTTTTAATAATTCGTTGACTTTGTCCATTGTTTCACCAATGGAATTCACTTTTCATTTCAATCGTCGAAATAATAGAAACAGTCAACGAATTATTAAAATCCAGTGGATGAATTTTTTCTTAATTTGTGCTCCATCCCAAAGTGATATACTAATCAACCAAAATTCGGATCACTAATTTTTTCCGTGCAAAAGAATACTTGAAATACTTTCCTTTCTTGAACTTTTTGTTCTCTTATTTGTTATTCGTTACTATTTCACTAAAATGTTTGATTGGTCAATTCTTTTAGAATTCAAGAACTCGTGGGAACCCCGTTTACTCGATGATAATGTTCGTCAGAATATTGATAAACCCTTCATCAGTCAATCGCTGATGGATTAGCAAATACACATTCATAACAGCACCCGTTGACACGCTTTATACATCTTGTTTTGATTTCAACGGTACCGTATGCGACGTACAGCTTCACCAAACAATAATGAATTGTCAAACTGACAACTATGGCGGCGACTATCGATCTCTCGAGGAAATCAATGAATAAATTGAAACTACATAGACTAGTTTTCCATATTCCGATACATATTCGATGATTTTTGACACCATCTCTCATGAGAAATCACTTATCACACCCTGGATTCTATTTTGTTTGAATCTCATGGGAGAAAAACAGCCAATTACAATAACGAATGACTGAGAAGAGTTACATCAAATTTGGATTCCCGTATTCGAGAACGTAAACTTCTGACGATGTCAGATTGAATACTCGTCCGCTCCTTTCAGGTAGAAATTCACCGTTCATGATATAATATTTGGAACATATGTATGCATGACTTGTTGTGTGGAGAGAACGATACTGTTTCGACCTGTGGTATATACTGTTAAAAAAAACTGGAATTTTCCGGTACCCAGGGACTGGAAAATTTCTGTTCATGACGAATTTTTCAGCTTACGTACAAGAAAATTCCTGTTGTACCGGAGTTTTTCTGCATTTTACATGAATATTCATGTTTTTTACAAGAATTTTCTGATACCCGTACTGAAATTTTTATGATTTGAATGTGAATTTTCAGTACAAATGTATAGGTTAATTACTTCCAGTACGGTACTAGAATTTTTCCGAAGTTTTTTTTTTTAGGGGGTATATGTCACAAATGAAAATTCTCTCTATTTGCATGCTCTCCGTTTTATGTATATATTCCATGCCATTAGATTGAATTATCGATACGCTATTGTACAAGGTGTTTCATAATTCACTGAGAATACTTCAGAGGCGTTATTCTGCAGCCAAAATGCAATAATTTCCCGTGTGGAAAAAATTTTTTGGAGGCTTGGTTTTTGAGCTATGAGCATTTTTAGATTTTTTTTCAAATTCAAATAACTCAGAAGCATTACGTTCTACATTCTTGAGCTTAACACCATTCTCTAAGTTGGAAAACGGCGGATCTCTGGAAAAAATTCAACTACTCTATCATTCTTTGTTTCGGAGCTATAGTAATTTAAAGTTGCTGAATTCTGATTGGCTAGAAGCCAGAAAATTTCAAATTGCTGTAGCTCTGAAACAAAGAATCATAGGACAGTTGAATTTTTTCCCAGAGATTCGGCGTTTTCCAACTTAGAGAATGGTGTTAAGCTCAAGAATGTAGAACATAATGCTTCTGAGTTATTTGGATCTGAAAAAAATTCTAAAAATACTCATAGCTCAAAAACTCAACCTACAAAACATTTTTTCCAAACGGGAAATTATTGCATTTTGGATGAAGGATAACGCCTCTGAAGCATTTTCAGCGAATTATGAAACACCTTGTATACAAAATAGGTGCGTTAATTGCTGATTCAGAAATGATTTGTTCCAATTATTATTCATATCTTTGCGTGTACATGAAGAACAATATCATAAAATATTATACATTAACATGCGCACCGATTGAAATATGTGGCATACTATATAATCCTCGTGGATCATTGTTTGCAGACGGATTTCAGACCCCACGTATATTCTTCGTTGGATCCGAGTGAAAACTTGGAATAGTAACTACGATTTACGCTGGGTCAGGATAGGCTTTGTAATTTTTGCTCGCTTTACTGCTGGTCTCATGCTGAGACAAGATAAATTTCGACGTTATTCGCACAGCAGTCGTTGTGACAATAAAAACAGTAGGATTTTATTGTTACAACTCCGTGATTTAGTTAGGCAATACACGCTTGAATTTCTTCAATAAAAAAGATTTACAGACTTATTCCTCAATTGAATACATGAATTGGTATAATTTATGTCGGATTTTTCACGTCCCAACGTTCCATGCATTCTCGTGGGAATATATCTTCTTAGAATTACGTGGACGTATTTGTTACAGAACAATGTTTGGCAATTTCATTAGAATAATATGCGGAGGAAACTCAACAGCTGTTGACATCTCCATGATTAGGAACCAGATACTGTGTGATCAGACCTTAGCATTGATATAGGAATTAATTGTGAATATTGTACGTATTGTACGTTACTTGATTGAAATGTGTATACGTAAACGTATGTCGAGCGATCAGTGCAGAACGAAAGTTTCAAATTGGAAAATGGTGTTTCAATATAATCAAGTAAATCATTCGTTTTATAATTCACGCCCCAGCAAATTAATTTTTGCGAATTACTAATGGTTTGTTGGTGAGTGAATTCATCAATAAACCTGATCCTTCGGGAATCCGCGGGTACGAAATGGTACAAAATATTAATCAAATGACACTCTCTCAGAGCAGTAATAGGCGATATTTTCTATAGAAATTTTATCGAATTTACATTGAGTTTTAGAGAGCCCATATCGATACTATAAAAATTTGATAAAGAACATCGGTTTGGAGCTTATTCAGTGTTATTTATCCCCTGGGAGAATTTGCCAATCGATGTATTTGAATTGGTCAACTCTAGAAACATTATCTTTGTGACGGCACGTACATATAGATTTAAATAAATTCAAAATAATATTATAATTATCACGCCAGATTTTTATTAATATTTGAAAATAGGATCCAATTTGAAATTATAATAATTAAGTTTCATCATTAGACACCTAACTTGATCGAGAGAGAGAGAGAGAGGTCCCGGTGTATGGGCATCCACGACGTTGACTCGTTGTAGAGGAGATGGCCCAAAGAAGATGATTTTTCGTCGAGCAAGAAACTCCAAACTATCCTTTTTATTGTATTTGGTTTCTGATTGATGGTTCCATGGAGACGTCTTAGCACCTTGTAAAATTATGGGTATAGTGAGTTTATGCACCATCGACTAGAGACGTCTTTCCTTATCGTGAGCTCACCATTATCTGATGGTCCTTTTTCCATCCCTCCTTATAATTTCGATAACGGGACCTTTCCCCTCTTTCTTCTCAATGTTTCAATTGATGTAACGAAGTAATCGGATAATTGAAATTCAACTTGTCGATCGCTCTATTTCTCTCTCTCTTTCTCTCTCTCTCTCTCTCTCTCTCTCTCTCTCTCTCTATACTTATGAGAATGTGCCTATAATTAGGCGTTACATCTTTCAAATGTATGTTAAAATAATGTTTAGGAATGCGCGACATTCACATTATCGACATTTCTGCATATATCATACGTGTCTAATGTCAATCGAAATTTTTGAATATTGCATACAAAAATCTCTAGCATCCTAACGCTAAGCGCATCAAAGAATCAATATCATGATAATCAATCTGAGAATTTCTAGAAAAAATATTGTTGAGGGCATTATATTTGGCTAATTATTAGGCACACGGCTTTTTCTTTCGTTTGCGATTCTTTCACGTACAAAAATAAGGCGTAAATGCTATCCCAATCGCAGTAACTTTTACTCCAACACCCAGTTAGTATATGGACAGGGTGTCTAGCAAAATATGATTTTGGAATTCCCGACCAATTCCCGACTTTTTCCAGGATTTTTTGGGAAATTCCCGGATCGAGAATAAAATGCACACACATCAATTCCAATTAACATTTTCGATGGCATAATACAATCTAATAAGAAAAATCAATTCGAAGTTGAATATTCAAATATCGATCATTTTAAATGGACATGTTTTTAATCAATAATCCAAATCATTTATATCCAACTCGGCTCCATTTGATTATAACGCATTTTGAAAATAAAATCAAGTATATATGACACATTGAAAATATTCTACCAATACATAGGCATATAACATGGCTTTCTCGATTGACTTAGTTGAATGAAAAAATAATTACTTTTTGCGTAAGTCATATATTGAATCTAAATTGAAGCATGAAAAATTAATTTCACGATGTATATTCAACAATGGATGCTTCCGACATTTGTGCAAATTTTGCAAACTCAATGAGAAGAAGAAGGACACAAGTATTGAAGTTTGCACGAATGTCGGAAGCGTCCAATTACAAGTAAATACAATCATTCATCCAATTAGAACGTTCATGAATACTTGAAATGAATAAAAAGTATTAAATAATCATTTTTAGCATTTATGAATAGATATAATTACATTAATTATCGTATTCACTTGTATTCATTGAATGTATATCGTGAAATTCATTTTTCATGCTCTACTTTATATTTAATATATGAATTAATGCAGAAATGAATTCACATAATTTTGAATTATTGAGCACAAAATTCAATTCTTATGAATTCACTATTGTGAATTCAATTATAGACATCTTAAAGAAGTCAGAAACAGACTATTTCACGAACATTTGGGAATTCTTTCGAAAATTCTTGAAACAGTCGCAAGACCTCTGAGAGAATATTTGAAACAACTCTCAAATCTGCCCCAGGTAGAAATATTCTATTAAATCCCATCACAAATGGTGAAATTTCTGATTAAATATCATTGAATTCCATTGAAACCTATTCATTTTCCCATTCGTCAATGAGATTTTATAGATCATTTGTAACAGGGCCGTGAAATAAGACTTCTTGAGTTGTGGAAGGTTTCTGGAAGAAATTAATCTGAGAATCTTTGCATAACTTTCAAAATTATAACAAAAAATATCAATATTTAATATAATCAATATTCAAAATAATCAATATTCATTTTATATTAAGATTTAAAATAATCAATATTCAATATAATCAATTATTCGTCGATGGGGAAAACTTTTCTAAGTTCAAAAATTCTGCACACATAAAAATAAAAATATAATTGAAAATTTCCCGGAATTTTTTTCATTTCCTGACGTTTTCCCGACTTTCCCGGAATTCCCGACTGCTAGACACCCTGAATGGATGACTATTTACAGAGTAAAAGTTACTCCATTGGAGTACTTTTTACCTATGTTCAAGAAAGATTCACTTTGTAAGGAGTAAGTGATACTGAAAGTATCGCACACGGAATGAAAAGTTATATTATAAATTACTGATTTGCTAGCACATACGGGACAGACTGGCCTATATAATAGTATCAATTAGTCAGACACTTCCTAAAAATTACTATTACGACCTTGAATAAGTTCTCGCTGTTTCATCACAGATGGCACTAACAGTACTCCGTGCTTGAAATTTTGAATGGTAACGCACTTGCAAGGAAGTACTGTATCTAACCTGAAATTTCAGTGTATAATAGTTCGCTTTAGTGAAAACAAAGTAATTGTTGATTAGTTTCGAAAATGTCTACTTTTGTGCCAACTAAAGTGTATTCGCGGGGAATTTTATTGCACTATTTTATTCAAAAGAAATCTGCAGCTGAAGCACATGGAATTCTTGTTGAGACTTATGGTGACAATGCCCTTGTCGGATACGACATGCAGAGGCTGGTTTCGACGCTTCAAAAATAATGATTTTGAACTCGAGAATAAAGAACGTTCTGGCGCACCAAAAAAATTTCAAGACAGAGACTTGGATAAGATGGGAGAAAGTGGCCTCTAGTGATGAGCAGTACTTTGAATGAAACGTTTTTATTCCTTACATTTCAAATGAAGTTTTTAATTTGTAAAATGAACAGCGAGAACTTATTCAAGGTCCTAATACACTTGATATTACCTAATGGGACAATTCTTCCATATTGTACTCCCAAATACAGTAATTTTTAGAAAATGTCTAACTAAATGGTGTCATATAGCCAAGTTTGTCTCGTGCGTGCTAGCAAAATGGTAATTTATAATGGAACTTTTCCCTCTGTGTAGGAGCTACTAAAAAATGTTGACTAGATGTATGAAGTAAAATATACTCCTCTATTTTTCTTCATGTTTAATTCAAACGAAAAAAAAATGAACCGGAGTGAAGCACACAGAAGGTACTTGAGGTTTGATGTGCTGAAGAATCTTGAACGACATTAAAAAAAAATGATTTCAGCTTAAAGTCAAGTGAAATAGTGATAATTGCGGAAGTGAAGTTATTTTTTACAAAGAGGAATGCAGTCATAATGAGTGAATTCGTAAGAGAAATTGAAGAAGAATGCGATCAAAACATAGTCAATCACGACAGATTGGAACCAGAAAACACGTGCAACGGATGGTTTTGATGTTACATTTACATGCACGTCAAGGTCCTTGTCCTCTTCGATCTTCTTTTGTCAGGAAAAAATTGTAGAGCGCTTAACAGACGGCAGGGCATGATCCGGCGCAGCTCTGGTATCCGCTCAGTATCCGAAAAGAATATCTCTCTTTCTTCTCCTCTGACAGGAAGCAAACCTGCACCGGCTGTGTTGCACGAGAGGGCAACAACAGCAGCAGCAGGTACCAAAAGCAGGAAAGGAATGCATCTTTCAATGCGTTCCTATCCTTGGAATTTTTTCCCACGAATACCAAACTGGAAATCCGACCATCCTTTTCTACCTTCGCCTGATTTTCAGAGCAATCTTCTTCGCTCTTCCTTTCTTTCTTTCTCTTTCTGATCTTTCTTCTTATTGAAATCTTTTCGAGTTCTTCGATTCGTGGGATGTTCTTTATCCCTCCTCACTTCCCTTCAATATCTTTTCAGTATTTAGAAGTGCTCTTAACACGATCACACGCCTACGGGTTTTCAAAGGACGGTACATTGATTCTTGCCTCGTGTAATCTATATACGTTAGAATCTCGTTAAAGCCACAAAACCTGCTATCGGTCCTTTCAAAACACTCTTCTCCCTCATTTAGATTTCAGATTGTTCAAAATTAAGCGCTTTTGCAATTTTTCATTTGGGTCGATAGAGACAATGAATGAACGGATGAAAGCGAATTATGTATGTCACTTTTATGAGATTCCCTGCACTTATGAGTTGTAGGGAATTGAAGGTAGGCATTCAATCCTGATGGACCCGAGTAGAAATCGAACCAGCCCATCTGAGTTATGTACTAGTGACTATCTTGTCACAGCTAGCTCAATTATTCTTCATAATCGCTGATTCGTCACTAGCTAATATTTCTATACAGTCTTTGTTATACAGCCACTCTTCAACTACTGAAACGCACATTATAGTTATAGATGTCGCTGTATCAAGAAAAAAACATTACCTAGTAATGATCTCGTGATGGGCTAATTGATATTAGATATTTATGAAAAAGTGAGGTTATGTGTTTTCATGGTACATCATCTAATCATTGGCTCATGACTGTTCATATTATTCTAGTTATAGATGGCATTGTCAAATGATGAAAATATATCAAATTACTCACTCATCACTAGCCAATCGATTACGATTAGAAATTTGAGGTTATGTTTCTTCTCCCGATTATCCGCTGATTATCAGTTGACAATTACAAATGTGATTTTGAAAACAGAAGTTGTAAATTATTGTAATCGTGACAAGTAACCACTTTCATTGACTAGTTAGTTCGTGCATGATTAATTACTTCTTCCGATGTATTCAGTTTTGGTGATAGCTAACATCGTGTTGCATTGAAAGTATCACCTAGTGATCGACTAGTCACTGGAGAGTTTGATTTCATCCACAAAGAACGTGAGGTTAGGTTATTCAAGTGATTTTTCGTCAATATCTACACGTTGACTAGACAATTGGTAGAGATTATAGAAGTTACTTTGCTGTCACAAATATACTATCCAGTCAGCACAAACAGGCTATCCAATAAACATTAATAACTGATGAAACGTGAAATCATGTTATGTCTTTGAATAACAATTTTCAAATTAAGCAAACAACGTTGTTTTTTCGTGTTCACACTGTTTACTTGATTTTGATTTGTATCAATAGCGGAAATGTGATTTCATCCTCACAATATGCGTACAACATACGGAATTATGATCAGATATATATGTCTATGTGGAGTTGGCTCAGTGGACAGCGCATTTGGCTCATCATCCAAGAGGACCCGGGATCGAAACTCATCGGCGATTAAGTGTTTTTTCAGGGAAGATCGGAATACCACAATCCATCTGTCACTATCAAACTTCGAGAGGGAGAGCTAGATTCTGTAAGGTGTTGTATGTCGGTGCAAATGGGTGGAAATTAAATTTTTATTTTTTCAGTCTTAATATTATCTCAACTGTGTATATTTTTCTATCTAGCTACTAGATAGTTAATCTGTGTCAGTCACTGGGTGATGTAAGCGTTACATTACTACCACTCCACTGTCTGAGATCACTACAGTGGGTGGCCAAATTATTAGGCCACAATTGAGATTATTGAGATTACTCCAAAGTTGAATATCTCAGTGAAAAATTATCGTAAGGAAACAAATGAATACGCAATTTCAAGGGCAAAGTCTACTCTTTGAGCATCATTTGACCTCTTTGGTCTATCATGTTTGCCCGACAACCTACATCGCATTAAGTATGAGCATTTTGCTCGATATTTCCTCAGTTTTTCAAACAGAAGGAGCTCGCAGGAAGATTAAAACATGGAAACACGAAAATGAACATTTTGTAGAGAATTTCCTCAGCTCCAAAACGCTTTTTTTATTTTCCTGGTAGAGTCATTTTCAGCGAAGTTATGTCATGTTTTATGACTTGTAATTGTGAGACGGTTAAGGGAACAAAAAATTTCCTTGGAGGAAAAAGTTTTGTTTTAAGATGTATTATACGCAGAAAATACTTTTGAAAGCAATCAAAAACCTCTCGAAGTATTTTTTTTTCGTATAATACATAGCAAAACTAAACTTTTTCCTCCAAGGAAATTTTTTGTTCCCTTAACCGTCTCAAAATTACAAGTCATAAAACATGACATAACTCCGCTGATAATGACTCTACCAGGAAAATAAAAAAAGCGTTTTGGAGCTGAGGAAATTCTCTACAAAATGTTTATTTTCGTGTTTCCATGTTTTAATCTTCCTGCGAGCTCCTTCTGTTTGAAAAACTGAGGAAATATCGAGCAAAATGCTCATACTTAATGCGATGTAGGTTGTCGGGCAAACATGATAGACCAAAGAGGTCAAATGATGCTCGAAGAGTAGACTTTGCCCTTGAAATTGCGTATTCATTTGTTTCCTTACGATAATTTTTCACTGAGATATTCAACTTTGGAGTAATCTCAATAATCTCAATTGTGGCCTAATAATTTGGCCACCCACTGTAGTCAGTGGTGATACAGTACCAGTATCGACTAGCCCATAACTAGACAATGATGAGTTTCAATTTCCACTCGGGGATATGCTCTTAAAAATAACAAAAGGACATTGATAATATTTTCTGTGTTCTCCTCATAGAATTAGGGATATGATGAATTGACGAATCTAAGAAGAGTAATTTTCCTTATACGTTATTTTACCTTGGGCGGATTATCTGATTGCTTAAGCACTTTCATATCCACGTGAATGGATCTCTCGAACGAGAGTCGTTGAGACAATAATGAGGAACAGAATAAAGAAACGAAGTATAGACCGAGATGACGATGACAATGGGTCATGAGCTTAATTAAACGCTCATCCGGATCAACATGATGCAAAGAATTCATCCTGCTTTTTCTTATCTCCTTCAGTCGAAAACGACAAAGTCGTGCTTTGTCTTGCCTTTTTCTTTCCATACGGCTTCGTAAGTATGCACGAATCGAATGAAAATAAAAAGGACAACCAGGAAAAAAATAACAAGCCAAGCAGCATTTCTACAGGTACTTGGAAAATTCAATGTTCAATTATCGTTCGATACCTTGCATCGCTCGATATACTTCAAATTGACTAACGCTAATCGTCTCTTGTACAATCTAATTGGATACTAAAAAGAATTGTTTTCCACTCAAACGAACTTGTATGAGAGAACATTTGTTATACCGTCTGGAAAAAAGTAAGAGATTCGTTTTATCTATAATAAGACGATATAATTCCGTTTCATTGATCTCGTTTCCAGAAGAATAATGTACCATAACTGCGGTATTGATTTTCTCATTTTATTGAGAGTAACATTGTTATTTCTAACGGCTCTAAGCTCAGTTACTGAAATCTAAGACTAATCAATCCACAGTGCGGTTGTAAATTAAATCAATTAAAAATATTCGACGCATTTGAAAATCCTTGCCATACGCCATAACGATTGTACGAGGTGTCTTCAAAAAATAACGAGAATTTTCGTTTTATGAAAAAAATATTTATTTATTCATCAATATCTATTTTGTCTCCTTCAAAATAATCCCCCTTGGATATAATACACTTGTGCCAACGCTTTTTCCAATCCTCGGAACACTTTTGAAACTCGATCTTTGTAATAGTTTTTAGCTCTTTCAGCGATTCGCTTTTAATGTCATCTATGCTTGTAAAACGACGGCCTTTGGATGTTCTCTTTATTTTTGGAAATAGAAAAAAGTCACATGGAGCTATATCTGGCGAATATGGAGGCTGAGGCATCATTACAGTTTTGTTTTTGGCCAAAAATTCACGAACAAGCAATGAAGTGTGAGCAGGTGCATTATCGTGGTGCAAAAGCCATGAATTGTTTTGCCACAAATCCGGGCGTTTCTTTCGGATTGCTTCTCGACTGATATGCCAACATCATCAGTGACTTCTCTGCTTGTGATTCGGCGATCGTTCATAACCATTTCTTTCACTTTGTTCACGTTTTCATCGGTTGTTGATGTGCTTGGGCGTCCGGGTCGTTCGTCATCTTCAACGTTTTCGCGGCCATCTTGGAAACGCTTATACCACTCGTAAATCCTTGCTTTACTCATAGCAGACTCACCATATGCCTTTGTTAAAATTTTACAAACTTCACTACACTTTATTTCATTTTTCACGCAAAATTGGATACAAATTCTTTGATCCATTTTTTTCACAAACGAAAATCACCGAGCTCGAAGAACACGTCATAACGTTAGCGGCTGCCACTTAAAAAGTAAGCAATGAATATTGCTGAAAATTTTATCCTACCTCAGGGGCATGTGTACCAACATAATAAAGAAGAATTTTATACAGGCGGACTCTCCAAACCCGCGGAATTAAAAAATTCTCGTTACTTTTTGAACACACCTCGTATGAACTTCCCTTTACATCAAAATTCTCATCGCCACGAAGTTGGATATAAAACTTTTCGAAAAATGAGAAAAGTATTTAAAAGTTTTCAACGGAATCCTTTTTTCAGACAAAATCCGTATGGTTTGCATGGTATGAAGAATCCTCTCTATTCAAATACTCAGAGCGTCAAGTAGGTAATCACGGAGAAAACTTGTATAGTAAAATATGGACGAGCCAAACATTTGGTCCCTACAATCAATCGCATCGTTGGTTTGACTAAGTGTATCGTAATTTCGATTGAGCCGTTTAGTTATTTTGATTGCGCAGTTTGGTCTGTCCATATTTTACTATTCGCTTAGTGATTATCACTATTCCTTCTTCTCCGTGATTGCCATGCTCTGCAAACTCAATTATCTTGTCTCGGTCGAAGCATGACGATGGAACCGGAACTGAATCCTGACGTGACACAAGCTTTTCTTACGGAAGAAAAGATCTGGCCCAAAGTAGAAAAGCCCGGAAGAGAATTTACTCAACTTTTATGCTTGACGATAGGTATCTCAGCTTCAAAACTAACTATTGCTCGTTAGCGCTTTTCTTCTTCTTTTTGTTCTGTTTCTTCTTCTTCTATCTCTTCTCATCGAAAGTTTTGATGAAACAGTCTGCAAAATGCTCTTCGCATTCCCTAAAGGAAACTACCGAAGAAATTAGAGGGGAATTTATTGGATTATTAGAGAGGAGAATGGATTTGATTTTCGATCGCCATTAACTGAGGGTGAAATTTCATCATAATGAATTATTTATTCAATCCTATCGTATTAGATACCGTGTTTGATTCAACTATACTATCCCAGCTAGAAATTTATCTCTAGGTCCGGTCAGGTGGACCCAAGGATATGCGACTCCATAGAATAACCTCAGACCATATTTTGATTACGTAAATTTATCGAAAGATTCTTCGGTAATTCAGGCAGCAATTAACCCGGAAAAAAATTATCGAAATTTCGGTCATTGTATCAGGAAAATATGGAAAATAGACCAATTATGCGGAAATTCTACCGACAAATTGATATATCTACCAAAAACTCCGAAAAAATTCACCAAAAATTTGGAAATTTTTACGTACTGTGATTGGGTTAATTGAATTTGCCGAATTTTCATCACAGTGAAGATAACCTCAGTATTATTCAGATTAGCGTTGCCGCGATCCGAGCTAATCCGAGTTTTGAGCATGAGCTCGGCTTTGCTCTTGTTTTTGACAAATAGGCTCGGCTCGCGAATCGGATCCATAGATCCACTGCTCGGATCGAAGCTCGGATTGGCTCGAAGATCGTCGAGCTAGATCAAAGATCTCACGATCCTACTTCGTTCAAAAGATACGCGAATAAAAAATTCTTGCATCCAGGGGCTTTTTAGAATAGAGCATACAGTACAGGCCATAATTTTGAATCAGCCTAAAGACATTTAACATTTTTACATCTTTGCTGTTCGAAATTGATTTAATTCATATAAACTACATAAATAATAATCAAAAAATGTCTAAACAACATAAAACACAATAAACTTATGTAAATAAAGTAAGTTGATTTCCTGAAACAAGCACATCAACTGAAAAAATGGTTTTTCCTCTGGGTGTATTCAAACTTTTGGCCTGTACTGTATTTCTGAAGCTCTTGAAGCTGAAGTATAAAACAACGTTTGCTCAAAATTTTTATGACTCGGCAAATCAAATTTCATAAATTCCGAGTGCCATTTTTCTCTGTGCAGCTCCTGTTCGATTTTGGCCCAAGTTTCGAAGCTCGGGCCTCGATCAAACTTAAACTGGACCACGCTAAGAAAAAGGGTTTAGTTGAATATTGGACAGCTAGGAAATTTAGCTACCCTGAATAAAAATTTAGTTGAACGAAATAAATTTCATTTGTCATATCTAAGTTTTTTATCTACATTAAATGAACTGTTTTATTCATACTTGAGACAACTAGACTTTTATTCACGTCAGCTAAAACTTAACTGGGACAATTAAATTTTAGCTGCCGCAGCGAAATGCCTTTCTCTCAGTGCAATTTTTGCGCTTACATGAGAATATGGTGGTCGGAAAAACTAAAAATCCCTTGAATTCGAAGGAGAATCGTCAAAAGGAAGTTTGTGGGATCGCTGAATACAAATCTTAACACAGATTCCCGAAATTACGAATTCAATGTGGCGGTCTCACTGTAAAGAATCCCCGATCACGCCTCACGAATAAAGCCTGATCAGGCGTGAGCGGACGCGGACATTTTTTTCACGGGCTACAAAAGTTGATATAAAGTGATATAAGCTTATTCTAAGACTGTTTCAAAGCTATTTGCTTATTTCAGAAGATATGATGATATTTTAATTTTCTCAAACTGATACATGACCATTAGTAAAGAAAATAACCAAAACGGATAAATAAAATGAAGATATCAATGAAAATTCATTAAAATGATGTATGAAAACTCTGATTTAGATCGAACTTTCCCAAGGTTATTCACATGTAATTTCAACGTAAAATTACAATGTTATGTACTTTGGTGGTGTTTTATTTCCGCAGACGTTTAGAATTCCAAGGAACTCTTCACAGATGTGTAGATACATTTCACCATTCTATGAGATGCAAAATCGCATAAGAAGAGAAAGTTTAATCTCTCTGACACAATGTGATGCTGTCACGCAATATGAATCACCATCAACCACTCACGTAGAAAATCCGGTACTGAGCCGATGGTGACGAACGGATCGGTACTGCAAAGGTATGGGCCACCAACGGTTGTCTGCCGATTGCGGATCGGTACTTAACCGACTTTATTTTAAGTTCGTATCGGTACGGGTTCGATATTTGAACCAACCGTTATTGACCGCTTTTCCACCAATGTTGGATTAACAACGGCACAATTTTAATACGCAAGCGTTGGCCTCCAACGTTGATTCGGCACCGAACCAATGTGAATAAATATCTCATATACTTTGAGAGAAGACTTGATTGGCCACACTGAAAAAAAGGCAGGTCACAGTTATCAAATGATATTCTTGCATATGACCAATCAAATATTCGATAACATTAATTAAATATCAATAATATCTATTAAATATTCGATAATTATAAACATAATTTATAAACATTATTGAATATTCGATTAATGTTATCGAATATTTGATTGGTCATATTCAAAAATATCATTAGATAACTGTTACTAGCCTTTTTTTCCAGTGCACGTAGAAATTGACAAATGGTCCAATACCGGCTTGATACAGGCTGCTAGTTTGCAACCATTGGCGGTCATCCTATGATCCAATAGTAAATTTCACTCTAAATTCCCCCTAGTGCAGAAATTTTGATAATGCATTCAAAACCTTCCAAAGTTACAATAGCACAAATAACGGTTGAGTAACAGTCGTTGGTACTTGAATACCGATCAATACTAGTAGTATTAGTTCTCAATATCGGAACTACACTGATTTCCAGTACTGAATTGATGTTGGTGACCGGTACCGGATCAGAGTTATTTGGCGTTATCATTTCGTAGTCCGACCGACACCGGTCGCCCACGGTTGCACACTGGCAGCCTGTATCGAGCCGGTACTGGACCATCCGTCAATTTCTACGTGGGCAAGTTTATATCCGTTCTTCAAAAGTTGAGTGGGTTAAGAACAGTCCCCTTCGGTACTGCACAAATTTATACCGTACAATTATTTTCCTACACAAAGAATTCACGTACTCTCATCCTAGACAAATTTCTTTTGTACAATTTTCCATCAATTCACACGGAAAAACAATGACCACGTAAAAATCCAATAAAAAGTGAATCTCATGTAGAATCAATTGTTATTAACGTCACCATAACAACCCTACTTCCATTTACTTCTATTCACTTCAGTAGCGATGTATATATAACACTGATTTCAATGTAAATTTTATTCCAAATTGCATTCACGAGACGGGTAGCCGAATTGACAACAACTTATGCAAAATTCACATGCACGCGATTTTACGCAAAAATAAATGTACGCTAAGTATTTCATAGCTCACATTTTTACTACTGCACAAATTCTGAATATCACGAATTTTTTTATATACATAAATTTCCTCTAATTCATTCATATAATGAATGACTACAGATAGGAACTTTTTGCTTTTTTGAAGAGCGATTTATGCTTGCAGAAATCAGTAATTGATGCTTCAGTTATGCTCTTTGTTTTTCAAAATCCTGCTCATATTTGCTGCCAAAACTATTTATTTATATGTTCTTATTAATCATCAAAATGCTTTTCCTGTTAATTTTGAATAACTCGTGTGAGTCAATGTGACGCAAAATACCCATAAACAATGAATTTTCAGTCTTCGAACATACGTAATTCAGAGTTTGATAACTGAAATGTGAAGTTTCATTATTTTAGTAAATTTGGAAGCTGATATTCTAAAACTAAAATTCACATGAATGAATCATTCCCTCTGTTTGTGCTAGCCACACTTTTCTACAATTTCAAGGGAACTAAAAGAATGAACCCAAACATAAATTATCACTCATCTCCACCGCTATATTCATCACGGATAATTAGACACCAGATTATATGCAAATTTTCATTTTTATTTCTTTTTATTCTCATTCAATACTTGATCATTCATCTCTCATTGAATATAGGTATATTATATGATCCCATACAGTCGTAATCATATAAAATATTCAACAGTTGAGTTCATTGGGTGCACCCAAAGGTCCCGCAAACCGCTCCAAGTATTTAGGATTCGCTGTTTTCAGTGATAAAAACAAATCGATTGTTTTGCAGTGGGACATTTTTGTGAATTCATAGAAGAAAATCCACCTTCGATTTAATTCTCGTCCGACGTTAATTAATTTTGTTTTTGAGTACTCAGAAAGAGTTTCAGTTTAATGGATTACTGCGCCATTTTTGTAATACTTCACTCATTCTGAGAAAAAATTGAATCAAAGTTAAAACAAAGGTCTTGATATTGAATTGAATTAATGAATTTTGGTTAATTCATTCATCACGGTACAGAGTCCAAATTTCAAGGAAGATTGTTTTCCAATTTCAGAAACAAAATTTCAGGAAAAAAATTTGTTGGAAATTTGAAATTCGCGATTTTTTAAATGATTATGCAGCAAATATGCTAAAATTCTGTTATGCTGCTCCGAGTGGGAAGTTATGCTTCATTATGCTTGCGAATTTCAAGCTAATTTCAATTACATAGTGCAGTATGATAAAAACTTTCAGCTTAATTCGCATTACCTGAATTTATGCTTTTATGCTCCTAGCATATAGTTCCTATCTCTATAAATGACATGCGCTCTCTCATCATACCTCGGCGACCGACGGAGTTAGTCAGATTAATGGAAATTTCAATACCCAAGAAATTCATTAAGCTCTGAAGTCGATCAAGGTCCAATTTCATCTTCCGCGAGTAGTTCTCCACATTCATGATTCCACTTTAGACTCTGTTACCGTTTCTTTTAATTCAACCTCCTTGTTCTTCGAACACATCTTTTCCTTTTCCTTCTTTCTTGTTCTACCTTCGATTAAGTTTCATTCTTGAGTAGGGTCAGGGTAGGAGAGGACGCGTTGAGAATAAATTTCGTCTTTCAACGAAGGATATCCTTTTTCACCTCACTCTTCTCTCTCTCTCTCTCGCTATATTCTTCGCTTATACGTTCATTTCCGGAGTTCCTTGTTGCCTCTTACCTGTTCGAATCTACTCGGTAAAGGTGGTTCGAGAGTAGAGTGTGAACATCGTCACACTCATAATACCATTCGCATCCAACGACGATGGAGAATAATATTCTTTGCCCATTTGATTTTATCAGAGAATTTTCTGTACCATTCACTTCGAAATTGACTTTCATGAGGATGTATGGGCCATTCTCCCATTTACATTCGGAGATTTTTAGACCCGCCAGACGACCCATTATAAGAAATGATTCCTTTTATCTTTCATTCATTTCTTCTGGAGCTGATTTTTATTGGTATAAAGTTACATCTATTAACTGAATTTCGTTGTTACTCAACCGATACGATAAAATATTTTGGAAAAAAATTCTGTCTTTATCGGAATCAAACATATTTGAGAGTTAACGGCGAAGGGTTGAGAGAACAGCATTTCATTCCTTTCATTTTCCTTATCGTGATTCGAGCCTGTATAGGGGAGATACATAGGTAGACGTGATGTAAGGGAAATGTATTTTGCGTGTATTTTATCGAAGAATTTTCTAATTATTATTATTAATTAGCATCAAAAATCAATATTTCGCGTCACACTTGAGGAGCTCAATTACGATTATAACTAATTTTACGGTATAGAATATTGTATGCGCATACACGGAGAAAAATGAAGGTCGAAAATATAGTAATATTTAATAAAAATTTGAGAATATTTCTTAAAATCTGAGAATTTTTCTTAAATGCATAATAAAGACAAAAGGTTCCACTTTTTTGTGGAATTGTATTCGAAAAACAATAAAAAATTATCAATACTTGATAAAGAATAGAGAAACATATGAACTTTCCAAAAGTCGCGCGTGAAATTTTACAAAAATAGTAACAAAATTTCAATATCCTACTATTCACTTTGTGAAATTTCGTATGCGACTTTTGGAAAGTTCATATGTTTCTCTATTCTTTATTAAGTATTGATAATTTTTCATTGTTTTTCGAATACAATTCCACAAAAAAGTGGAACCTTTTGTCTTTATTATGCATTTAAGAAAAACTCTCAGATTTTAAGAAATATTCTAAAATTTTCATTAAAGATTACTATATTTTCAACCTTCATTTTTCACCGCGTAGTTCGAACCCAATCTCGAATTAACAGAGTCAAATCTCGTTTTTTGGAGTGAAGTTCCCTCCCTCTTCCAGATTTGAAGAGTACATTGAGCTAAATGAACAATTAGTTCAGTTTATTTAACAGGGATGTTAGTTTATTAAACAAAAGCACTTGTTTCTAAGTTATTCATTAATATGAGATTCGAGAGCATATCCCATAATTCTATGCATTTGAAATGAAAGTTCACAAATATGATTGCAAGTAACTATGGTGTCCAAAATATCAATGTTCACCTCCTACATTAATGTTCTCAATCATATCCTGAATAAAATACCGATTTTCAGTACACAAATGAAGAAACACCTCTCTCCCAATCTCACGAGGAAATTCAATAAAGAATATAAACGTAGGAATCAGAACCGCAAGTCGGACAATGGAAGGGCAAATTGCTCCCAACTGTAGAACATAAAAAAAAGGTCGTATAGAAAAGAATGTGGAAAGAAATTCGAAAGTTTCTCGGCGAATGAGGTTTCTTGTGTGGATGAAGGGACCTACACCTACGTATACGTCGGAACTTCCAAGTTGGATGAAACAGTATCCATCGAGGAGAACCTTGTCCTCGTCTTTGTCATTGTCGACCCGGGTAAGCGCATCTCCTAGTTCAATTTAACTTGCAAATTCATTCCCCGCGCTAAGATCAGCGCGTAATTCAACGAAAGAATTAACAAGTTGCATTGGGATATGCAATTTTAAACACGTGTTCGCGATATATATTAAACAAAAAATGTTTTCAGAACAAATTCGAGAAGAGTACACAAGTTCGTTAGACCCTGGATGGAAAAACTTCATTTCCTCATATTACTTCATTTCTTATTTTAAATAAGAAAATGTATAACACGATAATTTAATTTGAACAAGAAAGAAGGACATCTCATTCAAGATACAAAACAGACGAGCGGTGCATATCAATTGATTTGATACTTGTTCAACGCTGATGACCATTTATAAAAGTAAAATTTTCACAATTTGATGTGGAAGATAATTGTATGAAAAGTGTAGAAATTCTTCGGTGAGAACGTTGGATGGTACGATTTTAATTTATTGTGGAGGATACAGGATACACCGACATACTGAAAATATCGTGAAAGAACAGTATTATCCAATTGTCGATTCTCCCACACAGACGACCAAGGGAAAAAGAAGAGTTTCGCCATAGGGTTGTATAATGCGATACCTATAACTTGACTTAATCCCAGTTTTAGTGGAATATAACACTTTGCCAGGGAATGCCGAGGGGATTTTGAAGTTAAGCTTCTCAATTTTCCTCTCCCTACGTCTTGCAATGTTCTCTGGTTAGAGCTTTCTCCTACATCAGCTATTTCACTCGACAAAACGTCAAGATGGGGACAGAGGAAAAAATTTGAAAGGCGCGACGTCCTATCGGTAAGAAGATTACGAATAAAGGATTAAAGTACAGGTCTGTAATTGTTTCTTCGACTGTTCTTAGTTATTGCGTCGTTTATTTCGATTCAGGAAATAAACATGAAATTCAAGTAAACATTTCATTTTAGGTGATACAAGTGAAAATTTCCTGCAATCGATTCAATAGAATTCGTTCTCATAACGAGAAAATATGCAAAAAGGCAGGGAAATGCATTCAAAAGGCATGTAATTGTAAAAATTCGATTACATCCTCTCTTCCGCCAATTTCGATCAATCAGTTTGCAATGAAGTATAGATGGGTGGAACTGGTACGACAATCAACCTCGTCCATTTACAAATATGTATGAAATTGGACGTACTTTGTTGAGCAAAGGTTCAATCTTTTTTGCTTTTAAATTATCAGGATTGATTGACACGATGGTAACAGTTGTTTCACCGTTTTTCGTTCTCTTATTTTTCTCTATTTTTTTTCCAACTGGTATCGTGGCGTTTTCAAAACGAAGCTACCTTTGTTTTTTGATAAATGAGTCTTTCAGAACTTTGTATAATTATAAAAGATTGATTCATTCGTTTGCAAAAAAAAGTGTCAAAACAAACCAAGTAGAAACCGAACGTTTTATACATACTATGACCGTTCATAGTATATTTAGATACACTATTAAGGTATAGGTCACGCTAGCGGCGTGGTAGCAGCCAAACCGTTTATAACAAACTATGGGCAAACAACACTGAAAAAAAGGTATGGTTCTCACAGCTCTACTATTTATGTGGTCTTGCTGTCAGGAGGTATAAGGATGCCAGTATAGCTCCAACAGCCGACAGATTGCTATGATAGCGACGCGTTCGGCTGTGGGAGCTATACTGGCATCTTTATACCTCCTGACAGCGAGAACACATGAATAGTAGAGCTATGAGAGCCATATCTTTTTTTCAGTGAAGTCATATGAATTAAAATATCGCTCTGTACAGCACTTCTACTTGAATCAGAGAAGTGCTGTACAGAGCAATATTTTGATTGGAATGAAGCGTTTGGCCGTGGTTTGTCATAAACGATCTGGCTGCTGCCACGGCGCTAGTATCCCCTCAACATGCATAGTATACAGGGTGTCCCAGAACAAAGTACCGATATTTCACCAGCGTATTCCTGAGAGAAAACTGAACAACTTTTCCATTCGACATTTTTCGATCCGAAGCTTAGTTTTCGAGTTGTAGAAAAAATAAATTGACCATTCTCGTGGCAAGTACATCGGCTAGTGCAATCATCGAAGAGTATACTTATGTAGCATCCACTTGATTCGTTGAAATCAACTCTGAAACTAAGCCTCGGATAAAAGAATGATGGATGGAAAAGTTGTTCAGTTTTCTCTCGGGAACATGCTGGTGAAAGGTTGATACTTTATTCTGGGACACCCTGTATATACACAACATTTTGGTGTTGCTGGGATTTTTTACTGTTCAATTACTAATTAAATTACTCATTAGAGTGGAAACGAGGGGAAAGTAATTAAAAGTACACAACATACTTCTTATCAGTACAAATGTAATTTTCAATAACTTGAATTCCAGATAACTAGACCCATTAAATTTCTCATCATCATTGCAATCAGTTTTTAAAATTTATTTTCTTTTCCACATGGTCCAACCCATCGACTCTAACTGATATGATTTTAAAGAACATAACGCTATTGTATTGTTTCGATTTGTTGTGTTGCGCCCCGTCGATTTCTGGAATTTTTCCTTTCCATTCGTTTTATTTCTTGTCCTGCATTAGAGGAAGATATGGCTGCTATCTGTTTTATTTGTTCGATAGAAAGGAAGATTCTCATGGAAAGCTCGCTTCTTTCTCCGCTTCTTCTTCTTCTTCTTCTTCTTCTTCTTCTTCTTCTTCTTCTTCTTCTTCTTCTTCTCCTTCTTCTTCTTCTTCTTTGAACCAGTGCTTTGCGTTATTTCCTCGTAACTACGTTGGATAACGACAACGAGAAATACCTGCAAATTTTCTATCGGGAAAGGGTTTCAAGAAGAACGTGTTCTCCGCAGAGGATTCTCCAATTTCACGTATCAGGAATCTTATTGAGCGAAGTTCAAGTTTTTAACATGATTTCATAAACGTGATGAAAATCGAAATATATAAGGAGGGATATGTTATATGTTTTAGAATAGTTCGTGAGGGGAACTTTTCTCGAATTCGGATGTATAGAATATGTATGATACTTTACAAAGGAAAAACAGTATCTTCTATTGTTAATCGTTGAATTTAAATGTTCGTTGTCGATAGTACTCTTGGTTTTCCAATTAAATGAAATGGTTGAGTCAAGTTGGATGTGTAACTGGTATAAGTTCCGGAGCAAGTTCCAGCTAACTGGAGACAATGAATTCATTCTCAGACTGTATCTTGAGGATTGTAATATACATTTGAATTCAAATTTCAAATAAATAGTGACGTCACTGGAACATCCTTTGAGGGTTTCCATTAATGCGATTGTTAGATTTATTGATTAATTCTGTTCTTTCAATTATATCATTGACCACACACAGGGGAGAGCAAAATATTGTGGGAACGGTAAACGTAAAAATGTATTACTGTGTGTAAACGTATGTGCACTGTTAAGAAAAACTGTAATTTTCCGGTACCATAGAACTGGAAAATTTCTGTTGCGCTTGAATTTTTCTGCACAGAGAAAAATTTGCTGTAAAATTTACCTTATGTCCGATAAATATAGGGATAACATCAAATTGCTGTAATTTATACCGCAATATCTATTAGATTTATCGCAATTTATGTGACTATTGCAGCAAATTTTCAATTTTATCGGAGAATTTGGTTGACTGAACAGGAATTTCGGTATTTTTTACAGCAATTTAATGATGTCCCTATAAATACAGCAATTTTCTCTCTGTGTGTAATTTATATGGGTGCTGGAATTTTCCTAATTTAACCGTGATTTTCCTGTACAAGTGTGCAGGTTAATTGCATCCAGTGTGGTACTATAAGTTTTGCGTAGATTTTTTTTACAGTGTGATTACGCAAATATAGGAATTACGATAAAATTATGTAACGCAAGAAATAAATCTGACAGCAAATATGCAGTCGAAGATGTATCATTTCAGGTTGGATAACATTCATATTTATAAGAAAATTCAGATCTAGTTCACCATTCGAAACACGTACAATCCGAAACTGTCATTGCATTCGTAACTCTTGGAAGATTACTAGGATGTTTGAGATCGGGAGGACGACGACCATCATTCGACAAATTAGGATTGCAGTCTTGCCACGTTTCAGATGCATCCATACGGTATACCGGTTTACGATATGATTTACGTATCACGTTACTGTTAGGTTCTGTATTCCTACAAAATGACTGAATTTGTGTTTGAAGACTCATCATTTGTTCATAACATGAAGATTGTTGTGCATACAGATTTTGGGGAAAGTAGATAAGCTAAGAAACAGTCATTTTACTAATCATCATCATAGTGCACGAATTAGCACTTTGAACACTAAAGAAAAAAAGGAACTGAAAAAAGTCTAGATGTAGAAATTCTTAGCAAATGAGGAGCGAATATTGGATAACAGTTCACAAGGAAAAAGTAGAAATGCTGATACTTGGCGAGAACTCTGATTGGTGATGAGTTGCTAGCAAAACTGTAGCAATTATCTTACACAGTTGCTCGCAACATTCTACTGGTTTTTGCACGTGCGCCGGGTATTATCTAGAATTAAATACAGTAAAAGCTGCTTTAATTGTTATAATATCTCCACGGATTGAAGATGATCCTACATAATAATCGGATGTTGATGGTGTTTTTCGTGCGAACGATCCGTCGAGAGCAATTTCATTGGATAGTACAAAATAATTTATTCCAATATTAGCTGCTAAATCTATTTGTAATAGACTCAATTATTTTTGATTTTCTTTTTTTCTGAACCAGGCTTAACAAGGATGAAATTCCAACTCTCTGGTATAATTTCATTTGCGCTTGATCCTCATTACGGAAGCTGCGTCCCTATTGAGGCTGATAGATGCAAACACAAAGTGTTCATTGCATGAATATGCTGTGTAAACGAACCACCACGTGGGCGTATATAACGCATACAGAATGCATCATGATATTCACACAGTAGCAATAGACCCTACACGTAATCATCGAATACGGTACAATGTGTCACGCGATTGTAATTTGAACTATGCGTTCATATTATATGTACGCGATGCGTATTATTATTGTATGATCAATGTACCTACACACAACTTCAACCTTCGGATACATACATTTCAAAAGAACACATCCCAGGCGAGTAATACCAAGACTGACAATTGGACCATGACTGGCGTCAAGCTTGGTATGCCAAGTCTCGTTAGCCTAACCTTGGCCGATGCTTGGTCCACCGTAGCTGACTAAGCGTTGATAGAGCCTTGGATACCAATGCTAGGACCTAGCATATTTTGCCGTATTTGATTCAATTTTCGTTAACCAAGTCTCGATTGATGCTTGGCCCATCACAGCTAACCAACCCTTAACAGCACCTCAGACATCAATGCTAAGACCAAACATATCTCGCTGCGTTTGATTTATTTTTCGTCAATCAAGCTTCAATCGACACTTGGCTCGCCGTATGCCTAGATATAGCCGCATGACGTGGACTTGGAATTTATTCGCATTTCAAAAACTTGAAAGAGTATACGCCTGAATGTACACCAGCCCAAATATGGGTATCCTCTCAACGTCCTCCCAGATAGCACAAGAGTCCTAAAAGAGTTCTTGATGAATCCATTCCATTAATTCTGAACTCTTTTAGAACTCTTGTGCTATCTAGACATAAGTGACTGTGTCGAAATCCAATATTCCGAAATTTCATGTGTCGGAATATATTATACTTAATTAAGCTTGGATGCCAATAATTAAACTATCCTATTCGTTTAGGTTGATTGTATATCAATCATGGCACCAATTTCGATTCAAAATATAAAACCAATATTGAATCTTGATATTGAACCAAGCTTGGATGCCAAGCGTTGAACATTGTTATCATCCCAGACATTAATCTAATTTGGTGCCAATGTTGGTAACCATGCTAGGCCCAATGTTGACTAGCATTGGCTCAAGCTTGGCACCAAGCTTGGTACATTTGTCAACGCATACCTGGGATATCGTGATTTATATTCGAAACGTGTTTCTCAATTATGTCATGCAACTGCAACTTCATGTATTTTGCGAATTTTATTGCAATTTCTTCCTTCGAGTCGTACAATTCAACTTTATCACTCGTTTGTTCGACTGCAATTACACTGAAAAAAAAATTTATTCCAGTCAAATAAATATTTATTAGAATTAACAAAATATTCTTTGGAACCAAAATAATTTATTGGAATCAAATAAACGATTAAAACCATCTATTTAATTCAAATAAATTATTTTGGTTCCAAAGAATATTTTGTTGATTCTAATAAATATTCCTTTGGTACAGGACAAATAAATATTTATTTGACTGGAATAAATTTTTTTTTCAGTGTATTTTAACCTTTCGCAAATATTTTTCTCCAACTCAATTCGCATTTTCTTCGCATTGTTTAACGCGAAGGAAGATAAAAAAGATTTCAGTTACGTGTTACAATTTTCATAAACGTGAAAGAAACATCTGTCGTGGGTGTCATCAAGGGAAAAGTATAGTGAGGAGACACATAGATAGTAGTAAAAATAAGAACTGAAAGAGAACAGAATGGGAGATAAAGATGAAAAGAAAAAGAGAATCCTACGTCGAGAGTCTCAGGCGGACCCAGAAAACCTTCCGCTCTCTCTTTACCGCCTCTTCATACTGCAAGACCCACTCAAGTACAATCTTAGAGGCAAAAATGACCTGATTTTGTACCGCGGTTATACCCGTGTATCTTTCTTTTCTCCTTGTTGAACTCATTGTGTATGTATGTGTGTTCAAAATGATTTAAATCAAACAAGTTGAACAAAATATATGTATAAAATGAAGATGTTCGATGCATTGTGCGACGAACAATCGCAAATTTAATTCAGGAATACGAAAAAATATTCTTTGACCATTCTATTTTATTCCAATAATTCAATTTGGATAAATATACTCAAACAAGTGTTGAAGATAAAATCTCGAATCCGTGAAGCCTTCCGTCGATGAGAATCGTAAAGTTCTTCTATAAGATAACGATTTCTTCTCGAATCTATGACACAAGCAGTCTTCGTTCAATGTGATTTGAAAACGAAGCACCATTGGAAGAGATTTCATCGATACCATCTACTATAGTAGTGATGCATCAAAACCAATGAACCGATGAACAATCATATAAAATCTCATTTGAAACGGCAGAGCACTATATTTTCATTTGGTGGATCATATTCAATTCCATTTTGATCAAATTAAAGTGAGATAGAAGAGACGCTGGAGTTCGCTGAAAGCTAATTATTTTAGTTATAACGTGCAGAGTACAAGGATCAAACAAAATTGAGATATTCGCGGTGTGATGTGGTGGATGCTGTGGGTGAAGATTATTAAAAGGAGAGATTGTTGGGTCAGTATTCTTGTCGTAAGAGATGAATTTTCCACAATAATTCGATACCAAAACGTGATAGTAATGTCATTATTACTATAGTGAGTACGTACATTTTGTTTTTGAATTTTCTGAATACTGGAAAATTTTTATTACTTTATATCTTTTCGAATTAACTCTTTGGATCTGGAAACATCATTCAGAATATACAGCAAGAGGTCAGGTCTTCAACAGCTTTAATCTATTTCAATAGACGATTCAAACTTCAGCAACACGAATAATTTTGATTGAACTCAAAACAAGTACGTAAAACCGACTTAAGCGATATATGATAAACTGTGAACGTTGGGAAATCGTTTATACGCCATTGTATTTGCGTTCGATCAAACCATAGATCAACTTTGAGTGATCGAGAATGAAGTTTCACTGATTTAAATTTAGAGAGCAACGTGCCAGTGAGTGTCTTCGATTGAACTAAAACGAACTAAGAGCAAAAGATCATTAAAGAGAATAACGTACTGAATATGGTCTTTGCGAACTTACCTTAGAGTGCAACGAAATTTTTTATTTGTAGTTTAATTTTCATATTTATAAATACCCTCTACTTTCTACTATCTCGTAATTTCTAGGCATAGGAATGAAATTTTCAGACTCTTTTAAGGGAATACTAACAGGCATGACACCAACCGAATTATTGATTCCAAACTATTCAAAAATGCTTTATTGTATATAACTTATAAATAAAAAATTATAGTGGATTATACATAGGTTACATAAAATTTTGGAAATTTTTTCACTTTGGTCCGTACATTAATTCCACACGCACTGAAAATTACTATGAATTGCAATATTTTGATTTGATCAGAACATGAGAAAAATAAAATGAATAAACTAATCATGTAGGGTGGCAACGCATCGCTTGAAGTCCTTGAATTGTTACAAAATATATCGTTAAAAAATTCACATTGCACGACAAGAACGGATTTTTCTGTTGAATGGCAATTATTCAACTATATATTCTGTGGAAATTTTCATTTAACCCTCAACCACGCACCCGGGTCATTTTGACACGGGCGATTTTTTCTTTGACTTGTCATTCCGACGCATTGCATAATCGGGAGCTAGTACTGTAATGTGAGTAACTCCAAACCTTTCTGCTTCGAATGCTTTTAGGAAATGCGTGATCCGCCAAATAGTTTCCGAGTAGCATGTATTTGAAATTCAGTTCGGGCCTTTTTGACCCAAGGTGCGTGGTTGTGTGACTTTTTTGATGAAAAAGTGAAAAATCCTTTCAGACTGTATTAAAGAGGGTATTATTTCGAGTGAAGGTATATTGTTTTGATATGATGAAAGTATATGTGAACAAGGGTACCGGTGGATTGAAACATGTGCAACTGCACTAAAAAAATGTATTTGAATCAAATACTGGTTGATTCAAAATTGCCGTACACTTTTCTGAGAGCAAATTCTTGATGAAATTCTGAAAAGATTTTGGTCCGGAATATTCAGATCTGATCCTTAGATCCAGAGATATGAGCATTTTTTAATTTTTTGAAAAATCCAAATACCTCGGAAGGACCATATTTCTGACTTTTGAATCCAACACCATTCTCTGAGTCAAATCACGGGGTATCCGTGGAAAAAAATCTAATTTAGCTTCCTTCGTTGTGGAGTTATAGCGGTTTAAAGTTGTTTAATTTTGATTGGCTGGAATGCAAAAAATTTCAAACCGCTGTAACTCCACAACGAAGGAAATGAGATTTATTTGTTTTCAGGAATACCCCGTGATCTGATTGAGAGAATAGTGTTGGATCCAATTCAGAAATATGGTACTTCTGAGGTATTTTGATTTTTCAAAAAATTAAAAAATCATACAAATCTCCGGATCTAAGGATCAGATCTGAATATTCCGGACCAAAATCTTTTCAGAATTTCATCAAGAATCTACTCTCAGAAAAGTGTACGGCAAATTTTAATCACCAAGTATATTTGTTCTGTGTCTAATAAGTATTTGGTGGTATTTATCAAGTATTGAATTGAAGTAATTGAATTTAATTTCCACAGATGATCGTTTTTGTCCCATTCCATTTACTGCAGTTCCCTAGCTTGTATGAACTCTTGCCTAGTCTTGAGCCCATATTGGCAGGATGGGGCGCATGCTGGACTGGGGTGGGCCCCATAGTACATACATGCTAGGGTTTTAATACTAATGAATATTTCTCGGATAACGAACAAATCAATATTTCTTCGGTTCAAATGATTCTTTTCTCCCGTGTTTCTTCACTGGAGTGCACTTAGGATATTTATAATCAACAAACGACAGTCACGAATCTCAAAATGATGAGATTTGAAGGAAATACAGCCAGAATAAGGTGAGCCGGGTTCGAAAGACCCGGGTGCGTGGATTAGGGATGTTTTTGAAAGTGCATGGTTGAGAGTTACAATAATAATATATAATTATAATGAAGATTATTCCTGCCATAAAATACTATTTTGAACATTATTTTCATCGATTTTTATCCCTTTCTCCGCTAACATTCCGATAAATTTCTTCAATGCACCCGGAGAGACCGGGTCTATTAATATTTAGAAAAATGACTGCCAATTTAGGGAAAACCAGGATCACTGAAAAATATTTGTAGTGAGTATACTAAAAATTCGTTGTCGATGTATTAACAATTGATAGTTTCACTGTGAAAAATACCAATGAAACTAGCAACTGTCAATATTTTGACTACGAATTTTTGGTAGACTCACTATGAGTGTGTTTTAGCGGTTCTCTTTTTCCCTGAATTGATAGTCATTCTTCTGAACGTTGATAAATTCTTTCTAAATAATAATAGACCCGGTCTTTCCGTGCAGTAATTGTGGGGTTTCTAAAATATCCCAACTTCAACTTCGCAAATAATTATATTTTTCTTCAGCAATTATTATGAATTATTATTCTTCCTAAAGTTGAACTTTTCTTGATCCCGAAATAGTGGTTCTTTTTGTCTTTACGTATTTGTGTAGAGAAAATATAATTTTTTGAAAAAAAAAACATTTTTCTCACAGAATTTTCAAAATTTATGTTACTTTATGCTCATATAACTCACATACTTCTCATGAAAATCCTCTTTTGAAATGCAGATTACTATTCTTGAGATGACAACGAATAGATTGAAGAAAAAATCATCTCAAAAGGATGAGATTTGAAGAAAATGCAGCCAGAATGAGATGAGCCGGGTCCGAAAGACCCGGGTGCGTAGATTGGGGATTTTTTTGAAGGTGCGTGGTTGAGGGTTAAAGACTCGGAGGTGAATTTATCAATTTTCTTTTTTCCGCAAGCACTTTTGAATACTTTGGAATAAACGAATAAACTCGTACACGGAGAAGAATGAAGGTTGAAAATATAGTAATCTTTAATGAAAATTTTAGAATATTTCTTAAAATCTGAGAGTTTTTCTTAAATGCATAATAAAGACAAAAGGTTCCACTTTTTTGTGGAATTGTATTCGAAAAACAATGAAAAATTATCAATACTTAATAAAGAATAGAGAAACATATGAACTTTCCAAAAGTCGCATACGAAATTTCACAAAGTGAATAGTAGGATATTGAAATTTTGTTACTATTTTTGTGAAATTTCACGCGCGACTTTTGGAAAGTTCATATGTTTCTCTATTCTTTATCAAGTATTGATAATTTGTCATTGTTTTTCGAATACAATTCCACAAAAAAGTGGAACCTTTTCTCTTTATTATGCATTCAAGAAAAATTCTCAGATTTTAAGAAATATTCTCAAATTTTTATTAAAGATTACTATATTTTCGACCTGCGTTTTTCTCTGTGTACCACAACGCTATCATCTCCCTAACATTGTAATGTACATGTTAAAAACTAGCAAAACAACCGACATGTTTTTCATCAATTGTTGAAGATTTTTCCGTCTAGTCTTGGAACCAAGTGTGTTGCATACATAATGCGTACAGTATAATGAGCTGTTGTCAATAGGTACCTTCGAGAGTGATGTACTAATATTTGCGAAGCCATTACACTCCGTGCATTGAATTATTCAATCATACAGATCTAGGGTCAGTGTATCCCTAATAAATAATTCAATCAGGATAAATATAGAATCTATAACATCCAAAGAGACATCCAAGAATGCCTTGAAATCATCGTTCAAACAAAAAAAACCTGAATGAAATGAAAAGATCCTCCTTCTGAAACTCAGAAAATATGCCTGTAATTTTTTACAGCCACTTTTGTCTGAGCGTTCAGATAAATTTCATTAAATTTTAAGAAATTCCAACTGAATTTCGGAGAAGGAATCTTTTTACAATGTACGCAACAAAAAGAAGAACTGATAACGAAATATCCTTCCACAAATTTCCGAATCCTACACATGCTGCTCAAGCTTTCCCTGAATCATTTCGAAAAATTGCTCAACGATAAAGGTGAGAATGAGTGAAATATTCGTGATTGAAACGCTACGATTTCACTTGCATCTTTTGAATCAAAATTCGTTTGTTCCATACGATACATTTGAATAAAAGCTGTTTGTTCCAAGAACAAAAGCAACAACTACAATTAAACATTCCTTCACAGTAAATTCCAACCACCGCATGAAAATTTGATTTTAGAGATAGCTCTATGCAGTACCTTTTGGAGCATCATTTTTTTTCCATTCGGTAGATAATCATCTAGATACACGATCCCATACTGCACACCACACAATGATCATATATTCAGCGAATCTTCAACGAATCGACAATGCACATTCGGTTACTTCACGGTTGAGCGAACGACAGATCATTACAGCGTACGTGGAATCGTTGGAGTTCTACTCGATGCAGCCTAGATGAAGTACCTAAATTTCACACTTTATTATTCGCAATGCGAGATAATTAATGCGATCATTAGCGATTCATTTTCATCTATAAACTGTCGCACTATCCGATTATTGTTATCTAATGATATCACTTCGAAGAATATTTGTTTTATATTGAATTTGACGTTTCAAAATACAATTCCTCTTCACGTTTTCTACAATATGAATCGATTCTCTTCATGTTTCGTTCATTGTTCGAGCAGAGCCGGATCTAAAAAATTTTTTAAGGGGGGCAAAACTCGATCACGACGCCCCTCCAATCAATTTTTGACATGACTTGGAGAAAAACTCAATGAATGAATTTTTTTCTGGAATAATTGATATTAAAATGGAAATATATCTTCTTATCAACTATTCAACCATCATTCATGCAATAAATAGAGTTTTAATTCATCGGAGGTGAATGTCAAGTTTTTCAAATTTTGTTTATCAATTATTTTCTATATTATGAAAGGTGAAATAGTATTCGGTAATATAATATACAAAAATATAAAAATTACACATCAACTCTTCGTACCTTTTTCTCAGCGAAAGTATCGATTAAATATCTAGTTATTGGTTTCTATTGGAGTCCATCCATAGGAACATACACGGAGAAAATTTTGTAGTATAAATTGTGTTAAAGATGTATTCAATATTGCTACCCTGGTGAAAATGAGTAACGAAAGCGTAAGAATGTCAGATTACTTTGCTTTTACGTCTTACATACTTTTTGCCCACTCTCCAATTACGCTTCCACGCGTAAAGCCCGATTTCTATAAAATTGATATTTTTTCCAATACGTTTGATGTACTTTCAATACACGTTCGAACTACTATTGACCCGCATCAGTCCCTCATTTTTTTCACTAAATCTCTTTCTTTCTATATAAATTGATGCATACATCGCAAACCTCTGGACACCATAAGATCTCAATCTTCAATTTATTTTCTGTATCATAATTAAGACAGTTTCATAATTGAATGAATGGATTCGCTGATATAGATCCGAACAAAGTTGGAGAATGTATCAAATTGATACGAGGGACGGATGCGGGTTAATGTTTCACTTCACGCTGGGTATATGCTTAAATCCACGTTTCAAATACTATCTTATCACGTTTCTGACACTTTGTAATACACGCGTCCTTTTCACCAAGGTATATTAGTCTAAATCATGCATCGTATTCACCAATCAAATAAAATTGTGGACTATTATTCGCTCTGACACCAGTGAATAGTTATCAATATAATTTGTCTTGAGAGGAAAACAGAATCCTGGAGAAATTATCACCTTTATGAGAAATAAAAGGACTGCAACAATGATCTCAAAAATCTCAAAAAAAAAACACTGTGACTCGCCAAGTTATCTTCAAAACACTTATTGCATACTTGACCGGGCGCCGTCAACCAGAGCTTATAAACTCAATAGCAAACTTTGTAGAACTGCTTGCAGCGCTCCAAGCGTAAGGTCGTTGAAGCATTCGACACAAACATACCAACATTAAGACACACATATGTATACTAACATTATTTTTAGAGATCTTTCATTGGTTTGGAAATTTGATAGTTTCACGACCTCACGCTTGGGGCGCTGCAAACAGTTCTGTAGAGTCTCGTACCGAGTGTGCTACCATACGGTAGACTACTTGAAGTGATTCCACATGATGGATTCATTTACACGAATCTTAAATGTGTTGAACTTTTATTAGTGCATCCGTATCAAATTACTTGTATTTATCCACCATACTGCCATGCTAAGCCAAAAGGGCGTATTTCCAAAAAAATTTTTTGTTTCTTTTTCATATATTCACATTTGAATAGACCCTTTACGTGTATTCACATTTGAAAAATCCTTAAACTATTGAAAATTGTTCGGAAAACCGATTTAAAAATAACGGCTTTCGTATCATTTAACATGTACAAGTTCAGATAAAATGCTTAATATCTCGAAACTTCAAAATGTCGACACACGCCCTTCTAGCTTAGCACGGCGGCATACGGCAGCACTGTAATTAAATGGAAATTTGTTCATCTGATAGCGAATTCGTTTCAGTAAACTTAGGCGCATTCGGGATGACTCTGTCTCATTCTGATGAACGATAATAACGAAGGACGTGAATATCCCGAGTTCGCCCAATTGGCGATGAGCGCCTTTTTTATGTACATAGGCACAGTGTAGCAGAATGCATTAGAAAATCATCTCGAAATAGACCCGAAACGTAAAACATCTCAGTAATCTTTCGGAATACTGCTGCAATATTAAAGATTTCAAAGTGGTGAGGAGAAACTTCACTGAAAATCACTGAAATTTTCAGAGATTTTCAGTGAAGAATTTTTCAGAGGATTTCAGGGGTGTTTATAGTTTTTCAGTTTTGATGACCTCCTACTTTTTTCTTCCCCTATTCGATTGAACTCAAAAAGTATATGTATAATTCTATCTAATTACTCAGTTATCATTGAAATAATGTTCACGATACGATGCTACATTCCCATGCAGAAAATGCCGACTTCCAACCAACCATAACAATCGAAACAGTACTGGTACAACACTGATTACCAGGGTTGGTTGCCAACGTTGTAACGTGGTTAAAGTAACAACCAGTACAATGTTGTTGTAACGCCGATAGTCAATGCTGATTTGCCAACGTTGATTTAAAACTCGTTCAACGTTGTTCATTATGTGTGGTTTAATACGGCAAAATTTTGAAGAAATTATTATTCATGTTCTCGAATTGACTTCTTCACATGTTTTCGGATTATTCATTCGTTTCAAGAAACGATTCAAACTTCAGCAACATACGAACAGATGTGTTATATTTTTTACTTTCGATATAACCATGCACCGAAAAAACGATATTCTAGGATTGAGAGGAATTTATTCTTCATTCTTCCTCTAAACCAATCCTCTGATTATGAGACTAACCCCCTCTAATTTTTAGTGACTTCATGAGATATTCTTCGTTTTAGAATAAATTCTTGAAATAAGAATATTCCCAGATCATTTTAAATAACCGCTCTGTACAAAATAATTTTGTAAATTATCTAGCCTGAGATGTAAAATGACTTATAAATCCACAATATTCGTATAAAAGTCATTCTAAACATGAGAAAATTTCAAATTGAAGAGTATTCTTGAAGTTGAAATTTTTAAATTTGAGAAAAAAGCCTTATGTTCTGAGTTGAATTTGCTGTTAGGGTGATGATAAACTTGTAGGAAGAGTTTGAAAGTTGGGTGGAATCTATATTGATCAGGAAAGTCCAAATCGTGTGGCAAAAGTTAGAGAATCTGTCAACTCAGCTCACGGCACATGGGTATTCTATCAGCTTTTCTTCACTAAACGAAATCTAGGCAGGAGAAATGTATCAAAATTCAGTACAATCAAGTTGGTACAGAGTAAGAGAGGACAGATATATTCATTGAATTTTATTGGTTATTGTAAAAATGTTGATAAATAAGGAAAGGCTGTAGAAGATCCAATGTGTCGTCTTTTAATATTTTTGTTCCAATAATGTTGTATCATGCTCCTACAAATGAATGTTATTATATTCATGAAACAGGTTCAATACACATGTTTCCTCAACCTACTAGTGAAAAGATACAAAAATGCACACAATACAAAATCATTGACCAAAAATATTGACGTATTCATCAACATTTTTATAATAACCAATAAAATTCAATGAATATATTTGTCCTCTCTTACTCTGTACCAACTTGATTTTACTAAATTTTGATACATTTCTCCTGCCTAGATTTCGTTTAGTGAAGAAAAGCTGATAGAATACCCATGTGCCGTGAGCTGAGTTGACAGATTTTCTAACTTTTTCCATACGATTTGGACTTTCCTGATCAATATAGATTCCACCCAACTTTCGAACTCTTCCCACAAGTTTATCATCACCCTAACAACGAATTCAACTCAGAACATAAGGCTTTTTCCTCAAATTTGAAAATTTCAACATGAAGAGTACTCTTCAATTTGAAAAGTAAAACCATCCGTCGAGCTGCAAGTGAATAATCCAAGTTTTTTGCAATTTATTTTGAATATTTTTTTGACATATTTTTGATCAAATGAGTTCTTCATGACTCATATTTATTACAAAATTAATATGGTCTCTGAGTTTTTGCCTAGAAGTACTGATGTAAGTATTTGAAGGAAATTCATTTTCACTGCATCAACAAATTACGATTTTTTGACATGTTACAACAGCTATGACTGATTTACTAATTCATTTTGCACTTACTAACAGATTGTTTGATACACATTATTCAAGAAATAACCACCACACATTCCACAAAAATGATTCATTCATTTTTTGATCACATAAATTTAACCTCACATCTGTCAACCGAACTGCAATTTTCACACAGGCTCATAGATTATTATATTCAACCGACGGATGATTGAATCGGATAAACACGTCACTTTAATTGATCTTTTCTAATGCATCGTGTATGTACCGGTTTGACGGTACAGAAAAATTATTACTGATACTGAATTTGAATAATTTGCAAGTCTAGTCTAGTCGGTGTAAGAACTCCGGTAACAGTTTTAACGAAAATATCTTTTTATAATATGTTATTGCTGTTATTTGAAAATTTGTAACTCATCAGAATGATAAGAAAAACATTCTTAATAGTATACAGTCGGAGAAGAATATTTAAAATTCATCAATAACAACCCAAGTAGCAAGCGAACGTGTTCAAAAATATTCCCGTTAGTTCTGTTACCGGACTCCTCACACCGACTATACAATATTACTTTAATTTATGATCTCAGAATTCATAACCAGTGATGCCAGGAAAAACGGTGCGGACCGAAAAATCAGCCCCTCCATTGTTCACACAATGACACGTTCGTATACGTGCGACTCACATGTCACGACACACTGTTCATAACTGGCGTACAGCTGTACTGGTCAAAGCGTCATTCCCTCATTAGGGTTAGGATTTTGTGTTAGGTTCGATTCCGCGTGTAGGGCTATGAGATTTTCGCTACTGACCCCCACAGTTTGAACGCTTGTTATCATTAAATATCTTCATTAAGACAATTTCCACCAGGGAGTTCGATTCCTGTAGAACGCGGTTCTAGCAACTGACATTGGAACATGTTTCCATACATCTATTACACATACAGTACGAGATCGACAAGGATTCCAATAATTTTTTTGTGAATTATTTGAAATATATTCTTGGCGCTTATTTTAGATGCCAATGTTCTTAAAGTTATATGCGCCCTCTCAATCTTAGAATATGGTTTTTTCGGTGTGGACATTAGCTGAAAATATGAAATTATTTTCATTAGCTACGCACAAAGGCTTAAATGGATTACCATCACCGGTTGAAAATCAATTGTCAATCTTGGTATCCAATGAAAAACCAGTACTGATTCAGGGTTGATGTTAACGTTGACCCAGTATTGGTGAACAACGCCGTACCAGTGTTGATCAGCGTTATCATTCCGGGTTTATTCCAACGTTGTCTGCCAACAGTTGGCAGTTGGCAAATAACGTTATTCCAGTACTGGGTCGTTCGTCAATTTCTGCATAGGTTATTGTACTGTTCATATGTCAGCTCCTTATCCTTCATCTAATTTTTGTTTCACTTTTAATTTGAGAAATATTTTGAGCGTACCTTACATGCAGAAAATCGGTTGTTCTATGTGCTCTCAATTGCTCTAGCTTGTAATAAGCCAATGAATCCGTTTTTATAAGTGATAACAACGAATCCAATATATGGAGAACAAGTTCAAGCAAGTTGGGGCGCACTGAACAAACCCAGCTATGATGTACTTCTCGGAAAACATACAAGAATCAGTAATGAAGTTTGAGAAAAGAACTCTTCCTATACTGAAAACGGGGTGAATTGACAACAATTTGACAAAAACCGGATTTAAAGTCAATTCGTTTCTACCTGTTCCTTTGAGTTTTTTTGTCCATTTCGATCCGTTTCCATCTCACATTTGCAGCAGGATGATAACAACAGTATTGCGGTCAGAGCTGAATTGAGCTCACGATTAAGTTTTTCATGTGATGATGTGAGTGCAGCCAAAATCTGGTTGTAATAACTATACTATTAATAGTGTAGTGAACAATTTGCCAGCCAACATTAGGATCTGTCATAATGTTATCTCAAAGATGTTGAAATGACATCTACTGCGTCGATTTCTGCCATCTTTCTGATGCCTTCTTAAAAGTTCTAAATGCTATCTAAAAGTTATCCGTGATATCTTTTGGATAACATTTAGAACTTTTGAAAAAGACATCAAGAAGTTGACAGAAATCGACGCATTCGAGATGATTTCGACATCTTTTAGATAACATTATGAGAGTTTCAAATTATGCGCTCAGAATGTTCATTGGGTTGTTATCAGTTCCATAGATTTTTTTCAGTGTAAACTTCTTCCTTACACTGTAAAAAAAATTTGTTGAATTCCAAACAAAAATGCTTGGAAATTTACAAACTTGGTTTGGAAAAATAATTTCCGAACCTTTTTTGTAAATTGCCAAACAAAAGTTTGTGAATTTTCAAAAATCTTCGTGAAATCACAAAATTTTTTGAATGTTTACAAACTTTTGTTTGGTAATTTACAAAAAAAGTTTGTGTAAAAAACTGCCAAACTTCTTTGGCAGTTTAGGAAGTATATTTTTTACAGTGTAGGATTCGAAGACCTTTGAAAGAATTTCAAGAGTTCAAGGAGGGTGTTCCTCCGAAAATTCATTAGTAATGCAAGTGTAACATTTGCATTCCGTAGCGCTCCATCTGCTTTGGCGCCCACTCTTCTTTGGCGCCCGGGGCACGTGCCCCCCTTTGCTCCCCCCTAGATCCGGCTCTGTGTTCGAGATACATTCTCGTTTTTTTTCTCTCCATTCCCACAATGTTCTACCTGCATGACCGTGAGGAAACAGAAACCACTTGAATTTTCGATTAATCTTCACACCAGTATACTAGTGAAACTGATTTTAATTCACAGGATGGCATTTTATTCGTCTAACGCAGTCTCTCATTTTCAACGATTCTTTACAAAAGACGACAAGTTTCTCGAACGAATAACAAGATCTCTCACGAAAATTTTCTCGTTTAGGATTCATAAAAATCTCGTTAAAACCATATGATGCAATAACTGGTACTTCGCATCGGTGTCGTTGAATTTCACCTCGAATTGTAACGTACGAGGAAATGAGAAAAAAAAGAGGAAGATCAAGTTGTGACGGTATATCATGGATTGAAATAACAAATTTCTTGGAGTGGAAATCCACTCTTAAAGAATGAAAATTCACTCGTATGTGGAGTAAAATGCTGACTCATATCGAACTTGCTGCAGTATTCTCAGTCTTCAAAAGTGACCACTTCGAAAAATTGAAGTCAAGTTGATAAAGTTTCCACTCCAAGAAATTTATAAATTTTATAGCGTTGCGAACACGGTAAGTAGCTTTTCGAATAAACGTATGTTTTTGATGTTGTATTTCATTGAACTCATTCTCAAAGCGTTGCAAATGATTTCATAAAATCTGCTTTGAATATCTTCCTTCGGAGGTTCTCAAACGTTAAACGTGGACGAGTATCACATCGCATAATCAGAGGATTTATTTATTGGTTCGTTTCTCTGCCTTTTTTTTTGTAATTGATTCGACTGTATGAGGCGAACCAACTTGTAACTGTGGATTGCATCGAGTGCAGTAGTACGCCAAGAAACACTTCAAGGGAATGTGAAACCTGCCACGACTTTCAAACGAGTATACAGCCTTCTAGAAATTCGATACTGTCTTGCAAGATGAGAAGACAAGAAAGAATCAATGGAAATAAAAAATATGAGACAACATGACTATATTCGTTTATGACTCGCACACATGAGTGAAATTATAAACCTTGATTGTGAACGTTTCAGATCCAGTATAAATCTCAATGAAAGTGCGTGGATGAAGATTTTTGTACAGAGTTCAATGAGGCTGTCATTCATTTTCATTCCCATAATAGGGATAAATTGTAAACTATACTTTTCAGCAGGAATGCAATATTCAATTGTTTGAATTTAAAATAATACGTACCTTTGATTTCCTCATATAATGACTCAATCAATTGCTCGCACTAATAGAAAGTATTTTCACAAGAACAAATTAAATACAATGTTTCACTTTTGGATTGAAACAAAACATATTCAGAGAAAAAGTTGAACATTCGTCTACATTAAACAACCATCAACCTCGAACTGACGAATATAGCAGCAACATTATCAAAAGAGTATCGAGTTACATGAGCTGACGAGGTGACATGAGAATAATAAATCGGATAAAATTTAGTTCTCTCTCAAATGCTTCTGATCAATTTGATTTAACGAACAACGGTCAGTGATGTGTTTATGCGTGGCAAGCATTGATCTTCGTTTTTTTGGAAATTTCTCAAATAACTCCAGGTAAAACTCCATATTTACAATTTATCCAAACACATCCCGATGGAAAATTATGATCGGGTTGACCCAATATTTATCACAAAGTAAAGCAAAACCAGGGTTGTCCTTCAAGGACCTGAATAAACCCATAATAATATCGCTGGATTGACAATAAAATTTTGTCACATATCAATCCACGATTTTGTCATTATTGCTGAATTTCTGCTTGTTGTTAGCGAGACAACTTTTTGTTGGTATGAGAACAACAAATTATTTTATCAAGAAACTTCAAAAAAACACACTCACTTTTTTGTAAGCCCATTTGACACTACGACGAAATTTCGCCATTGGGGAATCATCTAGAAGAAAATATTTCACTCCATTTTGATCTACGAAAAATTCTGGATTCTCGGCGTTTCGCTCTTGAGGAGGAGATACGTTTTGAATTCCTTCTGTTCCTTCTTCCGTTGCCTTAGAGACATTTTTTTGGAAATTGATGTTATCGTTATCGTCGACAACGTCTGTTCTACTGTCGATCGTGGATTCTGAATATTCGGTGATTGTAGATAGTCTATTGGTATTTTCTACGAAGTCGTCATTCACGCAAATCGAATGTTCCATTTTTGTCAAGAAATCTGTCTCTGCGTCAATCAATCACACGAAATCTTTGATTCACCATCAAGAACGAGAATTAAATAACACTGAATATACGTGTCCGCTTTTATACATTGTACATATTGTTTTGCGAAAGCATTGTGGAATTTTCAGATAAAATCTCACAGATGTAGCTTTCCACAGTGTGACTTATGGAAATATCACTTTCTTCGTGTCGTTCTTCCGCAAGAATGAACAATCTGTTTCTGGTGTCAGGAAAGAGAAAGAGTTCACGATAAAACAATTTTACGTCAGTTCCAGGAAAGATACCTCGTCTTGGAAGGGACTGGAATTTTGGAAAGGAAAAGATGAATCAATCATCTGTATAAGGAGTATTCATTCCTCTTCATGTTCATCAATGCAATGTGAATTTTACTCTATGCTACACTCTACGCTGAATTTTCGATGCTACACTCTCAAGCATCAAGAATTTAATTATAAAAATATGCAGTATTAAAATTGTTAAATTGATTATTACTGCAATACATTCTAAAATCGCGATCGTGTGTAGAGTACAACACCGAATTCCTCTCAATATGCACCCGTCCGTACGTTGAGATATTTAAAATTTATCCGCCGATCATCTGTCAGCTACTGATCAATTTATCTCTCGGTAATGAAAATGATAAACGATGAGAACACAGCGGCTAATCAAATTCATAACTTAATTGATCGAGACTCAATTATGAAACACTGTCATGGTAGACTTCCACTCGAACAAATAGAATGACAAAACGAAATCCCGTTCATTGTTAGAACTTTGAAGAAAGAGCAGTATTGTTGGCTCTATTTCTTTTGAATCATCATAAAGATTGCAACAACTTTTCGCTTTACCCTTATAGAATCCTCACATTTTATTTAAAGAATATGAGATCAATCACGTTTATCGAAGTACCTTTACGTTCAAAAATCTGTTCGAATGTATTCTTTTTCATTCAAAGATTGATTTGATTCGACTTTGTGATGGCAGAGAACAAGTTTTTTCAATCGAAAAGTCTTGATGAAAAAGCTGTGCTTCTCGTAGATAGCGTTCTTCCATCTCATCCATCAAGTGATTTCCTCGATTACGACAACACCAAAGCTACATTGACTTGTGCATGTTTTTACAAACAAATGTAACTTTACCGATTTGAAAACATTTATGAAGAACCATTTCATAGAAGTCTAAAAACGTGCAATATGAAACTCGATACTGTTAAATTCTGAGTATTCGAAGAACTGAGAATATTTTCTCTTCCATTACGTACGGTATTCAACAGGAACAAAAATAACAGAACCTTATTACAGGTAATAAAGATGTTACTCAAGGTCGACTTAAAGTCAGCTAAGAATAGACATCAAACTACACAATCAAATTACACAAATAATTATTGGAATGATTTTAATTGCGATTGATTACTACAGGGACACGGCATCGCAAATCTCTGGCAAGAATGCGTGAAGAAGGACTTGTTTTTGCTACCGTAGTTTCGTCTGAATCATCCAATGAATTCTTCAACGAAAGAATTCCAGATCGACAAATATATATATATATATCCAAGTAACACGAGTAAAGAATATCAATCTACTTGTGGGAATTCTTTCTCCCCTTCTACGAACAATCATGATAAAATATTCGATAATAATCTTGCTGGTAGGAGTAAAAAATTTTCAATCATGGATTAGCCCTGAAGGAAAGTTTGTAAGCGGTTTAATCGGATGATTGTATGTATTAGCCAAATGAATTCACGAGAAGGGAAATGCAAGTAAACATCTATACAACCCTAGCAGAAATTAGCACCGAATCAACGTTGTTTCGAGCTTAGATGCCTCGGAACAACGTTGTTCCGGTGTTGATTTCTACTAGGGAAGGGACGGAAACTGATTTACCGGTCGAAAGTACAAACGTGGAGAAATACAGGGTTGCAAGAAGGATTAGGCCGCGAATAAAGGACTGTTACTGTCCACAGGAACAAGCATTTGCACTTAGGCCTCGATTTCATCTTGTACCTATAGCACCATTTACCGCATCTATCTCCCCGGGTCGATGCGCGAATTCTTTCTCAACTTTTCAGACACATTGTAACCATTCGGTTGAATTTATATCAAATAATATGAAAGGAATACACTTGTAAGCATAGAAAAAAAGAAATTATAAGAAAATGTTTTAATTTTGAACCCGGTATACGTATATATGTGTATTAACGGGACACTAGCGTCGGTAACGGACCTCTCTTTCTATCATATGATTCTGTCCCTTTCCAACCAATGACGTGAGTTACCGACGCTAGTAGCCCGTTAATAAAGAAGGGGCTTTTAGCTTCATTCAGCCCTCGAATAATAAATTCAACTCGCGAGAAAACTTTGCTGTAAAGTGGAGAAGTTACTCCTATTCGAGAAGGAAATCTTTTCATCGAGAGAGACGTTTCAAGATGTAAATCCACAAACTTACGAATACTCGCACACAGATTTAACTCTGAGTTGATTCCTTGGTTCTGGGCTATTAGCACCGATCTCATCGTCTTCTTCCATGATCCTACAACTTGGTGGAATTCCTCTTCCCTAATGGGCTTTAACCGTAGTCTCTATCGTTACCGACTTGCATCTATACGTTGATCAGTAGTGGGCCGTAGTAATTAATTATTCCCAGAGAGTCGCACGCGCTCACGGCATGGCACGACTTGGATAGCTTGGCGACATTTAAATTAACGACAACGGTCCGTGAAAGGTAACCTTAATGGCTTGAAAATTGAAGATCCCAAGATGCCACAAATCTCAAATAAAAGTGTACACGCTATGCTAAGGCTATGCTCGTTCTATAATTTTTCGTTTCAGAGCAGAATTCGAGAAGATCGTATGAAAAACACAATATATTGCGTGACTCGAAAAGAGCAATATATAAAAAAAATTGAAATATCTGTTGAATACTAGAGAGTTACGTTAGGGTAACATCATTATTGGTTTATGATAGCGATGAAGAATTCATTCACCGAAGAATTCACGAGAGAATGCAAGAAATTACAAGAAACATCACGTTGTAACATTCTCGATGATTAATTACAACCTCAAAAATGGGTCGTCATACGTTATAAACAGAACTATGGCAAGTATTCCGGAATGTTATGACAAAACAATGTTCCGAAATTCCACTAATTCCTCTTTAGTTATCCTAATTATCGATGTATCATCCGGCCGAAGAGTTTCATGCGAGGAGCATTTACATCGTGTTCATTGGTGGGAACTTTACCAAGAATGAGTTGAAGAAACTAATATATTTTCAAAGAATATTTAAAACCACCAAGAAAATGATTACATAGAAACAGAAAGTTACTAAGATCTTTATCATGTTAGGAGGGAAGAAAAGCGAGTAAATGGATTACAACGATGCTTCGATTGTTTTCGTGGCAAATTGAGTGTTCGAATCATCTAATTCCAGCATCAAACACCTCAGGCAAAGCATTAGTGTATCGTGTAGGTAATAAACGCGAGGACAAACAATGCTTAATATATCGACTATATCGCCTTCCATAGTGGATGTCAAATCAAATGAAGAACAATGGTGGTTTTAATCGATTGAGCCTCTGTGTTGTGCATGAACAATTGACCCATAGCAGGTTAGATGCCAAAACTATTATCTATGGTCCAATAAAAGCAACATTCGAGAGCCGCTTAGGGGATAATAACATGTTGCCCCTAATAACCTTTGTTTGTTTAACCGGATTTCTTCTCAATTCTTGTCTCAATCATCGGAAGTGACTACCACTGTTCGTCGAAGCAAGGAACAAATGTTCCATGGTTTTATGCTATTGAGCAATAAAAAACGAACTATATTAATTTTCCCAAACTGTAACGAAAAAATATGCGCATAGGGATTTATGAATTGAAATAATAATTTCCTCGTAATGCGTTCAATGATGTTCGTCACATGAAATTGCATACTATACATTACGATCACTATCGACAGCTGATTTTTATTTGCGACTCTAATCGGAGGCGAAAAACTGTTTGATAAAACAAGATCGATTACGTATACAATAAATTTCTGCCATTCGAGTACTAATTCCTCTTCGCCGTTGAATTCTATGATTTTGGAACTGAAAATACAAACCAGAGAACAATCAATGAATTCATAAGCCTATGTTCAAACAGAAACGGTATGTCAAGTCATCTGATAGCAGGACTTTGATGAAATGAATCTTGATTATTCATTTTTGAAGAAAAAAATTCCACAAGAAAAAACTGTAACATAACGCAAGACGCAGTCTTTGATTGATACGAGTCGACTGAAAATTGTAATACGCAAAATGTATGAGAACAAAATGAGGAAATAAAGAGCGTATTAAATTTGACGGAGAAATCTTAAAACAGATGGGAGAACGTAAATATTTATGAAATAACATGAATAAATGTAGAATGAAAAATGTGAAAAACGTGTAACCAAAAATGGTAACGGTGGTGATATGGTGTCTCGAACGTAGACAAAAATAACAAAGTTTTCTGTGTTTGCACAATATATATCGGTATTGAAGTGGGAAAACACCTGAGAATACGAGACATATAGATGTCACACGTGGCACGAAGAAAAGAAATCCAAGTATTCAAAATGTAGCGCTATAAAAGAATGAAAATGGAATGAGTTGATATGAGAAATACTAAACAAGATGCAAAAAATACAATGCACAAAATATGTACAACAACATGAGAGAATGAGAGAATTTATATCCAGCATGAAAATAAAATAAATCACAAATCTGATGCAGAGGAAGATGCACCGTTGGAAAGGAATTTCTCTGGTAAACGCGAAGTTGAATATTTTGATTAAAACTGTGATGAGAAAGTTCGAAAAACTTCAGGAACTTCCAGAAAAATTTACAAAATCCAGAGCCAAAAATTCAAAGTGAAATCAAGATGACAAATTTTAGAATAATTCATGAAAAGTCGAACAGATTTAAAGGGAATCAGAGTAATTTATACATGAACTGTATTAAATTATATGAAAATTATATATAATTTCGAAAATGTGTCCATCCGGGAACATGGAGTGATTTAATCTTCAATGTTTCAGATGGAATTTAAAATTCACGAGAAATTCTGAACGATTGTTTGAGTGATAAAATAAATATAGAAAAAAGTATTTCCTATCGAGTGCCATAATAATATTTAGAGCTTTCAGAGCCGCACCAAGTGTACCTACTTCTCATCCTATACATTCTACGTACCTCTCCAGGGCATGTTGAACTTCCCTGATTGATACTTGATCTTACCCAGAGAATTTTCCATGTGACGTTTGACATCTCTGCTGAAGGAGTAGATATACACTATAAGAACTGATATATTCATTGTCAAAGCGAGTAAATTCAGTTGAAAATGTGTTTATCCGATACTCTTGCGAGTTCAAAAGTTTCTCGACATTTTCCATCTAAAATGAAAATATTTTCTTCCGAATGGACGATGGAAGATAACATAAGATAGAATTTAGAATTATTCTTGATGTATATAATATTCATTTTTCTACGCATCTAATTTTGTTTTAATGCACCACTATTTTTCAATAGCTACTGGCTAGTTCGCTTAGCGAGAGCCTTATCATTTCGAACATTACACGCTTCGCGAGACAGTGGCAACTTTCACTCGCAATGATCTCGTCATTGAAATGGACAAAACTTCTTAGGGCTTCAAGATAGATTGAATTTCTACCAGGGAGATTGTACTGTAATTCGAATTCCCCTTTTGCTGCGTGTACAGTTCACGAGTAAAGTCCGTACCTATTCATTGCAGGAAACCATGAAATAACTTGTGATTTATCGATTCGTATGCACTTTAGAGGCAAATACAAGAAAAATATTGACTGAGAAATTATCGTTTCATCACACAAACGTCCTCCGACTTCTTAAAAAAAAAAAAAACAACAACAAATTACAATCGGTTGGATAATAAAATAATTTACGTAGAATTTATCTACACTAAGTTTCCAAAGTATTTGAAATATATCAAAATTGAGATTGATTTCACCATTTTCTTGGCAAAGTTATCTGTAACGGTAACTCGGTAATCCATCACCATTAATCTTGGTTTTGAGAAGATAAAGATGAGAAAATTCAAAAGATCATTCAACTTGTTCAATGTTGGATATTTCTTCGACGGAATATTTCAAAGATAAATCGAAAATTATTGAAACAGTACCACAGTGCCAGCAAACATAAATTTCTAAGTTCTCTGATTGATTGCGACAAAAGTGATTTCAATTCATCTTGGCAAGGGAATTTTGCATGTTGTTTGGTTTTTATCTCGCAAGAATAATAATCAATGAACATAATATTTGAATAGAGTCAATTCTAATAAACGTGATTTCAGTTTACCATGACAGTATTTTCTTTCCCATTTATGGGTATTTCAATCACTTAAAAATTCAACAACATGGTATTCTATTGAATCAATTCAAAATATTTGCCAAATTCGTGGACGATCATACGAATTGAAAATAAAAATACGTTTGACAAGAGTGAACTTCCATTACTACGAATCATTTCCATGATATCAAAACAGGAGGATGGTGACAATATGAATGATACGTATCAATGAATATCCAATCATTCATCGTATCATTCAATTTCGGTGATAATCTCTAAATCTGATACACTATAGAAGTCCCTGGCTGGATATAATTAAGCTCTAAACACGTCATTGTTTGATCAACGATAAGGAATGAACGTTCCTTATCAGTCCAATGCACCGATTCAGATTTCTACAATTATGTATCTAACATGCAGAATCAAACGGTCTCCAAACGGCATATGCTTTCAGATGGATCACTCAACTCGCTTAACCACGAACCGTCAAACACGTACGATATCTATTCGATAAACAACACTCTTCTATCTAGATTTTTCGATTTTTAAGATCTAAAAACAGATCTCCTTGCTGGGCGATTGAATTGGATGCAAAGATTCACACTTGTTGGTTTTTTTTACACTTTGCACTGAGATATTTCAAACTTTTACAATTTTTTGATTTATAAATAAAATAAAGACAAATTATTGTGAATGGTGTTCCGAATTCGAAATCCTACACTCATACGATTCACCAGATGTTTCAAGTACCGAGATAAATGTTTAATTGATGTAAAGATACGGGATTTGAATTAATGACTCGATATCGCTTGGCAATCACCGAACGCGCGACCAGAATTATGTATTACTGAACAGTAGAAGAAACTCGCTACTGAATCTTGAGTGGAGATGTTTCACTGGCTCTTCTCCGACTCAAACACACACACGGGATTTTATATTTAGATCTACAAGTCGCACAACGTGCTTTATTTTCCATGATACTTCTTCAAGCACGAGCGAAGCAAAAAGTAGTAGCGTAAGAAAAAGAAGAGGGAGAAGAAAATGAAGAAAGTAAAAAATCAGAGATAAACAATAGAATAGAAGTACACAGATTCATTGCACGATCCTTCGTTCCTACTTTCATATTTTCTCACTCTTCGTGTTATCTTTGTTTAATAAAATTCACATCAATTTGATTAAAAGCAGAAGTTTTTGTTGTCGAAATTCATACGGCAAACAATACGTCGAGGAATTCAAAAATACGAGGAGAGTTTCAAATTACACCCTGGCGAGCAGAATTTGCACTGGATTTTTAGGAATCGGTGGAATTTCTAAAATGCCAATAAAAGTAAATCGTTTCATCGGAATACCTTTTAAATGAACTTTTTCAAATACAACAATCAATACAAAAAAAATATTCTACAGTACATTCATTTGAAATAATAAATATCCTGCAGAAGGATAAGGTAGCACATAAATACGACTTGTTTCAACATACTGAAGAATACTCTAATGATAATTGATTCTGTATGTAATGTGATAATTCTTTCCTATCCCTACCTGCAATGTCCCTTATCTCCCTCAACTATCAGGAATTCTCTCTACATGTTCACACTTTATATCAAGTTTTATATCACACAACTTTAACTTGGTGTAATTGCATTTCTCTCATGAAAATTTATGACATAGTTTAAGAAACCATTGATCAGATATTACAATATTGCTACTGTTATTCGATCGATAACAACATTATTTTGTATCTAACGTTACATTTCTTCCACATTTGGTATTCAAAATGTATCATAGGGAATAATTGATGTCAATCCCTGTGTTACAATAGCATTTTCCTTCCGTGCACATTTTACGTTCTCCAAGCTACGAGAAGTTTCATAAACCACTAATCCGCATAAACCAAACTGAACGTCTCGTATAATAGTACGAATAACATTAAAAACATCTTAGCTCTTGAAAACAAGTTACCAAGAGATATCTGACGTAGAAACTCTTCATAAGTTCAGAAATCGACGCATTAAATATCTTCAAGAGTACTTTTATTTTGTCATTTTGTTTAGCCGGACAAGGTGCCAGCTGCTCTTACCATGGTGAAAACTCTTGAAGGATTAAAGTTTTTTTTTCTTTCAATACACTGTGAGAGGATTTCCGACATCTGGACATAGATGATAATACTTTCTGTCTGACGTTTGTATGCTCGCGTTGGTGAAGGGAACAATATTTCTACAGAATATCCTGAATTTTGCACTCTAGAGTGCGAACACATTATCCCAACTCTCTACTTCGAAGAAATGAGTTGAGTTTTCTTATTTATCAATGTTTCTCAAAGAATTGTGATTTCTATCGGAGCATCTTTGAATAATCTTCCAAGGTAACACAAAAGTTCCTGCTATCGTCGTGTCGTTGATATCTCTTCAATAACGGATCTATAGTACTTTATCGTGCATTCACAAACGCCCACCATTCAAAAGATATGTTTTCAATGAGTATTTTCTATCTACGTACAAAACCACAACCCTCGCACATTGATAGATCGATGCAGCCTAATGATAATGTCAATTACTCGATATCGTTTTAAATAATGATGATCGATTAAAATCCCACCTAATGGAACAATGATACGTCAATTAATTATATGGAATGCTCATGCTCATTAAGAAAATATTCCGTAAGTGGAACTGAAATGTCAGACATTAAAAGTTGAATCACGTTTTGAGAACACGGTTATATCTGGATTAGAATATTTGATCGTGGCCAAAGTTTCTAATAAACCGTTGTGCTGCCGTTGCCGAAGGACTTGAGGCAAATTTCGTCCTTTGATATGTTCAATATGCTTTATTATACAGTGCATGCACATACATTATGATATGGTAGTACTTTGCATGATGTTCATTGTGTGCACATTGGGTTGTGTCTGCTGCCTGCTGCTTATATTTCCTAGTACTTAATCTCTATTGCATATCAACTGCGCGCACGGTGCACGTATTACTTCGCTCGAATCATCGTGTATGCTAAAAAATATCGAATGGAATTCCTCACGTTATTGTATCATAACTTTCAATGTTTACGACATTATGGAAATATAATTGATCATCGATCGGTTGGTTTCATCAAAAACCATTGTTTTGCTAATTATGATAAGAAAAATCTGATACAGAAAATTGTACGTGTCAGGGTTTCGATCGATTCTGAGAATTACTGTTGATCGAATAAGGAGTACAATGAACGCTTTCAACGTCAAGAGCGACGTAAAAATAAAATAATCAGGTAAGACAGACTGGTTTATGTATTTTATGAATTATTATCTCTTCCCATATGTCCCTCGATTACCAAACTCTCGAGTAATCATAGCTCAAATCTTGGTAAGATTCATTCAAGATTTTTTCTGTTGAAGTACACTAGGTACTCCAGAGACTTTGATTACTTCACTTGGATTTCGCAAGTGCATCCGTTACTTGTTCACCATGGACTTTACGAAGATGAATAGTACAAATGAGAACCGACGAAAGATAGGAAGACGATTCTCAACAAAGAGAAGGGCACATTGTGAGATGAAATAAGAAACGTTAGGTCAACGTTAATTCGAATCTTAGCCTTTGGCAAATCAAATTGACATACAACCGAAGACACAAGATTGGTAATGCATTTCCAATGATCTCCTTCAAAATTACTGAAAGCAAAAGAATGAGTATAGCACAAACAAAATGTATTTTGAATACGAGATAAGATCCCGCTTGAATTTCTTTCCCGACGATGATTGAATTTCTTATCTTAATGTTCTAAATATTCTACACATAGCAAGAGTTCATCTATATCGCCCTACCTTGAATGATATCAGCAACTTCTAAGGGATTTTCAAAGCTTTATGTACTGTACGGACATACGATAACTTTGGTGAAGAAAAAAATAGTATCTTCAATAATACATGAAATCATCGATAATTTCTAACTTTATGGATATTCATATTCTCAGATACGTTCAATGAATTACCTTTACACCCGTTACAATATACCACACACGTGTTGGTATATACATCGTTATACTGCTGCCGTATCATTATCATCGCTCACATAACACGAGTGGAGACCGCTTTAATACCTCTTGTACACGTGCACACACGTACACCACACGAGGCACACATGATATCACTTCAAATCGTTCTGCTACTTTTTTCGTTCAAACACATCTGACGGACCGCGGTACAATCCGTGCGAAAGAAGAAAATTGATTTTTTTCACCCACGATTTGACGCCAGATAAGAAAAGTGATTGATAAAAAAGTAATCAAGACTTTTCGACGTTGAAATTATTCAAAAAGAATTTTCGTCTACACAAAGAAAATCCTGACTCACTCGTGTTATGTAAAAAAATAATTTCAATACCACTACTGGTTACCGTGATAACACAAATTAGTCGTGTCTCCACAGCAGAGAATAGGGTAGAAAAACGACTCTCTACCATGGAGATACGATACTGATTCGTGTTACCACACTAACCAGTAGTGTTGACATCGAACCAGTTGTGTGGGCTACAGTAACCACTACTGCAGGATTTTCTCCGTGTACTTCATTTGGTACGCAGATGTTTGAAAAATCTCTGATTTCGTGGTTCCCTCGATCACGCAAATGATTCTTTGGAAGTGAAAAATTTCTCCGAATCGATTTGTAAAATGTTGGTACGGAAGGCAGAAGAATGGGAAGAAGAACATTCAAAGATGAGAGAGAAAAGAGGGGGAAAGATAAATTGATGGGAAGGGAAAGAGAATAGGTTAAAGGTGTATAAAGGTATGTAGGTTGGTAATTTACACGTATCCGTGCGTGTACATGGATGTGTTCCTCTGTCATCCAATTAAACCAACATTGAGGATCGGTGAATCGAATTGTTTCATCAACAATTGCGAAAGTTACAAAGCTGAGCGAAGAGGTCTATACTTCGTAACAGAGAAAGTGAAAATTTAACTAATTTCCGTTATTTATCTTCTAATGAAAGATCGGTTGCGTCAGTTGCTATTCCTCGGTTAGAAATTCATCTCCTGAACCTGATTAGCTTGACCTCGATCTTCCTCGGATTGTGATGGAATACTGAAAACACAGTTCGTCCCGAGGCAACAAAATTTTAGTTGAAATACAGGTGGAGAAACTTTAAGCAGGGCTGCGGAGTCGAAGCTTTCACACAGCCGACTCTGACTCCGACTCCGGACCACTTGAAATTTCCGACCCCGACTCCGGCTCTAGTGTTTATTCCCATGAATAAAAATTTCAAAAGAACCAAACTTGGACATAAGATAGACATTATTCGTTATCGAGGTTTTGCGACCTGTGTTTCAATATTTTATTTATTGATATATTATTCAAGTTCGATTCGCTAAATATGTCGAGGCTAAAATGCAAACAATTAACAGACTTCCAAGATATAAATATTCCAAATGTTAGGAAAAAACTTCGTCAACAACTTTCGACAAACAATTTCCTCTAAAACTTTCATTCATGAACCGTTGATCTGATGCGGTACATAAATTTGTATGTTTTTATATGCAGCAGCTTATTGAACAATTAGAACCAACAGGGTGAATGAAAAAGCACGTTTCTTGATTATTTCAAAATATAATAAACACAAGAATCAATAAATGAAAAATATTTTGTTCCTGAATGTTTTCATTATTCACTGTAAAAAATAAATGTGGGATATTTAACCAAAAATATTCCACCATGAATAGGGAACTTGACATCCTGATTTGGTAGAGTTTGCCCTTACTTTTTGAAGGATTCAACACCCAAAAAACAGAATAGTTCCTCAAAATGCAGGAAAAATCCCCTATTTTTGATGGAAAAATAATTCTCCCACGACCAGGGGATAGAATCCGCCATTAAAGTGAGGATTAACTCCCCATATTTCCTCTAGGGTTTGTAAATCTGTCACATTTCTGATAACATCAGTGAATCAACACAATCTGCGAATGATTCTCAAACAACTCCAAAACGATTTCCGTTCTGGTAATAAGAATAAGTGCAATATAAATCTATTAAGCAAATTAGCATGGGGTGATAGCAAGATTCGTTGGAAACGAGCAGTATGGAGCTTCGTGAATAATTAGGTAATAATTAAGGACTTATCTTTCATTTGAAACTTTCGTATTCATTGCAATACTGTCGTAATACAACTTTTACACTATCTGGAATACATTAATCGAAACAAAATTTTGCATAAGAAATTTGGAATTTATTTGGAACATGAATAACAATCTATGAAAAATTTTAAATGATAAAATAGTCGATTAAGAATTCGTTCTCAAGGATAGAATGGCTTCTATCAAATCATTTTTAAGAGAAGCGCGTAAATCTGATTTGATGATTTTTAAAGAAGAAAACAGTCTTTCAACACTGACTTGTGTAGATGGCAATCCTATAACAGCTCTGGCAGCATCTTGAACTATCAGTGGATATTTTTTTATAGCCTCTCGGACAGTGATATTTGATTTTCTATTGAATTTTTCTACTTCGTTCAACGAAGAGTTGAATTCAAATTTAAATCGTACACGTGGATTTGATACTCCTATTGCATCTTCGTCTAGCTTAGGTTTCTTTGTGGATTCTAATAAATCTAGGTGATCTTCATAGGTTGGATCGTTTGAATTCAATATGAATTCTCAAGAATTCGTTTTCTACTCCTATGCCGTATACCTATTTGGGATTTCAGTGCTGCAACGACCTTAGCTCCCCCTGCAGAAACGAAATCATTCAGAACGATTGATAGTGCAAATCTCTGATGAAAAATGATTCGAACTTACCCATGTGGAATTGCCGGAGTTGACAAATCGCCCAGTACTGGAAAGGTTGTATTTGCCAGATTTCGGCAAAAACAACTGTTCCTGTTCAGGCCCATTACTGTTTTTCAACTGGCTGTACATGTTCGACGGAGTTGAGACGGTATTGGTTGGCGTGGACAGACAGTGTTGGGCCAGTAATGAATCAATACTGGCCGGAAAATACACGGATCGTAGTGTAACGGAGCCGCGCCAGTACTGTGCCAGAGTTGGGATAACCATTCAATATATCCAATAGGCGATCGAGTGCCAGGATCGGTAGGGCAATGGCTAACTACAAAATCGGTAGTCGAACTACGTTAAAATTATGTCTATGAAAATCCGGCTGTTATGGTAAACCAAAGCGGCGCCAGTACTGAGCCAGAGTTGGGATGACCATTTCATATATTTGATAGCCGACTATATGCCAGTATCAATTTGGCACTGGCTGACTACAAAATCGATGTTGTATTGTCGTTAAAATCGTAGAGATGGGGATCAGGCTATTAGGGTGAGCCGAAGCTTCACCAGTACTGAGCCAGAGTTGGGATGACCATTCAATATATCCAATAGGCGATCGAGTGCCAGGATCGGTAGGGCAATGGCTAACTACAAAATCGGTAATCGAACTACGTTAAAATTATGTCCATGGAAATCCGGCTCAGTGATGCCAGCATTTGGTCAACCGAGTCGATTTTCCCTCTCCATCACATCTGTCTGTATAGGAATGTCACACACACAATCAAACCTCCGACAAAAGAAATTTGATTGTATACAGCGTGATGGAGGGGGAAAATCGACTCGGTCGGCCAAATGCTGGCATCACTGATCCGGCTGTTATGGTAAACCAAAGCGGCGCCAGTACTGAGCCAGAGTGCGGATTACTATGTCATAGATTTGATAGCCGACTATATGCCAGTATCAATATGGCACTGGCTCACTACGAAATCGATGTTGTATTGTCGTTAAAATCAATTCATTATGACAAATGGCGTGGTACTGGCGAGGTTGTATTTGCCAAAGTTCGGCAAAAACAACTGTGCCTGTTCAGAATCATTACCGTTTTTCAACTGTCGCCGAACATTCGCAAAATTTCAGCCGTTATTGGCTCGCGTGGACAGACGGTATAGGGTCAGTATCGAATGAATACTGTCTGGACAATACCCAGGATTTCGAGAAACGGTACCGCGCCAGTATTCAGCCAGAGTCGGTCTTATCATTCCATATGTACAACAGACGGCAATATGCCAGTAATGATATGACTCTGGCTGACTACAAAATCGATAGTCGATTGATGTTGCAATTATGATCTTGGCAACTCGGCTGTTGTGGTCAGCCGGAGTCGCGCCAGTATTGAGCCAGAGTTGGTGTTATGATTCAATATGTTCGATAGACGACATGGTACCAGTATTGATGGGACTCTGGTTGACTACGGAATCGGTAGTCGATTGACATTAAAATCACGATCTTGGCAACTTGATTTTTGTAGTGAGCCGGAGTCGCGCCAGTATCAAGACAGAGTTGGTATGATCATTCAATACGTTCGATAGAGAACAATGAACCAGTATTGGTAGAATCTTGTTTCACTACGGAGTCAATGGTAAATTGCGTGACTTCAAGGGAATTGGTGCAATAAATGGGAATTTAAGTGGTCCGTTGTCAACTCGGAGATTAGCTGATGTGATAGAGACTCTGTTTCTCACTCGCAGGTCCCGGGTTCAATCCTTGCCCAGTGAACTTTCATGAAACCACTTCCAAAGCGTCTTTCTCAGATAACCGTGATGAAAAAAATAGATTCACAAAGTTTTGAAAGTTCAAATTCAATGTATTTTTTTTTTTACTTGAAATATAACTCCGGGGGTCTCTAATTACCAGCACTGTGCCAGTACTGGGTCGGGTCTGAATTCCTACGTAGGATGTATTATTTTGACCCTCTATCACCTCTCATCCAGTACTGGCCGAACAACTGATTCTGTTGCAATGCCAGAGTTCCACCATAGTAGGCACACACCAAATATCGCTACCGACGTGGTGGTAAATGTTTTACTGGCCCTTATGTAAAATGATGTTATCATTCCGACTCCTTGCCAGTACCGTCCAAACCACTGGCCCCATAAGGGCAAGGTTGGATTTGCCAGTACTGGCAACTCTGGCAACAGTACCGCGCCAGTAGCGGCCCGTGTGTACATTTCCACATGGGTATTTAGAATCATTTGAATCTGAAACGGGAAATTTGAGTCTGAAATGAGGAATGTACTAATTCGAAATTTGTACATTTCTCATTGGAAAAATTTAATTTTGATAAGAATCAATTGATTCTTTAATGATCAATTAATTCTTTCAATGATCTCAGTTTTACGGGGACGTTACATCCCCACTCAGAGACGTTCTATGACTCTCCATTCTCCATTCTCATACCTTTATATTTCCTTTGATATGAAGGATTACAGCACCTTCTTACCGAACAGATCATGAAAACAAACACATCAATTCCTACTCTCTTTTCTTGATTCATCTTATTTATGTCAACAGAGAATTCTATGTATTTGATTTCGAAACATTACACTTTGAACTTCGAATCAACGTGTGGAAATACATTGTCCATAAATTCACACAGAAAAAAAAACTATCTTGTATCAAGAAAATATTGTTTTCGTTATATATGAAACACGGATTGTCTCAGCTCAATGCAATTTGCTTTGAACCAAACACAGGAAAAAACAAAATTCTTGATTCAAAGCAAATTGCATTGAGCTGAGACAATCCGTGTTTCATATATAACGAAAACAATATTTTCTTGATACAAGATAGTTTTTTTTCTGTACACATATGGATTCCTCGTTCTTGCACAAAAATCTGATTCAAACTGATTGACGAATTAATAAGTTTGAATCGGATTTTTTAAGCAGGGATATCTATATATATGAATTTCGGAATCTGAAATGGGATGAGATCGGATCCCTGATTATGTCCCATCGAGTAGAAATTTCCTATTCAAACCGATTAGATTTGAATAAGATCAAATAGGAAAATTCCTGGACAAAAATCTGATTCATACTGATTGACCAGTCAATAGGTTTGAATCGGATTTTTTAAGCAGGGATAGCAGACCGTTTCAAGTTCGGTACTCCAACACGATGGTAGAGGGTACTTACTTTCAATGTCTATTTTAGAACTTTGTTCAATCTGGCACACCAAAATCGCGTGGAGTATGCGTATCCAGTGTATATATATATATATATATATATCAATGAATCGAACGAGTGAAAATTGCACTTTCCCCCCGAGGTGAGCACCTAATTTTGCCCATACCTGCAAGGAAAGTATACATTGTTTGCATGTTTGGAGCATCTTCAACAAGTTGTTGAAATTTTCCACCATAAACTTAACTTTCGCATAACATATTTCTGAGCGTACAGAGTTTATTCTACTGCAGTGAGACGGAAGTAAGCGTTCCCGTCCCTTGGGCAGAAAGTAAGCACTTTCCTCTCGCTGCAGCGGGGCAAAAGTGAGGTTTCTTTTCTATAAAACAAGAGCTCATATTTTATTGGAAAAAATGCATGTGTCGCATGTTCATGGTGAGAAAATAAGTATGTTTCTTCTTATTTCCAGTAAAAAAGTGGAAAAACTTCATAGCTCGTGTTTATTATTTTGGTCTGCTAAACCAATCATCAGTATGGCAGCTCACGTTTGAAAAGTCTCGCTACGCCTTTATTTCTTTATGTCTTATACCACCTCCAGCAGTACTGAATACACTCAAATTTTGTTTTAGAGTCCATCCTCAGATAAGTATCATTTATTTACATAATTTTATTGTTTATTTAAACTAAATTATCCCTGTCAAGTTGTCGCGAAGTTTTCTTCGCTGTTTTTATATATAACTTTCACTTCAATAAACGCCTATTGCACCGCTCGAGGGCCCTCAAGACTAAAACTAGGACTGGTATCTTTATTATACAAGGCTATTAAGCTTACCTGGGGATGTATTTAAACTCCACTTTGTTACAATGTCTAATATGTGCAGGATTATGAAAATTATTGACGTATAAACCTTAGTAACGCTCACATTTATATAATATTAGAAATGACTTCGCTCACATTATCAAAAACCTTGATAGTTCGTGGCGCTCTCTTCCCTCGTAGATAATGATAAATCGTTCATTAAGCTCATAGAACGTATTCAAGGAGTCAAACATCTCGTCATGTACACAAAAATTCTTGACCGGCTGATTTATATTGATGTTTATGAATAAAGATCTCAATGTTAACACTCAATAATCATGCATTCTCTCTGTACATCGTCGACACTTAACATTCTTTGAATATATCAATGAATCATAGGATACATAAAATTCATGATGCACACACGATAATTATCATCGACCACATCTAACCTGACCACATTGAAACTTTCAAGGTCTTAAAAAATTCTGTAGAAAGTATTTGTTCAAAAAGAAAGAACTGTTTATACGTTTTGTCGTTGTATAACACTTCAAAAACTGCTTAAAACTACACTAGTAGGACATGAATGAAATATAAATTGGTATGTGGAATCTTGTACGGCTATAAGAAGCATCCCTCATTATCCCATCAATTAATTATCGATTCCAAGGTTTGCATAAACATTAACGGTCTTGTTTGTTCTCGATAAACTATCACGCGTTATTCACTTTTATCAAATGTTAGCTCGTCGATGCACTATCGCTAATCAAACACTACAACGGTATAGAATTTTACATAGTGAAAGTTCCCAAAGGCAACGACTGAATTTTGAAACGAAATTATATTTAGTATAAATCATGGTGAATGACAAAATAAATTGTTGGACTAAAATCGATGAAAAATCGAAATGGATGTGCTTGACTTTGACCCTATCAAAAATGAAGGAACGATTTTTCAAAATTCTCAATCCTTTGGTTTTTTGATGAAACAACTGGAGATGTTCACATTTTTATTACACAACATGCTTTGGAAAAGAAGTTTTGGAATGCGGTCTAGGAAGTTCGGTCAATTTGAAGCATGCGAACCGAATGTGTTTCGTGATCTTATAAAAAGAGAACATAGAATCAAGAAGAACCGCAAAACGAAAATAGCCTCCTCATCTTTTCGTCATGTCGTTTTCATCTCATCGAGTTCACTTTTGATTGGTCTATCGCCCGAAGAACGTTTTTTGGTTAAATTATGGATCTATGTCATCGAGAGTCTCAATTTACATCAATCGAGAGTAAAATTGAGCACTCCAAGTTAATATCGTATTTCGTACAATGAAGAGAGAATGTGATTTCACAAATATATGTGAAGATAGAATGAGAGAGAGAGAGAGAGAGAGAGAGAGAGACAGGTACTGAGTTGCGGCAGCTGAAATTCAGTTGCACCAGCTCAAATAAAAGTCTGGTTTTTTATTTGGAGTGATTAAATTTTCTAGTTATTTAATATTTAAGAGGATACGAGCGGTTACCATCCGAGCACGTTAGTTGAGAAAAGACAAATCTAGACAATAAAAAGAGAGGTTTGACACTGAGAGAAAAAATTTCCGGGAACAAAAAAAGAAATACTTAGTTCATTTGAATAAACTTTAAAATGAATATTCAAACAAATATTCAATGCTATAAAATATTTTATCAATGAAAACGGATATTTAATTGAGGCAATGAAAGTTTATTCAAATCAATCAATTGAGTATTTCATGGCGACTATTCAACTGAATATTCCATTTTTCCCAGAATTGTTTTTCTCTCATTGGAGGCGAACGCTCTTATCCACTTAATTCAACCCTTCTTTCAATGTATAGATATATGTAAATATTTTTTTGAAATTTCTTTAGATTATAAAAAGTGTTGAAACGAGACAAGAGTAGAAAATTTGTGTCGCAGTGCATTCTACTGCACATCACTTTGGAATTGAATGAACAAAAACAATGACCATCATATCCAACTTGGAAGTGAAGTTGAAGTCACATTTATGATGAGAACAGACAAATTTCCCAAGAAATTGAAGAAGTTCCTCTCATAATGAATGCTGAAAATGCGTCTCAAGTTTCTGTGATAATATCCTGAGACATAAGACACTTGCGTACAAACACGTATGCATATTTTATATATATTAAATCTAAGCATATATGCATGCATGGCTATCTACACATATAAATGTGAATACATATTAAATACAAACATCTGCGTGAGTCTCATACGTATGTAACCATGTAAGTGAGCACGCGGAGAGAAATGTCTCGGGTGGAACTCAAGAAAACTACTGACACATATAGGTTTTGAAGCTTGAATACCCGGTTACATAATAGAATTTCTTAGGCAACGCAATTAAGGGTAATAAGGAGACACAGTTTCAAACTGTTCTTGTACACAGAATGTAGATAAAATATAATAAATACTAATTTGGTTTAAAAAACGCAAATTGCTATAAGAATATACATGATGCACATGCACAACTCTTTAAGAAACTTTCACTCTTTAACAATGGATTTGATGTGCATGGAGATTACAGATTTACTATCACTGAGAATATAAACGTGAATTAACTTGGATAAGAATCTGGCAAGATATGCGGTTATGTGAAATTTCTTCCCGTGCAATTGTGAAACAACAAATACCGTGGTGATGATAACGTTTTCATCCCATTCCCATGAACTTAGAAGGAATGATTTGACGCATTAGAGGAAAACTGGTATAGACTTCCTGTTTGATGTCGCGTAAAAGAAGATCACCCGAGGAAATAAAGAGTACCACAAGCTTGTACTACCGTTATTAGTACATAAATACATGCGGTTATGTACTTGTGTACAAACATATGTGGTAATAGAAGACCACTACGTTTTCAAAATACGTCTCTCCGTAAGGAATGCCTTTGATATCCGTCGAAAGAAAATATCCCTTGTTTTATGTGAGTGCATGCACGTGATTGCAAGCATGCATGCGCTGATATGCGTGAGCATCTTATGTGGTACGTTACAATGACCCAACTGCACATCGTATATGGTAGAGCGAGAGCCTACAATGAGGAACGGAAATGAGAATTCTACAAATGTAGTCATAGTATGACGCGTTATTGACATCATTTAGTAATGTTAACACAACGTCATACTGTTGTACTGTGTTGTGCCTGCCAAAACCTTTTGTTCATCTCATACTTAATCCAATAGTTTTGTGACTTTCATCAAAAGTTGATTAGTTGATGAATGATTTGATGAAATATTTTTAGTTGTCATAACCAAAGCTTTTAGTTATGCCAGCAGCAATGTTTGATTGAACACGTATTGATCAAATTATTATTTTCAGTTCATTAAAACTCATAAAATATAATGATTGGGTGTGAAATTAAAACAATGTGAAGAAATTCATGAAGAAAAGAACTGAGATTAAATTGAAAAAAAAACAATGTTTCGCTGTAGCAACGAAACGTTTCTTAACGTGACAAAATGTTTTAAGGGCACTCAAGCATCAGGAGAAGCGGGTAAAATTTTGCGCCAACTTTTCTCATCAATTACTTGATAAAATTGAATTTCAAATCTATAATAAGCATACATACCTGAGATTGGACTCTAAATATGAATTTCAGTTTCTTCACAGTGTCAAAGTATTGGGAAACGAAATGACAAAAAATGTTTGACAGTTGAAGGTTATTACTTTCAAAATCTTTCTACACTTCCCAGAAAATCAGTAAAAGACTGAAACTTATATTTAGAGTCTAATCCTGGTCGTGGATTTTATTATTACCAGCACTGCAAACCAAAGTGTGTTAAAATTGACTACAAGAACACGGATAATGTGTGTGAACACGGATAAATAGTGTAGTCAATTTTAACACACTTCAGCTTGCAGTGAATTGAAAATTTCTGTTGGACGCATAATTTATGAAAAAACTTGGCACAAAATTTTACTCGCTCCTTTTGGAACTTGAAAGTCCTTAAAAATGAAAAAAAACTGTAGTGATTCACATTTACTGAAATTTGTATTCAATGCACATTTGAAATTACTTTCCAAAGATTGCAAGGCTCAAAGAATATAAATGTTACGAAGAACAATTATTTCCTGTAAAAATGAGTCTCTTTCAACATTTAATAAGCTGAACAGTTAACGTCACGGATTGTTCAGTTTCTTTGATCGTTGAACACGGATGAGCAGTACCCACGTAGTACGTGAACTTCCAAATAAAAAGAAAAACCGCACGGAGAAAATTTTGTGGTACAACTTGTAAGAGAAATGTATTGAATATTACTATGTTTTTGTAAAGTTGGACCATACTGTCATTACGATGAATATTGCTATGATAATGATTGAAATTACGGTACAATGTAGTAAAGTTGGACACAAAACAGAGAGGAATTACAATTTTCCTTCCGTGGAAAGAGATGCTCGCGAAGTATTTAGAAATCAACGTTGAGTGATTTCGGTCACAGTGTCAGTATAGTCCAACATTAGAAAAGAATTATATTAATCGATATTACAAAATTCTCTGCGTGTGGTATTCCTTTGAAGGTCATTGATATCATAGTTAAGTCCGTACGAGCTTAATTGAATGACTGTATACATGTTTCGATGGCAATAGACCAGTAGGGATTAGCCGTTAGATTGGCTGACATCGTTATATAGCGTTATATAAGTTCAAGAGCAAACGTTTACATTGAATTTATTCCAGAAAAACAATTTTCAAATCGTTATCGCGAAACCATACTGAGAGTCACTGATTTCACCCTTCCGAATTTTCATGTTATCTTGAAATATCGAATCTTGTACAAACATCTTATCGATTTTCGTTGGCAAACAACAACAATTCATTCTTCATGCGATGAATAAAATCTTTTGAGAAAATAAGTTCCGATGACATATTACGGAAACAGGAAATTTTTATATCTCACCATATATCATGTTTTTAACTTATTTTCAAGGTCTCTTAACCTTTGTCTATCTGTCCTCCGCGAAATAATAATCCTGCTGTAGGGTAGACCGAGGCGAATCGGATCAAAATGAGTATATTCGCTGTTGTTGATCATTTTTATTGTCAATTACGCTGTTTTAACGTGTACGCGCTTATATAATCACACCAACTACTAGAAAAAAGGATCACATGACCATAACGCACATCGTTTAGTTCTGGGCAATGATATAAGTTGTAGCATCGTGTGCATAGAGAAGAATTTTATCGCTGATGTGAAAATGATATTGCCATTCTGGGAATTTTCATTGTCAAGATACGTTGAAAATCATGCCAATCCGATTCATACGTATAGTTCGTGATGTACTGAGTTAGAGAGTAAATTATTCAGACAATATTATCACGTCCTTCGTGAGCGCAGATGAATGTTTTCTCTCAAATAGTATATGGGGTGATTCGGATCACGATTTGGATCATGAGTTTTTTTTTAATCACATGAGCGTTAGAGGCAAAAATTGTGCATCAACAGACTGGCACTGGTATCTTTTGCTGTGAAAAATTCGTACATCCACCCAACGAAGACTTGATGCAGGGCAGTGGCTCTAAAGAATGGCCTTGTGAAAAATGTGCTGGCAAGAAAAGTCTCACAGAACCGTTTACTGTAAAAAGTGTGGCTCACATTGACTGCATCTTAAATTGAAAACTGAATGAAATTCAGCCTTGGAACTAATTTGGAGTAAGAATAACTACTTATTTTTTTCGGTGTAGAATAGCAAACAAATTCTGCTGGAAAAGTCGACATTTTTTGCTGCCACTGCTATAAAGTTGCTGTCATAGCTAACAAGATTGCTGTCACAGTAAAAAAATTTGCGACTCCAGCAAAAGACACCTAGCAAAATCAGATTTCGCTGTCACAGCGGATCTTTTTTCCCCCCTTGTAAATTACTATTTAAACCCTGAGAACCCAATTATCTTAGACTGGAAGAAAACTTTCTTTACCCTCATTCCAATAAAATTGTTTTTTTCAATGGAAAAAAGTTCAGTTCAATGGAAAAAGTTTGAATCGTATTGAGACAAAAAATTTTCAAATTCAAACAAAAAATCTTCCTTCTTGAATTCGAAGAATGTAATTTTCCCATTGGAATGAATTTTGTTTTTCCATTGGAAACAAGAGTTATCAGAATGAGGGCAAAGAAATTTTCTTTAAATCTGAGAAATTGGGTTCTCAATGAAGAAACAAAATGACTATTTGAATAGTAATTCATCGAATGTGGAGTGATCATCTTCTATGATCTACGATGTCTTCAATCTGTTAATAAGGATTGTAATTTTTACACTTTTTTTTCTCTCAGTATAGCAATCGTACAAATTGTATTTTAGAAAATTCTTAATAGTTTACAATATACTGGCGTAAGTTGCTTCTAGAGATCAGATCTGATTATTACCCAGAAAAAGTGATGTTCATTGCAATACTAAGTAGTATTTGCTAAAAGATATAATCTATGGAACTCCTTGTTGGGCAAACTGCACTGTTGAAAATAAAATAAAATCAGAATAAACATTAAATTGTTGATACTTGTCAAATTTATCTCTATCTTCGTAGTGTGATCATTTATGTAATACACTGTGAAAAATTTGGATAGGAAACTTCCAAAGCAAAGTTCGGAAATCTTTTTTTCAAATATTTTTTAGTAGATTTACAAACAATTTTAGTAAATTGACAAACAATTTGTGTAAACGGACAAACCTTATTTGGAAAATCGCTAAAATTGTTTGAAAATTCACTAAAATTGTTTGTAAATCTACTAAAAAATATTTGAAAAAAAGATTTCAGAACTTTGCTTTGGAAGTTTCCAATCAAAATTTTTCACAGTGTACGCTTTCAATTTACGTCATCATTTTCTCGTTTTTTGGGGCATAAAATGAGAGGTAGTTTTTCATGTTTTGTCTTCATAAATGCATATCTCAATTTTTGAAATTACGATATATTAATTCAAGTTCTTCCACGTAGCAATCAATGTTACTCACGTAAATGATGTTTGTGATTAAAAGCACGGTATATGATTATACAAGGGATGAAAGAACATCTGGTTTGGGTAATTATGATGAAAGGCGAGAATTCATGCGGAATTGTTACGTTTGACCCGTGTCAAGACTTCTCAAAACCACTCAATTCTGCTTTATGGATTAAAAAGATTAATGTCATGAAAAAAATACAGTAAATTTAGTGAATTTATCAATCATTTAAATCAAACAAAAATTTCCGTTTTCTCTTCATTTTTTTTCGAATCAATCGAAGCTCACGCATTTTCTCTCGTAATTAATCAATATATATCAATCATGGCGATTCGAATATCATCCCAAGTAGAAATGCTCTAGTTATTGACAAGTTTTTTAACGCTTAACGAGCCAAATACTAGACACTTGCAAGTACCTCACCAAAACCCTACGAGGCACTTGCAGCGTCTAGTTGGCTAGTCAGGCGTTACAAAACTTGTCACTGACTAGCGCATTTCTACTAGGGATTGGTATTAAAAATACTCGTGCACTTTTATTGAAATATTATTTATACAACAAATTCAATTTACATGTACGCAAAGAGAAAACAAGTTACCGCGAAGGACAGTAATACACTCGAGATGATACAAGAAAAAGTAAAGACGGGGTTAAACATTGAGGATTTCTGCGACAACATTAATAAGCGTTGAACTGAAGGCAATCACGGTCGCCGTGCCGCACAGTAATATGAGTGCTGCTTTCACAGGAATCCTCATAACCTCGCTATCTTCAATGTGCTCCGTGTGTTTTTTATTTTTTTTTGTGATTTGATTTCGTCGATTATCAGCTCTTTTCCTTATAATAATTAATTGTACGCGTATATTCTTGTCATGACGAAACTCTTTCTACATAAGAATTAACAACGTACTTGGATGAAATTTTCCGCACTCCTTGTTTCCGTTAGTGCATCAAAACCTATATAGAATTTAGAGTCTCGAATATGACGAAATTCATTGATCAATCAAATACTTAACGCTTTCTTGATTCGATTGATGAAATTGAGTTCATTGATCCAGAGAGTTTGTACTCTTCCCCCCATTTCTCATTCTGTATTCCTTTATGAAGTATTAACCCGGTAGCCTACTTCTTTACCTTGGCGCCAACGGCCTAAAGGCTTTCAAAAATACTTCGCATACACATTCATTCTGGTTGTTTCTTGTGATGGGTCACCGACTCGTATGCATTCTGTTCTGTGTATTGAAGGGAACCCTGAAGCAGGAGGTCAATGGGAAAACTCTGAAAGAAGACGCTGGAAAGAGACATTCAGACGGCGTACGAACAACTTTCTTTTCTGAAGAAATCTTGTCAAGAATCGAAACGATGATTTCTTCACGTGTTTCAACGATAAACACACGATTTTATATGATCTTTCGTAAGAAAATACGTATGATTCGTGTACTCACCACCTCGGCAACGTTGCCGGAACCTTCCCTCATGCCATTTTTGTCCAGACGTCCCCCTGAAATAAAAGAAAAATTCATAATTTTAATACAGAAATAAATATCTTAAGGACTTGCTGTAAAATGTCTGCGAAATGAGGAGTGTTCAGCGAGATTCGTTACACGCACAATTCAATCTTTATCCTTCAGTTCATAGAAACAAACATGAATATTTACCACGGTACACCACGATTGAATAAGTTTGACATATTCGTACCTACACCCACGTTATCTTTTTTTCATGTTCATTTTATCATGTACAGTAACTGAAAATACTCTAAAAGGGAACTGCAACATCGCGATGACAAGATTTGTTATCTCCAAGTACGAGTGCCTAACAATTATTGGATATTCTTTCATAAACCGTCATACACTTTAAGAATCATCCAACAACATCTTTTACGGAGTAACCTGCGGAATATATTTACAAAAATCTCCCTTTTCCAAACTTTCCGCAGAGAAAAATTTGCTATCTTTCAAAGTTTCTTAGCTTTGAAGCAACGAAGTATCGATTTATCAATAACAATTAAGTAAATAACCATAAAGAAAAAAATCACTTGTCGTTGGTGAGCGTTGTATACGATACACATCCACAAACATTTCAACGATACGAATTTCAAAATATAAAAATGCTGAGACTGGATTTTCCGCATCAAGAGGAAAAGCATACTGCAGAAGTATTGACGCACTAAAGTTTCTAATGCATTTGTCATAACGTGCTTCCAACGCTCGGTACCCATGCTTAGAAAGCATGTGACACATACCCAAAAAGCATGGTCTCGTGCGTTAACTGCATGAGTCCCGAGCGTTAAAAGTACGTTGTAACAAATGCGTTAGAAGCATTGAAGCGTGTCATGCTTCTAAAGCATGCTTTTTCTCTCGGTGCGAAGAAGCAGCACTTTTCGGTTTAATAACTTCAGTTCCAGCATCGCCAGACCAACAAGCGTCTAGTTCAATACACACAAACACACACACCGTTTCTCGAGCACGAGGGAACTTCTTCGAACGATAAATCTGGGCCAATCGCAACACTTGAGTGAATATAATAAAAGTACGAATAGAAGTAAGAGAAACCGTGCTAAGTAAGAGAAACCGCAGAAACAAACAAGGCTTAGCAGTAGAATCGACCGTTAAACAAGCCAAGTTGCATGCGTTTCCTAGTATATTTTTTATTTTGTTTTTGTTAGCCACTATTACGGCATCCGTACTTTGAGGCATCATCATACGTCTGATCGTAATTGAAGTGCATCATTTATACATAATGCACTATGTGAATCTCGATGATACGACAAGTCATTCTCATTCATTTCATCCACAGCAGCGTCGAGTGAATATAATTCTTTATTCGCATTTCTTCTCAAACTCTTATACGTCTTTGCGGTAATGATTCATACATTGTTTGAAATGAGTTTTTAATGAGAAGGATTTAACCGTACGCCAACGGAAAAAAGTTGATTCGCAACTTCCTCGCGAGGTTCAAAGATTTGCAGTTGCATCAACAATTTCTTGATAGGAATGACTGCGGGTTCGTTAAACTCGTTTACGCATTCGGAGTAGAGTTTATTTACATGTGACGAAATAAATATTTATTTCATGACTTCTCACTGTTACAGCCTGATTATTAAAGTACATTAGCTCACCGCATGGTTGTTGTGAAAAAAGAGGTGAGTCAATGTCAGGAGCAGGGATTGCGCAAACTATGATCGTGTTATACTATATACTCAAAACGAGATGTAGGTTATTGATCTTTTCATGTAAGAGTAGTATGGATAAAAAGTTGAATAACCTTAAACAGGAACGCGACTCAACTATTTTTCCTGCAAAGAATTCTGATCGAACAAATATTCATTGTATGTATAATATTTACATTTTTCTGCACGTATCGCGATAAGAAATTCAACTTATTGAAATTCACAATTTGTATCATTTAAGAGTACACTAGGTGACTATGTATATCTATTCCCAGATAGCGACTTCATTCTTCTCATCTATATCCTCGAGAAAATTATAATAACATTCTCTGTTTCTCTTCACGCATACATTAATTTTCATAATTTGAACCAAGTACAGCAGTTTGGTGCAGTTTTTCTACATAAAAGTAAAAATATTCTTCACTTGCATTACATGTATTCTAACAAACTGTAATTAACGCTATAAAGGAAACACCTATCCTGCGATAGCTCGCAAGTGTAATAAAAATGAATGAAAGGACTTTTATTACTTGGAGTAGTGTTCTTTGCGTGCATCAAGATTGAAACTTTTCCATTGAGTTTAGATTAAATGTAGATGATATCAATGTGAATATTCCCTTGTATTATTCTGATCAGATCTCAATATTTTCTCCACAAAAACTCTGCAAATTTTGGACCGACCTTGGTGCTGGTGGAATGAACTGCGTCATGAAAATAACAAGTGACAAACCATCCAGACTTCATGTTCTAGTGAAGAACTTCAATCATAAACGATGTGGCTTTTATCACCCTGTTCCCTGTTCATAATGCTGCGAAAGACTTTTTGATAATCTGTCGTGAAAGATTTCCACCAGGAGCTCTGATATCTCGATAACGATCGATCTCAGGCCAAAATTAATGAAATTTTCAAGGGGGAGCAGCATTTTCACGTAGAAGACACATAACAAATATATAATACACCATTTGCATCCACTAGAAATTTTACAAGATCTAAGAAATGAATCTGTCTAGTGTTTTGAATTCATCCTTTGGTGCGAAGCAATATTTGTATGGCTCTTTGCACCCAGGTGAAATTTAAAAAGCAAGAATATCACACTTTTACCACGAGGTTTCATCCACGCGCCACGTTGAATGCATTTCATTTTACATCCGAAGAAGATGCCTTTTGTAGTTTATTTCAATTCCATCACTGCCATCGCTAGTTCGGCATCCAGCGAATGACAAAAGCATCGAAGGCTAGGTTCGTTTCCTCCTTTCTCTCAATTATATGTATGTAAATTCACGAGTGAATGTGTAAAATGCATACATCTATGAATGTATGAATCTTTTCATACAAAATATTGTATTTTTCAATAAATAAAATGGAACTTTGAAAGTTCTCAACTCGCGGTATTCGATTATTTAATTCAACAAAAATTCACAATTGAAGCGTACAATTACTGAATTTTATATTCATACTCAAAGATTCTTTTCATACAATCAAAATAGCGACTTTTTAAATAATTTTATCCTCTTCGGATTACACGGGTATAATATAAGGAAAACAAAAATCCACATTTATGTAAAAGCCTCGAGCAAAAGACCGTAGGCTAATTGTTGAGCATTCTCTCTGAAACGTTTTTATGGATGGCGTTTCAGGGAACGGAAAAGCGTCATTACAGCACTGTGCGGTGCAGTTGTAAAACCGTGATCAAGCAGAGACGAGGAGCATTTACTATCTGATGAATTTTGGAATGTTGCTTTTGCGGCACTGTACAACAACCACCACCACTGCGGATATCATTAAATTCGCACCCATATCACGTGTAATGTATAATACGAGATTATTGAGATTACAATTTTTATCACTTTGGTTCGTGGTTTGCTCGATTATACTTTTAACCTCGAGCCGCCGACCTAACTGATGAATAAGTTACATATTTAAATATTGTATCCTTGATACTTTGATTTATATGCAACAATGCAATAAGGATATTAAATCTCCGACACCCTACGGAATAATGTAAGGTATAAATATAGTGGATATTCCACGACGATGTACACGCTCTTATAGAAGTTCCATGAAAATTTAAGGATTCATTATAGAATATCAGATTCCATCGAAACATGGATTTCAAGAAATTTTTGATGAACTCTTCCGTCAAACTCAGAATGTTGAAACAATTTGATTTTTTCATTGTTTGAAAACAAGATTTGCGGATCCTTTTACAACGGATGATGTATATGTATGAGATCTCGAGAACAAAAGGTAAACCACACCTTCTTGGGCCAAATGTTGATTCACCTACCGAATATCCGTGACCGACTCTACACATCATGTGCAGTTGAATAGCTTATGTTCATGTTGTTGTTCGAAGTTTATAATATACTTCCAAGAATCAAGATTGTAAAGAAACTGAACATAAGGTTAAAGTGAAAGAAAGAGTTCATTAGTTTTACATCAAGAACTACGTCCAAAAGGGTTACAGGAAATTCTGAGACACCTCTTTTATATTTATCGAGATGTGCTGAGCGAGGATTAGACATTTATGAGTCACAAGTCAACTTCGCGTACTCATAAGTGTAGAATTCATGAGCATAGTGAAGTGATCATTAAACAATCGTTCGCTTCGCCCCTGTAGGGCACAAGCATGGGACCTTCTCTGTTCTTCCTTGAAGCATCTTTATTTTCTTGAGTATAAGCGTGGTAGATGACAACGCCAACCATAGAATGAGACGATTATAAGTCACATAGGAGAGAATGTACTATTGATGAGACGCCCACATCAACCACCCTCGCATATTTCAGTTTCCATCCAATGTATGCCGATGTATATGTCAAATTCATCATTTTGAGGGAAGAAATTCATGGTTCTTGATTGAAAAAATTCATCAACTTCATTCAGATTTTTCTCTGGATGCAGTTTCGATATGTTCGCTTGAGAATAAACGAAACTAGATGAAATTGGAAACAAATAACACCCCAATGATCTTGTTTCATTTCACATCACCCACCCGATTAGTTCGAATCGAATAATTGTAAATAATCAAAAAAACATTGGATATATTTTCAAAGTATGAATGGTTTTTTTCATTCAATGAAAAAAAATGTTGCTGAAGGTTGAGTCGTTTATAGAAACGAAACGGAAATTGAAACCCACAAAATCTGACGAATCATTCAACTTCAAAAAACAAAAAGTTATTCAACTTTTCAAATTAACTCTTTGGAACTCAAAACATCGCTTAAAAACAGTACTGCAAAATTTTAGGTCTTTAGAAGTAGAATATTCCGTTATTTAATCACTAATTCGTTTCAAAAAACGATTCAAACTTCAACAACATGGAAAAAAAACGGTATGGAGAACCATACATTATTTCCATGTTCTTGATAAAATATAGTATAATTTATAAGGGATAGGTGCAACAGAATGTGACAAGAAGTCAAGGATGAAATTACTGCTGCGCGATATATCGATGTTTTCAAATAACTTGAAATAGAAAACTTATTACGTTCAATTTATATTTGTTTGTTTGCAATCAAACAATCACATAGAACGAACGGAAACTTTTTCCTTCAAAACAGGGGGAAAATTTTTTTTCACACACTGAGAAAAAGGATTAGTGAACTGAACGAAAACGTAGTTGACTCAATTACGCCAGGAGGTTAAATACGTTCAACCAACTCTGAAGGTTGCATTGAATCATTCCCCAGGTTGGCCGACTCTGTTGAATCAACTACGTGAATGATTGGGACAATGAAAAATAGTTTCCGTCAAGTATCCATATACATTTGACGCAAAATAATGCAGCATTGATTGGATTCATTATATGCTTGATGTATTATCTTACACTCCCATGTCAAATTCATGTAACAATTGATTCCGAGTCTCACTTGAGAGAATCAAATCGAATTGTTTCAACGTGATGCACACACGGAAAAAAGTGTTCTATGAAAATTTAATATATTTGTGAGTGATGTTGAATTAAAATATATTCAATACCATGTATACATATGTTTACTATACTCTGAATAGTCATTGAAATGAAATTTCAAACATTTCCGCAGGAGCAAGTAAGATGGAGAAAATAATCAAAAGCTTATTGGCAGAGTTTGTGCTCCGTATACATTAAAGATGATGCATTTCCGATAAGATCACTCACATTGTAATTTGACGACACACAAATTTCAACGAAGCAAAAAGTTTTTCTCTTCCTTCGATTTCTTTTTCCTCCCCTTTCCCGACTGTGCGCGCTCTGAGCGAATTCGAGTACTGATTTTATTTTGATCTGAAAGATCAAATATTTGTAAAGTCATTTCAATGATGCACCGCATTGAGAGTAAAGTCAGGAGTATTCAGAGCTTTCCTCTTTGAATGCATAATGTTGCAAAAATAATGGAAAATGTCGATATAAACTTTACATTTGATTGACGAATTCAATGGATAATAGTATATTGTTCATGAAGCGGGGAAAGTGGGAAATGTCCGACAAGTGTGAAGTCTGTCTTCCCGAGCCGGAGGCGAGGGAGACAATCACACGAGTGGAAATTTCCCACTTCTCCCCGAGGTGAACATACTATTTTTTCCCACAACTGCAAGGAAAGTGAAAATCATCTGTTTAATTGCATATAAAATATTCATATGCATATTTCAGAACGAAAAGATAGTTTGTATTTTCCTCCCGCTGTGACACATTCGCTTGGAATTCAGCACTTTCTCTCCTAAAAATAGGTCAGAAAACATCAACTTTCCGTGCAGGTGTGGGAAAAAGTATATTAAACGTGAATAGATTGTATAGGTACGACTTGTAAAGTTCACAGTAAAAAATCGGACTGAATGTGGTTGCATCTCACTTGAAAACTTCACTGAAATTCAGTCTTTTCAATTGTGTCGGCATTTGTTTTCGGTGCTTACTTCAAGTTGAAAGAACGCTAGTTTTGGTCGCATCTTAAAATCGGCGGAAATTCAGAACGAAAGTAAGTTTTACTTTTTACAGTGTTCATGATTATGTTTCGACAATTTATGTATTAAAAATTAAAATCCATAAAAGCTTGGTATGATTATAGGTATTGTCACTGTAAAAAATATTTGTATTAATTTTAATACAAAAGTTTGGAAGCAATTCACACACATATTTTCATATTGAATCTCTCACACTTGTATTATATTAAAATTCAAACACAATATTATGTTAAAATGGTTTTCATACGAAAACTGGTTTGAATCTCATCAAATCTGTGGTCAATTGAATACACAAAAGTATGTGTTAATTGCTTCCAAATTTTGTGTGTAAAATTCACAAATTTTTCTTAACAGTGTATATGTGAAGAAAAAAACAATATGAGGTTGAAATTTCTTATTCTTTTTATTGAAACGAATATAAAACGCTATAATACTACACACTACTTTGATCCTGCCCGTTCTCTGGGCCTGAAAGATCGAATCATGGTAGAGACTTGAATGCTTGGACCAAAGATACGCGGCGCGCATTTTTCGCCCACGTGTTACGCTAGCTGGATAAAACTGTGACTCTCGGTCGTCAATGTCATCACCTTCACGCAAAAGAAAATATTCAGAAAATTGTATATCGTTCTTCGGCTTGAGTGGAGTAATATAAACAAATATATTGCATGTAAATGAAGGAGAACTCACGTGAGATTTTCAGATAAGAAGATTTTCATCGGAATTTCGTGGAAGAGTAAAAGGAGAAGAACCAAGGAAATTACAGAAAAAAAACATGAGGAGATGGAAGAGAAGAAAAGAAGTTCCCTGGACACGCGCATGCGTGTCTCTCACGAAGGGACCAGGATCGAGTGTGTTAAAAACACACACGAGAAAGGAGCCGACGAGTGGGATTTTCAAGGTTAGTAGAACCTCGAGATACTGTTCTCGAGGTTAAACCAGAGAGAGGGATAGAGAAAGGGACAGACAGACAGAGGCACAGACGGAAGAAAAGACAAAGAAGGATAGACGGACGGAGAGAGAAGGGTACGGACAGACAAATAGACAGACAGACAGGAAAGTAGGCAAGAGAGAAAAAGAGAGAGAATCAACAGATTTTTCTATCACGACTTTGCCAAGAGTTGACGGAGGGAAGGATCTCTCCTCCGCTGATGGCGAATACCATAAACGAGAGAGGAATTCTGCAAAAAAAACCAACACCAGTGGAGGAAAAGTCATCTCATCTCGGTGGAATCGCACTTTAATTTATGGAGAACTAGGACCGCTTTTGAGGTCTGTTTGAATTTCACGTACTTCAGTGGTATATTTTTGCGGGATTATACATGTTGAACTTGCAGTTTTCTTTTCATCTGCGAAATATGTGAAAGAATTTCAAATTTTGAGACTCGGATGCTTTGATTTTTTCCACCGACATCGCATACGTATGATGAGGATTGGAATGTGAAATACTGTGATGAACTACTGAAAAGGTGTTTTTTATAAAATTATTTTTCATAATCCGCAATGATGTATGCTAGAAACCAACATGAAGATCCTACCTTAGGGATTACTGGATCTTAAATGTATTGAAGGATCGAATCCATGGAATTAACTCTTTGCACTGCAAAAACTTTGAAAGCCTAACGATTTGTCAACGTAGCGGTGACAATGAACGGCAAAGAGTTAATATTTCCAACTTGATAACCTTCTGCTCTTACGAGTACAACAGATTCAACATATTAAATATCTTGCGATAGAAGTTATAAGATTTCTTTTACAAGATATCGTTTGCGCGGACCTTGGCATATCGACTCTGCAAAATTACTCCATGATTCAATAAGAAAAATTAAAAATATAAGCATTATAAAATCATTGCAAGGGACTTATATACTGTAGAAATTATGATAAATTTTTTTCCTTGCTTTAATGCTACACTGTCAGAAATATTATGAAGTTTTTTTCAATACCGTACATGAATTCAGGTTAATATACATTTTACATTAAATTTAATGTACCAAAACATTGAAAAAATATAGATTTTGCTATAGTTTACATTAAATTTAATGTAAAATGTGTATGAAACTCAATTTATGTGCGTATTTGAAAAAAACTTCCAGCAAATACATTAAAATTAATGCAGAAATTTCTAACAGTGTAGATTCTTCCCCTGATGATGAAGGGAGTGTTTTTTTTATAGAAAATAAGGGGTTTCTCTTCTTAAAGAGTAAAGAAAAATGTGATAATTGAAGGTCCACGTAGGTTCTGTTACCACTTGAACGGAAAAATTCCACAATGATTTTTTGTAGGGTATCAGAAGTAAGCAGAGTTGTACATTAGTTTGCCATTCTAGACCTTGGCATGTTTCTTTAGAGATTCTTCTTGGGAAGGCAACCATAGTATTGGTCTACCAAGGAATGTGCATAGTGACCGTAATTGATCCATTTTCCTCTTCCTGATGAATCCTTGTTGTCAATGTATCGTTTTCCATCTTCAAAGCATTATTCTTCACATATTCATTCACTTGATAATATTTCTAATTGATTTTGTCTTTTTTGATCTTTCTTGATCTTTTTGTCAGAAGATATAGTAATTTGGATATCATAAAACTGGTACAACAGGTTAGAAATTTTGATTTTTTCAAAAATATAAAATGCAAACATGCTCTATGGATATATTTACCACTACAAGATCTGATTTTGTAAGCGAGTAGCAAAAAAGTTGTAATCCCAAGAGAACATGAACGTTCAAAAAACGTTCGTCAAACCTAAAATAAAGCTATGGACATTTGAAGGTTCATTGAATATGAATTCAGCTAAAATCAATCTATTTGACCCATGTTCTTATGGGGGAACCCGCTGTGTGCAGTCTCAAAAAAGAAAGAGACATAATTGCAAAATATAATGGTAGATCCTATACCGATACTAATATCTCCTTCAGTAAATAATGTGAAGAAAACTCTGTGAAGAGATAGTTCAACGTGCTATAATAACTTCCAATCCTGGTTTTATGGGATCATTTTGAACTTTTAGGGCAAACTTTTTTAGAAGATATGAACGATGTGCTTATTTACGCACTTATTATTATTTAGAAGAATGACTGTCAATTTAAGGAAAACGAGGATTGCTGAAAAATATTCGTAGTGAGTCTACTAAGAATTCGTAGTCGATGTATCAACAATTGATAGTTTCACTGTGAAAAATACTAATGAAACTATCAACTGTTAATATTTTGACTACGAATTTTTGATAGACTCCCTACAAATATTTTTCAGCGATCCTCTTTTTCCCTAAATTGACAGTCATTTTCCCAAACCTTGATAAATTCTTTCTAAATATTAATAGATCCGGTCTTTCCGTGTAGTGTTGAGTCACACAATCCCTAGCAAAAATCCTCTAGGCATTCACGAGATTTGTAACGCTGCGCCAGAGAAGAACTAGACACTCGCAAATGTATCACCAAATTCTTGAGAATTTTCCTCCGGCGCAGCGTTATAAAACTCGTAGATGCCCAGAGTTATTTCCACTAGAGAATATTTTACCCCAAATAGAAAAACTAATTTCTATTAGATATTTGAAAATTTGGTGAGATATCTTAAAAGTTCTTTTGAAAGAGATCTTTAAGATTTCGGAAGCAACACAATTATATGTTCACAGACCAAACTGTATTTACATTCCTCAAATTCCATTTAACTCGACTGTTGTAATTTCGTACCCTTAGACTCATAAATTGTTTCTTACATTTGAAAAAAATTGTATAGATGACGAAACACTGCACGTGAAAAATATCTCATAATTTATTAAGGATCAGCGCCAGTCGATCACTGATAAAATTATTCAACTGAATATAGCGTGAAAAGTACCACAATTGCTTGTAGAAATCTAGTGCTTTCAAAACCAAATTCAAGTAAATAACTCTATCCGTCAAAGTTTGACGCTGATCATCAATAACTTATGGAACTTTTCAATACATTCGTTTTCTCCGTGTGGCGCACCGACGATTCCTTGACGCCTTTGCTATTTTATTTCTGAAATTCATCAATCTCGATATTTAGCTGCCCTTATGTTTTTTTCGTCCCACTACCGACACTCGACTTCAATTTTCATCAACATTCTCATTCAACAAGTTCAAACTTGTCGTTGGATAACACCTTATTATGACCTGCCCCGGGACGCTGTTACAGAATCTAATGACTTCTACTCCTTCCGTAAATATAGTTTAGATGTTGACTCACAGATGTTTCGAAGTTTTGGGGTAAATCAAAATGCGTTAGATTGCACGTAGCTTATCCGCTCTTTTCCTAGTGATTAAACTGTAGAAAAAATCAGTGGAATTTAATCGAACGTGCGAGTGCATAAAAATTCCTAAACATCTATAAAAAATTTCGCCCGGTTTTTAGCTGAATCACAAAAGTTTAGATGATTTTTTTAATTTTGTCTTCGAATTGATCACTTTCCCAGGGGCAGAAAACTCAAATTAAAGGATTTGGACGGTCTGTGTCCTCCTATTTGAGTTTTCCACTAATTTCAATGTCAAAATTGAGGCTTGTTGATTGTTGGAACAATATTATCATTTCAGAACTAAGTCAAGCTTCCTTTCAAAGCTTCGCCAATTTTCGGCAGGACTGAATCAGTTTTGCGTGACTAGTAAATTTTTAGATGCGTTGAAATTTTATATTCCCAGAAATTTATTGAATAATTCAACAAAACAGAAATTGAAATGTATCATTTTTTTAATTCTGAGTAACAAAATATCTTTTAAGATAAAGCTCTAACATAGTTGACTTATTTCGAATTCGAGCATTGATTTGCATCGCTGTAGCAAATATCAAAGGAATATTCATGTGAATGTTGAGGTTCGAGAACATTAAAAATATATATATTTTATACATATTGTATACATCTTCATCTCCATAATAGTTATTACCAAATCACCGAAATAGAGTGCTAGTGTTTCGGTCTCTGTCTCGGCCTCGATTTAGTCTCGGAATTTATAATCTCTTCCTCGGTCTCACTTTTGTCTCGCCAGATCAGTATCATCTCGGTTTCGAGTCGAAATTCACGGTCTCGACAATACATTGTATGTTCCGCCAGAATGCTCAGTATCGTCGAGACTCTCGACTTGACAGGTATCGTCTTGGTCTCGACAAATGATTGTTCGTCTCGTCTCCGTGACCAGCCTCGGTCTCATCCGAAACACTACAAAGCACTGGGACTAGCCTCCCGTAGATCAAAATTCATTCCGGTATATTTTCCTAGTCTATAGAATTACTATAATCTAATCATAATCACAAGATAGAGCTATAAATATTTGGAGAGAGCATTAGCAGGACCAGAGAGGTTAAGAGTTTCGTTAGACAGATCGACAGAAGAGGGAACCGCTTGGCATATTGATATGGTCCAACTAATTTCTAATCGAATGACATGCTGAGACAAAGAACCAATCATAAGCGAAGCGGAACAATCGTGTCGATCGTAATTTCTTCACGTTTCATTAACAAAGAATCTTCCACTAAGCTTTCTCCAGTTGTTCATAGCTGTATGATATACAATGACGATGCAACTAACTCTGGTTTCTACAAAGTTTTCTCATTCTTCGCGTCCATGTTTGCGTAGTTCATCTGTCTGAACCTTGATTTGTCACCTTTTTTTCTATCGTTGGTTCCGCGTTCCACTTTTCGCCTTTTTGTGGTCCATGTAAGGGCCGTCTCACATAAAGTTGAAAAAAGGGAAAACGTGAGATGCGAAAGTTTCTGTTTAAAAGAATGTTGACTGTTGGCCTCTTTCTCCAATCAAAGATTCCGTGATCCGATTTTCGTGTTTTTTCAACTTCATCTCACACCGGTCCCATGTTTATTTTTTTCCTCAACTCAATGACTTTATTGGTGGAAGTATTTTCGAAAACTTATCAGAATGGAAAGATGAATGAAAAGTGATGCTATCAATTAGAAATTAAACGATCTTTTCTATGTAGCATCAGTAACCTTGCCAACTTATTTCTAGCAATGGTTTAGAGATATAATTTAATTGCTAAGTATTCGTTCCACAAAATTTTATGTTACCGACAGCTCATGGTGGAGATGAGATAGAGATTTTCAATTGATTTTTATATAATTTTCAACAAAATTCGATAAAAATTCTATTAAAGAAGAATCGATTCTCTCATAATCGCCCATCACTAGCGCATGATTTGGAATATGCTGGTGATTCAAAGAAACGTATAAAGCTGAAGCTGGCAGATTTGAGCTAGCAGACTTAGACTCCAGTTCATTATGAAATTCTCATAAGGTAATGAAGCCTGAAGCAATTAAATTTATAAATCATAATCTCTGAAAATACAGTACTGGTCAAAAGCTTGGCATCACTTCGTGTCAGACAGAGATGACTTCAAAGTCTAATATCTCAGAAAAATTGTTATAGAGAAGCAGTTAAACAAGCAATTTGAATTACAAAGTCTGTTTTTTGAAAATCCTTCGACGTTTTTGGTCTATCGTGATTCCCCAACAATCTGCATCGAAGAAAACCTCTAGAAGTTTTTTTTTTTGCATCATCCATCTCAAAACAGAAATGAAGCTGTAACTAGCGCCGTAAAGCTAGCAACCGATTGTCATAACTTTTTACACAAAACTTTTATCAACAATCTAAGCTTCTAAAACGTTTAGCGGAATGTCATTTAATTTATGTCTGGTATGGATGGAGCCTCAACATTTTTTAATCGAAAGTTACAACAATCGGCTGCTGGTTTCAGCTTCATCAAAACTGAACTTTGCTGTTCCTGGAAATTTTGTTTCCTCTCAAACCGTCTCGAAGTTGAAAGACTTCCTCTGGAAATAGGCTTTTGTCACAAAAGATAGCATAACTCTGATAAAGATGACTCTCCTGAATATATATTTTAAAAAATCCGTCTTGGAGCTAAGAAATATCTCTACAAAATGTTTATTTTTGTATTCCCGTATCATAATCTCCCTTTGAGCTTGAAAAACTAAAAAATATAAACAAAAATACTCATAGTCAATTCGATGTAGATCATCGGAAACTCAATGATAGACCAAAAACGTCAAATAATATGCAAAAAGCAGACTTTGCCGTACAAATTGCCTTTTTTTATGGCAGATTTGCGATAAATTTTGGAACAGAAGCAATTTCTATTACGATTCAAAACAAATTGTGGTAATTCTAATTGAATTTGAGTAGATTCAATGATAATTGCAATAATTATACTCTAAAATTATCCCTGTCCCAAATTTTGTTTCAAATTATGATAAATGTCGCGAGTAACTCTTTTCTTACATGTGCTCCTCTACGACAATTTTCTGCTGAGATATTCAACTTTGAAGTTCTTGCCGTTTGCCTCAATTTTAATAGCTAATGTATGTTTCTAGAAAACATCTGCTAGTTTCAGTGTCATAAAAAACATTGAAAATCAAATCATGAGTATTCTCGCAGAAAGAAATTCACCTGAATGAATATCTACTGAACCTTGATTGCCAAGAAAAATGATCGGGTACACAGAAAAAAATTAATTAGCGATGAAAAGGAGTTATTTTTCAGGTGCTGTAGCTAAACTTTCGTTGGTGCAGCAAAATCGTTGGCTTTATCAGCGAGAGTTTGGATCATGTTACTAAGAAATTCGATGTCCTGTGGGGGCTGAAATATTCAGTTGATAAAGCTGAAACTTTCTTTCCGTGTTTTTACACTGAATTCACGTAAACCGAAATCTCTAAGGAAACTGCGAGGGTAGTTTTTTCCAATCGTCGATAACCTTTCCAAAGACAAAAAAATGGAATAAATTTGATAATTCAGCCTTCAATAGATCAAAATGAAATAGGAGAAAAAATATTTCAAGTCGTTAACTCTCTAAGAAGATTACAAAGTTTTATTTATATTATCTTTAAAGAACATTTATGCACATTTAAAATTTTCCTCGTCGATTTCATATCCGAGTGGAAGAATTTTCAAAATCATATATAATTAAATACAGTTTATATACAAATTGTATATAATTTTGAAAATTCTCTCACTCAGATAGCTCAATACTTCATAAATCGCAAATGTACACACAGTGAATTGAGCTACTTTTTTACTACTTTAAATGTCGAATCTTGTGGATCGATAATCGATAGAAAAATATTTGTAGATCTTCTCATTGACGGATTTAAGTTTTCCTTCGTCGAGAAGAAGAATGGAGTCTGGCGCTTTACCCACGCCCGTTCAAATAAACCCACCCAGCAGAACATTGACTAGTTTAGCACTCCTTACGCTGGACGCTCAGGACAGCCCTCCTTCCCCCAATTCCATCATTGTAGTTTGTTTATTCGATCCACAAGCCAAAATTTGACTCATAAATATGATTAAAATAGGAAGAACTGGTGGTTCGTTCGAAATATTCAATTTTAAACCGAGATTCCCTGGTTTGAATTCAATAAATCTGTTTGAATGTTCTCATGAACTTGAACCTACAAAGCTTGAAAAATATTTCATAAAGCTATCACACAACACTACACGAAAAGTCCCATTATATTAAAAATTTGTGAATGCTTCGAAGAGTCAAAGATGATATTCGATGATGCGATATAAACGTTTTTCTAAAATCAATCCAAGTGGAGAAAATTTTCAAAATTATACATAATTTATATATAATTCAATATAATTATGTATAAATTATATATAATTTTGAAAATTTTTCCACTCGATAAATTGCACCATCTTCGAACTAAAATGTATCATTGGTAACGCAATCATAAAAGTACAATCAGTATCAACTGCACAAACTGTTCTTCAAGGAAATCCCTTATATTTCGAGTCAATCAAATGTTCACTTCCTCAGATTAGAACTGCGAGGTGCACAATGTTTCACGGTATCGATATTTTTATATAAAATTTATCAAGTTTATATTGAATTTTATAAAATATCTATAAAAACTTTACAAAAATCGTATATAACACATCGATGTCGTGAAATATTATTTACCTCTAATGAGAACAGAACATCAATTGATTGAAATACTATCATAACCGAGACAAACCCATAACTTTTTGTTTGACTAAATGTGGACTGTTTGCATACACACGGAAAACATTAGTGATCCAAATTTTCGTTGACCAGTATGTCACTTTTGGACGGAGCACAAATTTGAGGAAAATTCGTACATTGGATTTGAATAAATCGTCGGCTTTGTTGATTGTTTCACCAATGGAATTCACTTTCCATTTTTATCATCGAAATAATGGAAAGAGTCAACGAATTATTAAAATCCAGTGTACGAATTCTTTTTGAACTTGTGCTCCGTCCCAAAGTGACATACTAGTCGACGAAAATTTGGATCACTAATTTTTCCCGTGTACTTTCGGTCGTATATAAATCACTTTCACTGAAGAGATTCAAATTGAAAAAAAGGTAGCAGGGTCTTTTTGACCTGGGGTCTATGTTACACATGTAGCACAATAGATGCGAGTCAAGTGTCACAGTCTGCACGTGGCGCATTCTATAGAACCCAAGTCTTTCACGCCACGAACTTTACCGGTTCATCCTTGGAGATAAGGTGAGAAATATCGCTATTGAATTGTTTCATTATCACGATTACAAACAAGATTCCCAGGGTGAAAAACATGCGTGAATACAAACACACTTTATGTTTGTATTTTTGAATCTTTCGATAGATTATCAAAAACCATTGATCTAATTCGAATTTCTCATCAACGAGACTCAAGTTGATGAGAGAATTTGAATGGAAATTCGAATAAATGTGCAGTGTTTGAATACGTGAGAAAATATTTTTCGTATTAATAATAATAAGAATGAGAAGAAGAATTTACATGACAATTCGTAGATACCTTTTTTATGAACCGGCAGAATTTTGGCGACCCTCGAATTGCTGCCCGCGTAATCCAGATTTTCTTAAGGATCTTGAAAGCAAGTAAGACTCCTTTGCTCTCCCTCTTTCCCTCTCTATCACGTCTTGCTCTAATATTTTATCTTCGTTGCCCGCTCCCCTTTTTACTTGAGAGAAGCGAAGCAGCACACACCGCTTTAATCCTTTCCCTGAGCTCTTTCTCTTTCTCTCTCTTATTTTTGCTCTCTATCCTCCTCCTCTATCTTTTTTTCTCTTGCGTGCACACGATCCTAACCTCACACTGCACCAGCATGCCTATACAATATAAGCCACAGTGGCATACCACGTACACAAACACACAAATACACAAACACCAAGGAACCAAATACACTTACATACAATACACAAACACGAACAAATCAAGTGCCTGAGGCAACACACTCCGAAGTATATATCTACCACGAAGAGGGAATCAGAAAATCACCTTCAAATTCTTTGCTTTGATTGATCAAACGAACACTCATCTTCCTCGGATATTAAACACGTTATTATTAGGAACCCTTTTCTTCCGCTTGCGGTGTAGTAACAAACTCAGGGAAACCTGCTACGATTCGCGAGCACTAAAAAAAAACTTGGAAAGCAACGTTTCCTACCTGTCACTGACACTTCGCGCAAGGTTGCCAGATTCAAAAATTTTGAATGTTCTCTCGCCGGTAATACACGAGACCGCAGATCATTCGATCCAAGATCAAAACCTGGACAACGGTCAAATATTATCCCACGTCGCAGCGTAAGGTTTTCACCACCACGATCACCGTTTTGAACTGTGCTGTCACATTACAGCGTTGCCAGTTCAACCGCCTTCCCTCCAAATTTGAATTTTTCGCCGGTTTTCAAACAAAAGAAAAACCAAATTCACTCTGTATCGAGTTGTTGACCGCTTCGGATACCTTCATCCCACCTTCTTTTCCGATACAAGGAAATAGCGTTGAAAAGCGAAAACGATGGAAATGAAATCAAGTTCCCGACTTCACGGTCCACACGGCACAACGTATTTTGACGATCGCCACGGTTAACGATCATGTAATTAAATATTCACTTACTTAGGTGCTTGGGAAAAAAACATAACACCAACGGACCAATGAGTGTCCGTGCATGGAACAACAGTAACCACTGTACCGAGCGGTCTCGGTACATACACGTACCTACGAAATATGAAAATTTTATCGACGATGCTATCGATGGTATTTGATACTCTTTATCATACTTTTCAGCTTATCGATCGATCAATAACACACTAAAATTTCACGTTTGATTGTTTTGCAGAAAGTAATGAAACTTAGACAATTAAACATCTGGCTGTCCGTTATATTACATTGCGTGACCGTCCGTACGGCTAAGGTAAGCTAAACTGAACATCGGCGCGCCTACGGTAAACGAGATTAAAGCTACCATGCTGTTGGAACTTTTGCCTTCGACCAATTGGCATTGAATTTTGTTGAGAATAGCCAACCGTCTTCGACCAACACCTGGCGAACGGTTATATCGTACCCCAGGTGCACCGAAGCTTGAGGCGCCATTGCCTGGCGTTGGCACGTTACCTGCTCTGCAAAGTCACTTGGTGGGAGAGAATGAACATGAAGAACGGCGGTGAAGAAGTTAGGGGGAGAAAGAAAGGTAAATGCTGAAGAGGGGATACATGATATCGCGTATGTATGCGAGTGAGAAAAAGAGGGAGAGACGAATTACGTGGACCTACCAATGTACAACTACGTTGCCTCAAGCATGTTCGTTTTGCCGGATTTTTTGAACGTTCATTCGTCTTGTACGTTAAGCGAGACGCTGTGAACAACAAAAAATCAAGTGGGTCTTTCGAAAATCCAAACCCAACGACTCTCGTGTTTATCTAAAATTCACTCGAGGAGTCAAATTGGCGTATCCTTCGACCGAAGATTGAAACGATGACCCATTCAACCGTCTTTTTCTTTTTTGATTGATCTATCTGGAGTGCTTATCTCGACATTTTCATTGAAAGTGTTCTTAGTTCATCTGATATAGTTATTGATCTACTAATTGATTGAAATGCATAAAGATCATCTATAAGTTACTTATGTATTGAGTTTGCAATAATCTCTTCACCTACATCAACACTTATATGATACAACATTCAAATATCTTTAGAATTTCTGAATCTTTGCTAAAATCAAGGTGAAAAGTGATTTCAATTCTAATACACTATTTATCCAATTGAAAGATCAAAACTGTTTTTAATCGAGAGATTTTGTCAAGTACAATGTATGGCTCCCATGTTAGAAAATTAGACTCACTGAAAAAAAAATTTATTCCAATCAAATAAATATTTATTTGTCCTGTACCAAAGAAATATTTATTAGAATTAACAAAATATTCTTTGGAACCAAAATAATTTATTTGAATTACATAGATGGTTTTAATCGTTTATTTGATTCCAATAAATTATTTTGGTTCCAAAGAATATTTTGTTAATTCTAATAAATATTTCTTTGGTACAGGACAAATAAATTTTTTTTTCAGTGTAGCTAGATCTAAAATAGACATGAATTATACATATCTTGTGCAGATCTAGCTACATTTAATTGTCTCACAAGAGCTAAGTTTGTCACATATATCAAAAATAATGTATACCTGTTATATACAAACTTTGTTCCATAAAAGCGTTGCACAAACTACCATATGCAGTCTACACACTTCTTCTCTTATAACATACATTAGCATATCTCGTGAAATTATCTGAAACTATAATCACTTTACAATTTCCTGCTCATTAAAAACGAAATGAACAATCGAAATACCATGACGTAGATTAGAAAGGAAAATCTAAATTTTCTTTTTATGATGTCACTTCACCCTCACACTCACTTTTCTCAATACATTCAAATTAAATCGACGGCACTTCCATATACTTGTATGATCAGATGCAATTTCTCAAACGAAATTTCATATTTCACATACATAGCAGAAGATCAAAGCATCACAAAATTCATTTTATCGCAGAAATAATAGCACTAAATTCTTCTCATTACAAAATCATTAAATCATCAATTTTCATAAAGCTGAGTGTAGTTGAACGGATTAAAAGATTAGCTTCTTGAGAGGGAATCATTCGATTACAAGATCAGATATTTATAAACGTGATATTAGACTGTGAAGTATCTGAATATAAATTAGATATATTAAATAGTTTTTTTTCTTCTTATTTTAGTTCTTGAATTTCTCTCAAACGGTATACGACCCGGACAAGTTGGTGTCAATCAGTACCTCTCTGTCAACCACTCCTCAACGTTCGTAAGAAATACTAGTATAAATAGCCCATTATATCGACAGCGATTTATCACGGAAATCTTTGGATAAAATTTGATTTTAGGCTCTCGACGTTGATCCCATTTAAACAATTTTAAACCAATTCAACGCCAACATTTTGATCCACGAATCGTGTTTTATGGATATCTGTTATATTATTTCTTTGGAATCACAACAAAATTTCCAAATTGGTTAATGAGATTCAATACAAACTTTGCAACGGTGAATGATCATATGAAGTCATTCAACCTATTGAAAAGCTGGTTGTTGAATAGGTTCAATGTGAAGTTTTCACCAGGAAGTCGTCACACTGAAAAAAACTCTGCCAATTGGCACATAGCTTCCTCGTTATTGTTGAAAAAAATCGTGAAACAATGCAGATTGCTGAAAAATGTTTTTTGCATTTCTCAACCGATTAAGATGCAACTCATATGGGACCAGTATGAGACTATATCAGACCCGTGGTATAAATTGCATTGCATTGCATGCTCGAGTCTCCTCGAAAACATCGCCACCAAGAGATCCGGAAACAATGTTTTCGCAATCCACAATATTTGACAATATTTTGAAAGTATGTTTCCCCGTGTCCGTATCACCTGAATTCCGCTGAAACTCATATAAAACCATCACAAAGTTGTCAGATTGACTTCACCGTTGAAGAGAATAGTACCCTCAGTACCGTCTTACATATATGAATTACGCATAGGGTAATTTATAAGTATAAGTCATATACATAGGATGACGGTGGGGATACTATTCCCCTCAACAGCGGAATCATTCTGGTAGCTCTGAACCATTATTGAATTCTTATATACTTGCTCAAAATTAATACGATATTTGTGATAATAAATTAAATAAGAGACAAATTCAATAAAATTGGCAACTTTATCAAGTACACCTCTTTTTTAATTTTAATTAGTTACAAAAACTTGTATACAAAAATACTGTTTCAAAGCTTGATGCTTACCCTGTCTTTCCCTCGCTTCCGATTTGCTTGAAATTTACACCATACAACTAATGCCTCCGGGATTGCATATGTTCAAAATTACATGGCATTTGGATCACACGGAAAAAAATAATCTGCTCATTTAACCACAATAGTCATTATTTTTACCACAAATCGGAATAAAATTTGGGACAGGTACAAAGTTTATTAACGTATAACACAAGCTTCACATACAATATAAAGCAAAACGATATATTTGTAACCAGATCACCAGTAACACTTGAAACGAATTGTAGTAAAGCATACCACAAAAATTGAGTTGAATGTATCTAGATATTGTCACAGTGTTTGGTATACATTTGGAGTGGAAATTACCACAAATTTTTCATAAACATGAAAAAAATTTTTCCAGGATTCTCACCGTACTTACCGCCGGTGAGTATTCGAGATAGCTTCTCCTATCCGAGAAATTTTCATTCCTCACAGAGATCCGAACCTTACCTACCTAACCTATCACCTACCTAAACGACCGGTACTAACAGTTTGAGCTAACACGTGATATGGTTATATGGTAAATTATTGTCACTTACATTCACAACATTTTAATGTCTGATATATTATTATAAACATATATTTAATACACTGTAACAGAAGATAATACATGTATTAACGTTTTTAGCATATAAAATTCGTTTTAGTAGTTAGTCTGATGATTTTGTAGGAAAAGTTCATTTTTCACATGAGCGGAAGTATTAATATATTTGTAAATGTTTTCTTTTTAACACATAACTTTATACGAATTGATTTGAAATTCAGTTCAATGGATTCAAATTTGAGTGAAATCAAATAAATTTCTTCGTTGATAAGTTTCTATGACATTCGATATCAAATATTATTTACATAAAATGAGGAATGTTTTAGAACATCTCACATTAACACTTTACTTTATTGAACTCACTTCACTGCACGAACTCACTTTACTCGCTTCATTTCACTTGAATTCACTCAACTTCGATGATTTGTCTTCGATTTTAATTGTATTTAATTTAATTAAAAGCATTGTAATGATACGAGGAAACGTTGTGTATACAGACCCATCTGTAACCTAACCTCTCACAAGACTCTTAGCGGAACACATTAACTCAAATTTTGTGGTAGAAAGAACAGCAGTCAATAGTGGACGTTAATAAAATGCTAAGATCTCTGCAACAATCTTTTGGATAATGATTGCAACTTTTCGATTGAATAACATTTGGTATTCAAAATGTAACATCTATTGGAAGTGTATGACTGCAATATATAAATAGCAATCATCTTCGTTCAGCTAAATAATACTCCAAATTCCTGTATAAATTAAGATTATTGGAATACATTTAATCATGATCAATTCACTACAAACTTATTGTAGCAGAAATCTGGCAATTTTTTTCCGTGTATTTGTTTTCAAAATATTGTCAAATAACGCGGATCGCAAAAGAAAATTTTCCACAGTTTTCAACCGATTGAGATGGAACTCATGTGGGAACACTATCGGATCACAACTAAAACGTGGTGAAAATTTCATTCCAATCGGAAAACAGGAAGCGAAGACATGCTCCGTCGAAAAAACACCATTTTCGATAACATTTTTTCTTTCTCTCTCCCGTTCTTCTCAGAGGATCAGGTTGAAATTTATGTGGAACTGTGATCCACACTGTATAAAGATGTGGTGAGAATTTTATGAAAATTGGATGATAGGAACGGAAGTTATCCGCATGATAACGATGTTTACGAAATTTTCAAATTTTGTTTCGAAGCCCAGTGCTTACCATTTTCTTCCCTCAATTCCGATTTGTTTGAAATTCACATCGCACAACTAACCCCCCGTAAACTGATCACGCTTCAAGTTTGATGGCATTTGGATGATACCGACATGGGGAAGGCATGCTTTCAAAATATTGTCAAATAATGTGAATCGCGAAACAAAAATTTTCCACAGTTTTCAATTGATTGGGATAAAACTCATATGGGACCACTATCGGATCATCACTAGAACGTGGTATAACATGTTTTTTCACCCCTGCCGTTCTTCTGTAAGAATCAAGTTGAAACGTATATGGGACCACTATCAGCTCAGGCCCCAACTGTGGTCAAATTTCATAACGATCGGATAATAGGAACGGAAGATATGGGCAGTCACAGAATACTTCACATCCTCACAAACAGACCGACAGACAGACAGACACGGAACCAGAATTATTCCCTGAGCTCTGAGGAACATTTTGGTCCAAGAGATTTTGAGTTTGGAGACAAAAAAATATTTGATCCCTCGAAACGATCCCAAAGCCTCCATCTAACGAGGAAGCAACTGTTTAGTTGTCATGATGAAAATTTTAGTGAAATACGAACACAACAAAAAATTTAGTTGCTTCAACTGAATATTAGTATAGGTATAGTCCATTCAGCTGAACACTTTTGTTGCAACAAACAATATTTCAGTTCGAGCAATTTAAATTGTCTACTCGATTTCGTTTTTAATTAGTACAATTGAAAAGTTTCCTCAGTGCACTCGAAGAAAAATGCAAATCGAAAATACGGTAAGGTAAGAGATCCTATATTCGATCAGTGAATGTATACTCGGTCAGTCTTTGTATTCTAGGTTTTTGTGGTTTAGTTGTGCAAAAACTCTCCAAACAAAACAGTTTTCGTAATTAATGGATGGAGTATTAACTTTTTCATTTGAAACTTCTAGCTAAATTACTTCGTAAATTCATGTAATAATGAAAATGATCGGGTTCTAGTCCCTTATCGGGTATAGGGTCTCTTATCTTGTTCTTCAATGAAAATCTGAGGATATTTCTCAAATTTGTAATAAAGATGAAACGGGTCACATTTTTTTTCAATTTCACTTAAAAAAGAATGAAGAAGTATAATCACTCAAAAAGCAATAGAGAAAAATATGAACTTTCCAAAAGTCGAGCACGAAATTTCACAAAGTGAATAACAAAATCTCATAATTCATATTTGGTATAAAATTTGTGTATCCATTACTTTGAATGTTTCATCGTCTCATCGTTTAAAATATTTATAATCTTCCAAATAACTTGGAATAGCTATGTTCTCAATTGTTATTTTACGACTGTCACTATTACAAATCAATTCAATAATTCACTGTTGGAATGCCCCAGTGAGACTATTAGCTGTTCAAAAAACGTAATAAGTTTATTGTTCAGAAATGTAGTGCACTTCCCATACAGGAAGCCCAGGCATGAAACACAGCCGATAACCGGCGAATATGTGGTTCGTGTTGAATGGTCAATGATTGATTGCTCATTGCTGGCCGAGATACACTGAGAAAGAAGATTTGGTTGACATATGCCCAACCAAAATTGTTTTTTGGCGTAACTAAAAATTTAGTAATTTCAACCAAAATTTGATTATGCTAACCAAAAAAATTTTACCAAATCACTTTTGGTGCAGGGAATCGAACGTGATTTGGTAAGATGATTCGCTTGGTGCAACCAAATTTCGGTTAGACCCACTAAATTTTTAGTTATGCCAACAAAAAATTTTGGTTAGTCATATAATAACAAAATAGTTTAGTAGGAACAACAAAACAGTTTTCTTAGTATATGGCCCATCATTGACTGACACGGTATCCATAGATCAAACCCCTCGGTGATTGGCTCATCACTGGGCCAGTCATGAATTTTATAATTGGTCGTGTACTTTTCGCCATTGCTGGGCCCAAGTCATCATTCCGCAATCAATCATTTATGGGTGCCATTACCTTATTATTATTTTCGGCTACTGCCCATTTATGAGCCATTATTGGGCCAATCGTGCAACCCTCTTAGGGTAGTTGTAAATGATGTTAATGGTTTGATTTCAATTTTCACTTTTTGGTCATAATTCACAATTTATTGTTTTACAGGATTCACAACTGTCACAGGAAGCTGAAGCTAGCAGATTTTTCTGGTAAAAAAATTTGATAGGAACTGGGCTGAGACCCGAATGGAGTGGTATCCGAGTGTATATGGGTTCTGTACGAGGAAGATTTTCCCCCTTGGGGGGTACATATGCGGGTTTATCCGGGTGCAGTATGGGGACTGGAAAGTGAAGACGGACATGTATCTGCAAGTGATGCAGGAATTAGTCATTGGAATTAATTTATAACTTCGAATGGGAATTCGATCTATATTCATCCGGGATTTATCTGGGGGAGGTTTTTGAAGAACGTTCTCGTATGCAGTTCTATCCGGCAGCTGTGAAACGTAAAACGAAATGTATCCGTCCATGTGGAAATTCCCGAGAATGGACAAACGGTCCTATCCTAGCGGGGATTTATTTGCCAGATTCTGGCAAAAACAATTAAGCCGTTACTGTACCATCACTATTCTTTGGTTGGTGCCATTTATCTGACAGACATCACACAACGCCATCAATGAGTTGGTTGTGAGAACTCATTTAGGCGAGACAACTTTTGTATGGTTATGCCATCTAAATAGATTTGTTAGTTTCTATCATCAGCCGAAATGACAGTGTAAAATTTTTTTTATTTCGACATAAAGAAATACTTTCATTCCATTTTTTTTCAATTTAGTATTCAACAACATGTATATATGGAAAAAAAACAGCAAAATATTAAGGTTTTTCTGCTGAATGTCTTCATTACTCGTTTATTCATCACAACCAAATACTTCCCGTACAGCACAACCACCGATTCTTCACCCAGGACTTCGGTGGACTGGAGGTGGAGAATCAGTGGAGAAATGAGATCCGTGGAAATGAGGGAGAAATAAGGGAGAGTCCCCGTTGAGGCAACGGAGAGGCCACGTGGATTTGTCCGCGCCCTTTATTTTCAATAAAATTCATATCTGTCGATTTACACAACCAAATTTCAATGAATCCTCTAACATAAATTTTATTGAAAATAAAGGGGGCGGACAAATCCACGTCGCCTCTTCGTTGCCTGAACGGAGACTCTCCCTTATTTCTCCCTTATTTTCACGGCTCTCACTTCTCCATCTCCAGTCCACCGAAGTCCTGGGTGGAGAATCGGTGGTTGTGCTGTACGGGTTGAGGGTAAATGAGTGCTTCTAAAAACGTTTGGTGTTCATAACTAACTCAAAGTCCATCTTGCACTAAATGAGAGTAACCATATCATTTAACAAATATAGCCCAACGTGTTTGGTTGGAATAATGGAATCCCAGTAACCATACATTTTTCTCCGTGTGAGATAGGAAATCAATTCCTGGTATATTTTTTATGAATTTCACGGATTTAATTGAAAATTCTGAACTTTATGAGATTTTTACTATCATTTTCATTCAATTTCCGGGGCAATATGGAAAATTCCCAAGGCACGGACGTGTTACACAGTGAGAAAAAGAAATAGCGAATACTGAAAGGTTTTGAAAAAGGCGCATGTATGTTTTAAAACATGAAAATGTCCGGGTTTTTTTTTATTTAAATTTTCACGAAACTGTATTAGCACATGCTGAATTGGTCTTTATAAATTATTAGGCTGATTAAATTACTGCAGAACTTTCATTTGAAACGGGCCCTAAATCATATATATTGTAGTAAAACAATCTTAAGTGTAATAAATTACATGTATAAGCTTATGAATTGCTAGATTTAATGGAAAATAGGTCGCCTCTGAAACGTATTCTAATATCTTTGGTTGACTCTCTACAGTACGTGTATTTTCATGGTTCTTCATGTTTCCCAGTGAGATTTACTTGATTATGTAAAGAACAATGTGGTTTTACTATTGTTAGATGGATCAGTCATGTGTCAAACTTTAAGAATGCATGATTAGTAGGTTAGCATAGGTTATCGACAAGATGGGGAATTTTCATGAATCAAATACATATTTTCACAGTGTAGGTTTTAAAAATGCTCTGAAAACGTAGTTCTTGCAATCATAGATCGAGAAACAACGGAAATGTTTCTAAAAAATTTTGACAATTTAAGGTGCTGTCTGGGGAATAGGAAATTCTCCGTAAATATTGAGGAAAATCCTATAAATTCACAGTAAAAATCCCATGAACACAATAATTTGAATATATTGTTATGTGAAAATTCCTATGAGTATACGGGAATTTGTTTTTCCCGTACAAGTATGGGAAATTTCCTTTGCACAAGTATGGGAAAATTTCGAATATTTTTCACAGTGTGAGAAAGGAGTCAACTATGAATAGTTAGTTGATTGATTGTTACACTCACTACTTCATTGAAAGCGCGGACACTGAGCAAACAGATATCTTGAAAAATACCATAATTTATGGATTTTTGGCGTAGGTCTGACCCGAATCAAAATATTTACGTGAACGAACCTCTAAAAGTCCCATAATTTCTTGGACTTTCATAAAGAAGTACAGTACCTTCTTCATAAAAGTCCCAGCCATTATGGTACTTTCAGAGGTATCTTCACGTAAATATTTTGACTCGGGTTAGACCAACGCCAAAAATCTATAATCTATGGTATTTTTCGAGATACCTTTTTCTCTGTGTAACCAATCCAAATAGTAATTTCCACAATCAATATTATCATTTGAACTAAGAAGTAGTAAACCTTATCATCAGTCATAGTTGAATTCTTCTCAACTATTCCAATGGTTATTGCGACTATTTTTTTCTATGAGTGTTATTACTGCATAACATTTATGTAAAATTTTCCATATGAATTTTTTACAGTGCAAATTTATGAACAATTCAAAACATAGTTCGAACCAACAGAATTTTAGTTGATTTCACAGCGATATATCACTGTTATGAAATGAACTAGAATTATGCTAACTCGGCTACATTTTGGATTGTCCACATATTTATTTAACAAATTGTAAATTTCACAACTTTGTTCAAAGTTTATGGATACGAAATGTAATGCATGTCAAAATGCGTCAAGTATAAAGTTTTCATTTCATACATCCATTGTTGTTCATACCAACGACACTTCCAATTAATTAAATTGAAATTCTGTCAGCTCGATCTGATGTTAATGTCATACATGTACTTGTTCACAGAAAACATTTCCATGGATAAATTTGTTTCTTTTATATAATTCATTCAAATGAAAAACGTGAGGTTTGTATTTTTTCATTTTCAGTGATACATGCAAAAGCTTGTGTTGATAGAAGACAAAAACAACTGAGTATAGTTATCGAATAGTCAAGTTCAGTCACTCTACTTTTGTATGTACTGATACTGACAACACGAGAGTTGATACAGAGACCAACGGTATTTGAATGATGTAGCACATTTTTCATTGTTACAGTAATCAGATTTCACAAACTGAATGCAATCATCTCTCCCAGTTTCAATTCCTATAAGTATACAACACTTAGTTGATACAAAATGGTCTAAAAATGTTCTGATAAAATGCTGATAATATATTTTTCAAATCAGATCATCTGAAAGGCTAAAAAATCACACATTTTACTCCATTAAGTCTCACAAGTGAGCTTGACCGTGTCGAGTGGAATTTTCACTCGTAGCGAACGAACTCTTGTGTTTCAGAGTAGAAAGTTCACCCTACACGGAAGAAAGAAAATGGAGTCATGGAAAATTGTTAAATGACAATATATTTTGTAAAAATTTCCATTTAGAGACTCGAAGCGACGCGTTGTAAACCCCAATCGTGTATTGCCTTCAATGACAATTGGCCCTAGGCTGGGTCCATCCTCTTTAACCCAGTCTTGGGGAATGACGATGAGGCCCATGTTGGCTCAATCTTGGCCCTGTTGTGCTTTCCCATACAATTATGGTTGGTAGAAAATGGAAATACTCTAGCATTTATGTACCATGGGGCCCACCCCGGCCCAGCATGGGCCCCATTCTGCCAATATAGGCCCAAGACTGGGGTAAGAGAGGGGCCAGAGTTCATACACGCTAGGGTAATGAATCTTAGTGCAGGCACATTTGAACTGAGCCCCAGTTTGGCCCAGCGTTCGGCCAAGATTGGGGTGAATTTATATCCCGAGCATGTGTGTACAATCCTCAGCGTGTATGAATTGTGGCCCCACTTTGGTCCAGTCTTGGGCCCATATGGACAGGATGGGGCTCAACACTGGGCCCAAGACTGGGCCAAAGTGAGGCTGAAATTCATGCCCGCTGGGGTAGAATTCAAAGCCATTTTCCAATTTCAAAACAAAAAGGAAGGGGCAGTATTGATTGCCTAGTCTGGGTTTATGCTGGCCCCGTGGTGTTACCAATTCTCGGGCAAAGCAATACGGCCAAGCTGGGAACGATGTTATCATCCCAGGGTTGGCCCCATTTGTTTGCCCAGCTTGGCCCCACGTTGGGTAGCATGGGCACCCACCCTGAGCGTAGATGGGGCCCGCCGTTAATACACACTTGGGACTACAAGGTAAATTTCTCCATTTTCTTTTGTCCGTGTAGAACTAAAGTCTTTGTGAATTTCTGACCTCAAACCTCTGGATCATTCCTCTGAAAGTGTGGAAATTTCACTCGAAATAAAAATTGAAATCTCACTTCAAGAATTTCAGAGCGTGACGTAAAAAAAGTTTTTTACTGAGAAATTTCAATATTTCGTTGAAAGTCATTAACCAATATTACATTGGACTGAAAATTCCAGCACATTCACTGAAATTTCAATACAAAAATCAGAACTTTGCAGTACAAAATCCGTAAATACTAAAAAGAAAGTCATAAATTCAGGTCATTTCATGATTGAATCTATGATACAAACAAATTAAGCTGAAAAAACAATCCCCGACACAATGGAAAAAGCATTGTCTGAAATTAACATGCGAACAGATTAAGACTTTCTTTTTACAGTATATGTATACCATCGGTCAAAAGTTTAGCCTGACTTCATGCCGAATAGAGATGACTTCAAAGTTGAATATCTCAACGAAAAATTGTCATAGAGAAGCAATCAAAAGAGCAATTTGAAGGGCAAAGTTGCTTCTTGAATATCATTTGACCTTTTTGGTCTACCATGACTCTGCAATAACTTACATCGAATTAAGTGTGAGTATCTTCGCCGATGTTTTTTCATTTTTCCAACGGATGTAGCTAGAAGGGAAATTCCCATGGAGAAATTGGCGAACGACCCAGTACTGGAATAACGTTATTTGCCAACTGCCAACTGTTGGCAAACACCGTGGGAATAAACCCGGAATGATAACGCTGATCAACACTGGTACGGCGTTGTTCACCAATACTGGGTCAACGTTAACATCAACCCTGAATCAGTACTGGTTTCTCATGGGATACCAACATTGACAATTGATTTTCAACCGGTGATGATAATCCATTTAAGCCTTTGTACGTAGCTAATGAAAATAATTATATATTTTCAGCTAATGTCCACACCGAAAAAACCACATTCTAAGATTGAGAGGGCGCATCTAACTTTAAGAACATTGGCATCTAAAATAAGCGCCAAGAATATATTTCAAATAATTCACAAAAAAATTATTGGAATCCTTGTCGATCTCGTACTGTATGTGTAATAGATGTATGGAAACATGTTCCAATGTCAGTTGCTAGAACCGCGTTCTACAGCAATCGAACTCCCTGGTGGAAATTGTCTTAATGAAGATATTTAATGATAACAAGCGTTCAAACTGTGGGGGTCAGTAGCGAAAATCTCATAGCCCTACACGCGGAATCGAACCTAACACAAAATCCTAACCCTAATGAGAGAATGACGCTTTGACCAGTACAGCTGTACGCCAGTTATGAATTCTGACATCATAAATTGAAGTAATATTGTATAGTCGGTGTGAGGAGTCCGGTAACAGAATTTTTGAATTTTAAATATTCTTCTCCGACTGTATACTATTAAGAATGTTTCTCTTATCATTCTGATGAGTTACAAATTTTCAAATAACAGCAATAACATATTATATAAAGATATTTTCGTTGAAACTGTTACCAGAGTTCTTACACCGACTAGACTAGACTTGCAAATTATTCAAATTCAGTATCAGTAATAATTTTTCTGTACCGTCAAACCGGTACCTACGCGATGCATTAGAAAAGATCAATTAAAGTGACGTGTTTATCCGATTCAATCATCCGTCGGTTGAATATAATAATCTATGAGCCTGTGTGAAAATTGCAGTTCGGTTGACAGATGTGAGGTTAAATTTATGTGATCAAAAAATGGATGAATTATTTTTGTGAAATGTGTGGTGGTTATTTCTTGAATAATGTGTATCAAACAATCTGTTAGTAAGTGCAAAATGAATTAGTGAATCAGTCATAGCTGTTGTAACATGTCAAAAAATTGTAATTTGTTGATGCAGTGGAAATGAATGTTCTTCAAATACTCACATCAGTACTTCTAGGCAAAAACTCAGAGATCATATTAATTTTGTAATAAATATGAGTCATGAAGAACTCATTTGATCAAAAATATGTCAAAAAAATGTTCAAAATAAATTGCAAAAACTTGGATTATTCACTTGCAGCTCGACGGATGGTTTTACTTTTCAAATTGAAGAGTACTCTTCATGTTGAACTTTTCAAATTTGAGGAAAAAGCCTTATGCTCTGAGTTGAATTCGTTGTTAGGGTGATGATAAACTTGTGGGAAGAGTTCGAAAGTTAGGTGGGATCTATATTGATCAGGAAAGTCCAAATCGTGTCGCAAAAGTTAGAAAATCTGTCAACTCAGCTCACGGCACATGGGTATTCTATCAGCTTTTCTTCACTAAACGAAATCTAGGCAGGAGAAATGTATCAAAATTTAGTAAAATCAAGTTGGTACAGAGTAAGAGGGGGCAAAATATATTCATTGAATTTTATCGGTTATTATAAAAATGTTGATAAATACGTCAATATTTTTGGTCAATGATTTTGTATTGTGAGCATTTTTGTATGTTTTCACTAGTAGGTTGAGGAAACATGTGTATTGAACCTGTTTCATGAATATAATAACATTCATTTGTAGGAACATGATACAACATTATTGGAACAAAAATATTAAAAGACGACACATTGGATCTTCTATAGCCTTTCCTTATTTATCAACATTTTTATAATAACCAATAAAATTCAATGAATATATCTGTCCTCTCTTACTCTGTACCAACTTGATTTTACTAAATTTTGATACATTTCTCCTGCCTAGATTTCGTTTAGTGAAGAAAAGCTGATAGAATACCCATTTGCCGTGAGCTGAGTTGACAGATTCTCTAACTTTTGTCACACGATTTGGACTTTCCTGGTCAATATAGATTCCACCCAACTTTCAAACTCTTCCTACAAGTTTATCATCACCCTAACAGCAAATTCAACTCAGAACATAAGGCTTTTTTCTCAAATTTAAAAATTTCAACTTCAAGAATACTCTTCAATTTGAAATTTTCTCATGTTTAGAATGACTTTTATACGAATATTGTGGATTTATAAGTCATTTTACATCTCAGGCTAGATAATTTACAAAATTATTTTGTACAGAGCGGTTATTTAAAATGATCTGGGAATATTCTTATTTCAAGAATTTATTCTAAAACGAAGAATATCTTATGAAGTCACTCAAAATTAGAGGGGGTTAGTCTTATCATAAGAGGATTGGTTTAGAGGAAGAGTGAAGAATAAATTCCTCTCAATCCTAGAATATCGTTTTTTCGGTGCATGGTTATATCGGAAGTAAAAAATATAACACATCTTTTCGTATGTTGCTGAAGTTTGAATCGTTTCTTGAAATGAATGAAGAATCCGAAAACATGTGAAGAAGTCAATTTGAGAACATGAATAATAATTTCTTCAAAATTTTGCCGTATTAAACCACACGTAATGAACAACGTTGAACGAGTTTTAAATCAACGTTGGCAAATCAGCATTGAATATCGGCGGTACAACAACATTGTACTGGTTGTTACTTCAACCACGTTACAACGTTGGCAACCAACCCTGGTAATCAGTGTTGTACCAGTACTGTTTCGATTGTTATGGTTGGTTGGAAGTCGGCATTTTCTGCATGGGTTATGAGACGGAAATACAAAACCGGGCATCGTGTAGAGAATTTTCTCAGCGTCAAAATGCTTTTTTTGTTTTTTTTTATAGTCATTTTTATCAGACTTATGTCATTCTTTGTGACTTGAAATTTTGAGATTGTTGAATTAAGGGAATAAAAAGTTTCTTTTTACAGTGAAATTTCCGTGAATATATTGGAAAATGAATTTATTGAAATTTTGCAGTACCAAGAAGCAGTCAATTTCCAGTTTTTTTTACAGTGTATTCTTCGAATATTCATCCCTCTGAATAATCCGTAATATTTTACTACGCGTACACGGAGCAAAATGCAGATCGAAAATATAGTCATCTTCAATAGAATATTGGAGAATATTTCTGAAAATCTGACAATATTTTTGAAATTTGTAATAAAGATGAAACGGCCCCCATTTTTGTTGAATTCTACTTGGAAGAGGACGTGAAACTATCAATACTTAACAAACAACAGAAAAAAAATATCAACTCTTCAAAAGTCGCTAATGCAATTTCACGAAGTAAATAACAAAATTTAGAAATTTTGTTACTCAGTTCGTAGGATTTCATGCGCGACTATTGCAAAATTTATATTTCTTTCTATTGTTTGTTAGGTATTGATAACTCTTCATTCTTTTTCAAGTAAAATTCAACAGAAATATGAACCGTTTCATCTTTATTACGAGTTTTAAGATATATTCTCCAATTTTCTATCAAAGATTACTATATTTTCGATCTGCATTTTCCTCCGTGTAGAATAGGTTGAATTGCTGTCATTCTCATCGTAACTCTTCTAACGTTCATGTACTTCCAAATAAGTTCCATTTGATTTCAAACGTCATTTCATAATGATTCTTTGGGTGTGACACATACGAGGAATTCAGTGCCTTCTTTTTTTTCTATCTATTTAAACGTGAAAAATTGGAAAAAGAGGAAGAGAGACGTGATCTAGTAACTTTAATACTAGGCGCCTATAAAATAATAGTTCGAGAATCTCGAGGTTTAAGAATAAATATATTATTACTCGACTCGAGTCCTTCGGTTGGCTGTTCAGTGCAAAATGCATTGTCTGAGCCGCGCCTCTACATAGATACACATATATAGCGCACTCGTCGGATACATTGATACAATTCCGCCAAACAGGATTTGAATATAAAATGCGTGGGTATAAGTGTCTCCCATTCATTGTATTCGTAATTTATGTAAGCCGATTTGGCATTTTATCAAGATAAATGCTAACTCGAACCATGGATCTGTGATAAAAGTATGTAATCGAATTGATACCCTATGAGATGTTCACAAATCAATTCCCATCTATTATTCAGAGAATCAATACCCCGAGTGTACCAGCGTATGGAAATTTTATATCACTACGAATATTCCATTTGATGTTAGGTTTTAAATGCGATCAAATTAAAACCACAAAAGCCTGATGCGAAGTATATGACGCAGGGGGTGAATATTACAATAGCTTCATTGTGTCTTGTATTCTGAATTTCTGAAATCATGAAAACGATAAAACGGTTCCAACTTTTCCCCCTGCACTTAACACGTATTCGTTTGAGCACCCTCGATAATTCATCTAGTCTGCCCGGAGAATGTCATATACCATTCCTCCTGGGAATGCCTTTCCAAGAATCAATTAATAGCAATATTTATTTTTGGTCAGCGGCGTTTCATTTTCAATACTTAGAGTTAACAACGACGTACTTTGATGAGCAAGTTTTGTTCTGTTGCGCATGCCATAGCCACGAAACGATCGCGGTAATAGTAACGAGCGTCTTTTTATCGCGGTACCTTGTTGTTGTGACAAAAAACGATACGCAGTCTGCATTGCAACAAATGAATGTATGTGTATAGTTCCTTGATGTGTATATACCGTGCGTTTTTCCAGTCACGCACTATAAGCTCATACAACCGTCTCGCTCAGTCTTTTAGTATGCTATTTTGTTTAAGCAAGTGAGACAATCCCGCAGTTGTTCGCATACAGTTCATACGTGTGAGTGAGAGTAATGAGACGCACGTCGTGTATATAGAGAGTATGAAATATGAATGCAAGCACAGAAAGGCGAGCGAGTCGTACCAAAGAGAATTAAACTCAAACCACTTTTTATATCGTCACAATAATGTCAGAAAGATACAAAAAGAATGGTGGCGAAGATGTGCAGCCGCGTATAAGTTATCATACGTTATACAAACTAATACCGGTTGAAGTATGAATGTAGTAACAATATTACTTACTGGAATGCAAAGGGAAATTGTTTTGCACGTAGAAAATGTAGAATAAGTGTTCTCAAGCCAAATCGAGATATCATTATTTCATTCATTCAATCAAGGAACAAAGCAATAATTGGAACAGGATCTATGAATAAATTGAATATATCAACGAATCACATGAATGGGTGGAACAATCAGAGGTCGAAAGAAGTTTTTGTTTATATCATTCACAATCCATGACAACCTCGAAACACGTTTAACTTCTGAAAATTGGATAACTTAAATCTTCAATTGTTTCAATTTTGTCGATGTAGACTTGAAGACCATAGAAAATTCCTTGGAGAAATTCCAAATCAATCGTTTATATCTAAATTGACAAGATTTCCGGCAAATCATAAAGGAATACGAATGAAAAGTAAGTGTCGATCGTTATTTTCTATTGTGAAAAAAAAATAAATACAATTCTGTTATTTTCCAACATGGTTCTGCCACGTTCGATCTTGGTTTTTATAGAAAATTGTCGGAGGATAGTATTCTCTTCCAAAAAGCATGGTAAGTGTGCGTTCTCGCAACAACATGAAACCACATCTAGAATGTTCTCGGGCTGAAAAATCTTCGTCCGCTCAAAATCTTCAAAACTGTCATGGTTCTGAAATGGAGCAATTGTCGCATCATAATGGGCCGCAAGGAGATCAACTGCTAACTCCAAAAACTAAATTCAGTGCTCAAGATGGTCAAAAAGATTTGCGCTCCTGTTCTTCGCCACGTTTGAAGAAGTTTCCTCCGGAAGATTTGAAAAGATTAGATTATAAACCACCGATGTTTGTGCCTAAGACGTCAACAGATTTGCAGGATCAACATCAACATCAACATCAGCATCAGCATCATGGACACGGGGATATGATGACAAATCAAATGACAATGAACGCCCCGTCTCAACCAACATGGAATGAATTCGATTCGAACGTATTGAAAAGTAATTCACCTGATAGACAAGCTCATCGTCCCTTTGTTCCAAATAATCCTCGTCAATTTCCTCACGTCCACTCAACTTCCGTTCCTGAGATAGTTCATCATGTACCTGAAATACAACACCCTGTACACAGCGTGAGTTTTGAAAATCCCATAACTGAAAATGTTGCCGCAAAGGATAAGGATATGGAAAGACAACCACTCGGAGGTCGAAACGCTGCGTTGTATCGTGCAAGAATGCAAGAAAAGGATCAAAAAAACTTACAAAATATCAAACGACTGGAAAGGGGTTATAATGAATTGAGTCAGCAAACGGAGAATCATCCATGCTCTTTGGGACTAAACAGCGAAAATGTTCAATCCAATTTCCAACAACAATACCATGTAAGTGCACATTCTCAACAAATGCCACAAGCGATGGGAAATCATCCACCGCAGGTTTTGCCGAACAACTTCAACAATTCACCACTTTTTAATTATTATACTCAACCCGTATCTCGAACGCAATACATGGGACCTGGAATGACATCACCTCAGGATTTGGCTGCGAATATTACGAAAAACTGGCAACACATGAGAAATTATCAACATTTTCCTTCCGTTCATCCCAATTTCTATTCGAATGTACCACAAATGATAAGCCCCCAATATTGTGTTACGAACGATCAAGAGAATCATGCTATTCCACAAAATTATCCAATGGCAATGCCGCAATTCAATAATCAGCAAGGAATTGTTATGCCTCAAGCGGCGCCTCAACAACAGCAACAACAACAAAAATCTTCTGATCAGAGAATGGAAAGGAAAAAAACTCTTCGATTCACGCCTGAAATGATCCGAGATCAAGAAACATTGGTCGCTACTATGAGACAGCAAGGTATTTCGGAAGATTTGATGCGTCGACATTTCGATGCTCTACTGAACGAACAGAGAAAGCAAATAGCCTATCAAGAACACTTACTTCAGCAGGATAAGGAGGATGAAAAGGAAGTCCAAGCTCCGAAACGTAAAAAAAGGACTCGAATTGAAGAAGAAAAGCCAGAATGGATGATTCACATCACCCCTCCACGAATGTCGTATAACGAATTGGAAAAGTTGATAAACGAGAAAAACTCATCGAAAAACGTTCAACAAAATATGGAAGTTCAACAAGAAATTATCCCTTATGACCAATACTGGCATCACCTATCTCCTCCCCCATACTTTTATGGAAATCGTCCAAACCAGCTTTCCCCTATGTATAATAACACATTCTGGAATCATCAACAATGTTATCCCACGAATTATTCAAATCACCCCAGTATTCAACAGCCACAAAACTTTCTACCAATGAACGTGCAGTCGAATCAAGACACAAGTGACGGGAAATCTTTCGAAAATCCTGTTCAGTTGATGGATCAAAATATGAGAAATACCGAGCCATCGAGTCTATTGAAAATGCGAATTTATAAAAACGTCATTCGTCCTCAAAAACGGAATAACGGTTTGCAAGATCTTGAAACTATACGAAAATCATTCGAAATTCTAGCAAAGGACGTTGAGAGTAGAAAAGGACTGGAATACCTGGCAAATCTTGCGCAAAAGAAGACAATTGTTCGACTGAATGGCATACAAGACTCCAGAGACGTCATTCCCGAACTTCAACATCCCAATCAAGATTACGAAGCTACGATGAAACCGAAACGAATACCCGCCAACGGATTAGAAAATAATAGAAATCCGAACAATCCTGTAACGAATCCCTTGTCTGTTCTCAAAAGATCACAACCACATTCGATCCCCGATGAATATCCACGTCAAAAACAGCACAACTCCAAGAACTATTACGATACCGGGAGGAAAGTTGACAATAAAAAAAGAGATCCTGAAACTCCGTATCAAATGATGCAGCAGCACCAGCAGATGATGCCTCAGTACGATACGATGAATTATCAACAGAATTCCATGATAAAGAATCATTTCCCGCCACACTGCTATCAACAAATGTCACAGTACCATCATCCGCGTAACGTTTATAACACCAGCAATGGTCAAGGAGACAACGTCGGTACGATGCAATCGAAATCACTTCCCATTCAACAGTTTAACTGCGCGGAAGGTGATACGCTAAAATTCAACGATGTGAATAATAACCATATGGAATCGGGGCAGAAAATTGAAAATTCGATGTATCCGAATATTTGTGAGGTTCGAAACATCGGTGGAGTCATGTATTACGCTAGGAAACCTCATACTTACGTGTAAAATATACACAGTCCGTTGTACTATCTATTGTTGGTAATTGCTGTGACATGGTGAATTCAGACAAGAGCATTTCTAATGCAATCCGGATATTAACTTTGCACCTTCCAGTGTAGAGTTAAAGATTTGAGATTTGGAAGAAGTGGATTGAATTGTTTTGAAGATTCATTTAGTCATCCAGTATTACAACTATCATATCTGAATAACTTCTCAAACAAACCATTATACATAAAGTAAGTAATGCTAAGAGATACGGCGCCATGCAGAAAGTGGATCTTTGCCGTTTTCTGGATTTCTCAGAAGAGAATACATTCATTTTACATCCTTTTCTGAGAAACCCAGAGAACATGACGGATTTACTTCTCGCGCGTCATCGTGTCCCTTAGCATATGTACAAACACAAAATTAATCAGACATGATATTGGAATATTGTGTAACTTACAAAATTTCAAAAACAATACCACTCATACCAAATCTCACATGAGCAATATTTATTTTCAAATTGAAAGGCGTAAAGTTGATACTCGTCCTACATTACAACCTTTTTTGTCCGAATTCATCAACGATCGGCTAAATCTCCATGTACTAAATTTCGGCGAGATTCAATTTGTCCTTTGTTTTATAAGTGTATACAAGTATTTTTATATAAGTGTTTTTCATAGTTCTTTTATTTTGTATGATATTTTATAACGTATTGATAAAAGCATGAATATTGTGATATCAAATTGGATTTTGAAATTCTTCCAACTCTAATTTTCTCTATGGCTGAATTAGATTCAATAAAGCTTTTGAGGAAATGAAAGGATGTTTGGGAAACATAACACGGTGGAAAGAGCCTGTAGATTATACTACGAGCATGTTCCTTCCATTTCTTTTCAAGAGACAGTGGAAGAGAGAACCAAAGTATCTTATTTTGAACATAAAGTAAGCATCAAAAACAATCGCAAAAACAATCGTAACAAGAGCTGATTATCAATCAGTCTCTCACAGCCCATTAAACACAAATGAAAGAAGTCTCTTTTTAGAATTCTTAGAGCTGACCAATGTCCAACCAAAACATATATTTTATCTTAAAGACCACTTTAAGACAAAAGCAAGCTTGAAGATATTTTTTGGTTGTACATTGGGCAGCTCTTTTTCCGTTTGTGTTTACTGGGAATGAAATGCATTAAATTCAAGGACCATGGAATCCTCCAAGGAAGGGGTAAAATTTTGCTACGTACTTTCTGATCCACTAACCAATAAATACAAATCTTAAATCCGCAGTGATGATGTACATTGCTCAAATTGAGCTTTGAATATGAAATTGAAATTGCAAATAATTCCTAAGAATGATGCAAACAATTATAAACATATTAACCTACAAATGTTAATAATTTTTATGACTTATTTTCTCATATTTGGGGAAATGTTTTGGGCTTTGGATTTATATTTAAAGCCAAATCCTAGCAATACACTTCATCGCTATATATTTAAAATTTACAATCATTGCTTTGTTATTTAGAAACTACGTAACAAAATTCCGTGTGTTTTCTAATGCTCCATGGTCCTTAAGGGGACTTAAGCATGAGGAAGTGGGGGGAGAGGAAAAGTCAAATTTTGCGCGAACTGTTCTCAACAAGTACATAATTAATACAAATTGAGAGTGAATAATAATGAATTATGTACTTGGGATTGCACACTGCCACGCACTTTGAATTTTCCAATGATTTCTGAATTCTGAAAAATAAAATTATAAAATTTGTGGACATTTAAGAGTTAAAATTTTACAATTCTATTTTTTAGCTTTCAGAAATCATTGGGAAATTCAAAGCGCGGGGCAATGCGCAATCCCAAGTACCTAATTCATTATTATTCACTTTAAATTTGTATAAATTATTACGTACCTTTCAAGAAAAGTTCGTGCGAAATTTGACTTTTCTCATTCCCCACTTTCCCATGCTCTAGTCCCCTTAAGGGGCCTCGAGCATCAAGAAGAGAAAAGGGACATCGAATTTTGCACAAACTTTTTTCAGAACGTACGTAATTAATACAAATTTGGAACCTTTAATAATGAATTACATATATCTGAGATCGCGTATTGTCGGAAACATTGAATTTTTTACTGATTTCTGAAGACTGAAAGAATGAAATAGTGAAAATTGTTCACGTTTAGAGGTTGAAACTTCACAATTTTAAGTATACTTTGAACATCAGAAATCAATGAGAAATTCGGAGTTGCTTGCAATACGCAATTTCAGATATGTGGTTTTTTACACTGAGAGAAATTCAAATAGTCACATCAACTATTTGAGGACAACCAATCACATCCAGTATTCATAACTATAAAAATAGCTATGGTAACTTGTTTATAGTCATGAAAACTATTTATATAGTTGCATTGACTATAAAAAGAGTTGGAAAAATTATTACTGAATAGTTATCCTCTCGCACATAGTTGCCATGACTATAGATTTTTCTGAGTGTATTGTTCATTCTTTTGGACAAAATTTGCGCAAAATTTGACTTGTTTCCCTCCCCCACTTCTTAACGCTCGAGTTCCCCAGTGATATGGAAGATAGGATCGACGCAAGCGTAGATGTACATTGAAAAAAATGTCACTAAATTGACCGAAACTCGTCGGGAAACAATTAACCCGATCACAGTAGATAAAATTTTCAAATTTTTGGTGAATTTTTCGAATTTTTTGGCATAGATACCGATTTTTAAGTAGAATAGTATCGAAAAATGTGTGTATTCACCACATTTTTTGGTATAATTACGAGAATCTCGGTGAGTCTCCCGAGTTTTCCTTCAGGTTAATTATTGAAACGCCGAAGAATTTTCTGATTAACTCACCGATTTCTTTACAGGGTGAATAATAAAATTGTCACGACCAGTTTTGACTCAGTCGTCACAGTGAAATTTTAGTCGTCACAACATCTTAGCTCGACACCGAAAGAAAATCAATGGGCTTCGGCAGCTACTCACTTTTCTCGCCGCTGCAACTGACATGATTGCAGCTATAACTACTTATTAACTCCTACAACAAGAGGTCATAGCAATCACAGCACAATTTTAGTGGTTACAAAAATATATTTTTGCACGTTGCTGAAGTTTTAATCGTTTATTGAAACAAAATCGTAACATTGAGAATCCAATTTTTTAAACTTGAAGAAATTTTCGTTGCCCTCATTCTGATAAATCTTGCTTCCGATGGAAAGAATAATTCATTTCAATGGAAAAATTTTTCATTGAATTGAAATCCCATCCTTTGAATTTAAGAAGGAATATTTTTTTGTTTCAATTTGAGAGTTTTTCGTTTCAATCTGACGGAAACTTTTTCCATTGAAAGAAAGATTTATTAGAATGAGGGTGAAGAAGAGTTTTTTTCAGTCCAAAAAGTTGGGTTCTCAGTGAAGGAGTTAATTCGAGAAGATAAATACACGGAGAAAAAAGAAATGCGCTGTGACAACGGAATATAATTTTCCTGGAGCAGCGAATTTTTTGTGGTGATAGCAGCTTATTCGCTATCACAGCAATTTGTTGGCTACGCTCGCGATTTTTTTGCTATGGCAGCAAAAAATGTTTGCTCCCTCAGCAACTTTTCAGTATCATATATAGAATAGCGAACAAATTGTGCTGGGGAAGTCAACTTTTTTCGTTGCCACAGCTAAAAAATGACTATCATAACTAGCAAGATTGCTGTGATAGCAGATAGATTGCTGTTACGACAAAAAATTAGCTGTTCCAGCAAAAAGTACCCATCAAAATTTTCTCCTCCGTAGAACGATGATTTCGTTGGTCACATGACAAAACGTAAAAAGTCACGTTATAATTTCCCCATATTTTCTGAATTCTACCCAACCAGAAATTGACAACAGGCGCAATACCGCACCAGTACTGGCCAAGACTGGTAGGGTACTGGCATTTGTCTGGAATGATAACGTTCTTCTGTCCTGGGCATTGAGTACTAATACTATTATTCACAATCAGTGCAATGCTGGACTGGATCAGTACCTGGCCGGCATTAAGCTCCCAGCAATGGTATATCAGTACGGCCATAGTACTGTATTTCTATGTATCCAGTACTGATCCCGTACGTGTTGGCCTAGTATTGAAGACCCAATACTGGCACTGTACTGCACCTGTTGTCCACATTGGCATAATTCGGATTTTTTTGATTGGGTAACTATTTTGGAAGTTGAATGAGTGTTCGAAATGAATTGATCTGGGTAGCTAAAGTTCAGACGAAAAATTCGATATCAAATTTGCCAGAGATCGCGATGAAGAACATTTGTTATCATAAAAATAACAATTATTCACAAACGTGACTTGTTATTAGATCTTGTGACTTTGAATCTTCATTTGATTTCTAAACGATTCAAACTTCCACAACATATTTTTACTGTGGCAACTACATTTTTTGCTGTTATAACTAAAAGAAAGTAGCTTTGACATTCAAATAATAGCTCCCGTAGCTATTTTTTAACCATCCAAATTAGGGCTGGAACAAAATAACCCAGCCCAGTTTTACCCACCGGGTTTTTTTGAAAAAGCCCTCTTGAAATAACCCTACAAAACCCTGAAAAAAGGAAAAAAAGTATCGAAGTAGCTGTTGTTTCTAATTACAATGAATTATTCAAAATTTACCTCTATAATTATGGACATAAGAAATTACTTCTGAAAGAAGCAAATGCGAGTGAAGTGAAATCCAAAGGATAACTAAATATCAGTACTGAATCATAGTGGAATAAAACGCATTTCCAATCACTCTTATAGTTCATCAATAGAATATAATTATTGTTTTATATCAAAATATTTCGAAATCATTGAAAGGACGATATTAAATTGGAATGTAAAGTGTAATTGTAGAATTTCAATTACGTATTACACTTGTCATATCAAATGTACGTGATATAAACCACAATTTATCCCATCCCTAACAGCACTCGGAGGTTTTTAAAATGTTCTAAGAACGTCCGAACGTGTTGAAAACATTCTTGGAACGTTTTAAAAACGCCCAGGGAACATATTGCTGTCTTGGATATGACGCACAAAAAATTCTTCTCCAAGAATGTGAATAGAATTCTTGTTGAACTCTTTTCAAACTGATGAATTCATCAAAGACTCTGAAAGTGCGAACTCTATTTTACTTACATTAACGAGTTCTTTGGGAGCAATGAAACGATCTAAAAAGCAATTCAGAAGAACTCGTTGATGTTAATGGAATAGAACATCTCCAGAATTCTTCATGAATTCTCAACTTCGAAAAGAGTACCACAAGAATTCTATTCATATTCTTGAGAAAGAATTCTTCGTGTGTTATATGGGATGTGAGACCGTGATATAAACGAACGATCAATTCGGATTCTAAATCAACCAAACTATAAAATTAATCAAAACTATCAAAAACATAAATCTACACTGAAAAAACACCAGGTTTGGCTCAACCCCGTAAGCGTTTGGATACGGCGAATGTCGCAGTGTTCCGATATTTGTCGAGCTGGGAAATCGCAGCTTGGCGAATATCGGGACACTGGAATGTCGCCGCGCGGTTGAGTCAACTGAATATCGATAGAGATGATTAAGCGGAGATTTACTTCAATTGATATTAAGTCGCCTCAACCGCGCGATGACATTCGCCGTGTCCAAATGCTTACGGGTTTCGCTCCACTATTTTTTTCTCAGTGTAATAATAATAATCAAAAGGCCAAATTACAAGAAACACATGACACCCAAAAAACCTAGAAAAGCCCCAAAAATCCACTTAATTGTAAAAAAACCCGAAAAAACCGGCCTGGGTCAGGTTTTTGCAAAAAAACCCTGGGTTTTTTCAAACTCTGATCCAAATATTAGCGACTTATTTTTTTTCCATGAACTTTGTTCTCATAATTACTATACTCCATTCATCAATTCAAAGATAAGACTCAGTGTATGCATCATGAATTCTTCCTTCTCTCCTAAATTCGAAGTCAATCTTCTAAATCATCATAAAATTCCTGATTTAGAAGAATTTAGTTTCTTTATCAATAAAACGATATCCTATTTTCAACCTACATATAATCCGATTGAATTAAGCAATGCGATTTTAAAACTTATTTCAGAATTCCTCTGTCTTTCTACTTCTTCCAATCGACTGTAATCGATTTTCTCGTCGCTAACGACGCCAACTTCAAATCATCCGTCAAAGTTGATAAATTAAAATGTAACAAATTTCAAACTTATTCCAAATTTTTCTAAATTCCCAGTATTCAAAAATCAATTACATATATTCATCACAGTATCAGGACCAATAAAAATTTACGCAACATGAGTAGATGTCCGAAACGTAACTACATGAACGAATTAAAAGACATTATCTGTGAAATTGATTCTCTGTAAGTACTATTAAAATGTCAGTACCCTGATGGAAGGGGAAACTATTTCTAAATCGTAATTCATTATTTATATTCCCACGGATTTATAAAGCCATTTGTTCAATATATATTCCAAAGTTCTAATCGGAGTTAGCATTAAACATGAATTCTATGATTTCTGACGAATGATAAACATATTGAATTTCATTACAGACAAAAAGAGCCAGAAGTGTGTAACATACGATGTCCCCCTTTAGGATGCCCTCGAGGACCGTGTCCCGGAATGTGTTGTTCTAGAGGCATTTGCGATCCCTGTTGCATGTCGAAAATACCCTGTTCTTCCCCCCCACCACCCCCTCATCCACCAAACTGCTGCGCCCCATCTCGAGAGGTTCTTTTGGATCTCCTGCGTTATGTAACTTATGATGGACGTTGCATTGTGCCACCACAAGAATGTCAAAAGACTATCCAACGCTTCTGCACTTCTCCTTGTAAAAATTCTCTACCGCATTGCCCCTCATGTCCCTCACCTTGCTCTCAACCTTCCTATTTCCCACCATGTTAGATATTTCGAGATAAGAAAGGGATCAATTATATCCATCGTTTGCTGTACTATCACAAACATTCTTATTCATTGAAACTGGATGTTGTTTGATTTTCTGTTATTGATATGTACACAAAATTCCTGGATGTTGTTGATCCAAGCCTCAAAGTGTGTTCCAAGTGTTTTTGCTGATAATGAAATGAAATCAACTGAGAATCACGTCAAAAACGGGAGCGGATCCACATCTTTCGAGGATGTTTGAGTAAGTGAAATAGTTTATAACTAAGAAGAGTAGTCCCGTGAAAATTTACAAAAAATTTTCTCTGTATTTCAGTCAACAATATTTTAAAATGAGGTATTATCGTTTGATTGCTCCATTTCCTACTTCTCAAAGAATCCCTAAAAGCCTCTTTCTTGTTGTTTGATGGAAAATTTCTGCGTTGTAAGAAATTCGGGGGGTTAGAAGAAGTCCACTCTAAATGGTATTATTTCAAAACCTCACGGGGTTATTTTGACACCGCAAATTCTCCAAGAAGTGCAAAAAAAGTCTACCATATCAGGATGAAGAGTTCCTTATTCATGATAGAACTCGGCTGCCAACATTTTTGGTGGAAAATTGTACAATCATTTCTCACAATGTAAAACATGACGAAAAAGAATAAAGTAGATTTGAAAAAGAATAAAAAAAGAGCGAGTGATCATTGTTTTCTGCTGAAGAAGATTATTATTTGTATATATAAGCAACTAATTTCAATTTTCAAAGACACGACAAAGATGCAACTTCAGTCAAATGATAACACAACATTGATTTAAAACGTGAAGGCACTTGAACGAATAAATAAGAATACTTTTCACGTCAACAAAATCATTCTGAAATGATGCTATGAATTTTCAAGAGCAATATGTTGAACGTTGTGAAGATATTCAAAAACTGTTCATACGAAAATCACGATATAACCGACAACGATGATACATTAACCCCTTCCGAGTACAAAAATCAATTAACGCTCACGACGGAAGAGAGAATAAATCGTAATAACCAATTCGAAACGCAAAAAAAATCGCAAGAATATGTCAAATCATTCAAAATCACTCCAGAAATCATAATATTCCGACGATTTTTCCCTGGAGAAATTTATGAGTCGACATTATGTGTTCGCAACGTGAGCAAGGTTAGTTTTTATATAAAGTTTAACAAAAACTTGTAAATTATATAAAATAACAGCCACGACTTTCTTGTTTACGTTTGAAGATTTCGAAGTACTTGAAAATGTCATGTGACCCAAATTCAGTTTTCACGATTACATTCAACGGGCCTAATCATAGTTGCTTAGTAGCTCCAGGATTAGCTCACATTTATAGCGTAAAATTCATCCCAGAGGAAAGTCGAGATTATAAAAACGTGCTGAAATTCACAACGGCTTCAGAAATCATCACGGTACCAATAATTGGTGAGAGTTTTATCAATTTTGATATAGATCAACTTTCAATCAGATTTAGAGGATAAATTCCTTCACTTATTGTTTAAAGACTGCTTCCACATATAATTCAACATTGAACGTGATGTATTTTACAGGTATCGGCCCAAGAGGTATTCTTGATTTTCCCGATCGTATCGAAGTACCTATTACTGCAGTCAAAATCCGTTCTTCAAAAATTATTCGTGTAAAAAATATCGGTTATGCTGCAGCAAATTTCACTCTTCACAGTGAGAAGTGAGACTACTTTTTGACTGCTTTTCATTGAACCAACATCGTTCAAACTCAACTTATACTGTAAAAAAATGCCTCCCAAAAATTTGTGAAATGTGATTAATTTTTCACAGCCACTTGCTTCTGAATTGTCAGAAAAAATATTGATGAATTTTAAGAAACTTCAAATAAATTTCAGAACGTTTAGTCAAGCTTTCTGAAATTTGGCAAAATTTCCCTGAATTTTCAGGAGACATTTTTTTACAGAGTTTCTTGAAGTTGGAGAACTAATTCGCGGATTGCGTTCTTTACTTTTCACAGTTCGTGTTTTTGGATTGAACCATCAAATGGAATTGTAGAAAAACAACAAGTTTGTCAATTTCAGATCAATTTCTTGTCCAATAAAGTTGGTCATCGAGAAGGAATAATATTCCTCAAATACGAATCAGGTACTATTTCAAATTACGCATGGGGAAAATTACGAGAATAATCATTGAATTTATAGGTGAGACTATTCGAATCGAACTTCAGAGTTCAGCGATACATTGCGATATTCGAATGGATAGGAATGATATAAGTATTCAAGAAACGTTGTTAGGAACGTCAAGAAGTAAGCTTCTTACCATATACAATGAAAGCAATTACATCGTTGAGTATCGTTGGATGCGTTTCAAAGATGATGCGACCGATGAAATAGAAAAGGAAAAGTATGGGAAATCGAAATACTTGAGTGATCAATAAGCGAATATTTCTACAATAAATTCTATTCTAAAACAATCCATCTTCCATTTCTCACATATATAGATATGAAAAGCTTTGTGATATTGTATACAATTTGGAGAGCGCAAAAGCTGTTGATTTACTTCATTACAACATTTGTTCATCCAACACTCACGATCTAGTTTGCCAAAGAATTCACGCCGATGAAATAAGTTCTTTGATGAAGGGAAGTTTTTACTACAATCATCTCAACTTTTTAATAACTCCTCAGGTAAATATTATAATTTATAAGATTTCATGAGATAATTCATGAATCTTTAGCATAAATTCAGGAGGAAAATACTTGTTACTGAGAAGAAACTCGTAAATGAAGAATCCTTATAATACTCTTACATTGTTGATAATAAATGTTTATTCAAGCTCAACTCTAAATTTTTGATATCTTGGCAATCGTTATACTCTCCAGCAAATTGAAAATGAGGTTGCAATATGATGTTATTAACACAGGAGCTCATTGAATGTTATCTCATGAGAGAATTTAAAACATATTTCATGAGAAGCAAACATGAATTGAATCGATTGTTTGTATCTCTACCAGTCGGATAAGGGTATTTATTTGTATTGAAACTACATATTTCATAGAGAGGTGAGATATGGCCTCATTCATCGATACAGATAACAGTATTGTTTCGAGCCTTGGACGTTGGAGAGGTTCTGAGCGAAGCTTATCTGGAGGTATCTGGGCGAGAGAACAGAATACCCCTAAAGTACGAGTAAACTTCAGTGAAATATCACCGAGCTCCACGAATTTGTTTGATGAATTCTTATTTATGAATAGGCTTTGTGGAATTGGTAAAGGACCTGTGATTCAACTGAATGTCGCTACTATCGACATGGACAAGATTTATTTGGGCGCGGCACACACTTTCGAGGTATTTTATTCCAAATATTATGGAAATACGAATCTAAAATATTCTTTATGAATTGCATCAAAGATAGTCGCCGCGAATGATTCTTTCATCAAAGGAACACTTGCGTACGCAAAAAAACCAACAAATTTTGGTGGAGTTATCGAAGTGAATCCAACGGAGATGGAATTGGAGCCTGAAGAACACAAATGTTTGAACTTAACGTTCAGTTCGAATAGAAAAGGAAATTTCGACGAGAGTGTACAATTCGTGATCAAAGAAAGCCTAGAGATCATTTATCTGCGACTCAAGTACTGCAAACTTTATCTCGTTTTTCTTGATTCTAGAATGATGTTTTCAACATTTCAGAGGATGTGTCATATGTCCAACGTTAAATTTCGACGGCAATAGCTTGAATTTTGATAAAACTCCATTAGGTAAATGAACGATTTTTTCAACAGCGAAAACTATCGAATTTATAAAAGTTGTCATTTTCAGGATTTACAAAAAAACGGAATATCAATCTTTGCAATGATTCACCTATGCCTGTTAATTTCAAGATTTCTGTACCCGAAGATGGTATCGAATCACCTTTGAGTTACATTGAATGCATAAAAGCTCTAGGGAAGCCAATTTTTCCAACGAATCCTCGAGAATTCAATATTAATCCACAAACAGGAGTGGTTCCAGCTCAAAGTTCATCAAAAATCGAAGTAAACGATGGAGAATGTAGTATTCAAGATATTTAGAAAATTTGTTTACTTGAAATTGAATATTTATTATGCATCGAGGTGAGTTACACAGCGAATTTGATACGTCAAGAGTCTTGTATGCTTCGAGTTGACACGTGGGATTCAGATTTGGATCCATTGACGTTACCTATCTCATTTCACGGAGATATTGCCAATCTGAATATTTCACCGCATGAGATAATGATCAGATTCTGTTTCATCAACTTGCCATACATGCGTTCTCTCAAAATTGAAAATAACTCTGACATCGATGGGTACTTCTACATACTGCCGCAACAAGTAATTTTTGATATTGTGTACACACTTCTCCGATTAGCAGAATTATGAAAGAATTCTAATCCGACGAAGAGGATGTGTTCTTTTTTCAGGTATCGGAAGATTGTGAAATCATGTATTCTTTGTCAACGTACACGGGATTTTTAAGACCTCGACAATGGATTGACATCGATATAATGATAATTACTCGAGCTTTGGGAATAAAACAAACATGTTTGAAGTAATCAAAATAGCTACTAAGAGCTGCATTATTCTCAATTTTCTTGAATGAATTCTATATTAGTGATTGAATTTTAATAGAAGCATTGTTCAAAGCATCAAGTTTGATTTTCGATTCTTGTTTTTGAACTCACAATACATATTGTATTTATTTCATCTTAGTATGCTGACAGGGGGAGAACAATCTCCAAAATCCTGTTGCCGCATTTCGTGCAATGGTCAACCACCGGTTATCACCATACAACCATCCCACTTGGATTTTGGCGATGTCAAATTATTGGAAGAAAAGTTAATGACATTTACTATCCTCAACAAATCTCCAATTCCAACAGAATTGAAAATTACAATGGTAATTTCTTTATTAACGAGCGACTCAGGTATACTTTTCGAAAACTTATCTAGGATTAGAATGAACATCAATTTTTGAAATTTCTCTTCCATATGCTTGCTGATGAATTGATAACAATTCCTCAGAACCTCGTGAATCTTGATATCGAATCTTCAATTGAGTTCCGATTTGAACAAGGCCTTCCTGATAAGGTTCTGATGATATTCGAGTGTTAAAATCTTTGTCAGAACCTGAACAGGATCGAAACTAACCTGACCAGATTCTGGGAGAAATTAATTTGAATCTAATGGATTCTACGTAATGGACTTACGTAGATCTGAAAAAAAACGGAAAATTAACGCTCTCCAGGTTAACTTGGATCTATTTAGATCTATGGTATACACAATTGATGCACGTAAATTGCTATTAACGTGCTATTTGATTACCCAAATCAAATTACTAGCACGAAAAATAACTCTAAAAGTACCATAATTGTTTAGACATTCCTGAAGAAATATAGTACTTTGGTAGATATTTCCGCGTCAATGATTTGATATGGACGAGAATAACGCTGAAACCTTATAAATCATGGTACTTCTTCGCACATCTGTTTTCTCAATGTAATGGAAAAAGGGCCGAGCAAGGCCCTTTTAAGTAACTCAAAACTCGCCCTCAAGCCGAAGAATGATATCATTATCGGAGCGATCATATATTATTTATCTGTGTCTTTTAAAGAGTGCCGAAAATTCTGCGTGCGTTGTCAATCCAACAGTTGCTGTGTTGGAACCCAATGCATCTATAGAAGTGGAAGTCAAACTACATCTCTGTGATACTGGCAAGATCGCAGATCAGGTACTGGTCAAAGCGAGTAACGTAATGACACTTTCGGTCGACGTTACGGCAACTGGAATTGGTTCGCCTCTCGTCTTTGAACCCAATATATTTCCAACTTTCGACATGGGTGTTCGCTTCAGGTAAATTTACAACTTACTAAACTGATATCACTATTTCTCTATGATTCTCGCATCCAACAGTGAACAGGATATAGTAGTTCCGATTCAAATAAAAAATATGAGTCCACAAGACCAGCAAATCATATGGTCAAATTCACCTGAGTTGTCCTTTCAACGAGGCAAGCTGATACTCCCAGTATTGTACGTCTTTTGCATAACTTTAAACAAGTGAATACTCAATAACGAGATTTTATTATTCGAAATTGCAGTGAAACCTTCGAAATTGATCCTCTTGTGATAGAGATTCCTGCTAAAGAAATAAGCATTCTGCGTTGCCATATGAAATGTGAAAGGTGAGTCATTATCTGCTTCTCATCGTCATTATAATTGGAATCATAATTAACGAATTCTGCGTTGAAGTTATTGAAGGCATGTTTTTGATTTTATCGATTGAAAATATATAAAGTCATACGAAGAAGAAACAAAAACAATATGACAGAACGCTTTCAATCGTTTATTATTATTATAGCAAAATTCTCATTTACAGAAATGAAACGGTGGTGGAAGATTGGTATGTTTTCGCATCTAACAAAAATCAAAGGAAACGTGAGATTCTAGGCATTAGTCGGCTTAAAGCTACCTTTGTCAAACCTGAAATATTATTTAGCAAAACAAAATTACAATTCAGCATCGATTTATCTCCATTTGGTGATAAGAAACAGCAAACAGGTATTATTTCTTGATTGTGAAATAACAAAATTTGTCTACAATTTACAAAGAGAAGAAAAATCCTTTCGAGTTATCGGTGTTTTTTCTTTCTTCAATGGTGAATTTCTACACATCATATTGAATTTTCTCACTAAATTACACATTAATTATGAATATCCTTACACACGTATATCTTATTTGGCGCAATTAAAAATCTACAAATTCAAAATAGTGACAGAAAAGTTGTTTTGAAACTAAAAATAATGAGTGGCGAAATTAAGATGATGTTTGTTCGAAACTTTTGATTGATTTCAAATGATTTTTGTTTTTTGAAGTCATCGATTTTACCTAATATACATTCAACAATTTCAACATGAACTTTGAATAATCGGAAGTGGAATAAAAACTTCAGTTGAGAACTTCCAAAAAAAATTCACTTATAAAATAAATTTAAAATATTTTTGTGTACAGATGGATTCATAATAACGAACAAGACGAATTTAGATTTGAATGTTCAGCTGAACATTCATGAGCCTTTCTATTTGATCAACTATAAAGAAGAGCGCGTATGCAACATGAAAACTAGCGTACTTTGTCAAACCAGTGCATCGATTCGAGTATATTTTTCTCCTATATTGAATTCCAAAGAAGATGATAAATCCGTAGTGTACCATGAAACTCTTTTTCTAAAGTACGATGAATTCCCACGAATGGTAATGAGATAAAATATACATTATAGAACATATTCGTTGGTTTTGACATTATCAGAAGTACTAGTCGTTTGAAAATCATAGCTAATTAGTTTGACATAATTGATTTCTCCTTACTAACTTCTGCTAGACCCCCTGTTATGTGTAACATTTATGAATTATGTTGTTTGAATTTAAATTGATGATTCTAGAACGTAATCAAATGCGTAGGAACGGTAAATATACCTTACCTTTCAATCGATCCGGAAAAACTGGATATGCAGGTACAACTGGGTTGCAGTATTGACAAAATATTGAAATTAAGCAACGATAGACCTGTACCAGTCACGTTCCAACTCGAATGGACTCGAAATCTGATTAAAACACTCCATGATGCTTTGGTACATTTCTTTATATCATTCGAACTATTTCAACCGAACAAAATATGACCTTTGATCAACAATAAACAATATTTTCTGTATAGTCAAATAGAACTTCACCTTCATGGATGTTCATGAATTATTCTCAGAGTGAAAGGAAGACTAATTTTTTGATCATTGGTCTTGTTTTTGGTTAAACTATTTCAAAATTTCGAAAACTCATGGAGAACTGACATCTTGTAATTTATCAACTAGCGCTCCACACAACATTCGTCACATTCGATCTATGAAACAAATCTAGAAAGTGATTTGATCTCATGTGCGGAATTAGAAGAGAATCGAACCGTCGAGGATGAAGAAATGAAAGATTTCCTTTCACCCATTGTTATGAATTTTTTCACAAAAAGCAAAGAATTGCCTGCATTAGAATGTCTCCCCCTTGAATCTCCTGAAATTGATGAAATTAAAAAAGTAAGTGTCCCAAAAAAATGTTCTCATCATCGAATAAATAATATTCCTAATTTATTTGAAAATTATCAATAACTGTCTCTAAAATCGAACATTTTCTGTTGTTGTTTTCTCACAAGCGAACGTAAAATTCGTTCAGCTAGAGAACTCTACAATAAAAAGATCCATTCTTTGATTGAATGATAATACTGTTCTAATCTGTCTTCCGGTTTATTCAGCAGTGAATCGAGTAATTTATCAATCGACATTCCACAGGTAATTGAGATCATACCAAACAGAGGATTAATACCGCCATTCTCATCGCAAATCGTTCAAGTCAATTTTCATGGTTTCAAGCCAATGATTATTTCAGCTATATTGACATGTATCGTTTCTCATCGCACTGCAATTCCTATCGGAATACATGCCGTTAGTGACGATATTCGATATCATATAAATACCTCCACGATAGACTTTGGTACTCAGGTGCGCTCAGTTGAAATGATTAGAAAATGTATGTTATATTCTAATAAAATAACAATCGCATTTTTCAGCTGTTCTGTGAACCATGTTATATGGAACTTGTGTTAACGAACGATTGTAATATCGAATTTACGTTCACGATTGATAATATCCAAATTAACGGAATGACTGAATATGATGGATTTCATTTATTAGAAATTAAACCTGAAATGGGTTTTGTATCAGCTCATGCGACAACAGATATTCGGGTGACTTGTCGATCGATCCACATCGGACCATTCTCTATGAATTTCGATATTCAAGTAAGTTTATTCCTCATCGTTTATGGAATAAAATTATATATTGAATGCATGAACTACGTATTATTTTAAAACAATTTATTGATGCATATCAATTCATCCTCATCAGCACGGTAGTTGAAAACATATGGAAATTTCAGACACACGAACGAACGATATTTGAATACTGTCGTTCGATTACGAAATTTTCAACAGTTATATATTGTATAAAATATCAGTTCTATCGATGATAGAAGCTTTTCGAGGAAACAAAAAACCTTTTTTTTCATTTTGCAGGTAGATCATTTGATACCAGCAACCATCCATGTCAAAGGTGTAGGTATTTTACCTCAAGTTTATGTACATACCCATCACGACGATATATTCAATAAATATCCAACAATGTTAGGGTATTCTGCAATTCAACGAATGAGTAGTGAAAATTTCAAACTGCAGGTAAAAACATTTTTGTCATATCATATTCACCATGTAAATTCCATACACATAGTTCTTCCAAATCGATAGAACATTGAAATAAACAACGAATGTTATAGAAAATTGAAAATATGGTGCAAGAAATAACTGGATTGTCCGAAGAGAATGAAGCTGTTTTATTACGAGGTAAGATTTCTACGATGCGAATCGAGTTCTGATTAAATTTATAACACAACTAATGCTAGCTACGCTCGCATATCGTGATACCCTGAATTAAAATATTCATTTTAGTTCTCTAAATGGACCTGATGCAAACGTCCCGAGTAAAAATTTTCATTTCAGATTCGTCAAACGAGACTGGAGCAGGCATGTTGCGTTTTTTTGCAGTACTGTTGCGGATATAATGGGCCTGCACTACGTCTGCAACAGTACCGCACAAAAACGCTCCAGTCTCGGTTTGGCGAACCGAAATTAACATTTTTACTAGGGTTGTTATGACCATTATGTTTCCACTGCGACTCAGTTTATGAACAGTGCCGCACAAGACAACAAAATGATCTGTTTAGCAAGACGAAATGAACATCGTAGCTCAAAAAATTGCTCGTTTATATTTTATAACATTTATTATGTGAGTCAAACTTTTCATTGTAATGGTAATAACATGTACACTGTAAAAAAAAACTGGAAATTTACTGCGCAACTGGACTGGAAATTTCCAGTGCTAGTCCTGGGATATCGATATTCCAGTACATGTACAGATATTTTGTTGGTACGTTACTGAAAATTTACCAAGCATAACTGGAAATTCAGTCCTTGTACTGGAATTTTCAAGTTTGGTATTGTGTACTGAAATTTTGTCATGATTTTGCGAAAATTTTGCTGGCTCGTACTACAATTTCACAGTTTTTGTGCAACAGAAAAAAGTATCCCCTCAATGAGGACTTGTAAAAAATTTCGAATTTAGAAAAAAAACTTAATCGTGGGTATACTGGAAGTCTACAGGTTTTGAACTGCAATGTTCGGGTTGTGTGATGGACTTTTCCAGTTTCTATGCAACGAAATTTTCCAGTTATGCTGGAATTTAATCACTGTCGCACTGAAATATTCCACTTCTGTTGGACTTCGTCATTTCTGGTGGGAAAAATTTCAAGTCTTTATACTAAAAATTTCCTGATTGAGATTTTGAATAATATTTGTAATTGTAGCAAATAAAATTGATATATGAGGTTTTTCGAAGATTTATTTTTTTGTGTATTCTAGATATGAAGCATATGTAGTAACCCAAGCTGGCCTTCCAACATGTCGCGCTATAGCTCGTCGGTTAGGTCTTGGGTTTCAGTTGGTAGGCAGATAGAAAAATGTAGGTTCAAATCCCGTTAGGTAGACATGACTTTCTGTCCATCCACATGAACGATCCAGTTTCTCAGTCATCTTGAAACACAAGGACCGTGCAAAATCACTTTGTGTGAGCAATTTTTTTTCAATTTTCATGAATATTTCCAGCATTAATTTTCCAGTACATGTCCTGGAAAAGTCCAGTTCGTGTACTGAAAAATTCCAGTACTGGGGCTCAGCAAATTTCCAGTTCTGATGCTGAAATTCCATAACATTTGTACTGAATTTTTGCAGTACAAATGTGCTGAAATTTTCCGGTACATGCACAGGTTAATAACTTCCAGTACATTTACTGGAATTTTCCGGTGAACTTTTTTTACAGTGTACCGAGCATTAATGTGTACATCATTCTAAGTCGAATAATCGATATTTCAGATAACTGGGATCTTATTCCGGATGTCAAAACAGCCCCAAACATCATAGATATCGAAATGGCTATCGAGGAATTTGTGGCAATCAATTTCATTCAAGAAAATGCTGAGCAATTAATTGATCACCTCAAACATCCATGCTCACCTATCTCGAGTTTATTCTCACCCTACGAATACACAATAGGTGAAACTGATAACACGTTTCCATTGAAATGAAATATCAATGATTATTCTTTTGTTCGAATAGATTTGAATTGTATACCAATCGATAGTAGTAGTCATTTTTCAACTTCCCTGAGAAACTATAGTCCTTGCGATGTGAGTATCGCGATGAAGAAATTCGACAAGAAAGACACGAAGAGACTTGAAGAGTGTGGAATCTTCGTGCAATTTCGAAATATCAGACATTTGAAAATGGGACATGATGTCGAACTGGCTGTCACTTATAAAGCTACACGAGAAAAGTATATTGACAGAGTAACGAAAATTGAACACAAAATAAGTTTTCAGGTACATGAAAATATGTATATTGGAAAATAACCATGAAATCTTGACTAAGAATGCAGAATTCGATCTTTAAATAGTAATTTACCTGATTTAATTTTAGGTGGCACATGGTTGCACTTTGAATCTCACCATAAGAGGCATTGTAACGTATCCTTACGTCACGGTAACGCCAAAAGAATTAGATTTTGGGCACGTTATAATTGGAGAATGCAAAATGATGTATCTCATCGTAAAGAATGAGTTAAAGAGATTCTTTTGATCACTCCACCAATCAATCAAACCGCGTATATAATTTTTATTATTATGAATTTTAGGAGTTTACTTGATTGTCACTGGGAAGCAAAATTATCATCCGATAGTATAAAAAATATGACAACAACTGATTCTGTGTATCTAAATCCAACTGAAGGGAATCTTCGAACCGATCAATTCAGTATCATAGGAGTTTATTTTAAACCTCGAGTTCCGGTTCGTTTTATTCACTTGAAATAATATTCATCTAAATCGACACGATGCTCTCAAATTAATATAAAAACACACGACTTTTAGGGTTTTATCGAAATGAAATTGGTATTAAGCGTCACAGGAAACATGGAACAAGAAATTGTTACTTTAACTGCTCACAAGGACAAACTTCATTTAGAAATTAGTAATTCAAACGTTCACTTTCCCCCAACGGTACCTTCAAATGAAATTTTAGAAGAAACGATTGTGATAAAAAATGTATGCCAGTATCCAATCGAATACTTCTGGCATCACTTGGATAAGTGAGTTATCAATTATAATAAATAATTCAATAATAACGTATTCATAATTTTATTTTCAGTTGGTTCATCAATGAAGATAACGTAGCACATGCGTTAACGCAACATTATAGAGTGGATGAGATACTTTTACCACGCAGAAAATTGGACGAAACTATACCCAAATCGTTGATAGAATTTTATAATGATCTTGTAAAACAAATACTTGATACTCATTCAGCCCAGTTAATCGTTGAAAAGGGGATCGTTGATACATACAATGAAGATTTAACGGGTAATCAACATGTGAAATTTTTATTTTGTAAATCTTGAACAGAAGGAATCTTTTTTAGATTTATCGTTTCAATTCATCATCCATTTCCTGCAAGATTATCTAGTTTCCATCAAATTCAGAAAACAAAAAAATAGAAAATAATATACGAAATTCTAATGCGGACGTTGTTAGAAAACAATTGGAAAGTTTAATAAATTCTCACCATAATCTGGCATTTCAAACTTTTCTCATTTTTGTGGAAGGTGAATAAGTTCATCTCGTATATCCCCTTTCAAGGAAGTCCAATAGAGTTTCATTAGCTTAAATCCATTCGGTAACTCACAAGAGCTCTTCTAAAGAGCTCTCACTAATTACACCTCTAGAAACTCCACCAAAAAAAAAGTGACAAATAATTGTAGACGAGGAATTTTATTGTAGATAAACAAGAAAATCAAACCGAAAAATCAGATGTCATGAAAAAACCAATCATAAAAAGATTCAAGAGGAGAAGTAAAGTACAGTTCGATGAAAAGGATTTCAATAAACAACAGAAAGAGTACAATGTTCCCAATGAATTTCCATCTCTTATCGATGATCCTGGAGAAATTAGACGCTTGCTGCATGGTGAGATTTTACGACAATGAACGTTATTCAACAAGTTCAACATAAAATAATGTGATCTTTTCAACATGTTATGGTTCAAGATTACATAGAGAAGTTACAAAAAGATGTGAATTTTCCTGAAAAGATGAAAGATCCTGTGAAAGAACTTTTTGACGAACTAAATGTGATACATCCAACGCAAACACGAAAAATCATAAAATCTGTGACACCGGGGAAAAAAGTTTTCATCGTTTTTCACGGAGCTCCTTTCACAAGTAATTGAAAAATTCAAATCCCTTTTTTTCTTTCTACACGCGAGGAATTTTATAGTCTGGAAAAATGATTTCCACCTTATTATTCTTGAACTGAAAGGATGTCATTCAAAATCCTCGAGCATTTCATTATAAAAATCTCTTCGTTAACTGGATGATTGTTGGAAGTGAATTTCATTTTCTAGATTGAATGATGGTTATTCAAAGAGTCATAAAAAACACAAAAATTAAATAAAGCGCAGATGAAGGAGTGAAATGGAACTGAGGTCAGCATGTACTTGACATGATAAATGATGTAAACGTTTCATCATTTTATCATATCCTCTTCCTACAGGTTCTGATGTTCCATATAAATCAAGCACCATTTCTTGAAGCTATCCGCGTATAATGTTGACGGAATTCCTTTGACCTGTTGAATTCAACTGATTTGGATTCCTCAGGGGAATTTTCCCAAGTGCAATGAACAGAACGTGATCTCAAGTTCTAGAAACAAAATTCATGCAAATCCCATGAGAGATCATGTAATAAATGCCACTCATAGTGATACCTGCTTTACTACCGGAAAGCTATTTACAAGTTTAGAACAGTTTTCGTACGATAGCTTTTATTCAGTACAATACGAAAAGTTATTTTGTGAACCCTCCTGAAAGGAATTCTCACCTATACTTATATATTCCCAATTATAAATAAAATATTCATTTTATTTTCCAGATTATCAAGAAACAGCTGCAAGGAGTGCACATATTTTAGGGATACCTGTATTGGAACTGGATAAACTTTTTATAAAAATGTTAGCGTTTGGAAAAAATGAAGCTTCGAATGAATTGCGTACAATCATCGATACCGCCTACGAAAAACTGATTGACAAACTTCTGAATCATAGGTATAGTACATTCAATTCACGCTGAATATCAGAACCCTGTGAAAAAATTGATGGAATGTTTCAGTGTGTTCAGCATCATCATACGCGAATACCATCGTCTTGCGACAGCTAAAAACTTCCAAGATATCGATCTTTTTCGAGTTTTCGAAGAATCTTCTAATGTATCATACGTAGAAGCACTCCAAAGTAGAAACTTGAAAGAGAAAACTTCACATCCCACTTCAGGAAAAGAGAGGATTATTCTTCGTTTAAATGAAGAATCAGATCCGTTGGAAGAGATCATGAAAATTCTAGATATCGAAGAATTGAATGAAATGGATCCTCTGAGTCGATACGAACTTAAGGTCTGTGGGATACGCTTGATCGAAAGAATTATGATGAATGAGACAGTAACGAGAGTTCGAGAAAAAACCAGTCTCCATAGAATGAAATCCGAAGATGATCATGGGTTAAATATTGATCCCACGATATTGATGGAAGTTATGAAAGAAGGGTGAATATAACTTCTGATGAGAAATCGAGCTTTACTTAGAAAACATATATTTTATTTGTCAAGTTGATGGAAATTTCTATAGAAAAGAAACAAATCAAATACAGGGTTCCAATTTGGTTTCATTTTTCAGATTATCTGGTCCTGATTTTGAACGTGGTTTTGTTTTACAAACGCTGAACAATAAATTCATAAAAAATAACGTCGATACATTATGGATGCTATTAAAGATTCTTGGACATGTGCAATATTCATTGTTTATCACTTTTTTCAATACAATCGACCATTACGATCGTCAACTTGAAAAAATAAAACAATCTGGTGAGTGATCAACAAATTTCATCATTCAAATCAACTTGAAATTCACTTGAAATTATGCAGAAAAACCAAAAGTAGAGGCCGAAAATGATGAAATTCAAATGATTGATGATCTATCTTTGGCGGAATACAATGCTCTACCGGAAGAGAAAAGGCAAAAATATTTAAGCACTGTTTTGGTGGAGAAAAGAAAAGCTGCAGCTGAGAGGAAAATACAATTCACGAACAGAATTATGAAGTGGCAAGAAAAGAAGAGTAAAGTAAGAATACTTATTGTATGGATCAAAAAATTGTTAACTGGTGGAAAGAGACAAATATTTTTTCAGCGTAAAAACAAGCTTCCTCATGCACGGAAGAAAATAATGTAGTAAACTAGTACTGTTGTATTGAATGTCGTTGCAAGTGACTAACGGTTTCAGAAACGTTCCCAGAGAATGTAATTGTAGAAAATTATCCAAGTTGTAACATTTCATTCTACATTGGTAGCAGTACTTCACAGAAAATAAGACAATAGTATTAATTCATTACAAAATGTTGTAATTTGTACTGCATTCTCTTTCTCCGTGTACTTAAATCAAATTGTGAGATTTTATAAACGCGTGAAACTCAATTCTAGATTAATAGAATTAGGACATTTGAATAGAACTAATTTTACATTGTAAGCAACACTTCAAAATGATGAATAATTTTCACAGAAAGCATATCGTACATCTCATACAAAAACAATCAAATCCACAAAAGCAATTTTACAAACGTCGCACGATATGAAAGAAGAGAAAACTTCTGTGGAAAAATCTATTCCCATGAAAAAAACTTCAAATAAAAAAGAAAAGGATCGAAAGAGTGTGAAACAAAGTATGTAGCTTTTTGTTCTGGGTTTGCAAATTCAATGATTCTAAATCTCTTCTAGATAACTTGAATGTGAATACACTTGTCTTAATTATACACTGTAAAGAAAACCTGCCTTGAGTTTCATAAACATATTATGAAACTTGCCACGTAACACAATCTATTGAATTTCATAATATGATATTAATTTCAATAAGTTAATTCTCAATTTTGAGAATTTTTTTCTTAATTTTGATAAAATGTTTGTAAATTTAATCATCAATTTCTCAAATTTTAATAAGAAATTCTCAAATTTTATAACTCATATTAAATTCAAGAACTGTATTAAATTTAATATAGCAATATTAAATTTGACAAAAAATTTGCCATTAAATTTTTCACATTGTAGTGAACAGGGAGAAATTACCTCTTTGAAAATTTACTCGTAGTATGTTTGTTTAAGGGGAGGTTTTCATCAAGCGAATTCCGAAATGAGGTGATTTTTTCGAGTTTTTTTTCTTAAAAAGGAAGTAAATTAAGAACTCGAGTTATTTGAAACTCATCAAATGGGTCTTAAAGTACATGAAAAAAATGACTCCATGATATCTCAAAAACTACTGAACGGATTGTTCTTTTTTATTTTTTATTTTGAAGCTGATTGAACTTATTGGAGGATGAGCCTAAATGGAGATAACGTTTGCCCTTTGTTTCTTTTTATAGCACTTTAAAGAGCGAAAAAAGGAGAAAAAACGCTACCAAAAGTTTGTATGTCTGTCATTTTTTTAATTTTGGACTTTTCATTGGTTTTATTGGTACAACCTCCAACGAATATAATATATTTCATAAAAATTTTTGGATTTTTGGGTTCTGATAATTGTTGTAAGTGCTATAGTGGCGCCCGATTGATCACTGTTTTTTTAGGTGGTTATGTTGCAACATGTTGCAACATACGTGCACGTATCAACAATTCCCATGGAATTATTTTTTACTGAAAAAAAGTTTTTTATGTACTTAAAGACTCAATTAACAAGTGTGAAAATCCCCGAGTTCTTTATTTACTTCCTCCCATAAAACAAAAAAATTCGAGAAAATCACCTTATTTCGGGGTCGCTAGATGAGAACCTCCCCTTAACTGGGATTATTAACAGTCCTTCGAGTTTAGATTTCGAAAATTTTCGTTTGTTCAGAATACATATCGCAATACCAATTCACGCTTTTACTAAAATTCATTCCAGAAAAGGAACAGTCATCAGAGAAAGACGAGATTACCGCCGCTTTTGAGAATTATCAATTTGAATTAACAGAAATTAGAAATATTATTAAAAATTTGAACCAAGTACCAACATTTGTGGTGAGTTTTCCACTCAATATCCTTCAATTGTGTACTTCTTTCCTCAGAGGAATGTATTATTCTTTCTGTTTACAAAACTGTAGACTTTCTCATTATTGCTCCTTCAGAATTCATGTTACATGTACCCACTGAATTTCAGGTTCTCATCCTTGATTTTTTTCTGTATATTTCAGAATGACTCGGAGAAGGAAGATGACGAGACATCGATAATTGAAAAAGGAGAGGTATGATCAGTATTTTTGGGTGAAAAATAAAAATATAATTCATTCTCAATCATCAACTGATTTGAAATCCTTTTCAGCAAACACATAAAACGGGATTCAATGAATGGTACGTGAATAGCAGTGATCCATGGTCTGAAAATGTGTACAATCTTGTCCTGTCTCAAATCAAGTGTAATGATTCAATCAAATATTTCTTAGGTAAGTTATTGAACTTAATTTCATGAAGAATTTTCAATCAAAAGACGATTTGTGTTTTTTCACACTGTATGTCGTATCAAAATGGATTTCAATGTGATTACAGGAAAATTATATATGTTCATGAAATAACGTTACAGCTCCTGAAGATGAATCTTTCGTACAAAGCCCTGAACCTCAAAAATATTCTATTTTGGCACCAAGGAATATTCATAAAGCAACTGTTACAAGTAAATGAAAGTGTGTCGTACAAATATAAATCTTCTAATCAATCAATGAATGTTTTTCCTGAACCTTTTAACAGATAAATTTGAACTTGCTTCTGTTCCACTGGCTATGAAACAAAATACTGATAGTCTAAATGGCCATGAATCTGAGATCAAGTCTACAAAAAATAAGAAAAAGAAAATCAAAAACGAACTGTTGAATTCGTCTATAACGGAACACACAGATGCCGTATCTCGTAACTCTGTTGAGAATATGGAAGAAGAATCTGTAAAACCACGTTATATTTTACAACCTAATCAAGAGCAGATATTCAAAATTCGTTTCCATCCCAATGAAATAGGCGTTCATGAACAAATTTATAGTTTGACAATTGTCGACGATTATAGTGCGAATTATAGCATCAAAGTACAAGGAATCGTGGATATTCCAAGATTGGATATGAATCCACACATCGTTTTCAGAAATGTAAATCATTCTACATCCATTCTTTCTTATCTTAAACATCTTTGTTCTGTTTTCCAACCCAATAAAAAAGAACTCTTCACAGGTGGAACATTCCAAAATAAACGACTTTTATGAACCGACGTACTTTCTCGACCGTGAGATCTTTGATTTTGGACTCTTACTCGTTTTACCTAAAGCCAGTAAAGCCAGAAGGTTGTAAAATTATCACTGAAATGATTTTTATCAGTTACTAAACCGTATACTTCACACATTTCCAGCAAATATCACCAAGAATCTGAATTTAAATTTCATAATGTATCAAATGTTACTGCCAACGTAGACTTCTTCTTAACCGCTAATAATCCAGACAATTTTTCTCTCAATGTTCATAAATTAACAATCCAGGTATTTAATCTATTCATTCTTCAAAATATCTTCGTTTTTGTTTATAATGATATTTTTTTTTTCTCAACAGCCCGATCAATTCGGAGTATTGAAAATATCAGCTAGCGCGACAAAATTGAGTTCGATATCGGATACTTTGAACATCCGTTTGGAAAATAATCCGCACGTGAATAAGATAAAGGTATGAGAATGAGGCAAAGCGAGACAACTGAGGTTAATCCAAATTATCCAAATTTCAGCTCTGTGGCAAAGGATCTAAATTCGACATAGAGTTCATCGACAAAGCGATTGCTTTTGATCGAATATTGCTTTATCGAAGAGAAACCCGAGTGTTAACGGTACGCAACAAAACAGCTAAAACCTTGTTTTGGAAACTCGCATCAGTAAACGCGATGGATTCTCAAATAACTTATACCCCTACAAAAGGCATTTTAAGATCCTTTAAGGACCAAAATATCAAGTTTTGTTATCACGCTACAACGGTGAGAAAGGACGAATAATGTACTTGCAAAGAATTGATTCTAATCTCAGAAAAAACTTGTTTAGGTTGGAGTTAACAAAATGACCATAAATTTACATATCTACGTGCACGAGAAAGACGAGAATCCCATCTTCACCGAAATCATTCAAATTTCTGGTGAAACTTGTGATGTTGAAATTGATATAAATCATGCCAATCCAATTGATTTGAAACGTATTAAAATTGGAGAATCTATTACCGCTTGTTTCACCATAAGTAATCGTGGAGAATACGGAGTCAAATATCTGTTAGTACGCTTTGTACTCTCTGAAATTTGTAGAGTGAAATTTCACTCTTCGGCCAGCCATAAGTGAGCCTGTCGAAATTTTGAGTGAAATCTCTTTTAGAGTAATATTCTAAGATTTGAGGTTAGAAACTCACAGCCGCTCAAATTCTAGACTCAATTTTTCACTCTAAAAGAGTGAGGGTTCACTCGAAACGAGGGTTCACTCTACTCAAAGCGGACTGGCTCACTTCTGAGACTTAGTGCAGTGAAACACGTGATTTTTCACTCTTTCAGATTTAGAAAGTAACATAAAAAATTTGGGATTCGGCAAAATCAGTTTTGAGAAAGGTTGTTTAGGAGGTAAAATTTATTGTTTACAGCGTGACCGCTAACGAAGACGATGAATTTATTAAAAGTATTTGCAAGCAACGTTTCAATTTGAAGAGAGATTTAAATATCAACCCAGTTTCAGGATTCATTCAAGCTAAACAGATTGGGACTGTAAAGGTATGAATTATTTATGACGCATATCTTATCAAATTCTAATTATTTCGGTGTAAATATAAAGTTGTAAACAAATTTCATAAGCACTCTCCCATTAGGAGTCAATCCTCTTTCTCTAACAGTAGAATAAACGTACAAGGAAAATGAGAAAAAGAACGCATCTTTGGGATCTTTCTTCTTCATACTCTCTCGCCTCTTGTTTTCTTGAAGTAAAATATTAGTGGGAACAAGGCTGAGAAGGTAGGGTAGGAAGTCAACCGTTCGAATGAGCTGTTAGAATATTAAACCTCGTTCAACGAAAATTCAAACACACCAATACTCATCTAAATGAAGTTAAACCACATCATTCACCCCTCATAAAAATACAATGTAACTGGTAATGGTACATTGGTTGATTTTATGTACCTCAGTAAAAATATGGTGACCATACGTCCCGGTTTACAGGGACATGTCCCGGTTTTTGACAATATTGGGGAGCGTCCCGATTTTGATTCGAAATGTCCCCGTTTTTTCAGAATCTATGAAATTTGCATTTTATCGATGATAATAAATGAAAAGAAAAGTATGCCACAAAGAGAGACACTAATGCTCAAACGGTTTTTCCGAGGGCATCCCAACGTCCAAAAATTTCTTCATTTCTCCCCTACCCCAATTTTCCTCGAAAATGATGAGTACATGCGTTGTCTCTGTGATACGAAGAGAGTACGTTTATTGAGCTTTTTCGATTTTATCCTCGTCTTTTCTATGAGCAAACTGGGAGAAAAATGTAGTAATTTTGAAACTTCGGAATTCCCATAAAAAAAAGGTTCTTGTCTGTCGGGCTAGAGAAAAAGTGTTCCGAATAGAAAAATTTTGAAAATTATATATAATTTAGATATAAACCATATTGAATTTCATAAAAAATTATATATAATTTCTAGGGGTGTGCGGGTAGCACTTTTTATCGGGTCGGGTCGGGTTCGGGTATTTGTATTTCTTTTCGGGTCGGGTCGGGTCGGGTACCCGATTAAATCGGGTTTTCCAAGTCGGGTACCCGAATATAATAAAATCGCTTGAATTTAATATTTTCAACTTCTATTCGAAGTTGCCATTGCCGTTGATATTTTAAGGACAAGTTGTCTTGAGCGATTGTAGGAATAAGGGGATTTCATATGAATTCAATTCTAATATGAAGAATGCCATATTCACTACAAGTCTATTAGGGTTGTTACTCCATGTAATTGATTATGCAGCGCATTAAGAAATCTCCAAATTGCTTCATGGAATGTTTATATTTATTTTTTAATTCAATTAAAAAATATAATCACATTTATATCTCATAAATAATATATTATCTATTTTCTTATTTAGCAACCACAATATAGAATCTTGAACATCAATGAAAATAAATATTCTTCTTATAAATATCATTCTTTTTTCATATTTTTCAATTTGAATGGAGGGAGCACAACTCTTCCACATGTTTTGTCAGCAATCTTGATCGAGTTGCTGTCACAATATTTCCTGCTGAGGAAAACGTTTGCTATATTTGAATTACCCGAATGTAATCGGGTACCCGAAAAACTCGGGTAATTGAAAAACCCGACCCGACGGGTACCCGACCCGACCCGACCCGATAAAAACCCGATGACTCGGGTACCCGCACACCCCTAATAATTTCGAATATTCTTCCACTCTGGGGGAACTGTTTCGGTTTTGCGACGATGTGGTCAACCTAAGTAAAAACGTTCCCTTATATTCTCAGAATTCCTCAAAATCTTTGAATTTGGAGAAAAATCATGTAAGGAGAATTTTTTTTGTCGTACATCTTGTTATCAAGATTCGCATCAAAAGACTAAACAGGCATGATAAGGATACTTATACTACTGTGCGTAAGAAACAAAACTTACGCGCAAAGTGAGGAAGATCCGTGTAAGACAGACACGGACGGTTTTCTTCTTTCTTTAGCTCGTTACTTGATTTTGCTAATGTACACAAATTCACTAAACAGTGAAATATTTCCTTGATTCATCTATTGTTGGAGATTCCCCCCGGAAATACAAATTCATACATATTTGTTACCTAACCAAGGGGCTATGTACAATCTTTCTCCCTGTTTTTTGTGAATCATTGTTATCGTATTTGATGCTTTATTTTGCCTTAAATTAGATTTTTTTACTATCTCTCCCTCAATTTAGCAATCCTGGGAAAATTAATACACATTGGGATTATGTGGATTAGGAATTCTGATGAAACCTGTGAGATTTTTTGTACGTCAACTTAATGTAATACCCCCAAAAAAATTGGTGATTGAAAAGAATAAAAATCTAAGGCCAGAGACTCATGATAGCTACTGTCGCCCACGACATCATTAGAAGAAAAAAAGAAATCCGAGTTGAAAACATCCTCCTTCTCCTCTTTTGTAATGGTGTCGTGTGAGTCAGCATGAGTCTCTGGCCTAAGAAACTAAATTCGGATTTTGAAGTCATACACGGAGATAAAAATGGCAGACTAAAGGTAATATTTCATGGGAGCTTCTGCATCAAGCGTCAACATTAGGAGGAAAGAGACAACCTGTCGGATCTCTCGTATCTTCCAATGTTGACACTCGACGCGAAAGCTCCCATGAAATGGTACTTTGAGGCTGGAAACTCACGCGAACGTTTTGACGCCGCGTCAACATTGATTGAAGTAAAGGCCCTTTTTCATGGTAGCTTCAGCATCATCAAGCGTCAACATTGGAAGAAACGAGTGGTCTGACAGGTTCTTTCTTTTCTCCCAATGTTGACACTTGATGCTGAAGCTTCCATGAGATGGTACCTTTAGGAAATCCCACAGCTTTTTTTTTTTCAACCAGTGTTAGCGCGGCGTCAAAACGCTCGGATGAGTTTTCAGCCTAATCCCTTACGAAATTCCGGTGAAATAAAAGCATGCGATGTTGGAGGTTATTTTATAATGCAACAATGGATGAAACGCCACCTTCATGCAATTATTCTAACCAACGCATGGAGAAGTTCCATGCGTTGCCTGCTAAAAATGCCAAACAGATCCATGCAAAATTTTGACCCGCATTCGTCCGGTTTTATCTGGTTTTGTGTGATTTTTACATCAGTGCTAGAGTTGTTGTACATGCCAAACACAATCCAACGGAACCTGTCAAATTCCGTTCAAAATCTTGACCGGTTTTGTCTGGAACGGGACAAAAACCGAGCAAAATCAGACAGAAAATTTGTTTTCCGATTCTACCTGGCATTTGAAAACAGGGTTGCTTGCAATCGCTCCATGGTTACTAGTTGGAATAATTGCGTGAATTCATTTCGAAGAAATTCTATTCTTTTCTATTCTATCCATTCACTCCTATGAAAGCAAGGGACTGCGACTCAAATGAGAATACTTGAGACGTATTCGCACGCCCTCTTATAATCCGATTTGCATGCGAACTAAAAATCAAAATGACGGTGTGGTATATCGAGGTAAACTCAAAATTATTCTGATTTTGTAACATCAATAGTATTTCAACAGTAAAGTGTGAAAATGAAAGAATTCTAAAACCAAATTATTGATAATCACATATAATTTGGTTTTAAAATGATTGTTCACACTTTATGGTTGAAATACTGTTGATGTTTCGAAATTCTAATTGATTAGCATAATTTTGTGGTTACCTCGATATACCAGACCGCCATTTTGATTTTTAGTTCGTATGCAAATCGGATTGTGAGAGGGCGCGCAAATACGTCTCAAGTATTCCCTTGTGGAAATAATTCTCTGAAAAACTCTTCAAAAGTCTCCAGAACTATGAATAAGACTTTCTGAAAGCGTTATTAAGGGATTATTCTGACACCTTCTCTTAATTGGAATGAGCAAGTAACTTCTGTCTGCAGGAGAATCTCGTGCGCACTCTACCAATTGCGACTTAATGGCAACGCACTCTCTATCCAGATGAGAACTAAACTGATTTCAACGCTAATGATACCCTATTTTGATTATTGTTGCTTAGTTCTCACTGATCTCTCCGAAGGAGACAGTATACGTCTGCAGCGTAAACTGAATGCCTGCGTGCGGTTTATTTTCAATCTCAGGAAAGATGTCCACATCTCTCCTTTCTTCACGCGCCTCGGCTGGCTCCAACTTTCTGAGCGACGGAAATTTTTCCTGGGGTCGTACTTGCATTAACTATTTGCTTTCAAGGATCCTCCTTTTCTTTACGATCGTTTTAACTTTGGTACCTCTGATGCAATTCGTTGCACTAGACCGAATAGGGGGCTCCTTAAAATACCACTGCATTGTACTACCACATATCAAAAATCTTTTTTGATAACAGGTAGTAAACTCTGGAACACGATCCCAGATAACATCAAGTGTAGCTCTTCCCCTAACGTCTTCAAAAAGAGGTATTATGACTTCTTGCTCACCTCCACCCTTTCTCACTCATAGACATATACTCCTTTTCAAGTAGGTTCATCGTGGTTCATCTTACGCTTTTCTTGCCTTCATCTTCATTCTGCGCATTTATAACTATTGTATCTCTATTTTATATCTGTATTTTCATTTGCCTTCATCTTCATTCTGCGCATTTATAACTATTGTATCTCTATCTTATATCTGTACTTTCATTTCTCACACCTTTGTAATCTCATCCTCACTCTCATTCTCATTTCATCTTTATTTTTAAGTTCATTCATTCTGCCTTCTTTTTGCTTTTCGGGCTGTGGGTTTAATGCTGTATATATATAAGTATTTTTGTATATAATATCTTTGTTATTGTTTGTACTTCTTTCTCAATTGTTCCACAGGATGTTCATCCTAGAACATAAATAAACATATCTATCTATCTATCTATCTATCTATCTATCTATCTATCTATCTATCTATCTATCTATCTACCTACAACGCAATGTCTGAGACTGTTTTTTATGTTTGTAGGTCAAATGACGGCCGTAAATCTTATCTTAAACAAAAAAACCAAATAGTTTCGGCATTTTCAACAGGAAACATTCCTGTCCAAAACCACCAATACAACCCTAGCAAGTTCGTGATACGTATCTTTTAGGTATATTTCAGGTATCGATGAGGTTTCGTATCTTTGAGGTATCATAGCAGTATACTTGAAGTATTTATACTCAATTGCAACCTCCATAATACGTTTCATATGGTTAAAAATGATACCCCAAGGATACTAGAATGAAACGTAACGTATCAGTATATGATACGGAAATGTAACATTGCTCTCAACAGGATGTCTGCTGTCTGAATTCTACCAGAATTGTTCAACCACAAATTCGCGTTGGATAGAATGACCGGTTAGACGCATAGAATTTCCAGGTGGATTATCCCTGCTGAAAAAAACGATTGAAATGGATGGATTTGGATAAGATTTCGATCCGTATTTGAAAATTTCCTGTCCAAATCAATCTGATTTTGTCCAGAAGTGGAATAAGTTGTCCATACGTATCCAATTCCATCTATTCAAAGAAGATTCCAATCCGTTCCAATCCGAAATGGAGGTATTATTGAAGATCTGCAATCCACTCGCATCCCTTTCCAATCCAAAAGCGTTGCGGATGCATTTCTGTCCATTCAGAGGAGAAAAAAATCATCCAGAATGATCTGAGCTACAACATTGATTCGTTTGCATCCGAGCAACGGATAGAATTTCTATCCAAACAAATCTCATTCCGACTTGAAATTATGAATCGGGTTGTGGACCCATTTCCATCCGTTAGGATGGACGAGAATTCAATCCGAGCGAATCCGAATCCAGAGCTTGATCCGATTTCATCCGTGGAACGTATGAAATTTGAATCACAATGAATGATCACTTTTCCATAAGATCACACCTGTGCGGGTAATCCAATATCATCTGTATTTTCGGATAGAAACTGGATCCGAATCGATCCTATCAAAGAGCGGTGTCCTTTACTATCTGGAAAACATATGAGATTCCTATCCACCTGAATCCAAAGTCATACCTTCATCAAGTTATGATCCTGAATCCATTTTCATCCGTTCAGATGGATGAAAATTCAATCCAAGCAAATCTGAATTCAGAGCTTGATCCAATTTCATCCGTAGAACGTGTGAACTTCGAATCAGAATCAATCCCTGCTGAAAAACAACGATTGAAATGGATGGGTTTGGATAGGAATCTGATCCATATTTGAACATTTCTGTACAAATCAATCTGATTTCGTTAAGAAGTGCGATGAATTGTCCACAAGTATCCAATTCCATCCATTCAAAGAGTATTCTTAACAGTTTCAATACAAAAGTGAGAAATTATCAAACACCTGCAATCCACTTGCATCCGTTTCCAATCCAAAAGGGTTGCGGATCCATTGTTGTCCATCCAAAGAATAGACAGATCCGAAGTCATACCTCCATCAAGTTATCATCCTGTATCCATTTTTATCCGCGAGGAGGGATGAGAATTCAATCCCACTAAATCCACTAAGACCTGGGTCCGTTCCATCCGTTGAACGTATGAACTTTGAATCAGAATCAATTGGAACTTTCCCGTAAGATCAGGCCTTTACGCATCATGCAATTTCATCCGTATTTTCGGATAGACTAGATTCGAATGTATCCCATCAAAAAGTGATATCCGTTATTATAGGGAAAGGTATGCAATTTCTATCCACCTGGACCCGAAGTCATACCTCTATCAAGTTGTGATCCTGAATCCACACGGAGAGAAATTTGTAGTTAAATTTACTATGTTATTATTGTTCCCGAGGAACAGACTGAACTATGACGGGTTCCCCCATAAAACATAGTAAATATGATCAGCATTCTATTGTTGTACCATAGTAAAAATATGCCCTTCATAGTATAATCCGACAGAATTCAGTCTGTTCCTCGGGAACAATAATAACATAGTAAATTTAACTACAAATTTCTCTCCGTGCAGTTTCATCCAGAATTGATTTGGATACTTCATGAATAAAAATGGAGACCATTACCCGAGTCGAAATTCAAAACCTTCTTTTCCCCTACATATGGAAGATCAGGAAATCTTTACCACTTTGAGGGGCAAAGGAAGAACTATCCCATAGAGCACCGCGAGGTTTTCTGAACGTTCACAAAACGTGCTTGGTTTCACATAGAACGTGCAAATAACGTCTGAGGACGTTCTCAAAAGGTCGCATACATGTCCCAGAGACATGCAAATGTCCCGTTTAGTTCCATCAATGTTCACTGTGTGACTTTGTGTTTTTCAAGGTTAGTTTTCATGAAAGTACGTTTAGGAGACTTAAAAAGAATGTCCCGTAGTAGATGAAAAGAACATGCACAAAACGTATTCAGGGTTATGGAAAGGGAAAGTACTCTAAGCGTTTGAAAAATCTACTCCATAGAGACCAAAACATGCGGAACCAAAAGTACGTTTCCGCAACGTATAGAGGACTCTCTGTGCTATCTGTGACAGTAGTCCTCTTCCTTTGCCCTTTAAAGTGGTGAGAATTTCCTGATCTTCAATATGTAGAGTGACAGGACCCTACTGTCAATTCCCAGTTTGGAATTCCCAAATTCGCATGGGTTTCGCATGGGAATTGAGTGGGTCGCATGGGTCTTCACATGGGAATCGCATGGGTCGCATGGGTCTTCACATGGAAATCGCATGAGTTGCATGGGTGTCACATGGAAATCACATGGGTCGATCCACTCGATTCGCATGTGACCCATGCGATTCCCGTGTGAAATCCATGCGATTCTCATGTAAAGACCCATGCGGCCTATGAGTTTCCCATGTGAAGACCCATGCGATCCATGCGTTTCCCATGTGGAGACCCATGCGACCCATGCGTTCCCCATGTGGAGACCTATGCGAATTTGGGAATCCCAAACTGGGAATTCACAGTATGGGAGGCTTTGAATTTCGACTTTGGTAGTACGGCATTATTCGATACAAAATTATATATACGAGAACATTAACTTTGGACAGAACTGGATAGGAATGGATGAAAATAGATTACATTTATTTGGATAGACAATGGATGAAAATGGATAACATCAACGCAGGATTATTGGATACAAATCGATAGCCGCGAGAACACGAATATACCTGGATAGGAATGGATAAAAATAGAGGAAATTGATTTGGATACTCAAGGGATGAAAATGGATAACATCAACGCGGGATGATTGGAGAGAAATCGATAGCCGGGAACAAAAATACCCCTGGATAGGAATGGATAAAAACAGAGGAAATGTGGTTTGGATACGCAACGGATGAAAATGAATTACATCAGCGTAGCTTGTTTGGGTACAAATCGATAGATACGAGAATATGAATTCTTGATACACATGGATAGGAATGGATGAAAATAGAGATCGATTTGTGTAAACAGATATCGTTTGTGTAAAATTATCGGATATGAATTGATAGACGTAAGAACGCTTATTTGGGAAAAGATTGGATAAATATTCTCCAAATGATAGATATGGACAAGAATGCATGAGGATAGTGTAAGCATCATCGGAACAAAAAGGGATAGAAGTGCATAGAATTTTATATGAGGCCACGAATACATTACGAATGTACAGTATCTTGGGCAATATGCGCTCTCCGAGCAGCGTGTCAGGATAGCTTAGAGGTTAAGTAGGTAGGTCTTGTAGGTAAGGTAGGTAAGTGCGATGATTGTTCGAACCCCTTGCAGGTAGGAATAAATTTCCCAAGTCATGTGCGGAAATAGAGATACAGATCTTGAAGATTCCACGGAATCTTCCGAATGTTTGAATGAGTTCGAAATAATTTTTTTTTATTGTTGTTCCCTGTGGGAAAATTCAAAAGAAAAAACAATTCTGGAAAAAATCGGATTGGAATGGATAGATTTTTTTCCAGCAGAATCATGCAGAAACGGATAGAAATGGATGGAACTCATCAAGGTGATATCGTAAAGCACCGGATACAAATGGATATGATTCATATTCAGGCCCCGAATGAAATATGGATACATTCGAATACGATTGCTACGGGGCCCAATAATCCACTATCCATATTGTGAATTAAAATTGATGAAACTTTTATGCGTTCTGCGGATGACACTGTATCCCGAAAAAAATGGATCAGAAATAGGATTCAAACGGATGCACGTCAAAATCCATCCATTTCTATCCGATTTTTCCAACAGGGACACTTACAATAATTGCAAATTACAAAGTCTAAATTGTAATACAAAGGAGAAGTATTTGGTATTTTTTGAGTAACAATGATACTGTATGAAGTTCTCTTCCAAGGGTATCCTTTTAGTATCGAAGATACTTTAAGCGTATCGTTTACGCATCATTCAAGTATCAAATTGAACATTTTGCGACGTAACATTCACGTATCATTGAGGTAACACGAACTTGCTAGGGAACCGATAGGTGATATCCTATCAGAATTAATATCTCATCGGTTTCTATGAAGTTTTTGTCACAGCACGTGTTGAAATTTATTGGAATCTATTGGACTTTTTGGACAGGGATAAGATTCATGGAGAAAAAAGTATTACTGGCATAACAAGCAGTTCTGTTACTATAGCGCCTACAAAAAAAAACTAGTTGAAAGAGCAAGAAAAATGATTGACACAACTACATTTTTTTGCTGACATAAACAAATTTGTTTACAGAACTAATGTCTTAGCTGCTAGAGTGAATATTTTTGCAAGGATAACAAATCTCTTTGTAGGCGCTATAGTGGCAAACCATTTTTTCTCCGTGTTAAAATCCAAACATTTCTATTTCTCCCTTTTTTCTTTTGGTGAAAAATTGGAATTGAAAAGAATTAAAGAAAAATTAAACCAACAAGATTTCTTATTCTTTCCAATTCTTTTGTACTCCAGATTTTTCACTGGGGCAGCATGTGGTTCCAAAATTATAGTTATTCGTACAAAAACTGACACTATTTATCCCCAGCAGTTCTATCTCATTTAAATCTGCTCATACAAATTTGTACTGCTCGGAATTTTGAGAAGGATATCGAAAACTAAGTTTGAGCTTTCGCATTAAAATCTTCCCCCTAATTTCGTTACAGCTGTTTCGCAAATTTACTTCTATAGCACAATGATGTTTGAAACATTCTGCAGATATGCATCAAGTATTCTTATGTGCGAAAATCTCCTATGCATATTTATGAAATCTTTAGAACATATGAAAATATTCTATATGTATCTACAGAATATTTTAAATGTTCTTGCGCTACTAAAATCCTATACAGTAAAAATTTTGCTTTGTTTAAAAGATTTCTTATGCAACAGTTTTCACTGTCTCCAAGATGTCTTTAGATCTCTTTTAGATGTCTTTCAGATTTCTTAAACAAAGACATCTTAAAGACAGTGAGAACTGTTGCATAAGAAATCTTGTAGACAAAGCAAAATCTTTGCTGTATGGTTCGCTAGCTTGCTTGTTTCGGGTAAACCATGTAACTTAAAACTAGCAAGAAATTAAATCATAACTATTGTTAAATTCTTACCTCTACATCTCTACTAAAGTTTCTTGCATATTATTTTGTACATCATGAACGGAAGGTACGCAGTAACCCAGATTATACACATTCACACAGCACTACACATGGATAGCATTTTATCTACTCACAACATGACGCATACGAGCCTAATATATTTACAACAGTCCTGTAAACATTTTGCAAAAGTATTTCTATTAATATAAACATAATTCAACTAATATAGTGCTTTTTTCCAACAGATAACAATTGTAGCAAACAAAAAACTAACTCTCAAGGAGTGTCCTGTTCTGAAGTGTTACTTGTTAGACGTGAACAAAGAAACTAATATTGTGGCAGAGTTTCCATTAACAATGTCTTTGATTTCATATTAAAGGAATCGAAAACTAAAACCTAACTATCAAATCAAGAAGGTTGATTAATTAACGTGATACATGAAAAGTTAGTATTATTCGTATATACAGTCTTTATTCAAAATTCTATGAGGTAATTATAATGAAGATCAATGATGAATCCAAAGATTTGCTTCGAGTTTCAATATCCTAATAAAAGTATAATGTTTCATAACAACTCTAACAATTTAAAAATTCAAATCTGAAAAATTTCTCTTTCAGATTAGATCTTCATTCAGAAATAAATTCAAATCAATGACTCACAGAGATGTGTCTTGATCCAACAACCAAAGCACAGGAAACAACATTTCAATGAATTTAATTTATCAAATATTAAAAAATCCAATAGATTCTATGAACTGTGTGTTGACAGTAACTGAAATTGATTGAACAGCATGAATATTAATATTTCTTTAGTAAACAAATCAACAAATCAGTGTTTCCTACTTCGTACTAAAAGTTGAATACCTTCGCATTTGGTTTTATTGTACTCAATGCATAACAACACTACGAATTTAAATATATCTTATGAATTCTATTTTTGCTGCTGGTAACAATTTTCTTTGTTGACAAATAATTTCAAAAAGTAAATATAAATTCAGAGTACATAGAGTTAGAAAAAGGAAAACAAATTTCACAAAGAGGTTAGGATAAACCAAATGGAAAATAAGAACTGAAGAAATTTTAGAACTCTTGATATTGCTTGAAATTTATGTAACATAGTACATATATATATATATATATTATCCTAAGAATTGATACGTAAATTACAAAATACTTCACATACTTTATTAATTTTCGAATATTAGCGCCAGGACTCATACCAACGGCTCTGCGGATGACCATCAAATATCACTGATCAGCTGTTTCTAGAGACATTGTTCCATTCCTCCGTATCTCCTTCCAGTGTCGTGCTCCAAGATTGATGTAAACTAATCAGCTATAGTTTTGTAATGGTGATTTGTTCGTCTTTAATATTACTGTTATTACCGTGGACGGAGAAAAGTTTAATCGGTAAACAAAGCCCATCGTAGCCGATCACCGATACCGGTACAAAAAATTATTTGAAAACCAAATATCAGGTTACGTTTTATCTAGTGTTGTTGGCTTTGGTCAATACTTGGATCATCATGAATCTGTAACATCCCATTACGCGTAAAAACGTATCCAATGTATTTACTCACAGTGAACTCATGATGTATCGTTCGTTAAGGATATTTTTGATATAATCACATTTTGTTCGCCCCATTCTTTCCGATGAGGCTTCACGTAAACAAATTCCACAAGGTGCTCGAGAATTCGTAGTAACCTACACCGTAACCCGCACGTTTTTCCTCATTTTTTCTGTCATCGATAATGACTGAAAAATCGAAAAAAATTGTCACAAGATTTCATCCTACCTGTGGAGAAAATATTCTTCTTAATGAAGATGGTACCGTCGCTTACCGCACTGCAAGTTTCGCAAACGCCGTTGCCTTCAGTGAAAAACCATTACAACCCGGCGAGATATTTCTCGTGGAGATTGAAAAAACAGAAAGAGGATGGAGCGGTCACATGAGATTAGGTCTCACTCTGATCGATCCTGCCACCATCAATCATTCGGTTCCACAGTACGCTCTACCAAATCTTGTCAAGCTTTGTAACACTTGGATTTTTGCTATCACAAAAAGTCATACTATCTGGGATGGTTTCGAGGGTATCACTGGTACTAGTTATAAGAATTTTTCCAATTATTGTTATTTCTCTTTGTCATGTTTGATATATAGCACTAACCTTTTTCATTCAAGCTGAAGGAATACCAACTAGAGAGAAGAAACTCATTACCGATGGAGTTAATGTACAGACATCACGTGGGGTTATTCCATTCAGTGCTCTCAGGCCAAATACTATTGATCCTTCGCATAATATTTTACCAACCGACGTGGGTAGTCGTATTGGAATAATGTATGTACCGCAGGCTGGTTCTGACAAAGCAGAAATGCATTTTATTATTAATGGAGAGGATCAAGGTGTTTGTGGCAATGATATTCCATACAAGGCAGGACCCTTACGAGCTGTGGTAGATGTTTACGGTACTACCAAACAAGTCAGGATAATTCAACTGTACGGTGGTATGTACCAATGATACAAAATATTAATATTACAAATAACAAGATTGCGATATGTTTCCACAGTGTCGACTTTACAAAGTGCCTGCAGGGATGCCATATTACAATACACGCAACGGAATGCCGTGGACTCTCTTCCTCTTCCTCGAATTTTGAAAGATTACTTGCTTTATCAATCCCAATAATGGTGAGGTTACCAATGATACTGTCCAGACTTATTTTACCAAATTTGTACTACATTTTCACAAAGATGTGAGGAAATTTGTTATTTCACAGTCAAATCACGTTGAATTATCTCATTTTGGAAGAACAGTGAAGAACATTTATCCTTTTCTGATTATAAATATGAACCTTTTTTCGTTTATGTTTGAAACTATACGACGCTCTCATATGATTAGGAACATTTTCACATGTACATAGTGTAAGAAATCATTAGTAGGATTGTAATGAAAAGTTTTGCTCAGAAATTATTATTTGTAATTGTTTTTCAAAGGAGTTCTATGACGCAAGGCTCTTGAAACTACCAGTATATAAATATATACATGTAATTACAAATTGATTCGAACTTCATAAGCATCCCATTTTTTATGATGAATTTGAAACAATTGTGCTTTGAAAAACGTTTCTATAACAGATCATCTTATGAACAATCGAAAATTTTTCTGTTTGTAAGAAGATTTCCAGAAAATTTTGTGAAACAAAATTATTATATATTAAAAATCATTAATTACAGAATTTTTGCATTAGAATTGAGAACCTACTCACCAAACGATGCTTGTAAGTTTTGAATCGCTTTATATACACAGATGTAGAAATTTTCGCTTTCTCGTATACCATACACAAACATATATATATATATATATATATATATCTATATGTATATGAGACATTCTTTTACAAACCGAACCAAATGTTTGTATGGGCTCTGTACCTAAAATAAGGGGACATGTATATCGGGATTTTTTTTTTATTTTCATTATTTTCAGTAATATAGGAATTCGAAATTTCACTCATCCTCAAATAGATCAATTTTCAAACGATCATAACTCTGGTTCTATTGTTCATCTCTGGTGGGTAGACGGAAAGTGTTCTAAGGCGGGCAGTCCTTAGTCTACCAGACTTCATGCGTATTGCCTGACGCATCGCGGCCAGCAAACTAATATTTCTCCAACACTTCCCACAGAGACTCCATCGATATCATAGACATTTTTTGTGTGCAATTGAACGCGGAATACGATGGTATGACTTTCGAGTTCCTATGATTTGGGTAACAGTGAGTAAATTCGTTTTAAACATTCCAATTGCTTATAACTATATGAATTTTCGAGTTTTAATGATTGGCACCATTTTGACAAGAAAATTCGTTTCATTACCTTCAAATTGAGGAAACAATCTCAAACTCCTTCACTTCGTTCATCGCTTCTTCTGTATACAAATTGAAAATCAATGGTGATAGTGAGCATCCTTGTCTCACCCCTCTTTTAATTTGCGCTTCCCCTTTTTGACCCTCTATTTCTATTATTGCGATTTGATTCTTATATAATTCTGAAAATAATGAAAATAAAAAAAACTCCCGATATACGTGTCACCTTATTTTAGGTACAGAACTCATAGAAAAATTTCCAGATGAATCCAAGAGATGTCGTCTAAAAAATGTTCAGTTTGTAAAAAAATGTCCCATATACTTATACATATAAAAAATATTTGAAAGCAGTAAATTTTATCCCATTGTAATTATCCAATCATTTTTTTCTTTTTATTTGTGTTTGATTACATTTATAAAAGTTTAATGTAAGATCACGAATACCTGACTCGGCAGAATTACGTTGTTGAAATACCACATTTTTTGGAAAATAAATGTATTTATAAGAAAAGAAAAAGAGAAAAAACAGAAATAGTAATAAATTTCTTCAACTCGATTGTTTACACTCAAAACCAGAGTATTATTTTTCAATTCCAAATTTTACATTCGTTGAAAGATTCATGCAAAAAGATCCTAAGATGATGAAAATAAATAAATAATATAGGATTCACATATAGAGGTATGTGAATCAATTTTTGATAGGAGAGAGAGATTTAAAAGAATCGAAAGTGTTTGTTGAATTTCTTGGTAGATACATGATCATCAATACGATATAAATTAGAAAAACAACCATAAGAGCAATCCATCCAATGAAAATGATCAAATATTCCCAGGCAGATGTTTTCCGGTCAGATTGTACAAGATCGGTATTGTCGTCCGACGCCAACTCTAATCGAGCTGATGCTTTTGGATCCAACGTATTCGTCAACAGAATTTGACCGATTTTGCTTTTGAAGATCACAGATAATATAGAGATAATCCACGAAGGTGGTGGATACCTCAATTCTTGCAAATACTGTAACACACTTGTCAATACTAGAGCGAATGTCGTGAGTCCTAACGAACCATTGTAAAATAGTACTGCAACAAAAACATTCCATGTTGTAGTATTGAAATTCTAAAAACCATACTACAAAAACACTTACTCAGATTTGGAGCATTTGCCGTATTCGACGTAAACCTCCAATGAACATCTTGAATACACAAAAAGTGACATACAAAATTCAAGTTTGCAAGTATCATACGTTCGAGTGATTTCACATCCAACCACAAGGTGGTTAAAGTCATCAATATCAGCACTGAAAGAATAACACGTTTGAAGAAATGAAGAAAATACAAATTTTTTAAATATACACTTACCTATTACAGGTACTATATAAACCCCTTGTAACATACTCCAATGTCTTTTGAAGATGAAATGAAGAGATAATGAATGGGATTCCAGTTCTGAATTAAATTTGAAGGGTTTTACATGTTCAGTTATATGAGTCGATAAAAGCTCCCAAGCCCAAGTTTGTTTATACTGTTCTAAGTAAATCTACTCAAAACATATGAATCCTTATTTTTATGTACGAGAATGTTACATGATACAGTATTGTTATCTTACCCCTTTATTGGGAAGCGTAAAATTGATTTCTGCGTTAGAATGGGCCCACATTCCCATTTCTAAGGTGCAATTCGCTGTATCGTAAGGCCACCATGTACGATCTGTACTACAACGAGTATCATATTTATTCGCCAACACACATTCCACAAGTCCATCGTGAAATAATTGACAATTGGTGAAAGGAATTTCACTGAGTACTTCTGACTCGACCCTATAATCATTAAAAACATACAAAAACTGTAAATTTTCTGAACACTTGTATCGGGACAAAAGAAAAGAATCACTCACGAATTAAGTACTGTCAAATCAGGAGTCCAGACACGATACGATCTTACTCGAATCATTTTTATATCGTCAAATCGCGAAGGATCCCACGTAAGGTATTCATCCTTCCAACTCTGTAATGAAGAATTTTAAACAAAAATAAGGTTTTCATCAGTATTATCGAAGTGAAGCAAAGCGATGACAAGCGAACTTACTAATATTGTCCAACTATGCATGTAAATAATATCGGTATAATCGTCCTAAAAATCAAATGTTGATTAAGAGTCTTCTGAATTTCTAATACATATTACACGTTTGTACTTACAAATTCAAAAACTTTTGGCATCAATGTGAATTCGACAGTAGTAATTTTATCGTGATGTGTTGTAGGTCTCACGGTCGCGTCATAATCACAGAAAAGATATCTTTGCAATTGCAACACCACAGAATTACTTTCAATGTCTTTACAACTGGATAAAAAACTTTCCTCATTGGCACTTATTGTTACTACGTACAATGAACAAAGACTGATTACAATTTTTACGATCATCATCGTTGACGAAAGAAGAACTAATGGATCTTCAACCACTGATACATTCACGCACGGGAATAATCAAACTATCATCTTACGCCCATTGAAATTCGAAACTTCTATTCGAAAACCGCCCACCAGGGTATTCTCTTCTTATCAATGAACGTAAGCGATATCAAAATTTTTATATTTTTCATATGAAGAAATTCACCTTCGAGATTGTGTCAATTGAGGTGTTGAATAATGATCTACAGGTTCCCTGAAGCAAAGAATTGATGTATGATATGAATAATTATTACATCGTCATTTACATGTATAACATATTCATAAATCGATTTTGACGCGGGTGTACGGTGGTCGGTGTATTATATGAATTTGTTATGAATCACGTATGTACATTTCGTTCCTTCAAACTTCCCCTCTTTATGCTGTACTACCTTATTTCTCTTAATCTCGACGTAGTTCTCTACATCCTACTAATCTGATAGAGCATCTTCAAATACACAGAGAAGTCATATTTTGAAAGATGAATTCTTCTTTCAGAAACCTTACACACTCTATTATTTCATTCAACTAAAATATTCCAGAATAGTAGAAAAGATTGAATAAGTTCCACTCATTCCAACAGATTCTTACATTATGTATAAGAGGATATTAAGAAAAAAAAAAACATTAATAAACTTTATAGAAAAATCATTTATTCTCAAATAATTTCGAATTGGTGTGAAATTTTATAAAAATAATTTTCCAATTATTACAAAAATTCAACATAAAACATGTCATTTTATTGGTGACATAGTATTGTTACATAGGAACGAGAGTCGTCAAGATGAGAATGTATATGAAAACTACGGAAAAGAAGGATATCCACTCCACAAGAGCGGCGAAATGTCTCCAAGAAGATTCTTTGGACGCGGAAGTGGAACTCGTGAGATCTGTATTTTCATCGTTTTCGCCACCTAATATACCGGTAGTTGATCCTTTAGAATCCTCGTCGTGTAAAATGAGAAAACGTCCAGCTTTGTTCCTTAAGACGAAAGCCGTTGTCGTCGATATCCATTTGGGTGCTTCGATATTCATTTCTTGAAGTTTACGCAACACCGTTGTTAAAATCAGCGCGAATCCAGCTAACGCCAGTGAATCTCGATAGAATAGTACTGCAACGATCATATTTTTGTTATTCCAATACGAGGATGGACTAAATGAAGTGATATTTCATACGTACAAATTTTTGGAGGATTCACCCCATTGTGTGGCAGTTGCCAGTGCAAATCAAAAATGCACAATAAGTGACAAATAAAATTCACACTTGCAACCGCGATACGTTCCGTAGACCTCGAATCAAGCCATAATACCGTTATAGTCAGCACCATCAGTGCTAAAAGACAAAATATTCATGAATTTCTGTGGTAAATTCAACGCTATATCTCGAATAGCACAAAATATGCGTACAACATTCTAGGAATATCCGAATTTCAGCGTTATATTTTCATTCAATCTTTATCTTATTCCTACAAACACTGATTTCTGGCGTTCAAGTAGGTCCCTTGTGGTTGAGCAATGCCCTCTAAACACCTGAAGTCGCGTTTATTAGGATCCCCGCCGCAAACGTCCCTGGTGAAAATGAAGCATATACACAAAGCGAGAAGGAAACGTATACGAAGCGAAAAACGTTTCAACTCCCTCTTTCTGGAGCGTATGATACCCGCTTGCTGAAAAGTCGTCAAATCATACGTTCTGTATATGTTTCATAAACTTCCGATCCCGTTTCGCATATGCTTCATGTAACGTAATAGTAGGTTATATGGAGCGTGTGCGAGTTATACCTATTCTGACTTCAAATCACATCTTTCAGCAGTGGATGTCAACGACGATCCATGGCACAGTGGATAAGACCCTACCATAGTGAAAGTCACCGGTTCGATTCTCACCACAGGGTTCAATTTTTTTGTCTAGATTTCTTGAATTTTTCCCGCTCTCTTCGTTTCAATTCCCGTTCTACATACTCTTTGTATCCTTTCCATTCAAGCTTCGTATACTTTCCATTAACGTTTCTGTTACCCTTCAGCATACGCTTCGTTTATTCTTTCCTCTCGCTCCCATTTTCACCAGGGGCAAGATAGAAATGGATTGAATGCGGTTTTTATATACTTCAATCCGTTTCCACAGATGTATATTATGTACGTACCAACAGCAGGTGCAAGGAAAACCGTATGTACTTTTCCAAAATATCTTTCCACGTTGAATTTATAAACTAATGTGGGAAACGTATCATTCGGACAGCATTTATATTGCTTCACCACTTTCACTGCATCCGAAATTTTCATATTCCACTCTGTACTGTTTGTAAATCCATCCATCTGAAACTGAATATTTTTACAATTAATCTTGTGGAATGCTTTTGGCATTTTCTTGTCACTTTCTTCTTCTTCCTAGTTAAAGAAACTAATTTACGCTATTAGGATCTCTAACAGCGCCGCCATCGATGAGACGCGTACCATTGTAATCCCTCCTCACGATGCTAGGTTAATTCCACTCAATAAAGTTTGCTGGAATTTATATAGTTTCTTTCTTGTAAAATACGGTTTAAAACTGACCAATTTTCTCACAGTTACTCCAAACTTGTACATTCAATTCAAGACGGAGCGAAATTTCCCAATGCAATTAATTTGGAATTGCAATCATGTTGGACATTTAGGGAAATTATATTACAAAATTTCTCTCCGTCTTAAATTGAATGTGCAAATTTGAATAGAAAGTTAGAAATTTGGTCAGTGTTGAATCGTATTTTACAGAAAAGGAACCGCATAGATTTCGGCAAACTTTTTGGATAAAACTGATCATTTTGATTGAGGAAAATACAGGCACGTGGACATTTGACGTTTGAATTTTTTACGTAATAAATTGAAAAAATATCTCAAATTTACCCCTTCTTGAGCCAAATTGAAGTTCAGTTCTTCGCCAGTATGAGACCATGAGCCGAATCTTATGCTACAATTGTGTTTGTCGAAAGGCCAGTAGGTGAAGTCTGTATTACATCTAGTTGTATATTTTACAGCAGGTACACAGGTGACCGAGCCGGTGTTGAACAGCAAACAATTCGTCGTCGGTACTCCGTTTTGATCAAGCGTCATATCTCCACTATATTTTGGCAAATGAAAAGAAAAGGATATGCAATAGTATCTTCCTAGACAGCACAAATGATCATTTTAAATTCACAAAAACTGTTCATAAAATTCTCAAAAAGCTGGAGAATTACACGGAGAGAATTTTGTAGTATAGATTACTACAATTATTTTGTAACGCTGGACTATACTGACACTCTGACTGAAATCACTGAACGTTTATTCAGAACTGCTTTGCATGCATCCCTTTTTACGATTGAGACATTGTAACCTTTCTTTGTTTTGTTTCTAATTTTACTATAATCTATCGTAATTTAAATCATTATCATCGCAATATTCCTCGTAATGTCAGTATGGTCCAACTTTACAAAAACATAGTAATATTGAACACATTTTTTATGCAATGTATACTACAAAATTTTCTCCGTGTATAATAACAGTAAAAATGGATTCAATGAATTCAAAATGCATACACGGAAAAAATGATTTAGCTGCAGCAGCGAAGTGACCAGCACGGACACGGACAGTCATTAAATTAGCTCTTGCAGCTAAACTTCAACTATTACAGCAAATTAATTAGCTATTGAGGTAAATTTGTTGCTGTCACAATTGAAATTTAGCTGCAGGAGTCAATTTCATCCGTGCCCGTGCTAGCCACTTTACTGCTGCAGCTAAATTATTTTCTCCGTGTACATGCACTCAAAAAAATACCGTCTAATGATGAAACGAGGATGCATAATCATAAGACAATCCCGTTTCAAAATACTCTCAGACGAGGATTCGTTTCATAACAAGACGGAAACCGTCTTAAACGATTTCATTTCATTAACAGATGACTTCTTCTGTTAGTAAAACGAAACTCATCTAATGACAAGACAGGGTCCCTTCTAGTGATAAGACGGGAGGAAAATACTCCACTTTACTTACTTGGGAGCAGATTAGAAACATTTTTCTTGTCGTGAGACGAATACCGTCTTGTGAGAAGACGGGATTCATTTCAAGGTGAGACGATTTTTGTCTGCTTATAAAACTGCACGGTTCTTGTATTAGGACAGCCGATTCTAATGGTAAAACGGCTTCGTTTCACCAGTGAAACGGAGTATGTTTCAGACGGCTACCGTCTTATGATAAGAAAATCATTTTTATGAGTGTGTTGAATGCTCAGATATGTGATTCTTTATCAAGTTATGATCTAAATTCTTTCTAAACACTGTTCATTTTGAATTCAAGGTATTCATAATGAATGCATGCTTAGTATCATCACGGGAGCGCTTTGCGGAAACTCTTGGGTTGTGTTTCCATTCATAGGTTCTAATCTCTCCATATAGTCTCGCGTAAAGAGTAAATTATTTATTCAATTTTTTTTAGTCTAGAAGATTTAGATTTACATATAATCAAGGATTGATCTAATTATTAATATGTTTTTGTGTTTTATCAAAGATTGGATTCATTGACGAAGCAATTAAACATGAACTACTCACGAATTATAAACTGAGATATCAGGTACCCAAATGTCCAAGCTTTTAACATGAATAACATTAATTCCTTCGTAATCCGAGGGAGTCCAGGTCAGATGCCCATCTTTCCAGAGCTAAAATATGAAATGACTTCATTGAATAAATATACAGAGAAGTCGTATTATTCTTTTAAATATTCAACTTACGAGGGTCATCCAACTGTGCAAAGTCATCGTGTTGGTCCACTCATCCTGTAGGAATGGAATCAAAATATCAAGATGCGGTATAAAGCCTTCAATAAACAGGAATAAAAATCTTTTGAACAGAATAAAATTCTTGCCGTTTAGGTTTCAATTAGTTAATAGAATGTCAAAATGTATCGATATAAACCGTGGTTAAACGAAACCATTGATTCTCGCTAAATCTCATCGAATCTTGTACAATGTTCTGAACGAATCCTATTCAAGCATTTGTCAATGAGATTTAATCACATCAATGTATTTTTTCAATGTGATTTTGATTGAATCTTGTACAATATTCTTACCAAATCTCTTTAAATTTCATGTCATCAGATTCTATGGATTTTTTTAAACAGGGGAACTTACAAATTCAAAGAACTTCGGCATAAGTTTTATTGTGACATTGATAGGAGATTGATGGTTGGTAACCGGTCGAACTGCAGGGTCATAATCGCAAAACAGATGTCTTTTCAATTTGAGCATTGGAGAAGTACTTTCAATCGATTTACATCCCACTTCCACCGCATCCACTGTTTCCAACTCTGTCAAGGCATCTATAGACACGAATTGACAAAAGTGATATTATTTTTCTTGAAAACTTCAAAGAATTTCTGTTAGTACCCAGATAGCACAAGAGTTCTAAAACAGCTCATAATGAATTTAATGTATTCGTATAGAATCATTTCAGAACTCTTGTGCTGTCAGGGTAGTTGTAGCTTTTCAATGCACCAAAGAAAATACCAATACTAATCTTTCTTCACTTTCATTTATAATTTTTATAAAAATTGGGATTCAATAATTTTGTTAGAGACTAAAAAATCACTCCAATCTTCTAGTAAAAATTCGATTTTATACATCCTGTCGAATTTTTGAGTATTTATTGTTTTATATTTTGTTTTTAATAAGTTCGATGCTAAGAACTCACTAACTAATCACACATCATCGTAAAGGTTTGTGATCTCATGAAATACGATTGAAACTTCACCACCGAACATTATCTCCCCAAAATCAAGCTTACAACATTAGTTTAGTTGTTTTTTCATTATTATTTTTATTATGTCATTTCCACACGTACTAGTCTCTTGAAGAATAAGTAGAATGAAAAGTAATCCAAACACCTGTAGTATATTCATTTTGATCAAAATGAACTAATAGCTCCGAGTCAACTGAACGCGTGCTACTCTAACGTATGAGAATGGTTAAACAAACGCCCCGTGAAATTTGAATCTCCAGGCACATGGGACGCCCCTTGTGTTCTATCGATATGTATTTTAAGTTCCTGATATCTAGATGCGATGACGAGAATGAACCATTAATTCTATATATAGTCATATTTCTCTCTCACTTAGTCATAATACGCGTATATAATTCAATTGAGAAGGATCACTCTCCGTATTAATTAAATCTTTTAATGCATCAAAATAATATTTTTTAAGAATCGAAAAAATATCTCCCCATATAACATACGAAGAATTCTTATTCAAGAATTTTTTTTTATTCTTTTCGAACTAATGAATTCATAAAGAGCTCTGGAGCACGGAGAAAACTGGTATAGTAAAATATGGACGGACCAAACATTTGGTCCCTACAATCAATCACATCGTTATTCTCACTGAACGCATCGTTGGTTTAATTAAGCGTATCGTAATTTCAATTGAGCCGTTTAGTTATTTTGATTGCGCAGTTTGGTCTTTCCATATTTTACTATTCGCTTAGTGATTATCACTATTCCTTTTTCTCCGTGAGGAGTTCAATGTTTGGGGCATTAAAGAGTTCTTTAAGAGTACTAAAACAATCTTTCCAGCATTCTCCAAGAACTCTTGAATGTTCCGAACATTGAACTCCTCCAGAGCTCTTTATGAATTCATTAGCTCGAAAAAAGTTCTTGAAGAATTCTATTCTTGTTTTGGAAAAAGAATTCTTCGTGTATTATCAGGGTCTCCACGTAAATCTTTATACACGGAAAAAAAAGAATAGTTGCAGTAACTACTTAAATAGTCGATTTTCGACCATCTACTCAAGTAGTTGCTGCAGCTACTTAGTAGTCAGGACAAGTAACACGTTAGCTGTCTCAACTAATTCAAAATACCTCAGGTATTTACGTTAATCAGTGCAACTATCGAGTTACTTGTCCTGACTACTAAGTAGCTGCAGCAACTATTTGAGTAGATGGTCGGAAATCGACTATTTAAGTAGTTGCTGCTACTATTTCTTTTTTTCCGTCTACGATCTTATAAAATATTTGAATTAATATCAAGATTGTATGAAGAATTCGGATTTTATCGAATTGTATGTAATCTACATACACGGAGAAAATTTTGTAGTATACATTGCATAAAAAATGTGTCCAATATTACTATGTTTTTGTAAAGTTGGACCATACTGACATTACGAGGAATATTGCGATGTTAATGATTTAAATTACGATAGATTATAGTAAAATTGGAAACAAAACAAAGAAAGGTTACAATGTCTCAATCGTAAAAAGGGATGCATGCAAAGCATTTCTGAATAAACGTTCAGTGATTTTAGTCAGAGTGTCAGTATACGCCAGCGTTACAAAATAATTGTAGTAATCTATACTACAAAATTCTCTCCGTGTAGATTTTATATACAAAATTTTGTATGAATTATATAAAATTATTTTATTAAATAGAAGTTCAACACGATTGAAGACGATTTGAAAGGATGGATCCCCTACACGGAGAAAACTGGTATAGTAAAATATGGACGGACCAAACATTTGGTCACTATGATCAATCGCATCGTTGTTTTAACTAAGTGTATCGTAATTTCGATTGAGCCGTTTAGTTATTTTGATTGCGCAGTTGGGTCTGTTCATATTTTACTATTCGCTTAGTGATTATCACTATTCCTTTTTTTCCGTGTATGATTTGGCTCTTTGTACCGTATGATATGTCACGAAGTTCATCGAAAGCTTCTGCAAATTGATTAATAAATCACGTAGAATCGTTAATCGTCGGTCCCCAGATAACAAACGAAGAATTCTTTCTCAAAAACAAGAATAGAATTCTTCAAGAACTCTTTTCGAACTAATAAATTCATCAAGAGTTCTGGAGGAGTTCAATTTTTGGGACATTAACGAGTTGTTTGAGAGTACTAAAACAATACTTTCAGAAGAATTCTTCGTGTGTTATCAGGATCAATGGTCGTTTGAATAAATATTCTAAGTCGATCTTGTAAATAGAGATGGGCGATACATATCGATATCGATACGTTTCTGTAGCATAAGTATCAAGTTTTTATCCAAATTTTATTAAAATATATTCAAACTGGATACAAATTCTATAGAAACGTATCGATATCGATACGTATCGCCCATCTCTACTTGTAAATAAATTCAATGATTCGTATTTGAATAGAAAAAATGTTAAGTCAAAACGAAGTGCTTGTGACAAACAAAAGTCGGAATATATTTTAAAAAAGTGTGAATTCAAGATTTTAACGTTTCGACTATATAGTTCCAGCCATTTTTAAGAAAATCACAGAAATAAACAATCATTTCCGCAGAAACCCATTATTTTTTCATTTTTTTATTATGCCTTTCTTCTGAGGTCTGGAAGTTATCAGAAAGTTGACTTGGATCACATTCTGATAACTTCCAGACCTCCGAAAAAAGGCATCAAAAAGACTTCCGAAATCGACGCATTAGAGAACGTTCTGTTAGCATTTAGAGAACATAATGAATGTTTGAAATGTTGAGGGGAAAAATGTTTACTGGGAAGGACTTCATTTTTACTTAATTTTTTCATTCTACAACGAGCACGAATCTCTACTTGAAAGTTTTAAATTATATATAATTTATATATAATTCAATATAGTTTATATACATATAAATTATATATTATTTCGAACAGTCTTCTACTAGAGATATTAATTCATCTTTTGTAGCCTTAAAAATATCAATTTTCTTGTAGGATCGGACATCCTGAAGAAAAAAATCACAATGCTGCTCAAAATGCCAGATAAAATCCATCAGAAAAATACTGAAATGTATTTAGATCAATGACGGGGTGAGAGCTTCTCTATCTTTCTCCAACTGACGCGAAACAAAGAATAAAAGGCGGGAAAATCCCGTCTCTTGTCTTCCCAATGAACATTATGAAGACGAGGACTTGAAGACAACTGGAGGAGCTCTTAAAGAGATCTTTATGTCATCCAATGCGTCGATTTAGGAGATCTTACAGAGCTCTTGTTTAATACCACTTTATGTTATCTTTATGTTATAAATGTTCTCTTTAAGGTAACATAAAGTGATCTAAAACAAGACCTCAACAGGATCTCCTAAGCCGACGCATTGGATGACATAAAGATCTCTTTAAGAGCTCCTCCAGTTGTCTTCAAGTCCTCGTCCTCATAATGTTCATTGGGTTTGTTTCAACACGAGTTGAAAGAGGATAGAAATGTTCTCACCACGCCACTGATTTGGATTATCTGGAATCTGTATCAAAATTTTCAAACTTTGTAAGAATCACCTATGAATGTTTGTAAGAATGCTCTAAAGTAGCGATGCTGAACAGAATCGTTTCGTTTTTATAGAAAAATATTTAGTTTTTATAGATGTATATAAAAATCTCGATGAGAATTTGATATATTCTGTGTGAAGAAAAATTTATTTTCTTAAGAACCCACAATACTATTCTAAAATCCCTGTTAAAGATTTCGAGAATCAAAACACCCGTACACTGAAAGAAAAAATTCCTTCCAACCAAATGAATAGTTTATTTGTTCTCTCTCCATAAAATATTCCTTAGGATTAATGAAATATTTAATCGAATCAAATAAGGGAATGCTTGCCCCAAATGAATTGGTTTTCTAAAGAAATAATTTAACAGTCACAAGTAATCAGTTTTTGCATCTAATTGAATATTTAATTTCTACAAGTAAATATTTAATGGAGAGAGGACAAATAAATATTTCATATATTTGGGTCCCCCCCCCCCCCAGTTGTCCGCCCCCTGTATTTTCAATAAAACTTACATTCGTGAATTCATACATTCAGATTTGGTAATGTGAATGCATCAATATGAATTATATTGAAAATATAAGAGGCACACTGAAAAAAAATCAGCGACCACGGGCCGGCTAAATATTTGGTTGTCTGCTTTTGAATGAATAAACAAAACAATTCTATGGATTATCAAAAATGTTATTGTCGCATAAAAATTATTTTGGTGGAGGAACTAAATTATATGGATGAATTTTTTTTAGGTGCTGTATTCGTATTATTTTCACATGTTAACAAAATATTTAGCCGGCTCCTATTTATCAATAGAATTTGGTTGTACCATCCAAGTACTTCTCTGAGTGCAGATATTTCTCCGTTGCCTCAACGGAGACTCTCCCTTATTTCCATGGCTCTCATTTCTCCACCAATTTTCCACCTCCAGTCCACCGAAGTCCTAGGTGGAGAATCGGTGGTTGTGCGGTACGGTTAGAAACACAAACCGCTTTAAAATAAAAAAAAACTACGATTGTGCTAATTTTTTGTTCACGTCTTTCCAAAATTTCTAACAGCTCAAGCAACACAGGAGATTAAAAATGCTAAGAATGTGTTTGGAAAATCCTACGAACACGCTTAGAACTTCTAAATGAGATTGTTTCGAATAATTATGTGCTATGCACCTCCATAGAATATCTTGACGAATTCATCCAAAATAGTCTCATTCACACATTCTTTTCACATTCACTGTATCATCATAGCATATTTGAGAAGTTCTTGTGTTACTTGGGAGGGATGCTGAAAGATGTATCATACAATACCCATACAAGACAGTCGCCAAAGAATCACGTCGCATCTCCGTAGAACTCAGGGAGAAGAAAGGCAGCGATGGATATAACGTGGTACGATGGAGAAGCAACGTTGAGGCAACGGCCCAGATAACACAAGAAATTCTTGAAGAGTTCCTGAAGAACTCGGCATTTGTAAAAAGCATTCATCAAGAATTCTCAAGTAATCGACAAGTGTTCTTCTCAATTACCCTAAGAAGTCCTTAATGTCCTGTTGATAGAACTCTTGACGAGCTCGGTCCATTAATTGACATAAGTCGTTGCGAACTCTTGACATAAATGATTAAAGAACTCTCACGGAACTCATGTCCCTAACAGCACACTCCTTCGCATCCCCGTGGTCTTCACGTAGATACCACCTATCTCCGTGGAGACCACGGAGATGCGACGAAGTGTGCTGTTAGGGGTGTTTATCAAATATAAAAATCATTCTAACATATTATGTGTATATGGATAATTATTCGATGATTGATTCATCTGATCTTCTACGTTCATCAAGTTTTTATTTATCGAATAATCATTCAATTAACAGAAAATATTGAAGTTCAGGCACTTTTTAAAAATATAACCTACAAAATTGATCATACCAAATCAATCATTAAAATTTTTAGTATTGATGGATGCCAAAATGTTTGTAATTTACACGAGCGAGGAACAAAATATATATGATTAGTTTTTTGTTCTCATTCACTATTACTAATTACATATTTCTTTATTTCATGGGCTCGAACCAACCATCATCACCTAATCATTCTCACTAAACGCTTTTTCACAATCATAGAAATCTGTGGGAATTCAACATGTACATTGAATTCGTAGGAAGTTCTTCTTTAGCAGGGACAGAGCTTCATAAGAGTTCTAACAAGCGGACATTAAAGAATCCTTCAAGTCATCTCAAAGTGTTCTTTCAATACTCCTATAGAACTCTTTGAGAACTCGTCAAGAGTTCGGAACAATAATTCTTCCAGAATTTAGTTCAACAACTCTTTTGGAACGGCTCACGAATTATTGTGTTATATGGGGGGGGAATTTCCGGGCTGTTTTTTCGGGTGGACATTTCTCCGTTGTCTCTACGCTGCTTCTCCGTCGTACCACGCTGTATCCACCAATCCCTTTTTTCTCCCCGAATTCCACCCCAGATAACACACGAAGAATTCTTTTTCAAAAGCAAGAATAGAATTCTTCAAAAACTCTTTTCGAACTAATGAATTCATAAAGAGCTCTGGAGGAGTTCAATCTTTGGGACAATAAAGAGTTCTTCAAGAGTACTAAAACAATACTTTCAGCATTCTCGAAGAACTCGTTGATGTCCCAAACATTGAACTCCTCCAGAGCTCTCTATGAATTCATTAGTTCGAAAAGAGTTCTTGAAGAATTCAATTGTTGTTTTTGAAAAAGAATTCTTCGTGTGTTATCAGGGACGGAGAGGCGACGTAGGTGTCCTGTGTGGGCATTTTGTTATCAATATAAATATTTTTTGAGTTTTATATAGAATGGGCAATCACTACCCAAAGAGCACACAAGAATCTCAAATCAATTCTGAAAGAAGAACTCTTGAAGAACTCTTTTAAAATTCAAAGTGTTCCAAAAGAGTTTCAAAAGAATTCGATTCTTCAGACACTTCCCATACACGGAGAAAAATGCCGCTCGAAAATATAAGAATTTTTGTTATTTTTCTTAGTAACCTAAAAACAGGGAGGTTTGTAAAATGAATATAGTAGAAAAAGCAATAAGTACACGGAGAAAATCCTACAATACTGAGTACTGTAGCTGACACGACTGGCTCGTGTTATGGGAGAAAATCATTTCAACACTGCTGGTTACTGTAGTAACACGAACCCGTCGTGTCCCCGCAGTAGAGAATAGTGTAGAAAAACGACTCTCTACTGCGGAAACACGACTGGTTCGTGTTACTACAGTGACCAGCAGTGTTGAAATAATTTTTTTCCATAACACGAGCCAATCGTGTCGGCTACACGGAAAAAAGAAAACAGCACTAGTTACTGCCCATAACAGCAATCAGTTGAAAGACAAATGAAAACACGCTTGGATGATAGAGGTTAGCGCGATCACAGTGATGTGTACTGCAGTGAAATTCGTCAATGCTGCTTGGACATTAACGGTTACTGGGAGACGCAGTAATGAACGGCGTGAATGTGATTTTTCATTTTTTTTCAATGAATTATTGCGATTCACAGTAACCATTGCTGTTTTCTTTTTTCCGTGTACAGTACTCAGTATTGTAGGATTTTCTCCGTGTAGGATAGAAATTTTAAACGCTGAACGTTAAATTTTATAAAACGTATAGTAAAACTCAGTTATTTATTCGTAATCTCCCATTTTTTCATGTAAAAATCCATTTTACAAACCTTCCTGTTTCTGGTTTAGCAAGCAAAATAAGCAAAAGTATTATATTTTTTTCTCCGTGTACAGCAAAACTTTTGCTTTGTCTGAAAGATTTGTATTGGATGTCTGAAAGATTTCTTATGCAACAGTTTTCACTGTCTTTATGATGTCTTCGTTTAAGAAATCTAAAAGACACCTGCAAGAGATCTAGAGACCCCGCCAGCACAAATGATCAATTTGAATTTATAAAGACTTCATAAAGATCTCTTGAATAGACCCCGTTATGCTAATCAATATATATTCTTTCATATGAATACTTTGAATTCAAAATAAAAACGTATTGAATGTCCGCAAAATTCATTATGGCTTCTCGATATGAATGCTTTATGAACATTAGGTTATTCATTAAGAGTTCATTTTGAATTCAAAATATTCATAATGAATAGATATTGATTAGCGTAACTGGAGCTCTTTGCGGAAACTCTTGTGTTGTATAGGACATCTTTTAAATTTCTTAAGCGAAGACATCTTAAAAACAGTGAAAACTGTTGCATAAGAAATCTTTTAGACAAAGCAAAATTGTTGCTGTATGGGTGGGTTGCGAGGTCCGTTAAAATTCTATGAGACTTCTTTGAGAATTTGGACGGAACTCGCAACCCTAGTAAAAAAAATCTCTCTGAATCTCTCTATATTTTTCGGACATTTTTCGGAGAGATTCAGAGCAATTTCAGAGTAATTCAGAGAAAGTTAGAGACCTGTCAGATAGTCATATGTCCTGAATCTCCTCAGTTTTCTTTGAATTTCTCTTAATTTTTTTTATGGAAACCTAGAAATTCTTCAGGATCTTTCTGAATCTTTCCGAATTCTCCAGTATTTCGTTTATTACCAATTCAGAGCTCATGCTAAATTCCTCTGAAACAGTCTCTTCTGAACAGTCTCCTCTGAAACAGAGTTCTTCTGAATCTCTCTGAATTCCTCTGAAATCCCTTTGAATGTGTCAGAATTTCATATATCTAGATTTCAAAGCTTACTCTAAATTTGCCTAAATCTTTCTTAATTCTCCTGAATTTTTCTGAATTTCCCTGAATCACTCTGAATTCCTCTGAATCTCTTTGAATCTCTCCGAATTCCAAATATTGAGAATTCAAAGCTTACTTTGAATTTGTCTGAATCCTTCTGTAAAGTTCCATACTCAATTTTTGCTAAGTTTCGGGTTTCTGATTTTCCCTGAAACTCCCTGAATACCTCCGAATTCTTGAACCAAAAATTTCAGTTCATTTATTTCTGTCTCCCGCACAACACCGGTCATTTCCCGAAGAGAACATGAAGCTTCAGCGAACGTTCAGATCAGATGTGCATAGATCGGGCCGAAGGTTCATTAGAGCTAACTTTTAGATTCACAAACGTTTGACAAAGGTTCTACGGACGTTGAAATGTCCGCCTCGAAATACGTTCAGAAAACATAGATGGAACGTTCGCTGAAGGTTCATCGAAGGTTTGACGAAGCTTCACAAAAATATCTATACTTATATTAATTTTTATCAATTTATATGAAAAATAAATGAATTAATGAACATGAATTATTATAAATTAATCTAAGTATAGATATTTTTATGAAGCTTCGTCGAATCTTCGATGAACCTTCAGCGAATGTTCCATCTATGTTTCCTGAACGTATTTCGAGACGGACATTTTAACGTCCGTAGAACCTTTGTCAAACGTTTCTGAATCTAAAAGTTAGCTTTCATGAACCTTCGATCCGATCTATACAGATCTAATCTGAACGTTTGCTGAAGCTTCATGTTCTCTTCGGGTTCTCCGTTGCCTCTACGTTGCCTTCACGTGGAATCTCCGTTCATCCACGTTCTATCCACGTCCACCATTTATCCACGTGGAATCCACGGAGATGCGACGTGGAAATTGGTGGATGTGCTCTTAGGGTCTGAACTTCTCTGAATCCCTCTGAATCTCTCTGAATTTCCCTGAATTCTTCTAAAAAGTTCCGTGCTCAATTTTTCTTAATTTCCGTTTCTCTGATTTTCCCTGAATGCCTCTGAAATCTCGCACAAAAAGTTTCACTCAATGTATCTCTCTCTGAATTTCTCTGAATCTCTTTGAATTTCTCTGACTCCTTCTGGAAAGTTCAACGCACAATTTTTTTCAATCTACCCGTCTCTGAATTCTTCTGAATTTCCCTGAATCTCGATGAGTTGCTCTAAATTCCTCTGAATGTCCCTAAATCCCTCTGAATCTCCCTGAATCTCCCTGAATTAGAATTCGAAATCTTGAACGAAGAATTCCATTCAATTTATTCCTCTCTGAATTCCTCTGAATTCCTCTGAATCTCTCTGAATTTCTCTGAACCCTTCTGAAAAGTTCCATGCTATATTTTTCTCAATTTCCGTTCCTCTGAGTTTCTCTAAAACTTTCTCAATGCCTCTGAAATCTCGCACCAAAAATTTCATTCAATGTATCTCTCTCTGAATTCCTCTGATTCCTTCTGAAAAGTTCAACGCACAATTTTTCCCAATCTACCCGTTCCTGAATCCTTCTGAATTTTCCTGAATCACGATGAATTGCTCTGAATTCCTCTGAATTTCCCCAAATCTCTCTGAATTTCTCTGAAACGTGAAATCTCCAGAGAGATTCAGAGGAATTTTTTTACCAGGGAAATGTCCGACGAATCGAATTCTTTTCAAACTCTTTACCCACATAGCACTGAAAGTTGTCAGAACCTTTAGAGAACTTTAAACGTTTTAGAAACGTTCTCAGAATGTTCTCAAAACTTTCATGCTATGTGGGTAAGAACACTTTGTGTTCTGAAAGAGTTCTTCAAGAGTTCTTTTTTCAGAATCCATGTGGGATTCTTGCGTGCTGTCTGGTTATAATTTAAAATACCTCATCAGTCATATCAGCAATTTTATCAAATATTTAAAAAACCTACATTTCAATTTTAGCAATCATTGTTGAATGATTTCATAATTTTTTTCGTTTATTTTATGCTGACAAACAACGCTTTTATACATTTTACATTATTCGTATTCCATAAAAGTTTATTAAATATTGATTTGATTATTTGAGCGTGAAAAATTTGACATTTAATTATTCACTCTTTCGAACAAATATTGTTTTTGTATACAAAAAGAAGAGAGAAAGTTCTACAAATAAATTATTGAAAATTCCATTTCAATTGTTTATTGGTCCCAATCAAACACATATGAAATTATTTATTCTCCAACAACAGTCATGTTAAAGAGGAAACATATTGATAACGAACAACCGTAATGAACACATAGCGCGTGGCAATATTCACACAGCGCATGCGTGACCACGTAAAAACATACTTTGATGACAACACTCGGACAACACCGTTGGCCACTCTTGGCCTGCTAGCATACACTTTTTACAGTATATAATAGTAGTGCCTTTAAAGTATTTTCCAAGTGATTTGATTGCTTAAATTTCAACGAAAATGTCATCCGGTGGTTGGGAATTGGTTGGAAAAAATAAAAAAGACAAAAGTGGTGGAAAAGCTGCCAAAATGACAAAAGCCGAAAAGAAAAAGTTTATAGAAAATGCTCCTAAAGTCGAAGATTTCCGTAAGCAACTCTTTCTAACCTTATTTCAGTATTTACTTATTATACCCTCCTTTCATTGAATTTCTCACTGAATAAAACATCAATAGAGTATTCTGGAGATAGAAAATTTCTTCCTTTCGTGATTGTTATACTTTGAAAATTATTTGCTGCTCCATCGACACTGTTTCAACAATGTTATTTGTAGTTCCCCTGAGTCAGGTGAAAACTCTGTACGATAATTTGGATGGAAATAAAGAGAACAAGAAACCCGCGAAAGAGAAAGAACATAAAACTAAGGAGAACGAAGAAAAGAAAAAGCAACAGAAATTGCAACAACAGCAACAGGCTGAGAAAAAGAAGCAAGAACCCAAGGGGAAGCCTCCTAAAACAATCAAAGATGCATTCAATATGGTATGTTGGATAGTTTTCTTCATTGTACGCATTGTATTTATTTATCTATTATTCACTTTATTTTCAGATCGATTCTATGGAATTCAGTAACATATTGATCAATGTGCAAACTCGATACCCTGGAGCTCCCCTTATATGGTTGAAAGATCTTTCAGCGTTTCTTAATGCAAAAATTCCTCTGGACAAAGAAGATCCTGTTTTTTCTGATAAACCTAAAAATTATCCTCTAAGTTTAGTGCCTGCAGGAATTTTATGTACTCTGGAGAAAGCGATAGATATGGCTGGTCAACAAAATGCACAACTTTTTTATGAAATTACTTTCACTGCCATGACTACGGATATGGCTAAAGGAGTACCGGTGATCGGCCATAAGATATTTTTACAACTGTTGGCACGTTCTAATCCGGAAATGACTGTCGCCAGTATCCCCAAATTGATAAGTCTGAGAAACTCTTATCAAAATAGAAAACCTATTGGTTTGTCTTTACTTTGGGCTCTCTCTCAGGGAGGAGATGAAAATTTAGCCGTTGGTTTGAAGATATGGCATGAGATAATGTCTTCTCTTCTATCAAATAAAACTTACGCCAGTTACGTCGTACAGATTCTAAACGACCTCGTTTTTGGTCATGAAAATTCTTGCGATTTAAATCCAGAATTGTATTTTAATATCATCGAAGATAGTTATTCGGGAAAATCCAATGTTCCCGTTCATTTAGGCCGAGAACTTCATCTTAGCATCGAAAAATTGAGAGTGAGTGGGTTGAATGAGAGATTATGTCTATTCGATATTAGTTGAATCATTACTTTTACTTATCATTCTTTCTTTTCAGTCAATATTGTTCAAAAACAAGGATATAAATTATTCGAAACTGTTTGAAATATTATTGGGAAAGATAAATCAAAAAATAAATTCCGATTATAGAGATGAATTGATAAAAGCATTGGCTGATTGTCTTGCCACTGAACCTCGGTGTTTTAACATCTGGGAATCTGTGTATTCCAAAAATTTGTATCAATCAAATCTACTTTTGATATATTTAAGTGAGTAACGTTGAAAGATTTCAGATTTTAGAATATTTTCTCTGAAGCATCAAAGTTGAAATGTATTTTTTGTTTTCCCCTCATGTAGATACGCATTGGAATACTTTACGTTCCGTATTAAAACCAGCAGTAGTAAAAGAAACTTTGTTGGCTTTTCAAACGATCAATGAAAGGTGGAGAAAAGGCAAAGAAGAGAACTTGGTTCATTCTTGCAATAGAACCTGTAAGGTGAGTTGATAATTTATCTATTGATTTTGTAAAATTTCTTGAAATCTTCAGAAATACTCTGAGTTATTCTGCGCTTCTAACATTCAACTGCATCAAATCGTACAAAATACAAAGTTTATCCACAAATTGTATAAAAATTATATACAAAAAATTTTATATATACTTTGTATACCAAAATGTGCATTCATATAAAAATTGTATTCATTACTCTTCAATCAAATGTTTGCGTGATATGATATTTTCATATAAAATGGTTTCATTGCTCAATCTAAATGTTCAATATAAATAACACTCAAATTATGAATTGAAAAAAAAATTACCTCATTATGGTATTTGAGAAATTTTCAACAATATTGAAAGAATGAATTAAACGTATTTTCATGCTTATGGGTGAAAAGTGAAGTATTATGAATCAACAGTTCTAAATGTATCAAAACCACCCTGGTCTTATAGAGAACTGAATTCACTGTGTAATTCCTCAATTTTTTCAATTTAAAACAAATTAAGCGGTATAAAATATTCAAAGATTGAAAATATCTTTTGAAACTTATTACGTAATTCTTTTTCACGTTTGACTAGCTTTTATCCAAACAATCTAGGGGAACAAATTGTTTACTGAGTCCCATAGAGGTTCTGAACTGGATATAATTTAGTCAAGTCGTGAGAAACATCTCATCAGCGTTTTTAATCCATTTTCACAAAGGTAAAAATCTAGATAAATACTGATTTCAAATGAACAGGAACATCTGAAAAATGTTAATTGAATTTGAAATAAATTTATGAATATTTAAACATTCGCTTGAATTCTCAAATTGAACATATAGAGAATAATACTATAAGAGTTATGGATTTCATTCTCATCGCATTCGATGAATTTGATTAGTTGGTTCAATACAAGGGACAAAAAGGATCAGAATGAGATTTCTGATAGAATACCGAGGGAAATTAAAAACTCTGGGAGGGTGAAATATTAGAACAGGGGATGAACCTTGTTTTCAGCTAAATTATATGAATATATTGTAATTGATCATGCAGAAAGTTCAGCTTCTAACAACAAGAATGATTTTTCCAAACCTTTTCAAAATATCATATTTTGTAACGTTTGATAATTGCATGAGTGGATTTGAATTGCTTCAGGGGGAAAATCTATTAAATCCTATCAACTAATTTAAATTTCACAACGTTAAGGCGATACTGGTGCTGCGAGATCATGAAACAATGATTTTCACAAAATCTTACAGAGAAAATCAACTAATCTCATGGCACCGCTATCCCCTTTAATGATTGAAACATAAAAATATATTGAGTATACATCATCACTGCTACCCTGGTTAAAAAAATCCATAGAATCTGATGAAATGGAATTTAATGGGATTTGGTCAGAACATTGTACAAGATTCAATAAGATTTGGTGAGAATCGATGGTTTCGTTTAACCAGGGATAGGCTCATATTCATTTTCATTTTCTTAAAGAAACCAATTTTAACAGACAGATAACCAAGTTTTCATCATTTGTATTAATTGATATTAATTATTTACTTGCTATTTTCAACAGATCATAAAAATCATCAATTCATATTAATATTTTTTTTTTCATGAAAATCAATTCTCAATAAAATTCACATCGCATTATAGTAAACAAAGAAACTTCTCAGAAACAATTGTTCAAAATAACGCGGGTATTATCGGTAATCAGCGCTAAAATAAACACATTGCGAAATGTTGCAAATATGTTCACAGCTTGCCAACCATTCGAAGTCAGTATTCCGATCACTCGTGTTCACTTTGTCATTTTTTTTATTCCTCATGAAAATAAAATACATTCCTTCGAGCATTTACCAGACAGTCAAATTTTTCGTTTTATCTCATCTTGAAATACAAAAGAACAAGAACAGAAGTGTTTCGAAAGTTTAACATCCTAGTTATTCGAGAAGAGAAATCGAATCGTTGGATATAGAGGAACCAGAATAGAAATTGATAGAAATTCAAGGTAGGTGTCAGGTCAGGTTATAAGTATAGGTTAGATTGTTTTGGGAGCGGACTATCGATCGCAAGACGCACATTGCCCCCTCAGCACCGCCAGAAAACCCTGAAACGACATTGATATTCTTCGTTTAAATTACGGTGTCCTTTTTGTTTCTGACATCGAGTAAGATAATTCGAATACTCATTGAATTTTTTTCAATTCTGAGAAGTTTCATTTGGAAAGTCGCACAGGTGAGAGAAGTATTTCGATTGACGATAAAATCGTACTACCCAAATTGTTATGAAATAGAATCAAAACCGTTGACAATTTTATACTCTATCTCTCTCTTTTCATGATATAACGCTTTAGTTTCAACATATTCGTGAACGTTCAAACGTATCGGAACAAGTGTAATTACGTTGATAACGTATGTAATTTCATTGCAGACATTATTAGAAAAAATGACAGTCTCCACACAAAGAAGATTTCCTTGGAGGAAAGGGAGTATTTTTTTATTAATTCTTATAGGTGCTATATTGGCTTTTGACTGTCGGAAACACGGCTCTTTTGAAGGTTTGTAACGTGTTTGTTTTTGTTCTTATGTTGTCATGAAGGTCAAATTGATAATCCCTTTATCGTTATTTCATTCAGCATCGAATACAGGGAGATTTTTGAAAAACAGTGGAATCAATGCGTATGGACTGAAAGTTTGGTCTACAACGAAAGCTTATACTTCTAAAGGATTAGAATATGTGGAAGCTACGTCTCCTGAATATTATAAAAGTACCGTCGATTTTTGTAAACCTTATGTTAAATTGGCTGGAGACTTTTATATTGTAGCTAAAAAAATTTCTTATCAAATATATAACAATACTGCTGTGTACGTAGATCAAAATGGACCTGTCGTTGAAGCGACCGTAAGTACTGAATTCTATAAAACACCAGAACAATCCAAGTTTATATTTTAAGAATTTCATTATCCAAAGTATCGAGACAAGTTGATTCAATTCAATTTTAATAGTTAAGAAGTTATGGCTCAGTGCCATACCAAATTGTTTCAAACAAATTATTCACAGATAAGAAACAAATAAAACCAAAATATCATTTTGTACAGAGTACAGTTTCCTAGTATCACAACGTTAGTTATTCCTTTATATGAAACTAAGACTCGTATGATTTCCGATGTTTAAAACATTTTTCATCTCTTAATTGCTTGTACTACCCATTTGATTACTTACTCAACTATTGTAATTTATATTAATTGATAGCTTCATTTTAACGATTTTATGATGTAAGAACAGCATCAATATTCAATTTTTTACCCTGTGGAATGAAGTTGGACTTTGTATATTCAGTAACGTATGATTAGAACTGCTGACATTGTCGTTCATTAGAAAATCTCGAGTACTAATATCTCTTTTTTTTAAAACATCATACCTCATCAATTTAAATTAACCAAGTTGAAGATAAAATACATACTTGTTGTGATTGTTACAGATTGAGCATTATTTCCCTGGAATGTTGAAAGAAATTCGTGTACGAAGTATTCAAGGTTTCGAATTTGTAAAAGTGTATTCCACTTACATTGGGCAGCAAGTTGTAGATCATTCTTCTAAAATGATCAAATGGTTAAGTACCAACGTTTTTGTGTAAGTATTTACAACCTCTGCTGACCTTGATTACCATAATCATAGAATTTACTTGAAAATAATGTTTTATTACAGTGGAAAATTAAGTCCAGAGAGTCTGCAGGGTTACGCTTCTCGCGCTATCGATACGACCCAAAATTTTGCAAGTCAAACTTACGATTGGGTATACGAAAAAGTTCAAACTCTCTCCAAAGTCCCATGAACGATAACTGTCAATTGGCTGTGACCAATTACTTTGGTAATGGAAATTTCTCCATGTCTCAGCATTTAATTGTTAAAATACCGAATTTGAACATGTATATTTTCAACGATCATGTTGCAGTGGCCATTTACCTGTGATATTTGAACCATTGTATCTTGTTCCAATTGAATTTTGGTATCGTGAGAATTTGAATTTTTCTGAAAAATTTCACTTTCCAGTACTTCGATACATTCTTCTTATTCCGTCTTTTTTTTCTACCGTATTATTTTTGTCACAACTAAAAATAGTATTTTAAAGTGGCTTGCGGAGGATTGTATAAAAGTATATCATACTTGAATTATAAAATTTTAAGTATTTTATATATTTGTTGATAATGTATCTTCAAAGATTTTTTAGGATATTCATTTAAGTGATATATTAAATAAATTACCATTTTTTCATAAACACTTTTCTTGTAAATAATATCAATTGAAAGAAACATTCAAAATCTTATTTTATGTTACTGGTTGTACTGTGAAAAATGCATGGATAAAAAAATGTAGTAGAAGACAATAAATGTATGGAGTTTGTAATGAGAAAATATTCGATCGGTATGTACTGTAAATTCAATAAAAACGATTTTTATCACATTATTTTGGCTGTTGCGATCTCGTAGTACAATGAATTTAAATATTTCATGCATTTTCCACGGTAAATATCCGTACTTTCAACTCATAACAAATAGTGAGAAAGGAAACAATAACAATTACAAAGATAGCATTCGTAAGGATAGCAGAATAGTATTGATAAATATAGCTATATAAATAAGATGATAATGATAATGATTGATGGTAATGGTGAAAGTAATGAGAATAGTTTTTCACAAGAATATATAGAAGATTTGTGAAATGAGATCATTGGAATGCGACTTGAAAGTCACATTGTATAAAGCTAAATTATGTAAAATTGAGTTTTCATCCCTTGCTCCTTATATATTTGGCGAAAAAGATTGTGCATGAACAGTTGTTCTCTCTTTAATCTCTTCAGTAACCCTCTGTACAAATGTGCAAAAATAAATCGGCACATCCATTCGCTATTCTTCGATCTTTGGTTGCAGTTATATCATTACAATTCGTATGGGAAGAATAATTTCATTGTGTTCTTGTAAATTTGATTGCACAGGTATTCTTCTTCTTCATCTCTTATTCGTGCAAGGACTTCCAGTATCTGACTGCAAATTGAAAAAAAAAAAAAGATTTCGATCATTGCCACGTTCTTGTACATTGAAATGATTTATATGAAACACGTTATTGTCATTTTGAAAGGTTTTGTAGTATATGTACCGCTATTATTCTACACTGAAACTAGATTAATGTTGTACAAAAAATTATATGTTCCACACAAGTTATAAAAATAGACTAAGCAGCTGTGTGTAGACATTGAAAACTCTAACAATGAAATACATAATCAATGTATTTACACTATAGTGCATGGTTCATTTCTGCCTTTGACCATCCGATCGGGTTGCCATTTTTCCTTTTTCACCGATAGAAAATGCGTAATAACGTCTTTAGCGGAAGCATGAGTGGGCCTGATTTCGCACCATGGACAATCCGTTTCTATCATAAGCCTATCCGATGGTATACTTCTAATTGCTAGAAGACTTTCTTCCGTCTTGAGAGAACTATAATTGAAAATCCGATTAATTAAATTTCTTGATAACAAAAAAGACCCAAATATTCCTTACCAGCCATTAATACCAATATATAATCCTAATTGCAACAGAGAATTAGCATCCTCGGGATTTCCGTCGAAAGAATGTACAACTCCGGAAGTTAATTTATCCTTGTTTTTCCTTAAGATTTTCACAAAATCCTCACAAGCGTTACGACAATGTAAGAACATTGGTAGTTTTAAAGTTGAACACAACGATAGTTGTAATTCAAAGTACTTCTTCTGAATATCTTTAGGGCAGAATTGCAGTCTATCGTAATCTAAACCCATTTCTCCTATGGCAATAATTTTATCTTTGTTATCTAAAGCCAATTCTGTAAGTGATTTTAAGTAAGCATCAGGATCGCCACATTCTTCAAATTCTTGACAGCGTGTGGGATGACAACCCACCGTTGAGAATAATCTTTCTGCAATTGTTTGAATGATCAATTTGTTTTGATAAGAAATTATACATGATAAATTATGAAACTTACCATCAGTTCTGGCTATTTCTAATGCTTTTTTACTATCCTCCAGACTACCAGCAGTAATTACGATCTTGCAAAGATTGTTTTCCCAACTTCGTTCCAATACATGATTTAAATCTGGTTGATGTTTTTGGGACCCATGATATATTCCTTGATACATAGGATCCGTTAAATTGGCACCGATATCTGCATTCATACATGACAAAAAACGATCACAAAAAACGGTACTTTTCATTGTCGACGATCGATCCAACCCATATTTTTTTGAGAAAAATATGAGAAAACTAATCATGAAAAACGAATTCCTACAATTGAAATGCGTTAGAAAGAACAATAGTAAGGTTTACCTATAAATTTTCTTAAATTTGTCATTATTGCTTTAATCATCAGATGGTCTAATCCACTGACAAGCTTCGAAGGCACAGTGCAGTCTGAAAGAGGTTAGCAGGTGTCTACCGCATACCGGTGTTGTGATATACATGAGCACACACGAGTGAATTCAAGTGAATTTCGATGGCTGCCTAATATGACATTAGTTTTCCATGCACGATATATGCGAATACGAAAAGGAAATGTATTATTGGATTTCTTTGATCAACTATTTAATAGTTTTTACCAGTGCAGAAAGTGTGTCAAGAATTCAGAACGAAATTGTTAAAAATATCTTGAATTTACATAGCCTGATAACCAAATCCGAAAGGAAATTATAGGAAACGATCGATTTTGCAAAATATTGTATCGTTTTTTATCATGCCTATCGTAGTTGATTTTGGGACCGATAGGAATGCTATCGTTTTTAATGCGAATCTATCATACTTGGGTTTAATCGTTAGAAAACGATACGAAGTTTTTCGTTTCATATCGTATTTTATGATCATACCCGCCCAGATAGAAAACCATGCCCTAAATATTTTGTAACATAATGTGCCGTTAACATACTGTCATAAACTTCGCTCAGCTTGCAATGATGCATAAAATGTCAACATTATGTCTTCATTATGGTACCATCACCTCGTTTTGCTACCAAGAACAATGCTTTATGCGGAAACACCTTGGTACCATGATGCAAACATTTCTTGGCGTGAATGTCACCATTATGATGGCATTATTGAGACATTTTTCTATCTGGGCGTTACTTATATGACATTAACGATATGTAATTTATAGTATCTTATGTGATGTTTACAAAGCCGTTTTCTATGGCATGTAATGTAAAACTTACGATAGACATTCAATCGTTGTTGATCACAAACTTAAGCAATCGTGTTGGAGGTGGAATGAACGATGGGAAGTCTATCGTAGTTTATGTGATATTTCACATACCTGTTTTCTATCACAAGTAATGTGAAACTTACGATAGGCATTCAATAGTTGCCAATGACAAATTTATGCAATCGTGATGCATGTGGAATGAACGATAGACAGTTCATCTTAGTTTATGTGATATTTCACATACCTGTTTTCTATCACAAATCATGTGAATTACTATGTACTATTGGCACAATAGATACTTATAAGGGACAGATTGTCAAAAATTACTTAGAAATAACTTCATTGAACTATGCATGTAGTTATAAATAATTATATATGAACAAATTATTAGGTCCATTTGCAAAAATCAGAATCAATTGAATATTTATATTGTTGCATGTGAGGTATGGTAGTGAACGAAATTCCCTATGCTTGTAATTTGAGAGATGATCTTTCTAACGGTGATAATCTTAAACTCCATTTATAACTACATGTATCATTCAATGAAGTTATGTACAAATATTTTTTGGAATCAAACCTCTGATGATTTTTCAGGTGATCAAGTGGAATGAAGTGATGTCATTCCTTCGATCCACAATCCGTATGAAGTGAAATGACCAGCCACTTGGTTGACATAAATTCTTTGCGAATAAGAAATAGGTATCCACAACACTTGATTCGATACAAAAATTGACTTACATATTGGGAGCGCAGTGAGTTTTCTTTACTCTGACTACCATGAACCATTGGGACGATAGATACTTATAAGAGATATTGATTGTCAAAAATTACTTGAAAATAACTTCATTGAACTATACATGTATTTATAAATAATTAGATATGAACAAATTATTCAGTCAATTTGTAAGAATGAAAATCAATTGAATATTTCTCATGTCGCATGTAATTTATAGTAATGAAGGGAATTCCCTGTGCTTGTAATTTGACAGATGATTTTTTATTGTTAAAACCCTTAGGCTCCATTTATAACCACATATATGTATTGTTCAATAAAGTCATGTAGAAATACTCTTTGGAACCAAATCACAGTTAAGTATCCATCGTGCCAGTAGTTCATTTTGATCAGAGAAAGGAAATTCACTGCGCTTCCAATATAAGTGTAAGATAATATCTTTAACGATTCAAGTCATACTTATTCGTAGACAATTTATTCCAACAAACTTACAGTTCATTTTATATTATGCACATTGTTTGAGTGAGGAAGTCATTTCACGTCACTTATCAAAAAACACTCCACTTCACTTTAAGTGATTAAGGTAACTCAATCAGAAGCTCACATATATAAGTGAGCAAAATGATAATGAATTCACTTTGAAGCATTAAAAAAACCCGTGACCGCTCTTTTCTTTGAATAATCTAAATGAAAGAGATCTATGTGACTTTTACATACCATAAATATGATTCCACAAAAGTCTCCTTTAGGATTTGATTTTGATGAAAAACAGGGACACTTGAAGAATCATGACGATACATTCATAACTTGTAATATTTTCCAGTTCACTTCTTACACATAACATAATGTGAATAATTTTTCAATGGAAAACACAAAATAATGAATTCAAACCAAAATATAATCTTATCACAAAAATCACATTGATTTATCACTGTTGTAAAGAATTTTATGTTTTATTAGATACAAAACAAAAACAAATTCCAAAAGTAGGGTTATGTCTTTATGTTATGTTTATTGAAATCACTTTTCTAAGCACTGTCAATTTTATCACTTATATTTTACGGGCATGAATTTTGACAATTTTTCAGCGCGATGATTCCGATATGTGAAATCACGGAGAATGTGTAGTTTAAATGTAGCGGGTCAACTTTCGTGGTACAACCGCCAGGGGACTGGTGGAACTGTTTACTAGCAAATGTCTTTATCAAATAAGCTCTAAATTCCAAAGTGCGGAATAGCTACCCGTATGGAAATATTTCGCTGAAAAATGTCTGTAAAACTATGAAAAATCTCTGTAAAAAAATGAAAAAATTCTGAGAAACTCTGACAAACTCTGAGAACCTCTGAAATTTTGATGAGAAATCTAATATTTTTGGGACATTCTTTACAGACTTTTTTCAGACTTTTTTCAGAGTTTCTCAAAGTTTTTTCATTCTTTTTCAGAGAAATAGTAAGGAAATTGCACTCTGAAAAAACTCTGACAAAACTCTGATGGATTGCTAACATTTTTCTGACTGTTAGAAAAAAATTAAAAAATTTTCAAACACTTTTTCACACATGATATTTGAACACGGCATATGAATGTATTTATTGAATTTCAGGATTTTTCAATAATCAGAAAAATGTCAACAATTTATTAGAGTTTTGTCAGAGTGCAATTTCGTTACTATTTCTCTGAAAAAGTATGAAAAAACTCTGAGAAACTCTGAAAAAAGTCTGAAAAAAGTCTGTAAAGAATGTCCCAAAAATATTAGATTTCTCATCAAAATTTCAGAGATTCTCAGAGTTTGTCAGAGTTTCTCAGAGTTTTTTCATTTTTTTCATAGTTTTGCAGACATTTTTCAGCGAAATATTTCCATACGGGTACGTTGGCAAGGTGTTAGGTTTCAGTAGGTTAGGTAGGTAGGTAGAGCAGGTTCGGTTCCCCGTTAGGTTAAAAACTTTTCACCATCGCCAAGAAAGTTATTCCAGACATTAATGATTAATGTGTCTCATATTGCTTTTCTACCAACACATAGGGAAGCGGAGTTTGATGTTATTTTTTTTTATCATCTTGGAATAAATCAATAAAAGTAAATTTAGTGAAATTCCACGAAAAGATATGATAAGTTAAAGTTGGTATTTATATAAAATTCCCAGATAGCACAAGAGTTTAAAAAGAGGTCTATATGAATACATTGTATTCATTATGAACTCTTTTAGAACTCTTGTGCTATCTGGGATTACTACATCTTTGACTGGTATTTTTCTCCGTATAAACTTTTCATGTATAGTTTTTTTCAAGTTTTCCACTATTTTTGGATGAGTAACTAGTGAGTAGAACTGGCGAGTGCCTCACCATTCAAGCGTTACATGCCTCACAAGGTACTTGTGAGTTTCACTTACAAGGCCTTTACCGTGAAAAAAGTTGGACTTGCTAGTGCCTCGAATTTTACTTGAGAAAATTTCGGTAGGGCTCAATAGGCCCGAAAGGCAGTAAGCCCGAAGGGCTGTAGACCCGAAAACAATAAGTCCGACCGAAGCTAAACCCGAAAAATCACCATGTGTTACTAGTCGTGCTCCAATTATTATAATAGTTACCAATTTTTTTCGGGTTTAATTTCATTCGGGTTTATTTTTTTCGGGTTAACAGCCCTTCGGGCTTACTGCCTTCCGGGCCTATTGAACCCTACCAAAATTTCTACCAGGGTTTTATGTGTGTTATAATCATTGAGAACGGCATTACTACTTATTTGCACCGTATTCTTTCTATTCTACTTTCATAAAATTCCAGGTCTTATCTCCTGTATGAAGGTGAAGCTAGCGGCGGTGAAACTGGCGGCGGACTGATGTAACTTTTCATTGCACTTAAGGTTAATGTAAATATCACAATATGGGATTTGAATAATGCAAGGTCTCTTGCAATATTCAAGATCAAATTTGAAAAATTCCTATCGAGTAGAGGACCAAGGTGGAAGGGATTTCATAATGGTATTCATTGGGGCCTATACCCGTACTTATGACAAAACAAGAACCCAACTCGAAATATAAACTTTGTAACAACCACACGAAATTTTTCATGGTTTTTTCTTGAAAAATTTTCATTTTCAATTCGTTCATGACTTATGAGGGCTCATTTTATTCCTTGTGAGATTTGAAAAACCTTCACCATGGAGATTTTTGATATTATATCATCATGACACTATCACACGCTTTCGTTTATAAAAATTATAACGAATTATAAACAAATACAAGGAATCATTGTGAAAATTGCATACATGGAAAATCTCCATGGTGAAGGTTTTTCAAATTTCACAAGGAATAAAATGAGCCTTCATAAGCAGCGTGACCAACAAAATTCTGCTAGATTCCGCTGATTGATCAATTCCTATGAAGGTGACAATCAGATTGGGTGGCTTTACAAGAATCAACCAATCATTATCATCTAGCAAGATTTACTGGTCACGCTGCTTATAAGTCATAAACGGATTGAAAATGAAAATTTTTCAAGAAAAACCATGAAAAATTTCGTGTGGTTGTTACACAGTTGTTTGTTCATGTTCCGAGTTGGTTATTTTTTTTTCATAAATACGAATCTAAGCCCCAACGAATATGATTATCAAATCCCCTTAACCCATGTAACACAGAATATTCTGAGAATATTCTCACAACATCCGTAAAACGTACTGTATCGAATATTCTTACAAAGAGCGTAGAAGCTTCGTAAATATTCATAGAAGATTCTTAGAACATTTGAATGGGACTGTTTCGAATATTCTAGGAACGTTCGTACAATATGCGTACAAAGTTTGTATGGAGATTGATAAGGAGCGCATGCGCAAGCATCTTAATGACATGAATTCAGTAATGGCGGATAATGTTGTTGACAAGCTACAGACCCTTGGATAATATATTATTTTAATTTGTATTTGGGGAATGAGAAATTGATAAATGTGCATTTTAATATCCCGAATGTTTTGAGGGCGTCATGCGTGAAAAATAATCTTCAAAAGTGTAATAAAATTTGAAGAAATAACGTATATATTATGATCGCTTGTTGCGAATCATAAGTATCTCACCCATCCATGTGGATCCATGATATTGCTAAGAATCCATGATGACAGATGTTTATTGATTGAAAGAATTGATTGTGAATTAGTTTTCGGTTACATGCAGAAGTCATATTGGCAGGAATTTCTATTTTAACAGCATTTTCTTATGATATTCCCACAATATTCGTGGCATAATATTCTGAGAATATTTGAAACAGTCTCATTCAAACATTCTGAGAATGTGCGTAGAATATATTCGCACGTAATAAGAATCTCCTTAGAATATTCGAATATCCTCAACGTATATTCTTAGAACATTCTCAGAACGTGCTTGTGCTACCTGGGAATCTTGGTCTTCTACTGGACAATAATTTCTCAATTTGATCCTAAATATTGCTAGAGAACCATCTTAATTCAAATATTTTTCACACCAAAAATTGATGGCATGGCTTTCTAATATGCGATTTAACTACTTGAATATTTGAAAAAACAATTTTATCAAAAGTTACATCAATCCGGCGCTAGTTCCAGCTTCATATTTCCTGTGTGTATAATATCTATAGGTATAGTGATGAGACATAGTAATCTAGCGAATTTTCATCAGTAGCAGTGATTCATTCGTGCAAGTTTTGAATGGTTCTAACGTCAACATCTCAATCAAGGCTGACAATCAAATCTGGAGCTATGAAATATTCCACGCTTGCTAAAATAAAAGGTGTGAAACTCCACACCTGTTGAATCGTTTAAATTTAAAAATTTAGAAATATAAAATTTTTCTAATTTGTTGGAATGAAATGTTTTGAACCAGCTTATAATAAATTTCCCTATCGAAAAATCCACTATCCATTTTTAAACTCCTCTCAACCCCGGCTCCCATTTTTCAACTAAACTCTCCACTTGTTAGTTTTACGTTTCGCCAACCCTGACCCTAATTGTATACTTGGCAAAATACTGGCATCGAAAAGCTAGTCAAATTTTCCATGTAGGATTTCTGAAAAAACTCCAATATTTTTAACATATTGCTGTGTGCAACATTCCTTGAATGTATATAGAAATGCTGTGTAAAACGAACTTTTTTTTATTATTGACACTCTTGATGTTTCTTGATATTGTCCTGAAAATCTTGGAAACCAATATCCACTTTTTTCAGAAATTCCCCCCTATTGACAGATTCGTAAAACGAGATGTTGAAGTTGAATGTACTTTGTAAAATCCCAAATATAAAAAATGTGTAATTGTTCAATAATTCATAAATGTATTATTTCAATCGGCATTCAAATCCATGAAAACAGATTGTCCTGCAAAGGTTCGATTCAGATTATCAAAAAATGGACAAACATTGGAAATAACAGAAATAATTAAATACCATAATCATCCGATTTCATCCGAAACTGTAAGGGTAAGTTTATTTTGTTTTAATATATGACTCTCAACTATCTCTCTCTGACGGTGGGAATTCTAGAGAGTGCTCATTCGAGTATAATATAGAGTTGAATGGTGTATTCTCACATAATTCGTAAAAAGTACTGTATCGAATATTCTCACAAAGAACGTAAATGATTTGTAAATATTCACAGGAGATTCTTAGAACATTTAAATAAGACTTACAAATCTTTTAAGAATATTCATATAATATGCGAAAAACGGTTATCGGGTAAATTCTAGTCCATAGTCTGTGTGATTGTTCTTATACAATTCTCCCTGGTTACTTTTAGGAAGAAGAACCTTCAACTAGCAAGAAAATAGATATTGAGGAATCTGGGCAGATAATAGATGAACCCAGTGACTTGGCGATGGATGATATAACCAATGATGAAATGGATCTCGGAAATATCATAATTGAGGTAATTGGTACTGCATCAGAAATACGTATTCTTGAAAATATTCAAGAATATATTTTCTTGTTATCAAGAATTATTCCTCCCGGTGTATACTCTCAGAATCCTTAAAATGTACTGTATCGAATATCCTCACAAAGAGCATACACATGATTCGTGAATATTCGTACAATGTGCGGAAAAAGTTTGTAGGATAAATTCTGGTCCATATTCTGTGTAATTGTTCTTATACAATTCTTCTTGGTTACTTTTAGAAAGAAAAACCTTCGACTCGAAACAATATTGATATTGAGGACGCTGAGCAGATAGATGAACCCAGTGACTTGGCGATGGATGATATAACCAATGATGAACTGGATCTCGGAAATATCATAATTGAGATGATTGGTACTGCACCAGTGGAGGATATTATGGAAATTGAAACAGAGTCGCCAACACCGTCATTACCATCAGCCACAAAACCCCAATTACCATCAACGCCACCATTAGCATTAATGAGGAGAACATCTTTATCGCCGCGCAAAACGGAATCCCCGTCAATTGAAACGCAACAACGAAGTTCAACACCTGAACCTTCAAATACGTTTATACAATCAACATCAGTCATTGATGCACCATGTCAATCGATACCAGCAAAACAGTGTGGAACAATGACGGGATCGCAGTCAACATCCACAATACAGGCCCAGTCGACAAAAAATGATTTGTCTCAAGCACGAGATACGAAACAAGTGGCGGATGAAGAATTGAGTCGGATTCTTATGGGTAACTCAAAGTCTGTTGGTCGACCAAAGGGCACTAAAACTAGAACTGTAATTGGTTTGCCCATTTCATTAGTACCTTCCCAAGTAACATCAATGTGCGTAAAATATTCTCCGAACGTTCCTAGAATATTTAAACGTCCTGCAAACATTCTCAGAACGTTTGACGAAGATTGTGTGTTACTAGGGTTTTAGAGAGCTAGGTAAGACTGATATTCGAGCAATGCGACGTCGAATGCTTAGGTGGATACTAACTCCAGAAACATCTATAGAAGGTATTTTGAACGGAGAGTATCTAATCCAATGCCAGGATATCAAAACTGTGGAAGATTTGCCAACAAATTTGATCGACGAAAACGTAAATTTATTCGAAATTGAAAATTACTTCGAGCCAATCGCATTTAAAACCCTGCGAGATTTCATTGAAAAAATGGGAAAAAATGCGGTTTACCAATGTGGTGGCTGTCAAAAGAAGTTGAAAACAAAAAGTATATGTTGCGATTCATGTTTGGACTGGTGGGATTTGGTTTGCGCTGGATATAAAAAAGGACCAAGACAGAAATATTGGTTCTGTAAGAAATGTAAGCAAAACGCCGTATGAATCAGTGGGATGTTGATCACGAATGACTGATAACGCTGCAATAAATATGACTTTAGTTTTTTTAATAGGTTTCGGATGCTGTATACATTCGTAGTATAATCTTAATTGAATTTACTACTATTGCAAATCTAAGGATTAGAATTAATGTGCTAACACTAATGCCAAAGAGAAATTATTTTATAATTTGTTTTGAGAAAGGATGACTTTTATTTGAGCTTTGTTTTGTTAATTGTTTTCAAATGATGTACCATTGGTACACTAATATTCACACGCGGTGGTACGCCTGTATGCAGTTGTCGGTATATAGATCTGAGGATAAACACCCTTGTGATAACGATCAAAAAGAGAAGGTTTTTATTTAGTTTATTGAGAAAGAGTATAGCTACTTTATTTTGAGCTTTACTTTTTTGTTTTTTTGATGATCGAAGTTGTTTGCACTAATACGCGTACGTGGATGGCCTATTATACGTAATTTTTTTAAATCTGAAGATAAGGATTCTTACAATACTGGTGATGAGGATGGGAACTTTTTTCTAATTCTTTCAGAAGGAGGATGACATATTCTCAGCTTTATTTTGTTGTTCCCGAATGATTCAACTTTTGTCCACTAATACTCATGCGTACTATTAAATGTAATTTTTGGAGATTTATGATAAGCATATTCTTGTGATAGCGGTAATGAGAATGAGAAGTTTTTTTCCGAATTAATTCTGAAAAAGGATCCCAGTAAACCCTGTGTTCTCAAAGATAAATATAAGATATCTGACTGAAGAAACCTTTGAGATATGTCTAAAAGATATCTTATAGATGTATATTAGAAATCTTATGAAAGATATCTTATAGATACTTATATAAGAGATCTGAAATATATCTTAGAAATACGAACCATTAGAGTTCTTAAAATATCATCTGTGAGATATCTTTCAGAAGTTCAATTTCCGAACAGACGCGTGTTACCGACTTGGAATTTCGCGTTACATCTCTGTCTCATTTTCTTGTGCAATATTGTTGAACTTGTCAGGATTTAAAAAGATTTTTATAGGATTTCATCATATCACATGTTATAAAAATTCACCAAGTGAGTGTATGATATTTTGTTTATATATTTATTACTTTACCAGCATTTCTAACCTCTAATACCTCCTCTATTCCTTTCTAACCTATTATTTGTACGACTTTTCCTATAGAGGTGGATATAAATCCAGTAAGCTCAATAAACTGATTGAACTTGACTTTTCCTATCAATACTAACTTTCAGTCAAATGCACCATTTTTATTTATTTGATTAATAAATATTTTTCTTATAAGCTTACGTGAAATTTATATAAACTTTTTCAGGTACTGTACATAGGGATTATCTACCTCAATTCTCGATTCCCAGGTCCGATTTACCAGGTGGTGGTAGTGGTGGTGTCAGATCAGATTTCCAAAGTAGATACCACTTACGTAAAGCAGTATTTTTCATTCTACTTGATGCTATGCGATTCAACTAAACCTCTCAATGAAGTGTTGAAAATAATTCCTATAAATTTCATTTTCAGAAGAATAACAAATTATCAAAGTGTTGACAATTGAGTTGATCAATATAAATAATAAAAGATAATTCAAGTGGGATTACCAAGGGGTGTTAAATTTTTCAAAGAGATCACTGCGATAATTCAGAACCACTGGTATGTAAACGTGCCATATGTTTTCTGCCAGAAGACCGAAATCAACGAGCTTCCAAGTGTGATGCACCAGCACCATTGAGATTTTCTTACACAGAAGTCGAATACACATATCTCAAAAGGATTTACCAATCAGTTATTAGTGGACGTTGACTATCTTGGAGATATTCAAAGGTATGAACGAGAGTATGTCAATTTTAATATCAATTTTAAGAATAATTGAATCAATAATTCATTCATAACATGTGAACATGAAATATATGTAGCCAGAGTGTAGAGATAATTTCTCACATAAATATCATGAAAGTTAAATATTGTTATAAATTTGGAAAATCCATAGATTTTGTTATCCTATACACTATTTAAAAGTATACATATTCAAAACGAAATCCAATAGAATTAAACAAGTAGTATACAGTACTCAATTAATATGAAGTGAAAGAAGTTGTTCACCTCCTGTCAAGGTTGACAGTCGAGAGGCTTTGAAATAGATTTCAAAATTTACTAAAATATAATTTCAAGTTTAAAAAAACTTCTTGTACTCATTCAGACTGATCTTATTTTTCAATTCGAATTTAAATTATTACTAAAACAATGCCACCAATACTAGTTCCCAGATAACATTTTGCAGGCAAATTGCGACTTGATTGCTCGTAGAAATGGATTCCAGTGTATTGATAACAAAGTGCATGTATTTAGTACCTTTTTGCATGCAATGAACTCGCAAACAATGTCCCCGCACGGAATGTTATCTGGGTTATCATATTGTTTAGTGAATTTTTGAATCTATTTTTGATACAATGTTTTTCTAATGCTGAATCTTGACAGGTAAACAACTTCTGTATTTCGGCATAAATTGAGTAATATATACTGATTATTCAATTTTCTTCATTTTTTCAATTTTCTTACCCCTTGCTTCAGATATGTATATTTATAAATACAATAACAAATAACAAATCATACAATCTAAAGATCCATCAAATTCATGTTAGTGTTCAACTTTTAAATGATACTGAAGTGAAAAATTGTTTTTTACACACTAGCTGCGTATATTTTGTGTTTAGTGTACATTTTGTAAATAAATTATTTATGCGATTCTTAAAATTGTTATTCCATTTCAAAGCATTCCTTCTTATATCTATACGATATGCGATACGAAAAGCACGGTGCGTTTTTTTTTTTTTACAAAGACTAGCATATCTGATGTTTTCACTAAAAGAAGCACATTTATCGTTTCTGACGAAAACTAGTTTATTCCATGTTCAAATCGGAAAAATAAGAACAAAAATAGTCAGGAGAGAACTCAACTATGAATAATTATTCGATTCACAGTCACATTAACCATTTCATTGTAAACGTAACTATCTCGAATAGTAATTTTCACAATCAATATTGTCTTCTAGATTATGGAATATGTAGTTAGAATTACTGTCGATCGTAGCTGAGTTCTTTCTCAACTATTCCAATAGTAATCCTGACATTTTTTCTCTGAGTGTATATCTACTTGGTTAAAAATTGATATAATATTAAGATGGTTTATGAAAATAATTTTTTTTTCTGGATTTTGAACATGTGATTTTTCCCTTCTCTTTTGAAATATCTTATTTCTTGGAATATCACAGTTGAATGATCATGATCAATTTATCCATGATGTTATCAATACACAACTCCATGCATCAGAGTTGCCAGATTGACCCCGCCATTGAGAATAGTACCCCCCCCCCCCCTATCGTCTCATATATATACGTTTCAAACGTGTGTAGGTATATTTGTGAGTATAAGTATATACATGATATTATGGTGAGGATACTATTCCTCTCAACGTTGGAGCCAATCTGGCAGCTCTGCCATGAATTGTACCATGGTCCTGAATTTACATGATACTATCTGGACACAATAAGAACAGTAAATATATCTGCTTCGTCTCATCGAATTTTATCAATTTTCAAGTTTTACAAGCATCTGTAAGTTTCCCTTATATTATGTAGTGATAAAACGAATACAGAAATACTCTCACTATTGAAATTACATCATTGAATGCAGATCCTTCGTGATGTCTTCACGGAAAAATTCAAAGATCTTTCTCGATCTCAGCAGTATCGACGTCTTGAAAAACAAAAGGATATTTCACTCCCGAATTCAAGTTCTGCTCGAAATGTTATGAATCAAGAAATACCTCAAAATGTTGAGGTCTTGATGGACGAAAAAGAAGAAAATCATGAGGCAATTATAAATGATAGCAGTGAAAATTATAGTGATGAAAGTAATGACAAATCCAAGAATGAACCTGATTCAGATTTTGATGACTCCGATGAAAGTGATACAGATGCGGACTTATATTTTGATGATGAGTTAGGTGATCAATGGAATAGACAAGGCAATTCCAATCCTGCCGAAGATGCTTGTTTACGAAATTTTCTGCAAGCGTGGGCTACTGACAATAACATTCCTCATAAAGCAATAACAGAACTTTTAAAAGGTTTGATAACTCATGGTCATCAAAATCTACCCTATGATGCGAGGTCACTATTACGAACACCTAAAACTAGTATGACTCATCCGACTAATTCAGGGAAATTTTATTACCATGGTTTGCGAACTGGATTAAACGATCACTTAAAAACTCTTGGTTTTCCTAAAACTCTTCCAAATCCAATTAAAGTGAATTTATCCATTGATGGATTGCCATTGGCGAAGAGTTCTAAAAGTCAACTCTGGCCAATTTTAGGGCAAATCATTCACGAAGATTATCGCGAGGCACCATTTTTTATCGGAGGATTCCATGGATATCGTAAACCTTCAAACCCTGACGAAATTTTACATGAATTTATATCTGAATATAATCAAATACAAGAGGAAGGTTTTCATTACATGGGTCATAGATATGAAATTATTATTAATGCCATTATCTGTGATGCACCGGCGAAAGCATTTGTAAAACGTATTAAAGGTCACACCCCGAAGGGAACATGAAGCTCCGACGAACGTTCAGAATAGATCATGATAGATCAGACTGAAGCTCCGTCGGAGCTCAAGTTTAGATTCGGAAACGTTCGACGAAGGTCCGATGAACGTTGAAATGTCCGCTTGAAAATAGCTTGAATGAAGGTTCATAGAACGTTTATTAAAGATTCTACGAAGATTCATTCAACCTTCAGTTTTTTATGTTTCAGACGGAATTACAATTATAGTTAGAAATGCCCGAATCTTTCATTTTTTCGTGGAAAAATATACTTTGAAAAAAACTTTGATCGAAAAATTGCAACTCGAACGAACCTTTAGCAAACGTTCGATGAACGTTTTATAAACGTTCATTCAAACTATTTTCAAGTGGACATTTCAACGTTCATCGGACCTTCGTCGAACGTTTACGAATCTAAACTTGAGCTCCAACAGAGCTTCAGTCTGATCTATCATGATCTATTCTGAACATTTGTCGGAGCTTCATGTTCCCTTCGGGACTGGATATCATGGCTGTGATAAGTGTGAAGTTGAAGGTGACTGGATTAATAATAGATTGATATTCTCAGAAGAAGATGCACCCCTGCGTTCTGATGAAACATTTGCTCAGCATAAAGATGAAGACCACCATCTAGGCGAATCTATTTTTGAACGTGCAGGATTTAAGATGATAAGCCAGTTTCCACTAGATTATATGCATCTAGTCTGCTTAGGAGTTATGAAAAAACTATTGAAATTATGGAATAGAGGATGTTCTGCAGTTAAATTCAGTGCTTTCCAAATGAACGAGTTTTCCAAAGATTTGGTATCATTAAAAGAATATATTCCGAAAGAGTTCTCAAGGAATCCCAGAACTCGGATGAACTTGATCGATGGAAAGCTACTGAGTTCCGATGCTTCCTCTTGTACGTAGGAGTTGTAACGCTTCCTAAATATTTGCCAGAAGATTATCTACGACATTTTTACACATTACATTGTGCCATTTCAATTCTCTGTAATTCAACAGACTGTAAACGAAATGGAAAATACGCGAAAGAATTGCTAGTTCATTTCGCTAAAAAATTCAAATTATTCTATGATGAAACCCATGTAACGTACAATGTTCATAATTTGATACATTTGAGTGAAGATGTCAAAATTCATGGCAAGTTGGATACGTTTAGTGCGTTTCCTTTTGAAAATCATATGCAGCAGTTGAAAAAAATGATTCGGAAACAGGCACAACCACTGGAACAAATACAAAGGCGAATAATTGAAAAATCTAAAACTCTTGTTACGAAAAAAAAGGATTGTGTGCAGTATCCTGCTTTACGGAAACATATCAAAGATGAATTGTCTTCAAATTGTATGAATATGTATGAAGAAATCCAATTAAAAAATTTCGTTCTATCCAGTAAGACAAATGCTGATCAATATTTTTTCACAAAAAATAAACAGATTGTTCGCATTCAATCTATTACTTCAGAAAATGATATCCCTATTTTATATGGAGAAACTTTGAGAGAATCATCAGCTCTCCCCTTTTATCCTTGCGATTCACGACATTTGGGGATTCCTATTGAGGGATCGTGGTCATCACTACAAAAATATAAAGTCGAGAACGTAATTGCAAAAGCTGTACGACTTCCATATGGACAAACGTTTTGCATACTCCCCATCATTCACACTTTCGAATGAGGTGAGTAATTATTACAACGAAAATAGAACAAAGCTTGAAAGGTTCATCACACTTACTAAAATTAGAGATTAAACATGTGTATTTAGAAAATTTGGAAAGTTTGTTCTCAAAATAACCTTACATGCCCAGATAGAAAAATGTTCGCATCATGGCACCAAGGTGTTTCCGCATAAAGCATTGTTATTGGTGGCAAAAGGAGGTGATCGCACCATAATTAACATTCATGTTTACATTCTATGCATCATTGCAAGCTGAGCGGAGTTCATGATAGTATACTTATGGCACGTTATGTTACAAAATATTCAGAGCATGCTTTTCTATCTGGGTGAAGGTAGGGCAGAATTGAAAATTTGACTATTGTTTTGAAAAGATTTTTTTCAGTCTTCAAGGCTCTTTTGCTATTTCAACAGGTGTAATATATTCCGCTTATATCATTTCAAGTTCTCAGAATAAATCAATATCCGTGTCTGAAAATTATCTCAAGAGTATTTTATTATAAGAATTTTAGAAATTCAAAATTAGATATGAGTTTACAAGATGAAAATCATATTACCATTATTTATTTTCTCATTCTTGCATAATATTCATTGCAAATCAAAGGAGCGATTCTTGAATGTGATACTTTTGAATTTCGAATGCCAATTATATGAAAGTGTCTACTCCTCACGTTACTTCACCGTACCTTTTCACTGATTAGAATTTACGACACATAGATCTTAATTTATTCAATAAAAAAATTAATTCATTCAGCGAAAATTTTCAACTCTTATGGAATTCAGTTTTTTCGTATGAATTGCATTTCCTCACTGAATCAATTGTTCTTTTCTAGATGTATTTCGTTGTGTTTTGCGACGATTGGTGTTCATCCATCCCTGAAAATTGGGTGAACATTGATGATAAAACATGCGCATTTCCATCCGTGGGGACAAATTTATCTACAGCAATCCAACAAAAAAATCCACCAAAGAAAGACTGGTCATTTTACAATTATCATAAAATTTTGGGCCCATTTGAAAATTACGGTGAAAGTCGAAGAGTGGAAAGACAATGTGTGGATGTGTCAACCTCAGATGAAGCACAATTAGAAGCTATTGTACAGAAAAAAAACGCGTTACCTATCAAAAGAATCAGAAAGAGGAATAATGTATACTCTGATAATTATGTCGGTAAGTCTTAATAATCTTCAGGGTGTTTTCTAATGTTTAAATCATGATCATGATCATTTCTTCTTCTCTTAGAATTAATATTAAATTGGATCAAATCATTGTCTCATTTGTGGACATTGAGTTTTGTTTAGGGAACTCATTTTATTCAGAATTTCATATACATATATATATATATATATATACATATGTTTATAAGAATCTTTTCTTGTATTCCTACACAACACAATTCGCGAATGTAAAAGCACGCAATGCAATAGTATTTGGGCATATAATTCGTATACAGGGTGATTCAAAATTTCCGCACACTTTTTTGAGAGCAGATTCTTGATGAAATGCTGAAATGATTTTGGTGCGGAATATTATGATTCGACCCTTAGATTCGGAGATATGAGCAATTTTGAATTTTTTGAAAAATCCAAATATCTCTGAAGTACCATATCTTTGACATTTAAATCCAACACCATTCTCCAAGTCAGATCACGGGGTATCCCTGGAAAAAAAATAAAACCAATTTAGCGTTTCTCGTTGTGGAGTTATAGTGATTTGAAATTTTTTGCATTTCAGCCAATCAGAATTCGACAACTTTAAATCGCTATAACTCCACAACGAAGGAAGCTGGATTAGTTTTATTTTTTTCTCAGGGATACCCCGTGATCTGACTTAGAGAATGGTGTTGGATTTAAATGTCAAAGATATAATACTTCAGAGATATTTGGATTTTCCAAGAAATTTAAAAATGGTCGGATCATAGTATTCCGCACCAAAATCGTTTCAGCATTTCATCAAGAATCTGCTCTCAAAAAAGTGTGCGGCAATTTTGAATCACCCAGTATATACAACATTATTTCTTTGGTGATTAATTTTTTGTAAGTTTTATATGAATTTTATTTATAAAATTCCAAATTTTCTGCATACAGAAAGTACATCAAAGAAATGTAAACCAGTCTCGCCCCCTCCTAACAGATATGAAGTCGATGATGAAGTCCAGGATATTGAAAATAGTTCATTGATCAATCCTGCAGAATTATGTTCAAATGTATTTCCACAGAATGAAATATCTGATAAGGTGAGTCGCAAAGATCATTGTATTCATGTTTCATAAAAATTCTTATTGAGGAATAATTGAGGAAAAGTGAGGAGAAATTCTTATTGTGCATAAACAGTGCCTCAAGAGAACACAGGTCAAATAGATTGATTTTAGATAAATTTACATTCAATGAACATTCAATGAACTTTCAGATGTCCATAGCTTTATTTTAGGTTTAACGAACATTTGCTGAATGTTCATGTTCTCTTGGGGTGACTGAATAAAATGAAGCTTCGACAAAAGTTGAAAATAAATCATCGCAGAACAGATTGAAGCCCTTTTGGAGCTGAATTGTAGCTTCATAAACATCCGGCGGTTTCCAATGAACGTTGAAATCTCCCTACGTTTCATCATCATCATGAAGTAATCAGTCTTACGACTGGTTTGATGAAACCCTCCACCCCTGTCTATTATCCGCCAAACGCTTAATTTCTACATATCTACTACATCCCTTGTCTTGTACGATTTGCTTCATATAACTTGCTCTAGTTTACCAGTTTTTACCATTCATTTTCCCTTCCAATATTGTTTTCAATAAACTCTCATGCCGTAATGTGTGTCCTATAAGATTGCTTCTCCTTTTCACGATGTGTTTCAAAAGATTTCTTTCTTCATTTATCTGCTCGAGTACTTCTTCATTTTTGACTTTGTCTATCCATTTTATTCTGAGCATCCTCCTATAACACCACATTTCGAAAGCTTCAAGTCTTCGTTGATCAGTTTTCCCCATTGTCCAAGTTTCGCAACCATATAATGCTGTGCTCCAAACGTAACTTTTCAAGAATTTCTTCCTTACTTCCAAGCTTATATTTTTTGAGCATAATAACTGTCTCTTTTGATAAAAAGCCTGTTTCCCTTGTGCTATTCTTGCTCTTATATCTCTTTCGCTTTTGCCGTTCTCTGTAATTATGCTTCCTAGATATTTGAATTCTTTCACCTGTTCAATTGTCTCGGTATCTATTTTGATTCTCGTTCTTCTAGCTGTTTTCGCTGCTGTACACATCATGAATTTTGTTTTGTCTTTATTTATATTCATACAATAGTTTTCCAATAATATTGTTCTCATGGTGTTGAGAATATTTTCTAACTCAGTACTACTCGTGGCCAATATAGCTATGTCATCCGCGAATCTCAACATACTTATATTTTCTCCTGAATCTGTAATTTCGATTGAATTTCCTCCTTCACTTCGTTCATTGCTTCTTCTATATATAAATTGAACATCAGTGGCGATAATGAGCATCCTTGTCTCACCCCTCTTCTTATTTGTGCTTCCCCTTCCTGACCCTCTATGTCTATTATTGCACTTTGATTCCTATATAATTCGTATATTATTCTTCTATCTTTATAATTTATTCCCACCTTCTTCAGGATCGCAAACATCTTCTCCCAGTCCACATTATCGGAAGCCTTTTGTATATCTACAAAACCTATGTACACAGATTTCTTCAGCGCTATCCTTTTCTCTATTACTGCCCTGAGTGCTAAGATTGCTTCTCGCGTTCCCCTATTTTTTCTGAAACCAAACTGATCCTCTGCCAATCTACTCTCTATTTTATTTTCCATCCTCCTGTATATAATTTTGATCAGTATTTTCGAAGCATGTGAAGTTAAACTGATCGTTCTGTAGTTCTCGCATTTGTCTGCCCCTCGTTTTTTCGGGATAGCGACAATTTTATTCTTTTGGAAATCTTCCGGTACTTCTCCTTTTTCGTACATATCTCTAATCAATTCAAACAGTGCGTCGCGAGTTCCTTCACTGGAGGCTTTTATAAGGTCCGCACTTATGCCATCTATGCCTGGCGCTTTATTATTTGTCAATTCTTTCAAAGCCTTGTCGAATTCTGATCTCAATATCGAATCTCCCAATTCTTCCTCATCTACATCCTCCTCCTTCTCTAATAGTGCTATATCATCGTTTCCTCTATACAAGTCTTCCAAATGATTGATCCACTGTTCTATTTTCTCTTCCGTTTTTATCAATTGTCGTCCTAGAGAGTTTCTAATCTTATGGCTTCTAGATTTCATTTGTCCGAAAAATCTTTTAATAATCCTATATGCTTCATCTATTTTTCCTAAATGCAATCTTATTTCTATTTCCTGACATTTCTCTTCTAACCACCGTTCTTTTGCTTTCCTTGATTCTCTTATTATTTTATTTCTCAATGATTTGTATCGTTGCTGGCCTTCTTGGCTATCATTATTCTTGTATTTTCTTCTTTCATTTATCAATTCTAAAATTTCTCCCGTTATCCATGGGTTTTTAGCTTCTACTCCATCATTCTTCAAAATCTTATCCGCACATTCTCTTATATTCCCCTTCATCTTTGTCCATCTCCTCTCTATTCCCAAGTCTTTCTCTTTTTGATCTCCCAATTTTTCATCCAACATTTTCTCGAATGCCTCATGCGTTTGTTTTTGCTTCAGGTTCTTCAAATTCCATCTTTTCTGCATTTTCCTTTTCTTCTTCAGAGATTTGAATTTCAGAGAACATTTCATCATCAACATATTATGATCACTATCTATATCTGCACCTGGATAAGTTTTACAGTTTTTCACTTGGTTTCTAAATCTTTGTTTCACTAATATGTAATCAATTTGGTATCTTGCTGTATCTCCTGGCATTTTCCAAGTGTAGATTCTTCTTGGATGATTTTCGAATAAAGTGTTATTGTGATAACCATCTTATGATTTTCACAAAATTCGACTAAACGTTGTCCTCTATCGTTCCTCCTCCCTAACGCGAAATCTCCTATAATGTTGTCCTCTTTTCCTTGTCCTACTACCGCATTCCAATCCCCCATCACTATCAAATTCTCTCCTCCCTTCACATATTCTATCACTCCTTCTATTTCTTCGTACGTTTTTTCAATATCTTCCTCCGAATATGCAGATGTGGGCATGTATACTTGGACTATGACTGTGTCTACCGGTTTTGTTCTGATTCTAACCATCATCACACGTTCATTATGTTGCAAATAATTTTCTATTCTATTTCCTACTCTTTTATGCATCACAATTCCTACACCTGCTTGACCGTTCTTTGATCCTGTATGAATTATTCTATAATCCCCACTCCAGAAATCGCCCTCTTGTGGCCATCTCATTTCGCTAATCCCCATTACGTCTATATTCAACCTATTCATTTATCGAATGTTCATTAAGGGTTCATTGGACATTTGAGGGCGAACTTGTTTTCTTCAGGATACTGAGCTGGAACTCAAATGAACCTGCGACAAATCTTCGATGAATGTTCTTTGTGAACTTTCTTTGGGACTATTCTCAAACGGACATTTCAACATTCATCGAATCTTCAATGAACCTTCACGAAGCTCAAATTAAGCTTCAACGGAGCGTTATTCGAATGATCTGCTCTGAATTTTTCGGAGTTTCATATTATCTTCAAGATGTTCATTTGATATGTGATATTCAAAATTCCATTCAATGTCCATTAGATGTACACCGAATTTTCAAGCGATATTTACAATATCCTAAATATATTTTTGGGGTAAATGATGAATATCCATGTATTATGTTGATATTCAGTCAATCTTTGAAATGGAAAAGGTATTTTTTGTTATATTGAATTATAAATGTGATGTTTTAGGCTTGCTCTCTCAAAAAACCTTCAAAAACGAACGATCAGCAGGAAACACGAGTATTGCCTATTCCAATGTTATCCAATCATCCTTTTTCTATCAAAGTGGAGACTGAAACAGAAAATGACGTGAACAATGAAATCGAAAACGAATTGCTTGGACTAAAAGGGATTGATGCAACGAATTTGATTAATACATGTATACAGGATGACTCAGGTGAAAAGAAAACAATTTCATTCTTGAGAATACTAACGATATCCATTTATATTATTTTTATATTAAATATCAATGTATTCCATATAAAATCATTATTTCAAAATCCTGAATATATTGTACATAAGTGATAAGTAATTCAAAAGCCGTATAATATTTCAGTTTTGACTCAAGATTGTGTCAATGCACATTCACTTTGATATGAAAAAAAGATAATAGTCAAAGTCACATTGACCAACGTAGTCTCTTATATTTTTATTAATCGTTCGCAGTTTTTTTTACTCACTTTTGTCCACCGATCAAAAGTGTATTTCTATGTATTCCTTGAATCTTAATGAAAGCAATCATCCTTACCAATGTGTATATAAACGTTGGGCTGATTTCAGCCCGTTCTTGACCCAGGTTTGTCAATCTTGGGCTAGATTTGGGCAAATATTTGTGCCATGTGCACAACTCCCGTTTTCATTGAATATTTGATGAACTTTTTTACAGTAATTGTTCAAACAATTGTTCAATTTCATGATTCAACTTTTTAATTACATTTTCATTTTACATTTTCAGATCGTCAACTTATTCAAAATAGACCTGCACTTCGATCTGTGGAAAACCAAAATTCAGTAATAACATTATGTATGTTCCTATAGTGACGTTGTTACGAATAGGTTATCTCACAGTGAAAAATCTGGAATCGAAAAAAAAATAGAGAAGAATTGGAATTCAAGAATCCGAATTCAAACTAATTCTATTCTTCTGTATTCTGGTATATTCGATAGTAGAATCTTATTTCCCACTTGTAGTACGAACCAACCCACACAGTACAGGTATGTCCCAAATGAACTCGTGTTATGTCAGTTCCGAAAGAATTTTTTTTGAATACCAGGGATTCCTAAAGAATTCATTCTGAACTGACGTAAAGGGGACTCTCAAAGGATTACATAATGATCACATCAGGATCGGCGTGCTGTGTGGGTAGTTATTTTTATGTCAAAATGAGAATAGAACTCTTGTTCTACGAATGAATGGTGCTAACGTAGGGTTGCCAGAATATCTCTTTTTCAGAGAACATGTCCTCTTTTTTACCTTAGATCTTCCTTTTTCCTTTTTTCCGCTGAATGTTTTCTTTTGTCCTCTTTTTTTGAATCCAGCGTTTGAAAAATATGAATTGATGAAATCAATCAATTTTTTTACTCTAATACGCATACTGACGGAGCCATTCTCTTATCTGATTGGTGCATACTACTATTTGGTTGATAAACATTCAATTTTATATGATCCATTTTAGTGGCAAAATATGTTGTACAGAAAAAACTATTTGTTTGAATCAAAGAAATTGTTATTTGAATAGGTTCAAATAAATATTCCTTCGACAGAAACAAATATTTTATCCATCTAAAAAAATTTATTATCCTGTTTTGAATCCTTCTTTTAAATAAAAAATTTGTTTGTATCAAAAAGTATCCATTTTCGTGGATGAAATATCTATTTGGACTTATTCAAATAAAAATTTCTTAGGTTCAGAGGGATCCTTTTTTCTGTGTGCGATAAAACTAAAGGGGGTATAGCCACTGTAGAGGGCTCAAAATGAGGTGGATATTCATCATTTTTTTTTCTGTATAAAAAAACTTATTGATTCGGAAAAATGATTATATACACATTCAGTGCGCTTGTCAAGGCAACAAGAAACATTTTTTTCAACCACAACAAAATTACATGCGAAACTTTAAACGCGTTTTTCCCGAAACCACTTTTTAAATTGGCCTTACAAATCGCTTCAACAATTTTTGTCCGATTGACTTCAAATTTCAATAGAATCTCTCTAATACAATTTGTAGAGAAACACGTACGGAATTTTCAATTAATGAACAACTTTCTATTTTATGGACACTTGGATACCAAAATTTTTAATCGAAAATTCGACCTTTAACTTCAAATGTCCGCCATTTTTAGGAAAATCAATATTCTTAAAAATCCGTACGGGTTTCTCTGCGAAATTGTATTAGAAAGATGCTGTTACAATTTTAAGTTAATCGGACAAAAATTATTGAAGCGATTTCTAAGGCCGATTTAAAAATTAGTTAAGAGAAAAACGCGTTTCAAGGTTCACATGTGATTTTGTTGTCGTTGACAAAAATGTTTTTTGTTACTTTGATATGTGTACTAAATGTATATATAATCACTCTCTTAAATAAATAATTTTCTTATACAAAAAGAAAAATAATGAGTATGCACCTCATTTTGAGTCTTCTACAGTGGCTATACTTCTCAAGCAAAAATAGTCTCATTTTGAGGAACTTTTATAGAATGTGATTCCCAATGTGGTTCGTATTATAAGCGTTCGGAGAATAAAAAGAAATTTTAAATAATTATTTCGCACTTCCCGACTTGATTGTTTCATTTCTCTTTTTTGGGGGATGTTCTCTTTTTTTGTGGGGATGTTTTCTTATTTCTTGCTCCATGTTCTCTCCTCTTATGTGCTGTTCCTGGCAACCCTATGCTAACGCTATTGCTTAAATTCTCTATCCTATTGCAGGAATTCAATAATAAGCAGCAAATGGACTTTGTATACAAAATTGAAATATCAATCCTTTTATTAATTTCTTTTCTATTTTCTTCTTTCTCTTCGATAGAAGATTCAAATGAAAAAGAACAGAATTTTTCTATATTTTTTGTTCAACTTTTTCTATTCCAGATTCTCTACTGAACTATTTCAATGCTTGAACTTTCATAAAAGATATTTAGATAATGATAATCTATATGATTTTTTGTTTAAATTTTGTTTATAGCTGATGTAAATCACAACATAGATATGTTGCGAGCTGAATTCCGATCATGGGATAAAGATATTGAAAATAAACTACAGAAAATGAATAATAAACTAAAAGAGATCATTGCCCGGTTAGAGGAAAACGACACAAATACTCTCAAACGTGGTGGCAAAACCTCAATTGCAGATCTCCTTCCAGAGTTCCCTTTAGGATGTGTACAAGAATTTGAAGCATTCAATAATAAGCTGACCGAAGATGAAGCAACTCGAAAACAATTTGTGAGTAATTCTTTTTAAAAATAAATTTTGTGATTACACTGTGAAAAATAATTCTGGAATTTTCGTCCAAACAATGGTCTGGAAAATTGTTCCATTCATTTGATGGACTTTTCTTCCACTTGTGAGGCATTCGACCATCAAAAGGCAAAATAATTCTTCAGAGTGGGGGGAAAATCCTCTATTTTTGATGAAAAAACAATTCCACCACAATCAGGGGACGGAATCCATTATTGAATTGAGTATCCGGATGGAAAAACAGGCTCTGAATATTTTGTAACATAACGTATCGTAAACATAGTATCATGAACTTCGCTCAGCTTGCGATGATGCATAGAATGTAAATATAATGTCTTCACTATGGTTTCATCACCTCGGTTTACCGCCAATAACAATGCTTTATACGGATATACTTTGGCAACATGATGCAAACATTTTTTGGCGTGCACTTCACCATTCTGATGGCATTATTGAGACATTTTTCTATTCAGGAAAAACCCCCCGTATTTTTTACGGTGTACTCTATCAAAATTGAATAACCAACGTTTTATATTCCCAACGTTTTATCATCCTTCCAGAAAAGAAAAATTGCCAATATTGGTGGCCTGACGGTAAAAAAACACGTTTCAAATGTGTTGACTTCCTTTTTGAAGTATGAATTGGGTCACAAATTGACATGGACGGGAGCCAAACAGACAATTGGAATCAATAAAACCATTTTTTCTGATCTCATTATATGTAAGTATTTCTATTTTGTTCAAGTTTGGAACGTTTTTCGAAACAAATGAGTAATTGAATCAGACAACAGTACACTAAGAGGAAGGTACTTGGCTGCGGCAACTAACATTTAGTTGTCTAAGCTAGATTTCTATTTACGCTAACCAGATTCTAGTTAAAAGTCTAGTTGTCTGAAATATGAATAACACAGTTCATTCAGTGGGAATTGAACATTTAGTTGTGGCAAATAAAATTTAATTGGCACAACTAAATTATTCACCGTGACTAAATTTCCTAGCTGTCTAATATTTAATTAGACCCTTTTTCTCAGTGTAATACGGGCATTATTATACTTGTTAACATTGTTTTCAATTACTGTATACAGGGTACAGGGGCTGATCTCTAATATACATTGGATAGGACATACAAGTCTTCGCAATACAAAATCTTTGTGACGAATTGAACGTGACAGAAGACCCTGAGCAGCCATTTGTATTACCGGCTAAATGGTCATTGTGTGCAGCAAATTTAAATGTTATCAATATATTTTGTGAAATATATTAATATTAATCAAATCTTAATCGTTATCATTGTTCGATATGATGAAAAACTCTGTGGAAGAATAGTTGATTATATTTTGAATCAATTTAAAGTTTTTAATACTTTAGCATATAATTTTTCTTCTTCCAAATTCGAAAAAATCAATAATAAATAACAGTACATCATTATGTATGATATAAAATAAAGTCGAAACACATATCGGAAACAATTGGAAAGAATAGATTAATAATTTGATGATTTTATGAATATACAAAATATATTTTCCTGGAAATGTATTTATGAAGTTTAAATTTGCCGCACAAAATGACCATTTAGCCGGTGATGCAGATGGCTGCTCAGAGTCTTCTATCACGTTCAATTCGTCACATAAATTTTTACGTATTTCCTATCCAGTGTATATTAGAGATCGGTAGGGTACAGTGCTTCCACATTGTACTTTTCAACGGAGCTAACCCGTACAGTGATGCCAGATTCGAGACCGAGACCGTTTTTACCCTCCCCATCGACCGCTTCCCCTTTCTCCCACTATGCGGATTGAGTCGGGCGAGCGAGAGAGTGATAATTAATCTTTCTCTCTCGCTCTCCGACTTAATCTGCGTGGTGAGAGAAAGGGGAAGCGGTCGATGGAGAGGGTAAAGACGGTCTCGGTCTCGAATCTGGCATCACTGAACCCATACAGCACAACCACCGAACGCCGGACATTTCTCCGTCGCTTCTCCGTTCCTCCACCTTGTATCCACGTCTCCCTTTTATCCACGTCGCCTTCACGGAGATGCGACGTGGAAAAGGTGGGTGTGCTGTTAGGGTAATCAATCCCGAATTCTTTTTAACTAGAAAATCCAATTAAATCATGAGGGCAATTTCATTATGGAAACAGAGGAAGGGTATCAAAAGTAGTATCAACACATCCAATTACAAATGGATTATGTTTTCAAATATTTATTTCTAATTTAGTTTCGTTAAACGATTCAAACTTGAACCCATGCATTTTTAATTTTTATTCGAGCACTGTATTTATTAATGATTGTTCATATAATGAATTCCTTTACAGCGACAATAATGGCGTGTAACAACCATAGGGGTGACGCGACCATTGATAATATTACAACGTACATGAAAAATTGGTTATGCCACGCTGAAGACGGGATGCGATACCACGCGAAGAAACACCAGGACCCATGAAAACCATTCATATCACGTATTGTGATTGAACCCTATAATATACCGGAATGAGCACTCCCCAGATATTCTATAGTTTAGGCCGGTCAGCCACATACTATTGTGAAAAGATTTTTTCTTTCTCGAATACACGTCAGTCGATATTGCTTTCAATTGCTTCCTCTATCGAGAGGGTAACCTTATCTATGTCTGGCATGTAAGGCTCGAACTTCTCTCTCTGACCGCGATAATCTAGGGACTCATTCCAGTGAGTTGTACGGTTCAATGCGTACTGTTTATTCCTTCTTTTATTCTTTTTTTTTTATTTTCATTGTAAATGACATATTTCTAAAAATTGTCATCTCTGTAAATTTTTCTATTTCATAAGAATATATATAAATATACATGTCTACAAACTTGATTCCATGATTTTTCATCGCTTCTGCCTTGTTTATCCAAATGTCATAATTGATTTTGACAATTGACATCATCATCATGTATCGGTTCCCTGTCGAAAATGGATCTCATAATTTTTTGTAATTCCTCACAAAAGTCATATTTCCTTATATTTTCTCATGAAGTACAAATTGAATGAAAAAACTCTAACAGTTTCCTTTTTGATTTTAGACTTGATAGGGAAGTATAAGAAATTTTGAAAGGTTATGGGATCCATTGTCATCAGGGTCCTCTTTTTAAGAGGATACCAGCTTACCGAACGAGCACGGTTTTTTCTACCAAATTACTCGGAACTGAATTCATGAAAAAATCTGTAACTTCCAGAGATGATTCTTCGAAACTTTATGTATGTCGCTAAAAAACCCAAATTTTGAATTGTGAAAACAAAGTTTTTTTGGAATCCAAAATTTGGGTTTCCAGCGACGTAGATAGAGTCTCAAAGAATCATCTCTGAAAATTTCAGATTTGTTCATGAATTTAGTTTCGAGTAATTTGATAGAAAAAAACGTGCTAACATGGTAACTATCCCTACTCCAAATGCCAGACAAATCCGGACAACTTTTTTAGCTGGATCTGTCTGGATTTGTATGGTCTTGTCTGGTTTGCCAAATACAAGATTTGTGCCAAGTTTAAAATGAGTCAGGATTGATACGGCTTGCCAAAATGTCTGGTACAATCTGGATTGTCGGGTGAAAATTATGTCAGTTTTTGTATGTAAAGAACATAATCGGAAGAAGTTGCTGTAATTGGCTGGGACTGGCATGAAGAAATAGTGGCAGGGTGATACCGGTTTGCCAGTGAAAGAAATTGCGCCAGATTTTATAGGACTCGCCGATTAAGAACTTCGTCAGATCTACTCAGTCAATCACGCATTCCTTGAATGTGCCGATCTGGATGGTATCAGCGGGTTGCTAGAGTGCTTGAAACTCTCTGGAGTACCAACACCAAAAAACTCCTCAGTTGACCATCATATTTGCTGATAATGACTGACCAGAAACGAGGATGGTTTCAACCGGTTCGCCGGTTGACCGGCACATAGGCGGTTTAGTAAGGCGCGCCTGCGTGGAAAGCTGACTGGAAAACACCGTGATTCACATATTCCTAAAATATGTAGATTTCATGAGGATTGCCAGGTTTTTGAAGTGCTCGGAAATATCCGGCCCGCCGACACAAAAATCTTTTCGGTTGTGCGTCAAATTTGCGGACAATGCCTGACAAAAGAAGAGATGGTTTTGACCGGGTAGCCGGTGTACCAGCTCCCAGTAGGTTTTATAAGGTACGCCTGCGTGGAAAGCTGACTAGAAAACACCGTGATTCACATATTCCTGAAAATGTGCAGATCTCATGAGGATTGCCAGGTTTTTGAAGTGCTCGGAAATATCCGGCCCGCCAACACAAAAAACACCTCGGTTGTGCGTCAAATTTGAGGACAATGCCTGACAAAAAAAAAGAGATGGTTTTGACCGGGTAGCCGGTGTACCAGCTCCCAGTAGGTTTTGTGAGGTTCGCCTGCGTGGAAAGCTGACTGGAAAACACCGTGATTCACATATTCCTGAAAATGTGCAGATCTCATGAGGATTGCCAGGTTTTTGAAGTGCTCGGAAATATCCGGCCCGCCAACACAAAAAACACCTCGGTTGTGCGTCAAATTTGCGGACAATGCCTGACAAAAAAAAAGAGATGGTTTTGACCGGGTAGCCGGTGTACCAGCTCCCAGTAGGTTTTGTGAGGTTCGCCTGCGTGGAAAGCTGACTGGAAAACACCGTGATTCACATATTCCTGAAAATGTGCAGATCTCATGAGGATTGCCAGGTTTTTGAAGTGCTTGGAAATATCCGGCCCGCTGACACAAAAACCTTCTCGGTTGTGCGTCAAATTTGCTGACAATGCCTCACAAGAAAAAGAGATGGTTTTTACCGGGTAGCCGGTGTGCCGGCTCCTAGTAGATTTTGTAAGGCGCGCCTGCGGGGAAAGCTGACTGGGAAACACCGTGATTCACATATTCCTGAAAATGTGCAGATCTCATGAGGATTGCCAGGTTTTTTACGTGCCAAAAAATTGTAGAAAAAATAACACGTTTTGGTCAGAATGAAGTGAATTTCCTCAAGGGCGATATATTCCAGAGAAAATACTATATGGTCAGAAGTTTTTTGTTCAATACTATTCAGATTTCACAGCATGAATAATCAATCGAATTTCGACAAAAAACATACTCAAATATCTTATCCAAACTGTATATCGCAGTATAGAAAACCGGTCACTTCCGGACAAAATATTTTTGATAATATTTTTTGTTTGATCTCACTCGGACTTCACGGGCCGAAAACCCAGTCACATTCCGACGGAAAATATCCTCGAATATCTTATCCAAGCTGTATCTTGCAGTATGAACAACCGGTCGATTTCGGACAAAATATTTTTCGATGGATCTCATCCGGATTTCACAAGCCGAAAAAACAGCCTTAATCCGACGGAAAGTATCTTCGAATACTTCATCCAAGCTGTATTTTACAGTACGGAAAACCGGTCAATAGCGGACAAAATGTTTTTTGCCTGATTTCACACACCGAAACACCAGTCACAATCCGACGGAAACTACCCTCGGATATTTCATTCAAGCTGTATCTTGCAGTATGAACAACCGGTTGATTTCGGACAAAATATTTTTCGATGGATCTCATCCGGATTTCACAAGCCGAAAAAACAGCCTTAATTCGACGGAAAGTATCTTCGAATACTTCATCCAAGCTGTATCTTACAGTATGGAAAACCGGTCAATAGCGGACAAAATATTCTTTGCCTGGTCTCACTTGGATTTCACAAGCCGAAAAACCAGTCACAATCCGAAGGAAAGTACCCTCGAATATTTAATCCAAGCTGTATTTTACAGTATGGAAAACCAGTCAATAACGGACGAAATATTTTTTGCCTGGTCTCACTTGGATTTCACAAGCCGAAAAACCAGTCACAATCCGACGGAAAGTACCCTTGAATATTTCATCCAAGCGGTATTTCACAATATGGAAAACCGGTAAAAACCAGACAAAATATTTTTTGATTGATTTCACTCGGATTTCACAGGCCGAAAAACCAGTCACTATCCACCCGAAAAAATCATCGGGTATTTCATGCAGTTTCTATTTGATTCACACAGCATGTCAAACCGGAGAAAAACTATCACAAAATATTTTGTCAGTATCGTCTGGAATTGTACGGGACAAAAACCGACTAAGAACCTGACAAAACCTGATGAAAAATTTTTTTATCTGCATTTGTCGGACATATCAAGCAAGTGCCGGGCCCGTCAGAGGCGGCTGAAATATATTTTGTCAGTATCGTCTGGAATTGTACGGGACAAAAACCGACTGGGAACCTGACAAAAAATTTTTTGTCTGGAACTGTCGGACATTTGGAGTAGGGATGGTATCCTCTCGAGAGTTCTAAAATATATCATTTTTCAGATTTCTAATTTTGCTCTGCCATAAGACCTGATTGAGATATCTTAAACGGGCTTCTGACAGATCTCTTTTCAGATATCTTTAAGACATATAATTGTGTTGCATCCGAAATCTTAAAGATATCTTATAGATCTCTTTCAGAAGAACTTTGAAGATATCTTATGAAATTTTCAGACATCTTTTAGGTATCTTATGAAATTTTCAGATATCTTTTAGGTATCTTATAGAAATCGGATTGTCTATTTGGGTAGTCACATTCTACTTGTGATCTCAAAATTGACTCTGTGCTTTAGAACAATTTTTCCCATAAATTTATATTTCTGCCACGAGGAATGCATCGTCGATACCCTGATAAAACCTCGTATCTCGATTTTTGACCGTATCGAGTTTCCATCGGAAATATTATCAGTACACGCTAAATACACATATAATCAAGTTATATATGATCAAATATGTTCAATCAACAATGATCGAAGGACACTTTGTTTATAAAAGTCTTGTTTATATGTGCATTAGCATGTACTGATCATTTTTCCGATGGAACCACCTATAATTGTTGAAAATCGAGATACGAGGTTCTTTCAGAATACCGACGATATCTTTGGATTCCTTTCACTCATTAAGGGGTTACATGCGTTCCAGAGGGCAAAAAAAGGTAATTTTCCCGATTTTTTTAGCATACTACAAAAGAAATTTCTATTCAGGTTTTTATTGCATGTTATTAGGTCACTTTCGAACAACATATTCAAAAATGTTGATTGAAAAATATAATAAATTGGATTGATGGCAGCTGATTTTCGGAAGTGCCTCGAAAAAAAGTGGTTTGTGGTAGTCAAAATTACTTGCGATTGCTTCATCTGAAAAATAAAAAAAAAACATTTTCTTCTAGTATTAGAGTAAAACTAGCTCGTGAACGAAGGATTTGAGACAAGAAATGAAAATTGAATTTTTGGCAGTGGTTTGAACAAAGATTTCACTTTTTCACAAGTCGTTATCTTCTGTCACGTACATAAATACTAAATAAAATGAACTGACGCTTATACGCTTACAACGAGTGGTGCGGAGTCAACCTCGTTACGTAGAGGAGTGGGGACGTGTACTTTCCCCTACACCCCCTAGGCGACTCTTATAATGAGAGGCTACTGTATTCTCTTAGACCTTGCCTATGCCTGTGAAAAGCAAAAATTCTGAATTTCAAATGATTTTTCGAAAAAAAAACTGTCACTACGTTTTAGTCGGTTCCCAAACTCCCTTGATTTCCCTGATTACTTTTCACTTCCCTGACTTTCCCTGATCTTTTTTGATTTCCTTGATTTTCCCTGACTTTCCAGGTCAGTGTGAACCATAGAATTCAAATTGATCATTTGTGTTGGCTGGGTAAAAAATACACAAGTGGACATTACTCCTTGAAAATTTTCTGCTGAAATCAAATGTTTCAATTTTCCTTGACTTTTTATAAATTTGAATGGATTTCCCTGACTAATGGGGCATTTTGAAAACGTTTCCTGACTGAATAAGGATTCCCTGACTTTCAATGTCTGGGGGAACCCTGTAGTTGAATAGGATTTGGTCAGAACTTTGTGAAAGATTTAATGAGATTTGGCGAGAATCAATGGGATTTATCCAAAACAGTCTCACTTGCACATTCTATGTATGATCACAGAACCAGGGCAGAATGTTTGAAAAGTTCTCGTGCTACTTGTGGATTTGGCAAAAATTTTTTTGTGGCTTAGTTTTTGAAATGTGAGCATTTTGAGATTTTTTTTCAAATCCAAATCACTCGGCAGCACCGTTCGCTGAGTTGGAAAACGGCAGAAATCTGGAAAAAAATCAAACTATCATGTCATTCTTTGTTTTGGATTTGATGTGAATACAATAATTAACCAGAAACATTTTTATCTGTCTTTATTACAAATATCATTATTTCTATAAAACGAAATTATTGTTACAACTTAGCGAGTAAGTAGATGATAAATGAATTGTCTGTTCACACAACGGGTAATAACAATGTACACAAGATATAATTCTAATTGTATTTGAAATGCACCACTAACAATATAAAATAGTTCGTTCATTCACCTTGTGATACTGTTCACTTTGACTATTTTTTCTTTAGAGTCACAAAATTGGAATTATTGAAGTGATTTTACAATGAAATTAATTTTCTCTACGCACTCTTCTTTCTTCTTCGAGATAGCAGCCTCCGCTTCGACGAACTGTTGACGACCGATCTTACCCGGGACTAATTTTTCCACGTACAAAGCTTGTTGTTGATTATACAATTCTTTCAACATCTTATCATATTTCTGTAATTCTTGAATTCGATCATAAACATCTCCGGATTCTCCTTTCAATCGTTGTGCCATTTCCGTGATGATATTAGTCGAGTTCTTATATATTTGATTAATGTTTTTGATTGCAGCCAGAAATGCGCTTGTATCTTTATTTGTCTTTAGAGCCGCCAATTGATCGTCCAGGGCGTTATAAGTAAGGACTCTGCGATCTTGAGCAACTAGGATTTTTTCACATTGTCCTGCAACTCTTAGTTTGGATTCGGAAATTTCATCTTTATCGATAGAGAAATCGAGACGAACGTACGTTATGACCAGCAAGAACAGTAAGTACAAAGCTACTGCGACTAGAAGAGGTTCTTGTAACATCAATAGTCTTGGGAATGTATATTTGAGTTGGAAATTTTGTATATGATTCTCGACTAGATTCTTCTTAGTTACCGATATCACTGGACGTCCCGTAGTGTCCAAGTAAGTGTAATGAAGGGTATCGGGAAGACGAGTCGCGGGATATGGAAGATCCAATTCGATATTGCGCGAGCCTTCCGGCAAGATGATTTTTACGATCAACTCGTCTACTACCATGTCGTCGAAAACGTGATCTAGCAACCGCATTTCCAAAGTGTACTGATCTCCAGAGTGGAACAAATATTCGTAACTGGGTACATTATAGCCGATGGTGTAACGCGTCTTCCAGCCTCCAAATAGCGGGAATCTCGGTCTGAGATTCAACTCGACGGAATCTTTCTTTACACGAGTGTGCGAAGTGGAGATGTTGCCAATTTCGTCTCTGTAATATATATCCGATGCTGCTGCGGGTAGGATGGTATCGATACTGGCAATGCTCGCCTGGCCTGATTTGGATTCTCGAGCGTACTCGTATCGAGAGAAAGAACCTTTCAACAGAGCTCCTGTGTGTAACAAATCAATATGTTCCTCGACAGCAATATTTCCCCAATGAGATATTTCTATGGTACGTTCCAATCTTGTTACCGTGAGAAATTTGTTGTTATTTTCAAAATGTACATTGATTTCTTCATACGAAAATGGAGCTCGATTCTCATATGGTCCATAGGTGATGGACGAATCGCTCTGAGATACAGATTTCAGCTTTGTATAACTTTCCACGTTACGAGAAGGTAAAGATATAGCTGTAATTTGTTTGGTAACGGCGTAAGGAGAATAAAAGTACACATTTCCAGAATATATCACCAATTGTTTCTCTTTTTGAGTTATTTGCTTCGGATGAGGTGAGAGAACGTGAGCAAATACAGTTTCCACTTCTATGGACACTGTACGTCCTGGCGCCAATGGATCTTTCAGTTCTATGGAGTAAAAGGCTTCGTTAGGATACGCGCTTACCTCGGCCTTAGTTACTTTCAACTCGATCTTCACAGGTTCGCGGTATGCTCCGATGTAACTCAGGTGATCCTTGTGCTTCGGTTCTATAGCATAAAGGAAACTACGAATTTGTTGTTTACTTCCATTCTCTAATACCAGTCTTGATGTGATTTTAGTCAATTGAGATTGCAAATCAATGTGCTTTTCTACACTTGTGATAGTTAATTTTGGTTCCACGAGGTTAGTCGCCGCTAAAATGCGTGTATGTAGAATAAAAAATAACGTCGAACTGCATATTAATATTTTTGAGGCACTTAGAGTCATACTCGTGATCTAATTCTTCTATTTCTCAAACTTAATTGTTGGTAGATGTTGATTTTGTGAAAATATTGTCAACCGGCTGAACGAATTTCTATCGGCGAATACATACAGACGTGGCGTATTCCAGCGTATTCGTTGATATTCGTCGGATGTATTGGACGTGGCGCCGAATGCTTTTTTCTTCTGCTGTGATAAGCTCTATTTTCAATTAAAATTTGGCTCGATCAGCTGCATTGCCATAAAATCTTGAGATCTAACAGAATCATTCAATCACATGGCTTAGAATTATGAGAATGAGAAAATAAGATTGAAGAAACGCAACCCAGTACTTGAAAATAAACTTAACATTTCACAGTGACAAGTGGTGACAAGATTTATGATTTTTAATTTGTTTTATTCTTGTCATTACAAGTTTACAAGAGTGAAAAACATTCGAAGTTTCGCTGTTTTTTCAACATTAAAACCATGCTGTCAAGGATTTCACGTAAACTTTTTGTAAGTAATTCGTTGAAATTTAATATATAACTAATATATAACGAATAACTTTTGATTTTTAACCTTCATCTTATGTAACCCTTCAAACTTTTCATCGATTAGTTGATATTGTTTATCAGCCCTTTTCTTATAATTTATCATCAAAACGATTCTCTTGATTCATCTACTTGTAAATCGATAACTGTCAATAATTAATTCTATCTATATCACATTAAAATGCGATACATCAGATTATCGGCAACTAACCTTTCTGATATGAATTTTTCTTCCAACAGACGTTACAAAATATAAGAGGTCTACAGACTTCGAGTAATCGTCTTTCTGACCAGCTGTTTGTCGTAAGTTGCATACTATAATTATGACGAGTCAAAAATTGTTTTAACGTATAAACGTGATTTTAATTGATATTTCAGCACAGGGATAGCGAGGTGGATAATCCAAATATCCCATTTGACTTTAATGATGCCAATAAGAAGAGAATTGACGCAATTTTAGCCATTTATCCTGAAGGTCACAAACGTGGTGCCATGATACCGCTATTGGATCTAGCTCAAAGACAACATGGCTGGTTACCAATTTCTGCTATGCATAAGGTCGCAGAGATCTTAAATCTCCCTCGAATGAGAGTTTACGAAGTTGCCACGTTTTACACAATGTTCAATCGTCGACCTATGGGAAAATATCATGTACAGATTTGTACATGTACTCCATGTTGGTTAAGAGATTCAGATTCTATAGTCAAAGCTGTAACAGAGGCAACAAATTGTGAAATAGGCCATACTTCTGAGGATAAACTATTCACCATCTCTGAAGTAGAGTGTCTTGGAGCATGTGCCAATGCACCAATGTTTCAAGTCAACGATGATTATTATGTATGTGATTTTGCAACATGATTTGTATACAGGGCCGACTTTAAGCCGATTAGACCAATTCCTTTAAGTCGGGGCATCACGCTCAACTGTCCAAGTGAAAAAATTGTCAAAATTATATATACTTCATATATAATTCAATTCAGTTTATACATAAATTGTATGTAATTCATATATAAATTGAGAAGTATTACATTTCTTTTTACTTGTCTGGTGGCGCCTTGTCTATACTTGGAGGTCCCGCAAAAATATCGGAAATCGAGACTCGTGCGATCTAAGGCCGACCCTGTTTGTATATTTATGTAAAAACCAATATATTCTATATGCAATTGCTGTTTATAGGAGGATTTGACAGCTGAAAGTGCCAAGGCCATTATAAATGCTTTGAAAAAAGGAGAAAGACCACCTGCGGGACCACAAAATTCTCCAAGATTTGCTGCAGATCCAGCAGGGGGATTGACATCTCTAACAAGTCCACCTCCTGGACCTGGATTTGGAATAAGATCAGATTTATAGAGTTACATCGGTAGTGAATGTTTAATCTAAATTATAGTCTTTGTAAAGTTATAATAAATCATCTCCATTGTAAAGAGAACCTTTTGTTTAAAATGATAATGTATCAAATATAAATGTAGAATACATTATTTTTATTTTTGAATTTAATTGATTATGTAAATTGAATTATGTCATTGGAGAACATAAAGTAAGAGAACATAAGATCATTCTGTAGAAGCGAGAGTTGCTAGATTGCCCAAAATGCTAAGAAATGATTGAATAAAATGGAGAAAAGTCCATTAGCCGGGCCTTGTTTCATACGAACAGATCTGACTGGTTGTTTGATGTTTGATTTCATTTTATTTAGTTCTGTTGAGTATTCTGGGTAGAGAGATCTAGAAACTTTGAGGCCTATGTGATGTATTCAACGGCTTTAATTTTTTGTAGAAAAAAAGGGTGAAAAATTGAATTTTCGCCACATGTTTTTGTAATTGATTCAGATCATTCAGATTGGTTTTTTTTAATTGCCTTGCAAAAAGCGGGCTACAGCAATTGGTGAATTTCTAGTTACATTTCACAGTAGACCCCAATTGACTCGATGCACGATGGACCCGAACTTAGAGCCATTAGCTAAGTTCGTTTACCGATGTCCCAAGTTACCCCAACTCGCTCCAAGTATTTTGGATTCGCTACTTCCAGTTTAAGCAACGAAATGATTGGTTTGGTACAAGTTGGAGCAACTCAGGACATGTAGAACGAACGAACCTATTAGAGCATATACTACTGGAGCCAGTGATCCCAGATGAGCTCCGAACTGAGGGGAAGAGTATCCCCCACCACTATGCCATATATTTACGAACATATGTAGTGGTGCACCAACACATACGTTACATGTATATATGGCATAGTGGTGGGGGATACTCTTCCCGGTACAGTATCATAAGACCGAATGTGCATAGTCCCGAATAAAAAAATATGAATTTCAAAATAAATAAAAAAATGGACCATTTCTGTCATAAAAAATTGGTCGTTCCCACATGATATGCGTGAACGAATCATTTTTTATGACGGAAGTGGCGGATCTTTGGATTCATTTCAAAGTTTATATTTTTCTATTCGGGACTATGCACATTCGGTCTTATGAGCATTCGGGAATATGAACATTCGGCTCTACCACTCTTCCCCTCAGTTCGGAGCTCATGTGGGATCACTGACTGGAGCGAGCATTGCCTATGATTTCAATAGAAATAAGTGTGGTTAAATTGAGAGAGAGAGAGAGAAATCCGACTTTTCTTTTAGGCAGTTGTCTCTCTTTTCATCCAATGAGATTTAAACAAAGATAGCACTGCCTAAAAGTCGGAACTCTCATTCTATCTTTAATTCAAACTAACCACACTTCTCCGTAACCGTTGCTCGCTCCAGTAGTATATGCTCTAAGGACCCGAAGACGAGCGTCCCGAAAGTCAGTTGACCCGAAAATTGAAACTTCATGGTGCGTTTTCACATCTGTAATCATATCGCTATCTTTGTTCATCTTTCAGCTGCAATAATATGTAAACATGGCATGAGGTTTCAGTTTTCGAGTTAATTGACCTTCAGGACTTCGTCTTCAGCAGGGTTGTTAAAGTAAAATACATGATGTATTATACACAGTTTTTGAAACGTGAAAAACTATGTATTTAACGTTGAAAAATCGAGAGCAATTTACATACGTATTTTACACCCGCGAAATTCAAAATTCAAAAACTTGCATTTCTATACATTTTATAAAGTTGAATCAATAACTTATAAGTTTTCAGTTAATTGTCGGGAGGAAGAATAATAATTATTATTTCAAATTCAAATCTGAATGAGAACATTAAGTTTTCAATCCGTAACGTATAAACAATGGTTTCAATTGTTCCTTTCCTTTCCTTCCGATACCCAGACAGCACAGAAAGTTCTCTGGATGTTCTATAAACATAATCTTGGTCCCGCGTGTGTTGGTGCCCAAGGCACATATTTTTCAAATGTTTAGAGTACCTTCGCTTTTGATGCACATGAATACGTACCAAGCACGTTCTTTTCATATACTACGGGACGTTCTTTCCGCGTTTTCTAAACGTGCTTCCATGAAAACTAACCTTTTAAAAACATATGTGCAACGCCGCGGAACGTTGTGAAAACCTTTCCTTGAATACGTCTCAAGAACATTGCAAGAAGACATGAATAGAACTAAACGGGACATTTGCATGTTCCTGCGACATACATGCGGGGTTTTTAGAACATCATGAGACGTTATTTGCACGTTCTCTGTGTAACCAAGCACGTTTTCGGAACGTCCAGAAAACCTTCCGGTGCTGTATGGGATAGATCCTTGTTGTCATTTCATTCTTAATTGATTAGAAAAATTTTCAAGTGCATGAATATGTTCAGAAGAATTTTTCTCACATATTTATCCCCTTGAAAATGTTCCTAACCAATTAACAATGAATTGGCATTGAGGATCTATCGGAAGGAAGGAAAAAAAACCCCTGATAACCCACGAAGAATTCTTTTTCAAAAATAAGAGTAGTCTTCTTCAAGAACTCTTTTCGAACTAATGAATCCGTAAAGAGTTTTGAAGGAGTTCAATGTTTGGGACATCAACAGGTTTTTTGAGGGTACTAAAACAACACTTTCAATATTATCAAAGAACTCGTTAATGTCCGAAAAATTGACCTTTTCCAGAGCTGTTTATGAATTCATTGGTTCGAAAAGAATTCTTGTAGAATTCTATTCTTTTTTTTGAAAAAGAATTCTTCGTGTTATCCCAGATAGCACAAGAATTCTTGAAGAGTTCTTGAAGAATTCTATTCTTTTTATTTTAAAAGAAGTCTTCGTGTTATCCCAGATAGTACAAGAATTCTTAAAGAGTTCTTTATGAATAAATTACATTCTTTAAGACCTCTTTGAGAATTCTTGTGTTATCCGAGATCTGGGACGTTTTTCTACAGTATTAGAATGTACCCATATAGCATACCAGTTTAGAAAGAGTTCGCGAAGAATTCATTATGAATTTTTGAGAATTCTTTTCAAACTCCTGTGCTGTGTGGGTAGCCTACCAATAATTAAACATCGATAACAGGCGTTCAATCAATCGAAAAGTATTATCCATTTATAACCTGTAAGTCACATGACCTGAATAATTTGAAAATTGGGTATTAAAGTTTATGTATTGCTGAGAATGAGCAATAAAGTCAATTACTAACCAAAATTGAGTATTTTACGTTTTTTACATATAAGGTGTAATTTACATGATGTGTTTTACATTTTTCTACACGTAATGTAAAAAACTGTTAGAATCGTGTATTTTAACCAGGGTTGGGTAGGTATCAAATTGGCGTATTAATACGTAGTGAATGTTACGTATCATACCGTGTAACAAACCCCTCTTTCAGGGTCTTCTCACGTAATAAATGTAATTTATGTATTGATACATACGTATCATACTCGCGTAATAAATGTAACAAACCCTCCAGTGACGCGTCGTTACCCAACCCTGATTTTAACATCCCTGGTCTTCAGGTCTATTGGGATATACCCTGAAATCCCTGTTCTATCCCGATATTTCCGATCCAATTTTCCAGGCCTTGGGAGCAGCGTTGCCAGTATTCTCTAGAAAAATCTTCAGCATCTGATGATTGGTTATTTCTTGTACAACCGGCCAATCATATTTACAATTTGAAAAGAAATGACCAATGCCAAAAAATCTGAAGATTTTTCTAGGGAATACTGGCGTCACTGCTTGGGAGAGTCAGGCTACTCTCCCATGGACCGGAATTTTTGGGGGATTTGCAGGGAATTCTAGTAAGTTACTATCCATGAACCAATTGGGTCTGCGGATTCCGTTCCGTTCCCTAGAAATTCCGGCCCATGGGAGAGCAGCCTTAGGCTCTGATGATTGGCAGCTTCTTGTATAACCAACCAATCATATTTCTAATTTCAAAAGAATTCACCAATGATCAAAGTTTGGGTAGTTTTTTCTAGCAACCCTATGGGAGAGCACTCTCATTCTCATATTTCGCCGAAAAAGAGAGGTTAAGAGTGAAATGTCTTCTGCTACTTGTTACAAACATGTGTTTGCGATGCGAATGAATTATTTTTATACACATTTCAGTTCAGATTAATCAAAAAAACTGAATTATCTATTGTAAAACACTAGTAATTCGATATAATCATCAGATGGCAATCATCCAAAGCTGTCTACTTCAAGGATAAAAACCAACGTTCATATTTCACACAATGTGATATGAAGTTATTTGAATAATATTGTTTTTTCAACTAATCAGTTGTTCCAAACACGATGATCAGTACCAAAGCGATATTCATTAAAAAGGATTCTATATCTTATTGGTAAGAGATAAATATAAACGGTATAAATAATATAAATTTACTTCTACTTCATTTTTACGTATAATTATGGTGTATTATTTTGTACTAGTTTCAGATCCATTTATTACACTTTACGTGTACAAAAATTCCACAATAATAGCTCTAGATTTTATTGCATTCATAAGAATGGAATGCCACACAGAGATGATGTCCATACATCTGAGGTAAAACAAAATTTTTCTTGAAATTATCTTAGAATCGTTCTTCATTATTTCATCATAGTATGTTTGAATAAGTTTTTATATGTTTGTAATAATTTTCAGCATAAAAATATGTACAGGCGTAAGAAACATAATACGTTATTAACATCAGACTTATTCAACAAAGAGATATCATCAAAAGAATATAAAAGTATGTATGTGTAACAAAGATTTTGTAGAATATTGCTATGAACAAAAATAATAATTTCCCATTCTTCAGTTTTAGAAGAATTATTTCCTAATCCTAAACAGCAGTTACACAATGTATACAATATTGTAAATAGTCGATTAGAAATTAACAATTCTATGAATATGACGTACAAAATGCTCGAAAACTCAACTTGGGAGTGTAAGTTGAGAGTTTCATGGCCTGGAGTGCAAGAGTTTACGGAAGTATCAAGAAACAAGCTGTTAGCTAGCAAATTAGTGTCTTTAAAATGTTTACAATGGTTAAAAATTCATAAAAAATTGAAAAATGGCAAACCAGTTTTATATGATCAAGATGAGTCAACGAATCCTCTAAATCAAGCAAATGAAATTAAAATTGAATCTGATCATATAAATGAAGTGGAAGAGTTGCTGAAAATTTATGATTCGGTAAGAGAATTGATTGAAAATTGGTTTTTTCAATACCGTTTATATGATGTTCATTTTGTTTTTAGGATTTGAAGAATCTTATGGCGACTAACTCGAATAAAAATGTGAATAGTGTTGATGAAAATCAGAAAAATGACTCTGATTCTCTCACGTCATCTATAGTACCAGAGACTTTTGATATACCCGAATTCAAATCCTTTGATAAAACCATTATGGATTTTGATAATCGTAATAAGGTATTGAGAGAAAGATGGTTCAAAAGACAGTCAAGGTCATCGGCGCTTCCAATTAGTCCATATCAGTAAGATAAAATTCGTTTGCATGAATTTCATGTTCAATTTAATTGCAAAATATTTAGGTTCAAGATTTATTGAATTTGGGTTTATATAATTCTAGATCACAAATTCTCTCAACACTCGAAGAGCATAGAAAAGTATTGATCAAGGGGGATACCGGTTGCGGGAAGAGTACTCAAGTTCCACAATACATTTTAGATTATTATATAAAACAAGGAAAAGCGACGGAATGTAATATCATTGTATCTCAACCTCGTAGGATATCTGCGATCTCGATAGCAGAGCGTATCGCGAGTGAAAGAAACGAATATATAGGAGATTCGGTAGGATATAAAGTAAGATTGAACCAACAACTGCCATGGACTCCTAGTGGAATGCTTTTCTGTACAACTGGTGTTCTTCTTCGACGATTACAAATATCTCCCACTTTATCTGAATATTCTCACGTAATTTTAGACGAAGCTCACGAGCGAAATGTAGATACAGACATGTTATTAACTTTACTCAGGAGAGCTTTAGACTTGAACCCAAACCTAAGGCTTGTGATCATGTCCGCGACTTTGAACGCGGATCTATTTCAAAGGTATTACAATTGTCCGGTTATTGAGGTGCCAGGAAAAATATATCCAGTTAAAATGCACTTTTTGGATGATATTGACAAAATGGAGTTCCAACCGTTACCAAGACATCTGTCTTCGTCATCGTCTTTTATAAATTTCAACAAAATTGTTCAGTTAATCTATTGGATTGTGGATAATACACATGAAGGTGCTATTCTTTGTTTCTTACCAGGATGGTATGAAATAAACGGCTTGAAAAACGCCCTTCAAAAGGGACCTTATAATCATCGAATGATGATAGTACCGGTACATGCTAAACTATCTCCCTCTCATCAGCAAAAGATTTTTGCACATCCTCCTGCGCATACCAGGAAAGTTATTTTAGCAACAGATATAGCTGAAAATGGTATCACCGTTGGAGATGTTAGTTACGTCATAGATTGTGCTGTTCGAAAAGAATCTCATTGGGATACGACGAGAAATATACGTTGTATATCTCACGCTTGGATTTCTAAGGCAAATATCCTGCAAAGGTAATAATTTATTATAAAAAATATCTGTTCTTCAAGTATGTGAATTACACGTAGAATTTTTCTCAAACAGAAAAGGAAGAGCGGGTCGTACAAAACCCGGTGTTAGTTATCATTTTATCACGAGAGAAGCGTTCGATCGTTTGCACGAGTTCCCGATTCCTGAAATATTACGTATGCCATTAGAAAAAGTTGTGTTAGATTCAAAAACTTACAGCAGCGAAAAAGCTTCAGTATTTTTCTCACATTTGCTTGAACCACCTCATTCAAAGGTGATAGAGTCAGCCGTCGATACCTTGAAGAGGCTCGGTACCATCGATCAAGATGAAAAACTCACGTCGTTGGGTCAAAAAGTAGCTTATTTCACTCTTCATCCTACGTTGAGTAAAGCGGTTGTTCTTTCAGCTATTTTCAAGTAAGCACATATTCGAATTGAAAAGAAAAGTTCATCTTTTAAATTGTTTTATTTGATTAATTTTATCTCAATAGGTGTGTAGCACCACTACTCTCTATAGCATCTATTTTTTCTTCCGAGGATGAAATATTCTCGGATATATTCGAAAACAAAAGTGATATTAGAGCTGTTAAAAGGAAATACCATCCATCCAGTGATCACGTTGCCGTCGCATGGTTGTACATTCAGTGGTATCAATATTATATCAGAAATTCAGAAAGCGCTGAAATGTTTTGTTCCAAAAGTCGATTAGCGCACGACCGCATGAGAGTGATGCACAGTAAGATGAAATTTGTGACACTCATTTTTCAATTTTTAACTTTGAATAAAAATAAATAATAATTGAAATTATTTTACAGAAATATGTAAGATAAACGGGGAAAATTTAGTTGCTTCCTATATGGTGAGAACTTTCGGTGATTGTGAAAATATGGAAAGTGAAAATAACGTCAATTCAAACAGCGATGAATTAATACGAGGTATTTTATTCGCTGGTACAAATCAGCTTTTGAACGTACCAAAATTCACATACAAAAATGGAGTTTTGATTAAAAATCATGATGTGAAGTTGTGCGAGTGAGTATTACATTATATATTTATATATATTATTTTTTCATAACTGAGAGTATGATAAGATTGGTGTAATTTTAACTGTTGAAATGAAAATTCTCAATCAAATTCATCGTTCTGTGTGTTTGATTCTTATTAGCGACGGCGCTAGGACACTATTGACTACAGAAAGTGTCAACTATAAAAGAAAAAATTGGATCAGTCCTTATTTAACGTACATCAATCGAACGCACAGCGAAGAACGACGAATGGCTATAATTAGGGACACTAGTATGATATCTCCTTTAACTATACTCCTATTTAGCCAATCAACAGTCACAGCTGAGGTAATTATTTTTATACTCAATTACCATAGTCTCTTTTTAACAAAGACGAAATTAATATTGTTTTATTTGATTTTCAAGGAAATTTTTGACGATGATGAGAGTACAAAAAAATATCTCATTAAAATCGAAGGCAACCCACATGTGCGGTTGATTTGTGACGAACAGTGAGTATATCATTTTCTATAAAAATCATTCTACGATTATTGGAAATATAATAATAATATTATAAATTTTTGTTCCAGCACAACAAAAGTCATGTTGCAATTCCGTGATGTTTTGTGGAATATTGTACATTGTTTTCTTGGATTCAAATATACGTCAATGGCCATTTATACCGACGAGATGCAAAAAGTTATGCAATTTAGAGATCAGGTGGGACATGTACTTGTGAAAATATTGAACGATGCCGCAAGTAAAATAGACGAACCTGAACCGGAAGCGGATCCCGAACAAACTGAAAAAATGTCATGATCTCTTTAGAAAGATACACTAACTACGTGTTTGTATAAAAAGAATTCATGTGAATGCGAAACAATTATTTTAAAAAAATAAATCTCGAGTTTTATAACAGCTTTCCGGGGTACTATTTTAAGAAGAGATCCTTATGTTTATTGATACTGAGAGTACAGGAAACGCATGGGGATGGGTGAAGGGTTATTTTACCCTGGAGAAGTAATTTAATTATCAGGGTTGTATATAACAAATAGAAAAATTTATTCAATTTAAATATATTTACAAAAGTTCTTATAAAATATTGATAAATATAATAACAATGATTAACTCAACAGAGAATTTTCATAGTAAAGAAATATTACCCGTAACCGTAGAATCATCCAAAATCCCAAAGTATACCCAAAATGAATGAGAGAGAAAATAGAAATTCTCAATCTCACTTTCAATATTCACAAGATTTTAAAACAATTTAAATACAAATCTGTATAAATTCTATCAAACTATTTTATGAATATCTTCAAACTAATTTATAAAAGGCAATTTTAAACACTCATATTCATGTTATTCATTACTTTTCATATATCATTAGCATATACACGAATGTGTATTCACATTTTAGCAGGTACGTGAAAGTTTGCGCGCTGGACATTGTGAAACTCATATTGTTATAAATAAATGTCATTATATATTTGAATGAAGGGATAACTTAACAATACATATAAATTATTCTAATGTCATCTAAAATGATTTACAATTCCAACTTAAATATATGCAAACAAGAAAATTAACAAATTTCATAAATAATCATAAGAATTAAAGAATGTATAAATTAAAAACAATATTCGTGTTGCTTGTTATTTTGCGAGGCATAAAACTATTATTACGAGAATTACGGATGTATATTGAAGGGCATTGAGAAATTCAAGGAATAAACAAATGATATTTTGAAATAATTTAATGGCAAAATAAAAATAAATTGTATTGTTGAAAAATTAATACCTTTTTGGCAAGACATCGTAAAATCTTTACCTAATTACTTCCATTAATTTACTACGTACTAAACGCTCCAAGTTACAATAAAAAAGTGGAGATATTTGAAAATATTATTACTCTTTCATTGCAAATTGAACGAATATGGAGAAGAGTTCCGAAATATGAGATTCGTAATACATTTTTTAGGGCAAAACATGTCTGATACCGCAGAATTTTTCAGAAAAGAACAGAAACAATTACAAGGATTCGTAGTCATAACGAGGGCGTAATTTATAATACTTCATAACTAGGATAAATATCAACTAATATTGCACCTCCGGCCACTGACAAATTTTTCATCCGAAATAAGAATAGAAAATTCGTGAATTTCAACTTTTGGAGTATTTATGATAAAATATCATCCATATAAATACTTCTTAGAAATATACCTAATACCCGATTGATGAACTTATCAGTGCACAATTCTGTGCTGCATGAATCTAAATATATAAATATTTATATTTAAAATATACTGGCCTTAAAATTTTTCCACACATTTTCGATAAACTATACTTAAAATATTAACTTTATCGTTATTTATGATACATATATTATATACAAAATAATAAATGCTCTTTCTTCTATTTCATTTAAAATAAGAAGTTTGACGAGAGTTTCAAACTCTCTTTCTCGAGAGCTTTCTCTCTCAATCTTTTCAATATTTGAATAAAAGAAATTTTTAAATTATGAAAAAGTTCAACAATTTTTCATAAAAATCCTATGATTCGTTTCAATGATGAATCTTAGAAAAATGAGGAACTTTCATGTGAAATGAAAAATATTATCGAGTGTGCAAAGTGTATTAACTTCTTCATGTCTTCAAATCAGTCTATAACCATGATAAACGTTAACAAACAAACAAACTTACAAGACAAGGCTGTTTCTTCGACTGTCATTCGATTGCAAAACCGTAATAAAACTACTTTCAGGTTCGTTATCGCTACATACGCTGTTATTCGAATGATCTTCATGCACACCTTGGCGAATGAAAACATTTTTCGCTGAAGTTCCTACACATTCCACACCTGAATCTATACTCTTGGAAAATCTGTGACTGGAATGGTTGATCTCATCGATTTCAAGATTTCGAAAGTTCCCAAAGAAAACGCTGTCGGTTCCGATGCTTTCAGCCCCACTTTCGCTGGCTCCATCGCATATGGATTCCGTTTCATCGGTCTCCGAGACGCTACTGACTTCGTGTTTCAGTAGCTGTTTTCGAGAACCATTGCTATCGGTGCTGCTTAGATACCCACTATCCTCAACTTTGATTAATCTTCGATTATCGTTTGAATTGAGATGGTTCTTTTTATCGGATTTTGATTTCGAATGATGACGATGTTTGCACAGACCTGTATCCTTCCAAGACTGGGGTCTACATACTTTTTTGATATTCGTATCCTTGAATTTATCAGCAGGTTTATTGATTTGAATTTGTCGAATTCGATGAACGAATGTTGCACGGTCGAGAGTTTCATCAGCTTCTTCGTTGTTCCCTACTGAGTGGCAGAAACTTTGAAGGACAGGAGTGCCGTTTTTGTCGGCCGTAGGGTCAACCGTCTCGACAGGACTCCTGTCCCAGCCGTTTTTTGACGAAGACTCCAATTCTGCCGGTGAATTATTCTCTACAGTAGGCGAAGTATCTAGATGAGAAATTGTACTGTTAGGTATTGAAGGAGATAGAATTCGATAAAAATAAATGAATAAATAAATACTCACTAGAATTGATAGTGATTTCCATTTTCTTGTCATTCAACTTTACAGGTCTGGGCGGTTTTGGGTGCTGATAGATATTTTCCGTGGGTGGTAATGGTATCACATCCGGTTGGTTGGTAGGTTTTCGTTGTCTTTTGGCTTGTTTTGAATCAGGTGTCAGATAAGAAACCTTTTTCCAAGATCGTATTTCTTCTTCATCGTTGTGAATTTCATGACCATTAACTATGCTGGAGTTTTGATTGTTCATTTTGAGTCTTGCCTCGTATATCTCACGTAAACTACCGTATCCACGTTTGAGACAATCCTCTTCGTTCGCCTCTTCGTCCTTTCTGAAACTGCCTTTACTTCTCAATAGAATAGAAGTTGGTCGTTCTAAGGAATCCACATAAGTCTCGGTAGCTGTTGGATCTTTCTCGTAATGAACATCCCCATTGATTTTCAATCTCATTGGTTTGCGATCGAGGGTGTCGGGTTCGTACTCCGATTCATCTTGTTTAATATAATTTTCTGGGGAGTCTTGTACTTTGATAGTTAAATGTCCTGGTTTTTCAGGTTCGTATTGTATCTCAGGTCCGGAATCGTCGCTCCCAGGACTAGCGTATCCATCGTTCACGTAAACCTCGCTCACTAGAGAATAACAACTATCCGATCTTTGAGATATAAACTCTGGAAAATTCTCAACATTCTTGTTATTATTCTTGTTATTATCTTTGTAATTTCCATTCAATCTTCCACGATCATCATAAAAGTGATCCAATGTTGTTTTAATATCAGAAACATGTTGTTCTGCATCTTTCGCTACATTAATACCATTTTCATTCTTGTTTTCTTGGATATGTTTAGCCCTCTCCAAACTATCAGCTTCAAAATCGTTGCTAACTTTCGGCGAATCGCATCGGGTATCCAAACCTTTGACGTCCTGCATTTCACGTATCACGGCATCCATTATGCGTTTTGGATTCTCATTTTGGGTTATTTCAACTTTTCCTTGGGGTAAACCATTAATCATATCTGGGAGTTCTTTCCTCGACGAGGGGGTCGAAGGAGCTCTCGATTTTTTCGATTTTCTTTGATGGGGAAGAGTTTTGACGGTAGATTTCTTCTCGGCGATAGCACTTTCCTCCATTTGTCTGATGAAAGATCTTTCGATAGCTTTCTTGACTCGCGCATTGATCTCCTCGATATCTTTGTGATCGAAGTTATAAGAACGATCGTAGCTGTACGATTCTTCGAACATAGATTTCGTCGATCGACCGGATACGCTGTAATATTCGTCGTTCTTTTCTAGAATTTCGCTTCTCGCGATATTGCGGAAAGTATTTAACATCGCTGAGCTGTTTTTCCAACACGGAGGCTTTGTCGAGAGATGGTTTTCCATAGTGAATTGTGGTTCCGACAACCGTTTCAGGTATTCCAAATCCTTTGTGAACGTAGCGACTGGGATGATTTGCTCCATTGGGGGTTTTCTGGATGAGTTTTCTTCGGTTCTTTGAATGTGATGATGTTGATGCGAAAGTAGTTGCGGCGGTAGTGATAGTGGTGGTTTCACATCTTCGAGCCAGGCTCGAACTTTGTGTTCTCCCGCGTCTAATTGAGCGATGCCCGTCTCGGAAGTAAACATCGCGCGTGGTGGTTCGATGCAGCCTGGACATCCTGTACATTTTTGTGACTTTTTTGATTTTCTTACCGATCCTTGAGTGGAATTCGTGGTAGGTTGCCGGTCTGATTTGTGCATCGAGGTGCATTTTTCTGAACTGCTTTCCTCTTGGATACCTAGATTATAAATAGACAATTCCATTGACCATGATCTCATTTCATATGGTATAGTAATTATTACGATAGTTAGGACATGAATTCATCGCTTTTCGATAAATCATTAGATGAAAGACAATGTGAATCACTGTATCATTATATTTTTCTCAATTTATTGAATTATAAATAATTTATGGCATCAATCTTTTTCAAATGTCTCATAAATCTATTTCTATAACGTCATTTTTCGATATGAAGATGTGAAAACATTCCCTCATCATAGTTCCACTTCTTTCACCTTATTTTTTATATGAAACTTCATGAGTTTTGTCAAAAATGTGAGAAGACTTTTTTAGAATGTGAGAAGTAATTTTCAAAAATATATGTAGATGAATTACCCTCCAATGTAGGCATGAATCGTTTTGCTGCCATTTTGTGTTTTGCTATGGAAATCACCTCGCGGATTTTGTGAAGAAAATCGATAGCCGCCGGGGGAGGTGCCTGAAATCACACCAGGCTGTTTTCAGTTATTTTTTTCGAATACCATGGAATTGCAATGAGAAACATAAACTGAATTGAATGTAAGGAAATTGGCATAATAATTGGAAGAAATTGGCTTAATCAGTACTATGTTGTCTTTTTATGCTCAGTAACGAGCTCAACTCACCAACAATAATTGCCGATCAAAGTACGCAGGATTGAAATAAAGTTTTTTTCTCTGCGTACCGGGGAGCATGGATACTTCTTGCTGTTGTTGATGTTGACTGTCGATTGTTTCGACAACTCGTACCTCCTCTTCTGGTAATCTTTCCCCAAGAATTGATCCTGTTCCAAAAGGACCTTCCGATTGATCCAAATAGAAACAGTATGGATGAATGATAGCAGACGTAACCTATGTGCATCAAAATATTTCGTGAAACTTTGTAACTGTATGGAAAAATTATATTTGTTGAAAAAAAATTCGATGCCATCGGTACTCTTCCCTCCTCAATGCCAGAGATTTGGAGGTGGAAAGTTTTAATTAATTTTGAAAAGTACAAACGTCTAGCGATGAATATACAGTGTGAATAACGAGCGAAGAGCATGTAAATGGTGGGAAACGGTATGTGGTTTGTACCAATTCTTAGTATTCGCATCCTTTTTGCAAGTTACCTATTGTATTTTCATCAGTCTGGAATAGAAATTTATAAAATTTATCAACATTCTTCATGTACTTCACGATCCTTTTGAAAATAAGACAGTTCAAATTATTCATATGTACATTCCTTGTGTTGACTCAAAGTTTGAATAAAAGAGGTCTTGGTTTTATAGATTCGTGTTAAATCGTTTGGCACTTTTTTTTTTGGTTATTTTAGCCAAGAATGGGCAAAAATGATAAAGTATTTTTCCACTTAGCTGTTCTCGTAGCAATGGAATCTCATCGTTAAGTTTGTATTTGATTGTTATAAGATAAGTGAAGAATTAAATTTATATGTGAATCGAATACAAAGTTTGCACAGAAAAAACAAGTGAGAAGATTCACAAGAATTCCAATACTCGGTATAAATATTTCCGCTAAGTTTATCAAAAGAATTTTGTAAAAAATATAAATTTACTTCTTCAACTCGTTTTACGTATGAAAATGCTGCTATCCATACATCAACGTTAGTGTGTTTCTCGTTTGTATACAAATAAGGGAACAACTAGAATTCCCAACCAAAAGAACGATAAAAAGATAAGACAAGGTGCTAATTGGATATAAATCTAGGTAATGTGACGACGCGTGGCGATCGAAGATACGAGGCATGATTCTCTTCGATAGATGAGGAAATTGCCACAGCATTTCGCAAAGATAAGTCAAAGAATCTGCTGGATCATTAAACATTTTTTCACAATTCATCTTCATTCGTATGTATCGATTCCCAATCTCCCGAGTGGAAAACCTCCAGATTAGGGCTGGGTTTATAATCCGATTCAATGTGATTTTATATTATAGAAACTTGATACAAATTTTACATAAAATTGCATGACGATAAATTCATAAACATTTGAAGATTTGTTAATCTATTCGGCGGGTATTTTCTTAGAAATCTAATATTATAAAATCACATACATTTTCGAAACCTTGTTCTCCGTCACTAGGTTGAAAATCTTCTCCAAGGTCGCTTTCGGTCAACGCACTGTTAGTATCACTTTCGAAGTGTCTCGATGTCACTAGTAAAGGATTATTTTTTACCAGGCCGGAAGTTCCTTCTCGGTTCCCAACTAGCGCGGATTCTGGTTCATTCTCACTTTTCCTTCTCACTTTTCTGCTGTGTAAATATAGAGATACGCTTGCCACGTAGATTAACGCAAGGATTACAGAACTGATACCAATCGCAGTGTACTCAGCGGTCGAGAGACCTTGACTCACTTGGGATGTCGAAGAAAACATTACCTCGCGCACGTCTAAATGAAGGACAGAAGAAAGAAATGTATTTAGAGCAATCTGAGAGGAGCTGAAACTGAATTCAAGGAGAATTGAGCTTCATAAATCGAGCAGAACCATCGAAAGTAATGAAGTTCATATTTGAAATGGTGTTTTGTATGTAAGTTCGAACTTGTTCGAGTTATATATTCATGGACATCTTTTTTTGTCTGACTAGTTTAATTCTTTTCTACTGATTTCAAATAATCCGTTCGAAACAATGGTGACATTTTAGGATATTCCAAATAAAAATGTATGTGTTCAATATTTTCTTTCTAATGAAAGATACCAATTTCAAACTTTTGTTGACTATGGAAAAAAGAAAATCAGAAATTTCACTGTGGAAACAACGTTTTTTGCGTATTTCACAGCTCCGTTGAAACTTATATAATAATATGGAATAATCGATTCAAATAAGGTTTTGATTTAAAAACTTACTACTTCTTGAAGGTGAACCTGCTACTCTGAACGCAACACAGGGTGTGAACACATTTGGAAATAATGATTCTGGTGACGCATCTCGACAGACCAATTTAACTATCACAATTTTACCTTCAGTCGCATCTCTTAATCCAGTATCCCCAGTCCACTGAAAATGAATCCGGTGATTATTTCGTGACATCAATATTTTAAAGGGAATTCCTAAATTCCTGCAGAAATTCCTGGATCCCAAATCCTCCCCTTTTTCAGTTTGATTGAAAATGGATGAACGGAATGAAGAATAATTAATCAACGGATTTGCTGTTTTTGCATTTGAATCTGTTGTTCTAGGTAAAGAAAAAGGTGAAGGAAAATCTACAATCTAAGATTTTAGAAACCATTAAATTCTATACACACTAGGATGAGCACTCCTCACATTTTCTATGGTCCAGACTTGTCAGCCATGTACTATTTTACTGGGTTGTTTTTTTTTCTTTTTTTCGGACATACGATTCGATATATTTCTCTCAACAGGACGGGAACTTTATCTTTGTTCCTTAACTATTCGAGTAGGGAAAATTATCAGAATTACATATAATTTGTATGTAATTCAATATAGTTTTGATATGGATTATATATAATTAAACATGAATTATATATAATTGCTTCCTCGTTGGAGGGAAGCTTTGTGATCGTTTCTAGGAGCCGAAAATTGTTTCGTCTCGAAATTCAAAATCTTCTAGACCAGAATGTTCCTCAGAACTCAAGGAACAATGTTGTTACCGTGTCTGTCTATCTATCTGTCTGTGTGGCTGTAGCCCCCCTAAGTTTCGTACGCGCATATCTCCCGTTCTGCTTATCCGATCGTTTCGGAATTTTTATCACAGTTGTGGACTAGGGTGATAGTGGTCCCATATAAGTTTCAACTTGATTCATTCAGAAGAATTGGGTGGATAAGAAGAACTCTGAGAAAAAATGAACATTTTGCGTACGCGTGTATCTTTGCTTCCTATCATCCGAATCCGATCAAACTTTAACCACGTTTTAGTCATGACCCGATACTGGTCCCATATAAGTTTTATCCAAATCGGTTGAAAACTGTGGAAAAGTTTTCTTTGGGATCTGTATTTTTTTTTAAGCATGCCTTCCTCATGTCCATATTATCCGAATGTCTTGGAACTCTGAGAATATTCGATTTACGAGATGTTAGTTATATGATATGAATTTTAGGCACATTGGAATTGGGGAGAGTAAAAAAAAAACAAATCAGGTTCCTTTTTGTCTGTCTATTTGTCTGTGTGTATGTAACAAATTTGCGAACGTGTATATCTTTTGTTCGTATTATTCGATCGTGATGAAATTTTCATCAGAGTCAGGTGCAGTGTTGATAGTGGTTCCATATAAGTTTCAACCTCATAGTTACAGAAGAACGCAGGGATGAGGAGAAATTTTTCGAAAAATCGTGATTTTGCGAACGCGCGTTTCTCTGCTTCCTATTATCTGAACCCGATCAAACTTGAACCACGTTGTAGTTATGATCCGACAGTGGCCCCATATGAGTTTTATCGTAATCGATTGAAAACTGTGGAAAATTTTTGTTTCGCGATTCACATTATTTGACAATATTTTGAAAGCATGCCTTCTCCATGTCGGTATCATCCAAATGCCATGAAACTTGTAGTATAATCAGTTTACGGAGGGTTAGTTGTATGGTGTGAATTTCAAACAAATCGGAATTGAAGAAAGAAAGTGGTAAGCACTGAGCTTCGAAACAAAATTTGGGAATTTCGTAAACATCGTTAACATGCGGATAACTTCCGTTTCTATCATCCAATCGTCATGAAATTTTCACTACAGCTTTATGCAGTGTGAATCGCATTCCTATATAAATTTCAACCTGATTCTCTAAGACAAACGGGAGAGGGAAAGAAAACATTTTTTTTTTTCAACACAAACGAGGAAGCCATGTGCCAATTGACAGAGGTTTTTTACAATTCTTCTATTCTAGAAAATACTCATTCCATTAAAATATAGATTTCAATGTTAAAGATTGAAGTATAGATTTTATTTCATTAAATTCAAAAAAACATTCAGTCTTCTTTGCAAAACTCCAACACCAATGACATTTTCAGATATGCGTATAATCTAAAATCATTCTAAACAAGGATATCTCTCAAAATACAAAACAATCTCTGTGGAATTTGCACTGCAAAATATTGCTTGAGAAGCGATTAAGGGGAAGGGGGAGGGGAGGGGGTAACAATAATTCGGGGGAAAAACGGCACATTTTTGCGAATTTTTTGTGACGCGACAGTTAAAATTTATTCATTAAAACTAATTGTACATTAAAGTATAACATTTGAAAAGGATTGTGTGGAATTTTCACGGAGAAATATTGAAAAATACAGCAATCATTTGGAGGCCTCTCAACGAAAAGTTAAATTGCGGTGCCCCTCCTAACTCCAAAAGTAATGCACCGATCCTTTTGAAATTTTGAACACGATTTCTGTACATAATTGACGAGGTAACACTCAAAATTTTTTTTCACTTTTGTTGTCATTATGCATTTACAATAACAAATAAGCCAATTTTTTTCGCAAAAATCCTGTTTCTGGCTTCAAAAAGTCAAGGATTGAAATTTTAAAAAACCTTCCCAGCGTTTCTTGGGGAAAGTGGTTAGGGGAGAGTTGCCTTGATTGGACCATCGCCTTGGATGGACCACCATCTTTTATTGCCGAAGGAAAAAACTTAGATTTCTCCTAATCATACAGCGATAATGTCACATTAATGAACATTATCACTTTATGATTAGAAGAAATCTAAGTTTTTTCCTTTGGCAATAAAAGGTGGTGGTCCAATCAAGGCAACTCTCCCCTATCTAACGGTAGCACTTCAATTTTTTGATTCCAGATGATCCAGCATCGAGTTATGAGGGGCACTGCAATTCAACTTTTTTTTCGAGAGGTCTCCGAATGGTTGCTGCCATTGCTGTATTTCTTAATATTTCTTCGTGAAAATTTTACACAATCCTTTTCAAATGTTATACTTCAATGTGCAATTAGTTTTAATGAATGAATTTCAACTGTCTTTCGTTTCTACCATCCGATCGTTATGAAATTTTGACCACAGTAAAACGTAGTTTCAATCATGGTCCCGTTCAAGTTTCAATCTGATTGTTACAGAAGAACCGAAGAAATGAGGAAAAATGTAAAAAAATTTTGATTTCCCGACCGCGCATATCTCCACTTGTCAACTCGTGAAGCGAGATAGAATTCCGGTGGCTCAAATGAATTTAATCAAATATAGATTGTCTCTACCGTAATATCCAAATTAATTTGTTCATAAGAAGAAATGGGGTCCTTTGAGAAGCGCGATCAATATGAAGGAAAGAATTGTTTTGGGAAGTAAAGAAGAAACAATGAATTTACAGTTTACAATTTAAAGATCTCCCAAAAGCTGATTGGAGATTATTTATTATAATGATAATGAAACATTCACATAAGAGTGACTGAAAACACAAAGATATATATGTATATATACAGGGTGGTCCATTTGAAGTGATATAGTCTTTGGGAATGACGATGGGGCCCATGTTGGCTCAATCTTGGCCCTGTTGTGTTTTCCCATACAATTATGGTTGGTAGAAAATGAAAATAATGAACCTTAGTGCGGGCACATTTGAACTGGGCCCAATTTGGCCCAGCGTTCGGCCAAGATTGGGGTGAATTTATATCCCGAGCATGTGTGTACAATCCTCAGCGTGTATGAATTTTGGCCCCACTTTGGTCCAGTCTTGGGCCCATATGGGCAGGATGGGACTCAACACTGGGTCGAAGTGGGGCTGGAATTCATGCCCGCTGGGGTAGAATTCAAAGCAATTTTCCAATTTCAAAACAAAAAGGAAGGGGCAGTATTGATTGCCTAGTCTGGGTTGATGCTGGGCCCGTGGTGTTACCAATTATCAGGCCAAGCAATACGGCCAAGCTGGGAACGATGTTATCATCCCAGGGTTGGCCCCATTTGTCTGTCCAGCTTGGCCCCACGTTGGGTAGCATGGGCACCCACCCTGGGCGTAGATGGGGCCCGCCGTTAATGCACACTTGGGATACCATATTACGTTGACTCAACCTCTCACTCCAAACGACATGAGACTTCGAATTAGATTCTGCAACTGGGCACGAGCAAGGCTGGTTGACGATCCTCAATTCTTCAACTACCCAGACAGCACCGAAAGTTCTGAAAACGTTTCAAAAACGTGTCCATAGTCCCAAAGATGTTGGTTCCCAAAAGTATATTTCCTAAACATTTTGAGAACATTCATTCAATGTGCTGGAAAACACGTTTCGAGGACATTGTTGACAAATGCTATGGTACCTCTTCAGAACGTCCTCGAAACGTTATATGAAAACTAAGTATTTTATCTCTAACCTATACAAATTTATATTGATAGTTTTACTACGGACAAAAGCATCGAACAACAATAGAAGTATGTTTTGTATTGAATGTTTGAAAATATTTCATTTCAGCAGTTCGAAACTATTGGCAGAATATAAATTATCAAGAATGAGGTCAATGTTTTGAAATTCACATAACCTTAAAATTGGCGTGGAACAAAATTTAATTATATGCGATGTATTGAAAGGATGCAAATGTAATTTGTCAGATCCATCGATACAGGCTCCACCACAGTTCATTTGCATCGGCTCCAAATGGAGAATATTGGAAGATTTGACACAAGTTTGAACATCAACAAATCCTCATTTTCAATGTCTCATAAACGTTCCATGGAAACCTTAATAAAACTATACCAGACATTCGTACGTCCCTGGTATATACATGCGATGTTTCTTGAACGTCCCGAAACATTTTCAGAACATTCCAATGTTTCAGAAGACGTTCCGAGGATGTTGAAAGAATCTCCCGGTGCTGTATGGGTATGTACACGGTAAAAAGTAAAACTTACTTTCAATCTGAATATCAGCTTACTTTAAGATGCAGCCAAAACTAGCCCTATTTTGACTGAAAGTAAGTACCGAAAACAAATGCCGTCACAATGGAAAAGACTGAATTTCAGTCAAGTTTTCAAATAAGATGCAGCCACTTCCAGTCACACTTTTTACAGTGTAATGTTCTCCGACGAAGCATCTTTTCAGAGCACTGGACATTTGAATAGACACAACTCTCATTACTGGTCGGATGTTAATCCGCATTGGTATCGAGCAATCGACAACCAACATCGTCGGAGCGTAAATGTGTGGTGCGGGATCGTCAATGGGTATTTAGTCGGTCCACATTTTTTCAACGGTACTTTGAACGGCCCCATGTTTCTGGAATTTCTGGCGGATCATTTACCAGGCTTGCTTAAGGATCTGGATTCACAAACAAGGCAGAGGATGTGGGTCCAACTAGATGGAGCGCCACCCCATTACGCATTGATCGTGAGAGAATACCTTGATCATCATTTCCCGGGAAGGTGGATTGGACGAGGTGGGCCAGTTGCGTGGCCTCCACGCTCACCCGACTTGACATCTCCCGACTTTTTCTTGTGGGGATTTCTGAAAGACGAAGTATTCAAGGCCCAACCAACAACGAGGGAGGACATCATCGATCGCATCCGCACTGTTTGTGCCAACATACCGCGATCAGTGTTTCTGAAGACGGTTACAAATTTTCGGCGGAGACTAGGATTATGTATCCAGGCAGAGGGGGGTCACTTCGAGCAATTATTGTAACAGCATCAAGGACCCCTCATGTGAGGGGCAAGGGGACTCACAATAATCAAGCACTATGGAGGGAACAGAGAACTACCACGTCCACGTCGTTGTTCCTGGGTAGCGCTAAGAGTAGTTCATCAATAACTTCGACGGTCCATACCTCGCACCCCAATGGACGGAAAGGGGTCCATGACCGGTGTTTCGTAAAGGGTTTGAAACCAGCTTTCCCATGCCATGATAAAAAATAGGAGTCCCATTTAAAAAAACCATCTTGACCCCTAAATGACTTTCAAAATGACCTCTGAGGGATTTTTCAAGGTCAGCATCATACTTCCCCCTTGGAACCCTAAACTTTTTATCTGAAACATTTTTTTCCGTCTCCACTAGTTTCCGAGATATTTGACTATATCACTTCAAATGGACCACCCTGTATATGTACTCATATACGAGATTTCATTCTAAACCATATAAGAAACGTTCTTTGGCCAAAGATCCACTCTCACACATTCCATAAAGTTTATTTAGAGAGTGGCCACTCAAACTTCTTCACCCTCGTACAATTCACTTAAACTTACCTGAAGAAATGTCTTCCCTTCGTCTCGAAATAATTTAAAAGGTGGTTCGGTGTCAGATAAATTTCTGAGTTCGTACCATCCAGCCTTTCCCAATTGTTGGGCCCCAGCGATGACACAAACGGGAGTAGCGACCCCTGTAATAAAAATGTAGAAAAGTTTCCAGTATTCCCAATTCGAAATAAGTATTGTATATTGATTTGACAGCTCACCTTCGAATTTTATTTCAGCATGGGGATAAATGATCTGTCCTCTTTGCGGTAGAAATACGTATGGCACTTCTTCAATTTGTTCAGCACTGCTCATGAATCCAGCTACCTTGCACTCTGAAATTTGAAGAGAAGAGGTTGAGAATTTTTCATTCACTCATAATCCCTAGCCTTCTATGTTTATGAGAAACAAAAAATGATTTTTTGCAAATAACATCTCTTGATTTTCCTTTGTTAGAAATGAAACTTTTTGGATCTAAGGCTCTGCCCGGGACCAAGCTGGGGTGGTCTGGGCCGAAATAGAGCCTTAGATAGTCAAGTTTTCAGAGAAGGAAATTTCTAGATGGGTCTTGACAATAAAATTTCCAATCAAATTGGAAAAACTTTGGCGATTGAAAAACTTCCTCATTGTTTCTATATCTCTTCCCTACTTTTCTTCACTTCTATCTCAAAACATGGAAAAAAATATGCAAATTTTGCAAAGGGGCTCAGAAGAATTTCTAGTGGATCATCTGAAATTTTCGACACTCAAAAAAGAGCGAAAGAGAGAGAGAGAGTGAAGAGAAATTCAGAAGATTCCAAGGATTCCTGAGGAGTTCTGGCAGATTTTTCAAAGCAATTTTGAAAATCACATGTAACGAATTCTGAAGAATTCGGAAGATTTCACACTGTACAAAAATTTTTTTTTCAAAAAATTCAAAAAATGTGACTGTGATTTTTTACAGGCATATTTTCTGAATTTCCAGAAAAATTTTGCTGAATTCTAAAGAACTTGACTAAATTTCTAGAATACGCTCCGAAATTCAGTTGAAGTTTCTTGAAATTCAGCAAAATGTTTCTGGAAATCCAAAAGAAAGTGGATGTAAAAAATTACAGTTACATTTTCTAAATTTTCAGGAAGAATTTTCTTACAATGCAGATAGAAGAAGAGCTAATTTGAGCAATTCGACTCAGGATTGAGATAATTTTCTGAATTTCTGATTCCCTTTGAATCTCTCACAATCCATTCTGAAACACTCTGAAAAATGTCGTAAATCATAGGCCAGTAATACGATGTATAATACGATCCAGCCCTCCTAGTAAAGACCCGTTGACAGCTATGAATCTTTCACATGAATCCACAAATAACGTTCAATCTATTCATAGCAGAAATTATGAGATATAGTGTACATTCTCCTCCTGGGAGTACCAGTTTTTCTTTTTGCATGAAAAAGGTGAAAGGCTAAAACTATCGCCTGGATGAGGAAAAAAGCACAACGATTATGGAAACAAACCCGTGACTTGCACCACGTATAACCTCATTGACCTACCCTCCGCGAGGGACTGAACCAGAGGTGGTCTCACTTGTCTCGAGTTGTCCCTTCTTGCATGGTCAGTTCCATTCAAGCTCGTAATCAGAATCCTCTCGCGATCGATAAATAATTGAACTTCGCGTTGGTCGACGTTTGACCACCACTTTGGATTTTTTTTTGAATATTTAAAAGAGGAAGATAAAAAATAGATTGAATAGATTGAAATGGAATGTATTCTCTACCAATTGTATACGTAAAGATAAAAAAAAGGATAACACGACGAAATGTCCTTGGTCAAAATATCCAAGACAAAATTTCCATGCCAGAATGTCTACGGACAAAATATTCGGACACCAAAAAATGCGCGAGCCTAAATATCCGTGGACAAAATATTCGCAAACAAAAATATCCGTGGACGAAATATCCAAAAACCGAAATATCCGTAGATTAGTAGAGTTGTTATAAATCTGCCTTAATTGGTGATGTATACGTATGTGATGCGCGTGTGTGATATAATGAGTAAAATAATTGATTATTTGACGTAATTTTCAGGTTGTGCTTTTGTAATGAGTTATATAATTTTATACTTTAACAAATTTTTGTTCACTAGAAATGATGAGAAAACTTAGTTTATATATTTTCTATCACGTGTGAGTGACAGAATTTCTCAGATAATAAGAAAGAAAATAAGTATGTACTCATTTGAAGTGGTGATCAAAGCGATATGAAAACATGATCTGTTGAAGAAATGTATGAATTAACCCAAACAGACACGAAGATATCTTTCAGAATTCTAAAAGATATCTTCCAAAAGTACAAGAAGTCTTGAAGAATTTTCTAAAAGATATCTTTTCGTATTCGAAAAGATGTCTTATGCAACATGAATAGATTTCTAAAAGATGTCTCGGAGACTTCTCCAAGATATCTTCAAGAAGAAATTAAGAAATCTAAAAGAGTTCTTCAAGATTTCTTAAAGATGTCTTGCAAAATTCATAAAAATGTCTTGGAAGAAGCTTGAATTTATTCACGAAAAAAAATTCTAGCCTCTTCTTTTTCCTTCTCCCCCCTCACCCCATATTTGTCTTTGTCGCTCTCGCACTCCTATGAAGTTGACTATGTCTCAATCCTTGAAGTTGCGGGAATCGAACCCGCGCATCTTACGATGTACTTACGCTTCAGTGACCTGAGCTATAGAGACAGTTCGGTTTTGATGCTTATGATTGTCAATATAACACAGTGGCATCGTGTCAGTGGTGTACATTTTCAGAGTAGAAGTGATCTTTTGAAAAAACTGTTATTACAAAAACAAATGTCAGATAAGTTGGTCGTGGATACCACAGATTCTTCCTAAATTATTTCTATCTCAACGTTCTTGAAGAATAACTGATTAATGAATATGAATGAGAATTTTTGTGAATTTACTTGAAGGCTGTACATAAAATTGAGCGTAAAAAGTTCAGTAATTTGTAAAATATTTGTGTCTTGAAGATTCGTTAATTCCAGTGCCGGTATTAAAAGGTTACAAAATCGTAATTTTCGCACGATTTAAAATCTCTTGGCATGTTTATAGATTTTTCAAGCTTTCGATTTGTGACCGAATTTATCACATGTGTAATTCGATTATAATTAAAGGCACATTCCGAGTGTTATTCATGTCAATTCATATGATCAGGTATTTATAACCTAACCCTGCTGACAATCTATCTTCTCAAACATATTTTGTTAAAGTCTTCCAGGAAAATATCTTTCAAACGCTTTTCAAAGATATCTTTAAGATATCTCGCATGGTCGCCTTGGAGATGTCTTGAATCGAGACATCTTTTAGAAATCTTTCACAAGATGTCTTTCCAACACTTCTGAAAGATATCTTCAAGAACTCTTCAAGAACGTTTTTGAAGATCTCTCAATTGAGTATTTTTTTAGATATCTTCAAGAACTGCGTGCTGTGTGGGTAAGTTTTTCAATATTTTATGAGATGCTGGAATGGCAAAAATTCCTGTTATGGATGTTTTGTCTGAGGATATTTTGTACGTGGATATTTTTGTGTGTGGATATTTTGTCTCGGATATTTTGACCAGGGATATTTCGTTAGGTAATCAAAAGAGGCAGCGTCACTCGATCTAAACCGCGGGTTTAACCAGATAAATTTTTGTTATACGTACGTTTGTAATTTATATATCCGATTAAAAGGAATGTATCGAGATTCTTATCGAATCAATAATTCCATTGCTACTTTTTTCACGCCAAGAGATAATATTATGATCGACGATGAGTTATGATGTAACGCCTTCACATGGGTATAATGAAGCTTCAAAGTGGTGAACCTCGGTACTCGGATGGAGTAAATATTTCATATCCAAGAAGATAACTTTTTTCATCGATAAACATATTTCAAAGGTTTTCTTCACGGTAGGTTCTTCTTCGAACGGGTATATATTTCGATTATCTAAAACCTCTTGGATATTATCGCTATTTAGAATACCGATAGCTGCTTCCAAATTTAGTTTCGGAAGAGGAAAAACCAGTCTCAAGATTATCAATAAGTACTGAACGGAGCTACCAGTCGTAATCAATTATATCGATATCTTCGACAAATGACAAAATCCATCATTCGGCAGTGGACGGCACTTGGTTTTTTAGATTGGTTATCTGATGTTCGTGTATGTATATATATCAGTTTACACTACTAGGCTGTACGTGAACGGAGGTCAGGGTTCGTACGGTGGGATCACCGCAGGTGACTTTCCACAAGCCAAAGTCGTCGTACGTTAATCATCTGGTCTTTATCCGAAGCTTGATCGTAGATCTTCAGATACCGCGTGTATCTACGAGGTACGAGCTACGAAAAACGATGAGGAATGAAAGAGGAGTAGGATCCTTTCAAAAGGAATAGATATGTGAGAAGAAGGATGTTAATTATATTTCTGCCTTCATCAACTCATGTTGATTATTGTCGTACTGTTTATATAGAATGGTCTTGACAACTCACTTTCCAGTCTAACATCAAATACTATTACAAAACCAGAGTTAATGCTGTAGTATTTGTATACAATGACAACCCGATTTCTTAGATTTAAAGAAAATTTCTTTGCCCTGGTTCTGATAAATTTTGTTTTCAATGGAAAAGATAGTTCATTCCAATGAGAAAATTTTTCATTGAATTGAAATTATATGCTTTGAATTCAAGAACGAATATATTTTTGTATCAATTTGAAAATTTTTTGATTCAATCTGATGAAGAATTTTTCCATTGAAAAAATATTTATTAAAATGAGGGCACAGAAAATTTTCTTTCAATTTAAAAAATTGGGTTCTCAGTGTATCTTATTCAAATGTTTCTTGTTCTGACAAAAAATCAATTAATTTGGAGTAATATACACTGTTATATGAGATAGGATGTATAAATTCTTTTTATACGAATAAATGAAATTAGGGCAAAGTATGAGGCATGGATGAACATCAAAAGTGAATGTTATAAATACATCATTTGGCATAGAAAGTTCTCGAATTCGAAATGGAAAGCAAATTATATATTCTAGATACAAACATTATAGTTTAGTTCCTGTCGTTCAAATTGGGTAACAGAATATAACCGCAATTACGATTGTAAACATAGGAATTCTTATTTCTGAAATTTTGTATTGAAACCTACAATGATCGATCAGGTGTATATTATTATCATATGATTGAATATGGTGGTATGAGCATTCATATAATTATATATACACTCTTAAAAAATTTCTTGTGGAATATAACATTCCCACATTAAATTGAATACACTGAAAAAAAAATTTCTTCCATCCAAATAAATAGTTTATTCGTCCTCTCTCCATAAAATATTTCTTAGGATTAGAAATATATTTAATCGAATCAAATAATGGAATCCTTGCCCCAAATAAGTTGGTCTTCTAAATGAATAATTTATTCGCCACAAGTAATCAGTTTTTGCATCTATTCGAATATTCAATTTCTACAAATGAATATTTTATGGAGAGAGGACAAATAAATATTTTCCCTAGTGTATGAGTTACGAAATTTTAGAATTTTTAATTGAAATTCAAGGAATTAATGATTAGATTTACGAACATCTTTTTAAAATTAAGAAGACAATTTTTTAAATTAAGGATCATATTATTGAAATCAATATCACATTATGATATTTAATAGATATTCCTTTAAGTATTTATCAAAAAAACCATACATGTATCTTCCGCTCAAAAAAGTGATTGTTCAATTGATTTTCACATATGCCAGTGGTGAGGAGGAGGCGATGTATTGAATACGGCAAGAAGAATATTAATCCAAAAATAATCGGTTCTAATAACTCGATGACAGATGAATACTCTTGTCACGATAAGATTAGTATTACCGCATGCATCCCCGTCTCATATATACAAAATCTTTTTCATACAGTTGATGTGTACATAGGATCTACTACAATATATTCGCAACGTACGCACGCACATAAACGACATATCAAATCTAACATCTGCCAGACTGTACGGTATAAAAACACGTGAAGAATATAATCCATTAAAGATGACGTTGTGAATGATGGAAGACGAAGATACGTTGATGCTTCTCCTACACTCTCACATACGAGATATCATACACCATACGTTTTGATCGAAATGTTTGTAACACGATGATAATCTTCATTGACAAAGGACTCAACTCGGAAGTGACGAGTGATCGATTAATCATTGATCATAACAGTAGCAACAATTCAAAATTCATCATATCTTCGAATCAATCTCTACTGAAAAAAATCTCTCCAGCATCTCTTTGGATCTCTTGGATCAGATTCTTAGAGATTGAGAAAATATCGGAGATTCAAAAACCCGAAGACTCTTTGAATCACTTCGATTAACTCTATTTTTCTCTGAATTTTTTCTCATTTTCAAACAGACCTTCAAATCATCATAATCATGAAGTAATCAGTCTTATGACTGATTTGATGAAATCCTCCAACCCTGTCTATTATCCGCTAATCGCTTAATTTCTACATATCTACGACAACTTCTATCTATTTTGTATAATTTGCTTTATATAACTTAATCTAAGTCTACCTTTGCAAGTTTTACCATTCATTTTTCCTTTTGATATTGTTTTCAATAAACTATCATGCCTTAATGTGTGTCTATCAGATTACTTCTTCTTTTCATGACATGTTTCAAAAGACTTCTTTTTTCATTCACTTTCTCAAGTACTTCTTCATCCTTGACTTTCTCTATCCACTTTATTCTAAGCGTCCTTCTATAACACCACATTTCAAAAGCTTCGAGTCATCGTTGGTTCGTTTTTCCAATTGTCCAAGTTTCGCAACCATATAATGCTGTGCTCCAAACGTAACTCTTCAAGAATTTCTTCCTTACTTCTAAGCTTATATTTTTTGAGCATAATAACTGTCTCTTTTGGTAAAAAGCCTGTTTCCCTTGTGCTATTCTTGCTCTTATATCTCTTTCGCTTTTACCGTTTTCTGTAATTATGCTCCCTAGATATTTAAATTCTTTGACTTGCTGAATTGTCTCTGCATCTATTTTGATTTTCGTTCTTCTTGATGTTTTCGCTGTTGTACAGATCATGAATTTTGTTTTATCCTTATTTATATTCATACAATACTTTTCTAGTAATATTGTTTTTATAGTATTGAGAATATTTTCTCACTCAGCGCCACTCGTAGCTCATATAGCTACGAGGGTGGATTGATAAGTTTCCGGCCTGACCAAGAAAAACAACGTTTTTAAGAATTTTCTTTTTTTTATTTCCCAACATAATCTCCTCCAAGGCTGATACATTTCTCATAGCGGTGTTCTAGTCTAGTAATGCCATCTCTATAGACTGATTCGTCAAGCTCCTCAAAATACCCATTTACAGCTTCGATTACTTCTTCATTGTCGGCAAATCTCTTACCGCCAAGCCATTTTTTGAGGTTAGGAAACAGATAATAGTCACTCGGGGCTAGGTCTGGAGAGTAGGGAGGGTGCGGCATTAATTCAAACTTCAGATCGTTGATTTTAGCCATCGCAACGATTGACGTGTGCGCTGGTGCGTTATCGTGATGAAACAAGATTTTTTTCTTCGCCAGATGAGGTCGTTTAATTTTCACTTCGTGGCTCAAACGTTGCAATAAGTCTGCGTAGTATTGACCAGTGATAGTTTTACCCTTTTCAAGGTAATCAATGTATATAATACCTCTTGCATCCCAAAAAACAGTAGGCATAACCTTGTTCGCCGAAAAAATTGTTTTTGCCTTCTTTGGAGTTGGTTCCCCTGGTCCAATCCACTGTTTAGACTGTTCTTTGGTTTCAGGAGTGTAGTGGTGGACCCAAGTTTCGTCAACGGTTACGAATCGACGCAAAAATTCGCTTGGATTACGCTTATACAACGCCAAATTGGCGGTAGAAATGTTCTTTCGAATCAATTTTTGGTCGACTGTTAGCAAACGCGGCACCCATCTTGCACGGAGCTTTTCCATATACAAATGTTGGTGCAAAATATTTTGTACACGTTCATATGACATCTTACAGGTCTCAGCTATCTCACGAACTTTTAATCTGCGATCTTTCAGCACTATTTGATGGATTTTTTCGATCATATCTGGAGTTGTGACCTCAATGGGGCGTCCTGAGCGAGGCTCATCAGAGGTGCTCACACGACCCTTTTTAAACTCGGAAACCCACTGCTTAACGGTTGAATATGATGGGGAGGATGTCCCCAGTGTTGAGTCCATCTCTTATTTAATTTCCTTCGGCGTTGACCCCTTCAAATAAAATTATTTGATGACAGCACGATTTTCCAGCTTTTCCATTTTTACGAAAAACACAGAGGCGTCTTGGTCAGCGTGCTCTCAAAACTAAACTAACATGGCGATCGGACTGAAACTATAGCTACAAGCTATCTAAGGATGGTACTATAGAACGCCACCTCAAGGTAGGCCTAGTGGCGCCATCTCTTGGTCAGGCCGGAAACTTATCAATCCACCCTCGTATGTCATCCGCAAATCTCAACATGCTTACATTTTCTCCCTGAATCTGTAATTTCAATTGCACTTGCTCCTTCACTTCGTTCATCGCTTCTTCTATGCATAACTTGTCTTACCCCTTTTTTAATTTGTGCTTCTCCTTCTTGACCCTCTATTTCTATTATTGCGGTTTGATTCTTATATAAATCATATATTATTCTCCTATCCTTAAAATGGATTCCTACTTTTTTCAAAATCGCGAACATTTTCTCTCAATCAACATTATCGAATTTAGCACAGACTTTTTTAACCTTCAAATAAATATTTGAAAATCTTTTGAATTATCGCGATAGATTGGCACTACAGGATGTATTTACGCAGTACTATATCCATACGAGAAATTGCCATATTTGCATCTAAAAATAAGTGTTCTGTAAATTATTCCTTATATTTAATCAACACGAAGTTCTGGATCACGTTATTCCCTTCCATTAATTATACTCCATCGACATTATTTCTTATTACAAAGCACGCGAACGCGCTGTTGAATTATGCGTATACATTTAATACAAAAATAATCACTTTGATTTATTGATCAATTCGAATCGCCGGTAAAATTCTCATACTCTACAAAATGGAGCTCGTCATTCCTTATTGAAAACCATATCTCGAATCCACAGTTACAAAGTTTACACACCTGCTACTTACAATTATAACTCCATGTATCTCATGAAATCCAAAATGAATCCTCATTTCAAACTCAAACCCAAGTAACACAAGAAGTTCTAAGAATGTGCTCGAACATTCTGAGAATGTCCTGGAACCTTCTCAGAATGTTCGAGCACATTCTTAGAACTTCTTGTGTTACTTGGGAAGCGATGATAATCCTTAATCTACCGCAATTTATAGTAATTTGAAAGACGTTTCTCCTGTAAATGAAATTGAAACGATTTAATCAAAACAAAAAATCGAAATTAATTTTCCATTTCGAGTAATACAAACTGGCGAACTCGAGTGCTCCCCTTGAATATCACGAAGTACGAGTTTTCTAGAATAAAACGAAGCAAAACGATGTCTCATTCATCTGAGATTATACACCATTCGATGTACATATCTAAAATTGTACCACGTGAGAAAATACATCATCGTGAGTTCACGTGTTTGGTAGAAACTTAAGAAACCTTATCTTAAGTTGCATTATTACTGGAGCGGCGTACGAGCGAGCGCGGTCCTTTCTTCACATCTAAAGCGGCACAAATAGATCTGCCGAGAACAAAACGAAGAAGTTCGCCACAAACTTCAAAGATGAATCAACTTAATACTGAGAGATACATACAAGAGAGATGAATTACAGACTTTTATCCGTCTGTTATTCATTATTGAGCGAATCTTTCACGACCCTCGGTGAGTCGACTGCATAAGATTTTACAGATCTGCATTTACCGCTATTGATATTGAAACACGTTGTACGGATGGTAATTGTAAAATCTGATATACTCCTCTGATATGAGATCTGAAAAAATTTATGGAGATTTCGAAATGAATTTAAAAATATTCGAAATGATAAAAATGTGATAGCGACACGTAAAATATAACTTCGATGCTTCCTGCACTGGATTCTTTCGAAATTGACCGATATCTTGACAATTTATTCTTCATTCGTGGATGAAAATATTATATCATACATGGTAGATTGGACAAATGGTTGCTGAATTGTATTTCCTCATTGCATCTTCAGTCCTCCTGAGATCAAGACATGAAAGGAGATGTTATATTATTCTACTAAAGCGCTACTCGCAGATGTCCTATAATGAACGTAGAAGATTTCTCATCTAGAAGTTGATGTGATTTAAACTTCACAGTCGACATTTGCTTCAATAAAAAAGGAAAGGATTCGAGATTAAGAAATTATAGAGATGCGGAATGATATTCAAAAACGATAAGAGGAATGGGGGAGAAAGATTGAAGTTTATGCGAATCGTGAAGATGCTTATACTCGTTATTTCTTATTTATCAATGTAAATTCTGCTTTTATACTCTGGTTTCTATTTCATTTTAGTGTTCTTTGGAATCTAAGCCTTAGATTTTAAGATATGAGCGATTGTATATTTTTTGGAAAAATCTAATATCTCGGAAATACTGTATCTTGGAAATTCTAATCTAACACCATTTTCTAACTCAGATCACGGGGTATCTCTGGAACAACGATTAAACCAATCCAGCGTTGTTCGTTGTGGAGTTACGGCGATTTGAAATTTTTTGCATTTCAGTCAATCAGAATTCAACAACTTTGAATCGCTATATAATATATAATTCCACAACGAAAAACACTGAATTGGTTCGATCGTTGTTCCAGAGATACCCCGTGATCTGACTTAGAGAATAGTGTTAGATTCAAATGTTCAAGATACGGTATTCTCGAGAGATTAGGTTTTTCTGAAAAATTTTAAATCGTTCATATCTCAAAATGTAAGGCTCAGATCAAAATTTGCCAAAGGAAAAATCGATTCAAAATCTCCTCAAGAATATGTCTGCCAAGGGATGTCTAGACTTTCTGACTCACCCTGTGTAGGGTGAGGCCGGGTAATATGCCACACTTAATGTTCCAACAAAAATATTTTCTAAATGTCAAATATTATAGAAACAAAAATAATACCATTTGAAAGTATAATTATTAATGTTTATTTGATTAGCATCACAGCTTCAGGGTTCTCATAGCTGAGCGGTGAAATCGAAATTCCCAAAACTCTCCAAAGTGGCGTTTTACCCCCTATGCGTGGGTAAAATGCCATAAGCGTTGGGCTAATGACTTGAATGAGAATAAATGATCGAAAATCTATGGAAATCAATAATTATAAGAAATCCTTAAAAAATATAACATAAATGTATAATATAGACACATATTGTAGAATATTGGTGTGAAAAAGTGAAATTATCAACTATTACAAAAAATATTCAAATGACATTGAAATATCACACTTGGAGGAATTTGACGTTACATTTTTGCTAAATCTGCATTGTATAATTTGTTTTAGGGGTAATTGACACCAGTGGCATAGTGGCATATTACCAAAATTGAAAACTGGCATTTACCCCCTATACACAAAAAAAATCATGATTAGGAATTTTTCTACGCCATTAATGATATTCTTAATTGTTTGTGGAATTATAATATTTGTTAGATGGGATAATTTGTCATCATTCATCTTTCAATTATAAATTAATAAACATTAACGAAAAATTCACTTTTGAAGTACAGCATAAAATTACATGAGGACATTGTGTTTTCAACTTACGTCAATTTCTCGAATAAACAAAGACATGCAAATGATTAACTGTTGTCATATGGATGCAAGCACTAAAATGAACAAATTAACGTATTCCTAAAAAATATCTGTGTATTGAACATGAAATTATCGAAAAGTGACATATTACCCGAGGTGGCATATTACCCGGCCTTACCCTATAGAATTCAGAAAAAAAATTGCTGGATTTTTCTCCCCGCGAAATGCTTTCACATTCACCATATTCGCTAGATACTACATCAAATCCACCACAAAACAACTACCGATGGTTCTCGTCGACTCCTCGTAGAATTTAGATGGAGAATCAGTGGATGAATGGTTGCTCATCGTTTCCACGTCGCTTCTTCGACGAGCGTATAATCACTTCACTTTCCTAAACTTGAAGCAATAACTTGCCAAATGAAGATTTATCTCAAATAATTAGATCCAAGTTGAAATGACAGCTTATTTTGCCCCCAGTCAAAAATTCCTGGATGTGAAATACCGAAATTCGCACGAAGACATCCGTAGAAAAATTTTTCCTGTTCATTTTCACAAACTTGTAAAATTTCCATATTTTTTTCTCATACTTTGAGGACGAGATTTCCGCCAGAGACGATTTGGGTCCCTATTCGGGATTTCTCAAGTCCTTGCCAGCCTGAAAACCAAATGATTCAGGGCGGGACCCTGAAGGGTATCACGGGTCCTGGATGGGGACTCGATTGATCCTCATGATTCATCCAGGAATTTTTAACTGAGCCCAGTTAAACAGATCGTACTATATTGACCTTAGTATAAATCATTTTAGGCCCTGCTTCGCCCCTTACCTGGGGCTATCAAGATAGACTAGGCGTATCCCTGGCCTTGGTATGGGCCAGTGAACTACCTAATGTGATTTCTACCAGGGGAGGATTGTTACAAAATTGGAAATTTGTTTATTATAATTCAGGAATTGTAACGTTATTCACTTTCGTTACTCATTCTATATAAAAAAAATATAATAATAATAATAATAATATATATATTTACTGTACAAAAAGTATATATTTATTATATAGATTTTATATATAATGAGTAACGAAAGTGAATAACGTTACAGTCCCTGTTACACGCAGAGAAAAATTCTTGCTGAAAAAGCGATTCCGAAAATTCTGCTTTGCTAAATTAGCAAAACGGCTGCCGTTACAGCAAAAATATTGCTATTCTAGCAAGATATTTGCTAATTCAGCAGAATTTTCTAGCGGTCTGTATATCTACAATTCCTGAATGGCAAGCGCTTGTTAAAAGAGCAAGATATTCGCTGTAATAGCAAATGTTTTGCTAATTCAGCAACAAGCTTTGCCATATCAGCAAAGCGAATTTTCGAAGTTTGCTGTTTCAGCAACTTTTTTTCTCTGAGTGTATAATTACAAGAAAACCGTATTGAAATAAACACAAAATTTCCCATGAATTTCTTATTTTCTTTGCCAGATTAGGAAATTCTGTAACAATCCTTGTATTATTTATAATCTTGTCACCAAAATTGAGAAGACATTATATGGTTAATTTATAACATTTGAACATTACTTTCTGAAGGGAGTTTCACTTTTTCACTACCCTTAATAACATCGAATAATTGCATTCACATTCAGGAGTGTGGTAACACTTCAATCTTCATTCAAGTTTCCTTCGGAGTCATTTCTTCTCGACCTTGAACCACCTGACCTTCAAGTGGCAAGAATTACTTCGAATAATTACGACTCACCTTTCCTCAACTGTGTGTCTTCCGATAATGTAATTCTAAAGACTACCGCTCGTTACCTTTCAAATCTCTTAATCTTTTACTGAACTTTCGGTGCTGACATTTACGATCTTATGCATATTAAATATGCATACGTGCATACAAGCGTGTAATCTTTTGAGAGAAACAGGTATCCCATTTATTTTATCAGAAAAGCATGTTATTAAGGTAAATTTTACAAGAACTTATTATGGCAAGTTCATAAACTATATATAGAGTATTTTTACTTCTACGTTCCTTAAGGGAGCGGAAGTATTGTGATAGGTGTCAAAAACCATCATACAGGAGGGGGCATTTCGTTTTTGCCAAACGCTTTCAAACAAAAATGCGATTCCCAAAACTGTCTGCGTCTTTCGTTCACAATAACTTCCGTTGTATATAATGCATGGATGTCGATGATTTTTACGCCAAAATGTTCGTCTCGATGAAGAGACCAGAATCTCCTATTTGGGTGGGAATGGATCTGGGATTTTGAAAATAGGAGAGAGAAATGATTAACGAAATATTCACCATTTGCCATTGTGGATAACTTTTGTTACGGTTGGTGATTTCAAATACCGTTTTTCCCAAAGTTTTCATGTAATTGAGAAGACTGAAATGTATGTTTTTTCGTGGAAATCGGATCAGACGTTGATGTGCTACGAAGGAGACAAAAATCTGATATTGAATATTCAATGGCGTAGGATGTTTTTCTTTAAAATGCATCAATTGGGATGGTTCTTGCGCCCAAATGTTTGTCTCTTCTTTTAGTCTAAGGAATTGGGTTCTCAGTGTATGCTATTCGCAACGCATTGCTGTGGTAGTGAAGAGCATATTTTATGCAACGAACCGTGTGGATAGGGAAAAGATGTGTATCGTTGTAGGACGGATACCAGATCTTTCTACCAACTATATTACAGTTTTCACAGCACTACCGTTCATTGTTTCTCCCGAATACTTGCCGCAACCATACCGCATCTGCGTGAGCACTAGATTTCTTTTTTAGTGTAGACTGATTGAACTCAATAATTCATTGGGATAAAGAAATGGATCTTCAAAACCATCCTATATTTTATTTATCATCACGGATTGTGATCAGTTTTCGCAAGATGTCGTCACTTTTCCACAAGTTCTCTTCTCATTGTATGGTTTGCATATAAATAATCAATAATGCTTCGCTCCCACACGGAAAAAAATGCAGGTCGAAAATATAGTCATCTTTAAGAAAAATTTGAGAATATTCCTTAAAATCTCAGAGCTTTTCTTAAATGCATACACGGAGAAAACAGTATCTTGAAAAATACCATAATTTATGGATTTTTGGCGTTGGTCTAACCCGAGTCAAAATATTTACGTGAAGACACCTCTAAAAGTCCCAGCCATTATGGTACTTTTAGAGGTATCTTCACGTAAATATTTTGACTCGGGTTAGACCAACGCCAAAAATCCATAAATTATGGTATTTTTCAAGATAACTGTTTTTTCAGTATAATAAAGATAAAATGGTCCACTTTTTTGTAGAATTGTATTCGAAAAACAATGAAAAATTATCAATACTTAATAAAAAATAGAGGAACATATGAACTTTCCAAAAATCGCGTGTGAAATTTCACAAAGTGAATAGTACACGGAAAAAAATGTACTGTTGCTGCAACAGGAGGCAGCCATGTTGCAGCAACAGGAAAAAATCCTGTTACAGCAACAGGATTTTCCTGCAGCTGCAACAGGAGTAATTTTGTAGCTGCGGCAATGTTAAAAAATCCTTCATTATGGGATAAATAGGCTTTATAAAATGAATAAAATACGAAGTTTTTATTTACTTTTTTTATGACTTTATTAAACTCTCAAATGTTCAAATACTGAATTACAGTAAATGTCTTGTTGCAATGTAATCTAATCCTTTTTTCTCACAAGAAGACAAGGCCCAATATGAGGTAACAGGTTTTGTTTTTTCATATAATTACGATTATTATCAATTCGAACATTCCACGCATGTTAATGTTGATCAAATTCCACAGTACACGGAGAAAAATTTACTGTTGCTGCAATAGGAGGCAGTCATGCTGCAGCAACAGGAAAAAATCCTGTTGTAGCAACAGGATTACTACTGTTGTTGCGACTTAATAGTAAATTGAACCTTTAAATCGCACCTTATGACTCATTACGACGAACTTATGCTTCAAAATGGACCTTTAGTTCACTTTTGGTGCATGAGATGTGAGTCAAAAAATGAAGATATAAGAATGCCTGCAGTGATAACATCTTCTCCCAAAAATTTATTAGTCACTATAGCTATTCGAGACCAATTAAAAATGATTTATGTATCGATTTTCAAAAACTTTGAAAATAATATTATCAAAGAAAAATGCGAAGAATGTAACGAAGACAAAATGAAATACTTCCCCAATACTAAAATGTCCGATGTCCAAGCTTGGAAATACATCGACTATAATAGATATAGATATCAATTAGACACTGTAGTAGTAGTAGTAGATATTGATGAAAATGAAGGACCTCAATTTGGAAAAATTTATAAAATTTACTATGTAGCAAATGATGTTTACTTTGTTTTGAATTATATATCTACTGTGGCATTTGATCGACATCACCATGCGTGGAATGTTCGAATTGATAATAATCGTAATTGTATTAAAAAACAAAATCTGTTACCTCATATTGGGCCTTGTCTTCTTGTGAGAAAAAAAAGGATTAGATTACATTGCAACAAGACATTTACTGTAATTCAACACGGAGAAAAAGGAATTCGCTGTGGCAGCGAAATCTACTTTTGCTGGGTTCCTTTTGCCAGAGCAGCAAATTTTTTGCTGTGACAGCAAACTATTGGCTGTTCCAGCAATCTTGTTAGCTGCGACAGCGAATTTTTAGCTGTGGCAGCAAAAAATGTTTGCTATCCCAGCAAAATTTGTTTGCTATTCTGTATATAATACTGGAAATTTGCTGGCGGAGCAAACATTTTTGGCTGCCACAGCTAAAAAATTGCTGTCGTAGCTAACACGATTGCTGTTACAGCAAATTTTTAGCTAGGTCAGCAAAAAATTTTGCTATTCTATATATAATACCTCGATTTGCTGCGTCAGCAAATTTTTTCTCTCCGTGAATATTGGAACATTTGAGAGTGTAATGAAGTCATAAAAAAAGTAAATAAAAGCTTTGTATTTTATTCATTTTATAAAGCTTATTTATCCCATAATGAAGGATTTTGTAACACTGTCGCAGCTACAAAAGTACTCCTGTTGCAGCAACAGGAAATTTTTTTCCGTGTAGAATATTGAAATTTTGTTATTGTCTTTGTAAAATTTCACGCGCGACTTCTGGAAACTTCATATGTTTCTCTATTTTTTATAAGGTATTGATAATTTTTCATTGTTTTTCGACTACAATTCCACAAAAATGTGAACCGTTTCATCTTCATGATGCATTTAAGAAATACTCTTAGATTCCAAGAAATATTCTCCAATTTTTATTAAAGATGACTACATTTTCGACCTGCATTTTTCTCCATGCAGTAAGTAATACTTTATCCCAATAAATAATCCTTTCAAATCATGGAGTTGAATTATAAATCCTACCCGAAGTGATATGCAGCCAACCAGCAGATGGTATGACTTCTCAACGATCCATAAAAATCCAAGATTGACCAGAGTGTTCAGAAGTTCCGCTGGTTAAAAAGTTAAGAAACATCAAATGATACAAAATGATACAAAAGATAAAACCAATCTCATATCAGCCTCTATTAATTTTCAAAATATCATGTATTGAAACAAAATGCAATTCATTCATTCCGAAAAAGGTATCTTGATGTTAATAATTTACTTCATTGGTTTGAAGATTTCTCGAATTGATTCAAGCTTACGAATGACTTCTCATCTTGAAGAAGTAACAAATTGAATCAAATAAGGTTTCTCCCCACTGAGGACAAGTTATTGGGTTCAAAGAAATCTCTCATTCATCTCGTGAATTTCTGATTTGAATTCATTCTTTCATAGTTGGATGAATCCATTTCTTTGGATGGAAAAAATATTCACTGAATCAATGAAGTTGCGTGAGGTAGGAAAAAACTAGATTTGAAACTCAATTGATAGATTGCATTATAAAGTGCATTCCTTCGAATATATTAATTATTCATCCGTTCGATGAAATATTACATCATGGTGATAATCTGATCAATTGGATTGAAAAACGGTTCAATCTCTTGCGATAAATTTCTTTGGAAAGGAAATAATATTCATATGAACCATAGTAATCTCTTTTTGTTTTCAATGAATATTCATTCCGTGAATGAAATATCTTTCGAATCTAAGATAATATAATTCGAGGTAAAATGCCCATGTATTGTCATTATGCATAGCCATTTTTTCTTTGAAAAATAATTCATTGACACCTAGCGCTTCCGATTGCTTAGGAGTAAAATATATTTCATTCACAGAAATTTGCTATGAACCCAAGAAATTCCAGATTTCTGAACCAAGTTTCACGACATGCTTGTAAATGATATATGTATTTCAACAATTTAATGAAATAATTTTAATGCTGTTGAAATTCGAAACGTTTACAGAAACGAAACGAAAATTCAAACTCACAAAATCTAAGAAATCATCGGTGTTGACCTCCTCGAATTAACTCCTTGGAACTGGAAATATTGTTTAAAGAATGTATCGCAGGACTTTGGGTCTTCAACGGCTGACGATTTCGTTATTCAGTAACCAATTCGTTCAAATAAACGCTTCAAACTTCAGCAACATATAATTGTATAGATACCATTAAACGAAAATATTTCTTAGAGTCGAAGAAATATTCTTTGTTCTAATGAATTTTTTCTCTCTATTTACGCTCTGTATTTTGGTTCCATGCACTGAGAAAAGAGGCATTTGGAAGTTCAGTAAACAGTACTATATTTGTTCGATGAATCTGAATATTACTGATCTTTTCTCAGTGTGAAGGGGCTTATCGCTTGTTTTTAGAATTCCCCTGCCAAAAATGATAGGTCAACAATTTAATCAAATGTTGCAAAAATTGGGAGTAGATGTATCCTTCCGTGCAGAAAAATTCATAGAATTGTATATAATTTGTATATAATTCAATTTAATTGATATATACCTTTTATAGAATTAAATATAAATTATGTTAATTGTGAAAATTTTTCTACATGGGTTGAGAGTGATTTTGCACTTTTTGAGTATGAAAGTGACGCTCTATGAGGCGAAGTTACACTATATTTTCATCATAATTCAGAAAATAAATACTGAAAAATCAATAATTTCGAAGTCTCATAACACCAATCAGTTGCCCCAACACGCAGAAAAGTGCCTCTTTGGAAAATAGCAGAGTTCACTATTTGACATCGCAACAAATGTTTTGAATATATTCTCAGCAGAATGAGCTACATAAGTTACTGATTATGTGATGCGAAGGATTAAAAAGTGTAATGCCACGTAGTATTTTTGTGCATCACTATGAGGATTAGCAAGTTCTGTGATTTCCATCCCTGGATTTAAATTTTATGTGCCTACAAATCAAAATGCGACGTGACATAATTTACTATTCCAGATATCGGGGGCGACTGTGCTACGTATGACAGCGAACTTTACTATTTTTCGAATATCTCTTTCCTTCGTGAATTTCCCCTCTAACGTTTATTTGAATATTATGCTTATCTACACGGAGAGAAATTCGGAGATATTAAATCAACGAACTAAACATGATTTTGCATCTCGCAACTGACGTGAAGCAAAATCAACCGATTGGTGATTTTCTATCACGAACTGTATGCTTTTCGAGCACCGAACTGCTTGATTTTGAATCTCCAATTTCACGGTGAAATAATATCACGGGATTCGAGATTTATGCTCTCCGATGTTGTGATGTTTTTCCACGCCGTTCGAGATACAAAATCATCTAATTTCGAGATGAAAAATCACACGAAGCTCAGTGATTCGATATCTCCAAATTTCTCTCCGTGTAATATTCAATAAGATATTACGAATCTCGCACATGAATTTTAACCATATTGCAAGGAACGTCACTCTTTTTCTCTTGTAATCAAGAACCCTCGTTACACGTGACTGAAAGCATCAATTTTTCATCCACTTTAATTTCATTTCATACACACGAATGTCCTTTTTTCAGTTTGTTACAAATGAAAGGAGATTCTGCCCAAGGGCTGGCGATACAAAATGATTTAGAATCATGCGTCTCAAAGATGGTTAGTCTCGAACAGCTGGAGCAATCATTTCCGATGACGCGGTTTTATCGGGAACGGTTACGCACGTTGCTCGTCCATCGGTAGAAAGAATATAAAAAAAGCAATATATAAAATAAAATTAGAAGGAAAAAAGTCTAGAAAGAATAAACACGATTTGACTCTATACTGAATCGAGTTAAGTTCCGAAGCATGCTTCTGAACTGCAATTTCCTCTTTTACAGCCTCAAGATAAAATTGCTGACTATCTATTCCACTTGATTCAATGATTGCGATGCGAGTTATATTTGTACAATCTCTGTCATCTTATATGTTTGATATGGCAAACAATGTTGCCATCACCTTCTTTACCATCTTTGATTAGGGAAAACAAATGTCTTGATTCGTGGGTACATTTTATCACGTAAAATATCATAACTCACGTTAGAGATAGATCCTACACCATCGTACGGAATAATGATAGTTGTTACGTTATAATGACTCACCGTGAATATCGTTCACGCATATGTGAAGGTCCTCGCGGAAAATCGGTAGGTTGGTGTTACATTGACATACACAGGTGGTGTTGTTATTAGAAGCAATGAATCCTGCGGTTGTGTAAGAATTCTTGGAATACAAATTTGCTGTTCCACTACTCAGTAACATACACGCATCGGTACATGAACCTGGAAAGGAAATATAGTTATAATTTTAATGATACGTACACGAAGATGGCGATGTGGAAATAAGCTTTGAATATCGGGGCTTTCATGCAATGTGCTTTTTGTTATATATAAGAATCCTCGTCTTCGTGGATAAGGACTACAACATTATCGTTCCGTGGATTCGATGAAACGAGCAGACAACGTTTCTATTTCATGGACAATTTGTATCTCCTTTTCTAATAAAACAAAGAGTACCCTGACTCGTCTTGCAGTTCAAATCTGCGAATTGTTATGACTGTCTTGTGTATACTACTGAGTACACTTATCATGTCTAGCGGTTGTTAATAATGCACTTAAGTGCGAGATGATGTGCACACGTATATTCCATAAATCCATGTGCAAGGTGATCAAGGAGTAGTATCAAAAGCATTAAAAATCAATTCAATTCTACAATCTTTAAAAATTCATTCAATCCTTTTATGTAACTTCAGGATGAGTTGGGACAGATGTCAAACCGTTACATGGATTTCATGGTTTATCCGTTAAACGAACTTACGTTGTTATCCTCTACAACCTGTTTTATTTCAAACGTCATATACAAGCCTCTCACGGATGAAAGAACTCTTATCAAATTATATGAATCGCTCGTGTGCTCCGTTTTTATTGCATATTGCAGCTCAATTTTCTCGTAAGGTATATTTATAGACACCTTGTAAATTATTTGCATAATTTCTTTGTTCCTGTTCCTATATCAAAAGTCAGTGATTTAGATCGGAGGAAGTTCTGCCGTAGCATATCGTAGATTTCATACATTAAGAGTGCGGTTCGTGTCCTTAAGAGAAAAAATTCCTAACTACGCTGGAACAAAGCAGATCCTTTTTCATGGATTATTTCATTTTTCATCTCAATTCTTGTGGAATCAAAGTCATAAATCATAGAATTGATCCGTGCCAAGGTATATGAGGACCTTTAAAACGGTTACTCATAACACACGTGTGGATGAATTATCTGATACATATCAACAGTTATTAAGATGTCCAAGACTGAATGAGTTAATGATTAGAATCTTGTAATGATAATATCTTGTGCCTGAAGCTAGCAAGTATCGCGAGGTGATCAATACATACTAAAAGCGGTAAAGTTTTCGAATATTGCAGTTTGCATCTGGCGTGAAGACTGTATATCATGTCATGTGATGGATGATCCGGAGTGAATATCTCATCCAATATCGACAATATGTAAATTTGATGAATTGGAAATAGGCATGGGAACAAGGGAAATCTTCAGGCCTTGTACTTCCAGTATTTCTAAGTGTCCTCCTTTGTTAATTTAAAACAAATTCAAAGAATTTGAAAATATTTACCTTCAATCGTAAAAACATCTCCATCGGTGTGCCTGATAACGGAAATCTCTTGACTGTGAACTGTCCGCAAATGATACAAATAAAGACAGCCCGTAAGGACGACAACTAAAAGTCGCATCTTCTTCTCAGCATTCTATAACATAAATCAAATGAATGAAGAATTTCTTTTTTTTTTATTCATCATATATACACGTGATTTTGAAACATTTTCAATACTTCAAGCTCGAGGAATATCTAAACGATCCAATTTGTTGATATGGTCTCTAACGGGGTTCATTTATCTCTCCCGATACTATGTTGGATTTCTCATTTGCATAAGAAAGTATCGAGTAAGTTTCATCTCGAGCTTGAGAAAGGCCGCCAAGGAAGAAAAAGGTACCGAGCGTTACCGAGAATTCTTGGAGCGTGCCTCATTGAAAATGTTTTATCCTTGAAAATATCCATCCTATAACCATTGAACCGATATATCGACGTGCGAAGAAACTGATTTTACACTTGACGTGCTTGTGCCCGACTGTAATATTGTTTCATTTAGGTAAGGGAGAAAGGGAGGAGAATGTAAAAGAGAGCAGCCCGCGGTCACGTGTGGTCATTACAGAATTGTACTACGCACGCGTGCGATGTTACATTATACACTTGAATGCAGATTCATATTACAGGTGTGACACGTGCTCAGTCAGAATGATTTTCCTGACATATCAACACGTACGACATGTAGTTTCCGCTTCTGCCCTTTGAGTTGATTGGAAAGGAAAAGGTCGTGACGTTCTGCATTATTGTATACACAACGCTATGGTGTGAATTTAATGGCACCACTTTTCTACACATTTCTTCCGAATAACAATCTTGCAAATAAAATCATCTCAAAATCACTCTCGAGAATTGAATTCTCATACCACTTAACGGCATTCACCACCTTCCCAAAAAGTTACTAGATTCCAAAATCGCCCCCCTCCCCAGTTTTCTCAGAAACGAACAAATAAAATGAAAAATAAAGAGTAGCTGCACTTTCTTTGATGAGCAGGTGCATCTTCTTAGCATATCAAAGAAAGTGCAGCTACTCTTCATTTTTCATTTTATTTGTTCGTTTCTGAGAAAACTGGGGGGGCGATTTTGGAATCTAGTAACTTTTTGGGAAGGTGGTGAATGCCGTTAAGGGCATCCCGTAGATCCTAGAGTTACTAGATCTCTCTACCCAAAATACTCAAAGATGTTTTAACCCTTTCTGACCTGACGTCCATTCTAATGGACATAGAATTTAGCAAATTATCAAAATCGTTTCACAAATCAGAGCAGTATTGAAACCCATGATATCATCAAGGTAAAGGTGTCAATTGACAATAAGAACATTATTCAAAATTATATTTTCAGTATGGTATGTTTTTAAACGGAACTAATGTGATGAGAATTTCGAAATTTTTGATACTGCAATTTCCATTACTTAAACGAATTTTACTGATTCTACAGGATGCAGTTTGAATATTCAAAAAAATATATTCAACTTCAAAGAGGTTTTGAGTACCAAGAAGTGTTTTTCATATTTTAAAGTATATTAATACATAGCTATATTATGCAACAACATCATGTGTCCATTACAATGGACATTGGGTGCCTGTTGATAAAATTCATCTACAACAAGGTAATGAGTGTACATTCAAAAAGATGGAATATTCACTGAAAAAAGGCTGGTAACAGTTATCAATCATATTCTTAAAATACCACTAATCGAATATTTAATAACACTCATAAAATAATTGATGACAATTATTACATTTCATGTACGTGTTCATAATGATTAAGTATTTTATGAATTTATGAATATCATTGATATTTGTTTAATGTTATGAAATATTTGATTGGTCATATTTAGAAATATATATTTGATAACTGTTACATTCGGTGGATTTAATCCGTTTCCTGGAAATTTCATCAACTTAAGAACACCTACAATTAAATCCCGATTGTAATCATAATATTTGAATTCGAAACTTTTGAACGATCTCATCGATCTACATGAATCATTTCTCAAGTGTTTAGGAGTTTGGAACTCAATTTTTATCAAAAATTTGTAAGTTATGGCACAGTTTTCCACAACTCATCAAAAGTAAGAGGGAATGGATTAAATCCACTCACTGTACCAATCCTTTCTTTCAGTGAAGATGAACGAAAATTAACATGAACAAAATTCTTACGATTGACCGACATATAAAAATGACTAGAAATTAATCATCATGTTTAAATGGATTTCAAGATAAAAATCCGTTACAAGAAAATTGTAACTCTCTTATAACATTGGAGTTTTTAGTGGTATCACTGCAGGATGTCCAGCCTCGGAGAATTCTGACCGAATCAATCAGTCATGAAATCAGGGTGAACGAAATGACCAATGAAACAAATAGGAAATTCCCAAACTGGACACCCTGTACTGATACTACTTTGTATGTGGCGCCGATATGCTACGTAGGGTGGAGTTGAAAATAGAAAAAAAAAATATAAGCTGATCCTCTGTCTTGTTTCTAAACACTCATAAACAGCCTGCATGTATTTATAATTAATAGCTGTTTCTTTTGGAAAATTACCTATTTCGTTGAAATTCTTTGTAATTTCCGTTTGATATATTGAATCATTGAAATTTGATGAAGATTTATTACGAATAGTGATATACAAATATTTTCAATTTTTCCTCCTATATGTTCTAATCATAGACCCTGGATACAGCCGGTACATGATACACCCTGTGTGCATTGGACTGGACATACTATCATACATAGTATCAGTAATTTTTAATCTACGTTACTAAAAATTCTGCGAAAATTCAGAGTTCATACTAGGAGCTATAGAAACTATTGCCTATTGAAAACAATTTCTTATCATCATCAGAATTAAGCCAGGTCAGGAAGGGTTAATGAAATGGAATAAAACAACCAGCCAGACTTTCTATTCGTATGGAGCAAGGTCTGGCTGGTTCATTTCTTCTTTGAGTATTTTGGGTAGAAAAATCTAGTAACTCTCGCTTCTACGGAATTCTCTGAAGGACATAACATTTAATCGAAAATCTTGGACGAAGAAAACTAATCAGAATAATAACCATCATAATAACCATTTTGTTGCGCGATTTTTAAAATGCGGAGTAGCAAATAGAAAAATATAGATCAGGGATGAAAGAAGTAAGCCATTCCGTTTCGCAATATTCATGATGCATCAAGAAAACCACATACTCGGATTACTCAACGAAGTTGAAAAACGTAAGAACCGCAAGATCAAGGTAGCGCAATTGCAATGTGCAACAGAAACCGGCTTGATAATGATATCACAAGCCGTAATAAATAATTTAAAACACTGAAACCTCAGGGAATCGTTGGTGGAATGAGGAAAAAAAATAGTTGAGAACCACAAAATCAAGATATACAATTTTCTACGTCAATTTTTTCAATTTTTCTCTCGAGATTCGCGAAAATTCATTGAAACATCATGTAAGTATGTTTTAAGGTAACGAGGTTTCAATCAAAAACCCATTACGATGGATTATCATCATCATCATCATCACATTATTTTCTATCTACATTTTGTCCAGAATGTAAAATATATTTATCCTCATCTTGGGAATGCAAATTATATACCAATTAATGAAGTCTTAGTCGGAGGAAGAATCGACGAGAGTCAATCGATGCAAATGAACCGCAAGTATTTTCTTTATTATATACTATAGTCTTATTGCTTGTTTCGATACATAACTTGAAACACATAAATGGGATGTACTTGATACAACTCACAACATATTCCACGGTTCTTCAAAGACATGTGTGCGCACTAACTCTGGTAAAAGACGATTAATTGGTACTGGTCTGCAACCTGTCTCGTTACTCACACCAGGATATCTTCAGGAAAGCGGACACTATCCAGGGCTTTTTCGTGATTTTCTTGTCTTTTTCACGTTCGCACTCTGTTGCTTGACGCGGTATGAATCCGATAATTACAGCAAATCATTTTAATGACAAAAGACTAGTTTCGAAGTGTTCTTGGTCTGGTTTAGCGTTAATCCGGATCAATTCTAGTAAACTCTTGTTATAAACAATCTTGTTATAAGTAATTTCTCTCAATCTCCTTTCGATTGGCTTGAACGATTAGTCCCCACTCCTGGTACTTTCGAATTTCTGCTATCACAGATCATTATAAGTCAAATACAAAATGCAACTCTTAAGGGGATACCAGCGATCCGAGCTGATGCAATCCGCCATAAAAGCGTACCGACTGAGTAAACATTTTCTCTGCAAGAATACTCTGAACTGAATTCATGAAGAAGTATGAAATTTTCAGGAATCAATCTTCAATCCTTCATCTACTGCTGTACATCACTCGAATTTCGAATTTCGAGAAAAAAGTTTGTGTTATCGACTGAGAAAAAAATATTTTTTCGAAATTCGAAATCCCCTTAAGGTGATACCAGCGAAGATGCAACCCGTGCTCATTGGTTAGAAAAAGACACGGCTAATACGCTGAACGCTCGTTAACAGCAATCGATGAGATTGAAGTGCTAGGTGGACAAAAATGAGACTGGACAATATAGTAATTTTTAAGAGAATCCAACAATATTTCGTAGTTGTTTCATTAAACATAAAACGGTTCAGATTTTACTCATAAGAAATATACAGGGGAAAATTTTCTTATTTTTTTAATGAACTAGTAACGATAAGCTTTAGAAAACGGATTTTTACTCCAAAATACTAAGGATTATGAATACAAAGTGAAAAGTAACAAACAAGATTGAAATTCAAAATACCGTACAGCGAAATTTTACTATGCGCTTAATAAAATTCAACATCCAGTTACTTTTTGTACAATATTCGTAATCTCCCGTATTTTCATGTAAAAATTCATTTTTCAAACCTTATCGTTTCTAGTCTATTAAAAAACGAAGAAAAAGTCCTAAATTTTTATCAAAATCATGATATATTCGAGTTTTATTTTTCTTTGTGTATGGTTGAATTCTACTCATAAAAAATGAAAAACCATTAATACAGAACAAAATTTGAACAAAATATGAAATATCCAAAAATCAAGCACGGAATTGCAATCTTTACTCTCTAAATTTGAGGGAGTGACAAATTACTCATTTCACTCCACCAAGTCTCAAAAGTGAGCTTGTAGGTTCGAGTGGGATTTTATTCGTTTCAATAAATTCTCACTTTTTAGAGAGTCAAATTCAGTTCGAAATTGAAGTGATTATGAATTTCGAGCCTCAAACCTAAGACTGTCATTCAAGAGGGGAAATTTCACTCAAAAATCCGACGAGCTTACTTCTTGCTGGCTAATTACTCTGAACTAAAAATTTCAGACATATACTTACTAAAATTCATCAATCTCTCCTAATATTCCAGTTTTGTCGAGGAGAATTCAATAAGAATGCGAACTGTTTCACCATTATTAAAAGACTAAAAAATATTCCTAGATTCTTCTAAAAATTGTTTTATTTTCGAGTTACATTTTTCTCCATATTATGCTCAAATCACCCTCGTTTTCTTTTGAAATCATGCTCATATAAAAAATTTCGAGATAAATAGAGCACAACTGAAATATAATCGTCTTAAGGGGCTATATGGGTTTCAGAGGCAAAAAAACAACGCTCATCTTCATTGTTTTTAAAATATGAGGAATGCAAGGTGTTACTCGATTTTTCGAGTACATATGGGTCATTCCATATCAGATACACAACTGAAATTTCAATTTCAACGAAACTTTTTTCTCGCGTTCTAGAAAGGAAAATGATCGATACGTATTTTTTCATTTTGATCGGATACCTTCCATTTTCAAGATACGATTTTTTAAAGTTTTGGAATTGAAAAAATCGAACATTTTTTCATCCCTGATATTTAAAAAGCCTTTGGATTTGGAAAAAACTTGATGCACAACTAGTATATATATATTAATACTAGTATTCTTAGACGAATGCATAGAAGCAAACATACTGTGTAAGAGAATGCACGAAATATGTGAATTTATAAACTTACATTCCATACAACCAAATCAGGAAGAGATCCTAAAGGATTCAACTGGGACTTGGAAAAATTCAATATGAATTCTCAAGAATTCTTTTTCAACTTCCGTGCTGTGTGGGATTCATAGATGCTTAGAAATAAATTCATATAAACATGTTGACACGCGCTCGGCAATGAACACTTCAGTGTGACGATGCAATTTTCCGCGCTTGAAGCCGATGTGGTTCTACGTTATGAATCATATCTCAAAAACTATTGAGCTGTCCAGTTTGAAATTCTTATGAGACATTCTGTGGGGAGTGATGAAAAATTACATTATGGAAAAATTAATTTCAAGCATGTCTCTTTTTTTGGAACTTGAATTTATTTCTAACATTCGCGAAATTAATGGGTTAAATAACAAAAAAAATTTATTTCATATATCTAGTTCGTGAGATCGCACAAAATACAAATTCTTGTGATTCGAAAGTTTTTCCAAATCCAAAGGCTTTTCAAATATCAGGGATGAAAAAATGTTCGATTTTTTCAATTCCAAAACTTTAAAAAATCGTATCTCGAAAATGGAAGGTATCCGATCAAAATGAAAAAATACGTATCGATTATTTTCCTTCCTAGAATGCGAGAAGAAAGTTTTGTTTAAATTAAAATTTTAGTTGTAAATCTGATATGGAATGACCCATACAGTAACCTTTGAACTATATTTTACCAAATTTGAAAGTTAAAATTCTGAGAATTGAGCCGGTTATAAGCATTTCTCGGAGACATTTCGGAAAAAAACGGTTGTCAAGATTTCTCGAGAACTACTCGACCGATCTTCATGAAATTGTACACAGGTCTTCAAGATCCAATTCACAAGGACTTGGACGAAGGATTCCTTCTTCTTTCAATTACAACTATTTTTTTCTCTGGTTCTAGTTCTAGTTTATGGTCTCAACTAAAACAGGGATTTTTGCTTTTTCATTTTGGATGATCCTGTCATGAGTTCTGCTCTTAACGCGGACGCACCTTTTCTCTAAGGGGTAATCGGAAATGACTTCGCAATCGCGGAGTTTTTCATATTTTTCTACGAAAATTTCAGAAATCCTTTGTCAAATATATATCTTTGAGGCAGTAAAAAGTTTGAATGAAATATTTCATTTTTTATATGGAAAAAAATTGTTGAAAATAGGCCGTTTTTTCATCGAGGAAACCCATGTAACCTCTTAATGTTGGAAGCAAAAATGGTTTTCGAAAAAGCGTGAAGTTAAGATCAACACTAAATGTTATTACACATATGACTTAGACTCTAAAATTATTCCTGTCTCAAATTTTGTTCCAAATTGTGGTTAATACGACAAGTAATGTTGTCGCGTATACAAGAAAAAGAAAATAAAAAAAGCAAATATATATAAAAATAAATACATTTTCCTTATATGAAAAAAAAAACAGTGGTAAGAACATAATACATGCTTGATTGATTTTGGTTCTTTTTGTGTGGTGCTAGAGCAACGAAAAAACGCAGTTGCTTATATCGAGCGTTCGATTTCAATTCACAGATACAACTCACTCATGTAGCAGACATTCAATGGTGGAGGAATGTTGCGTGCCACCTTTTTCTCAGAATTTCTTATCTTATACGCCGATCTATTACTAGCTTATCACTAGAACCTAATGTAAAATTTACTTCTGTCTCTTGGGTGGTAAGAAAATTCGATTAATCATAAACATCATAATCAATTAACTTCATTTTTCAATCTCTTGAACTCGTTTAACTTCCGTTCCTGATAATTTTATCGTTACTTGGCTGTTACTTGACTTCACTACTTTCCAGAAACTTAATACTCTGTTGCACAAAAAGATCATAATTTATTACATCTCTTTGATAAGAACATTCGAGAAACCCATCTCGATACGCATGATCTTTAAATTAATGGATCAAAGTGTTAATGATCGATTCAATAATTATATTTTGATAGAATCGGCAATGTAAATCTTTCAAAAGAAAATCTCGTTTCATCTATAAACATTTTATGCTGTATCGATTGGAATTGATTTGCATGGATACACGTGGACTTGTTCACCTCTTTCTTGAAGTTACAATCGATTATCACTGTTTCCTTATATCATCGATCGAAATCCAAGCTTTTCTTGTCGCTCTCTGAATTTCTCGGAGTGGAAATCCACTCCTGAAGAGTGAAAATACTGCAAGTCCAATAAGAGTGGGGTTCCAGTATTGAGGGGTCTTTCCGGTTAAGATTTTCAGGAAAAATTCTCTTGCAGATTTTTTTTTCATAGAAAGGATAGAGATATCATTTTGAAAATTTGTAGGTATGTTTACTGAAGATCAAATATTACAATTTTTTTTTAATCTAAAAAAAATTTTTTCCCTCCACACAGTGATTTTTTCAAAGAAAATACTGAAAAATCACGGCGGGCATGATTTTGGGCGACTGGATGATCTGAAAAAAACAAGAAAAGTGGCTAACGTATGAACTAGAATATTTTTTTTCATCGAAAAATAAGAAAATGGCGGCCATTTCCCGAAAAAAATTGATTTTTGAGATGGGGAAATCGAATGGAAATCAAAAAATTCTTGACCAATCAAAAAGATCCTAGTTTATGCGATAGCCACTTCAACAAGAAATAATTTGCCATTTTTTTTCAGATCATCCAGTCGCCCAGAATCATTCCCGCCGTCATTTTTTGGTGTTTTCTATAAAAAAAACTAGTGTTTAGAAAAAAAATTTGTTTGTAATATTTGATTTTGAGTCAACATACCTACAAATTTTCAGAACGATACCTCTATTCTTTCTTCTTTGAAGAAAAAGATTGTTCCTGAAAATCTTAAGGGGGATCCTGCTTTAGAAGGCCTCAAAAGAGCGTTTTTTTTTAGAATTTTTTGAAGTCAATGAAGGAAAATTTGTTTTTTCCAGTTTTCATTTTTACAATCATTATAAACTGGTGGGAGTAATTGCAAAAAAATTAGAAGTCCAATTGGAATGAACCAAAGCTTGTTATCTTCAGTTTTGTATCGTCTTCTATTTGAATCTGAAAAGTTTATGGAAATCCTTGCAGTATTTTCACCCTTCAAGAGTAAATTCTTCACTCCAAGAAATTTGGAAAGTGTATTCAATATTTGTAAACCATCATTTCACACCCAGCACACTAGTGATATGTTCTATATCGAGTTTATATCAAATTTTATAAAATATGGATCAAAAATTTTGTAAATATCGCCGATCACTAGTTGCAGGATTGGTAAACGCATGGTAACAATCGAAATATTAACCTTTCTAATTAAAATCTCGTAAATTTTGAATCCAAGTTATCGTGTTTTATTTTAATTTCTGCACCAATGACTACCCTCTTCAAAATTAATATATCCCTGATTATTCAGCAGATGATTCAAGAAAGAGAACCACAAGGAAAGAACAAAAAGAGAATGAAACCTCAACTATCATCGTAGCTCACGAAGAATCAACGGATCTATGAAAATTAACGATGCTCCTACCTCCGTCGGCTGATGGTTTTCGTCCGACACCTGTTCCTCGCATTACACTGGTTATTTTAGTACTACGAGCATGAAATCCGATTACGCTTGAGAAGAGATGAAGAGAGGTTGAATTGCGAAACAATGACAAATATTCCAAAACAAAAATGAAATTCCACGACATGCATGTTTTGATCGCACATTTCATGGTTTATAATCGGAGCTTTGACATCTTTTTCTCGTTTCTTATCTATGATTTATCTGAACAGCGCGTTTTGAGATTCGTTGTTGATGGTCTCATCACGAGAAACACGAGAGGTGTGTATCCGATCGTAAATCTTTTATCAGCATCTTCACTCTCCACACCCTGGATGACGAGTTTAATGAGCTCAATCGATTAATTTCGTTGAATTTTACAATAATTTATCATTTATACCTCATATATTTTTTTGGGTTGTATCTTAGAAGAAGATGTCCCGATTCTTATAAATTTTGATTAGAGTATCCAATCTCTGGTAAACGAGTTTCAATCGATGTCGATTTGTTACGTGTCTCACGCACGAGTTCGAGAACATTTATTTCGAATCGTGGTTTTAGTTATTCAGTTATATGTATCGAAATTGGCATTTGAAGACAATAAAAGTTTCACTGCAACATTTATTCCCCACGACGCACGGTAGGGATGGGAGTCAACGTTTTACGACACTTTGGTCCTGTGTTTTTGGTCCCATAAACGTTTCGGAATCGTTAATTAATTTTGAGAAGGAGGTAGAGGAGGTAGGATCCGAGCCAGGTTTACGGTCGTATAAAAATCAAGCAAGCAAGTTCTTTTATTTACATTCACGGAAGAAGAGTGTCAGGGAAAGATAAATGCTTGCGCGAGAAAAATAGTCGACAGGTTCGTTTGAGAAGAGCGACGTCGTACGACGTCTTATCTGTGAAGTGAAATTTTAGAAAATCTATCTCTGATCGGTGTGATCAATTTTTCTTACTTGCATGCTAGTTTTATACAAACTGAATTTCTTTCTTGATCTTGCGATTTATAGTACTACTTTTCACGAAACTGAAAGAAAAAAAGAAAGAATGATTGAAAATGTGAACGTGAAGAAACGGGTACTCTTTCTTGTTCGTTGTACCGGTCAGTTAGCGTCCAACGTGTACGTATATTCATTTGAATATGCAACATTCGTACGTGTAAGTTATCGTTCTTAAACGCGATAAGATTTACTGTAACTTCTTCGTGGATCTTGTTAGAAGCGATTCTTCGATAAATCGTGTATCCTTGACCTCATTATGAATTTATATCCTTTTTTTTAGCAATGATGTACAGTTATCTGGACAGTCATTTTCAAATTGTTGATATGCAAATTCTAACACGTATGATTCCAAACGAAAAGGGAAGGTTGAATTTTATACTACCTATCTACACTTTGCATTGATTTATTTTATCGAATTACCATTCATGAAGGAAACACTATTTGTCGAAACAGTAAAATATTAGTTCAACGAACAGTCCTTGTAAATCCACAAGTGACAGAAGTATTTCTTCATCTTATTACTGAATGTTGGAGAATTATTTATGGAAGAGGATAAATAAGTTTAATACTGATCTTCATGGATGCAACGTTGAGGACGAAACCTGTTTTTCAACATTTATATTTTATCTATATTATGTTTGAAATACATCAACATTTGAATTGATGGTCCAATTGGAGAGTAGACGGGAAGTGTTTTCTACGTAATGTATTTAGGTTCTGTGCTTCCACTTTGAATTCATTTTTACGGTAACAAAATCAATCCTGATATAATAGAAGCTATTAATTAATTAATTAATTAATTAATTTTTTGAACCCGTATCTAATCCACACAAGACACCTACGTCGCCGCTACGTGGAATTGAGGAAGAAAAACGGGATCGGTGGATATAGCATGGTAAGACGGAGAAATGTCCACGCGAAAAAACGGCCCGAACGTTTCTTCGTCGCCTTTACGCTGCTTCACCATTGTGCCACGTTGTATTCGCCGCTCCCTTTTTTCTCCCTCAGTTTCACGCACAGACGTATTTCCATCGGTGGCTGTCTTGTATGGGAATGAATGGAATCGAATGGAAGACAGAACGACAGGGGTGTTTTCATTTTGAAATCAATTGAGTTGTCATAAATATCAAAAGCACATCAAAAGGTTCATTCTCTCTCCAGATGAAGAGATCTTGGCTAAAATTATCGAGGAAGAGTTTGTAAGGATTTGTAAGAATTTCAACGATACCTCCGGTGAGATTTAAGAGGTAATTTCGATTTTATTATTCGTGAATGTTTTTCGATAAGAAAAGATCATTAAAAGATAAGTCTTTCTGCATTTTTTCTTTCATTAATTCTTGTGTATTTCTTCCAGTCCCTTCAACAATCAAAAGTATTTAAAGCCGAGCTTCGCAGTCTTCGTTTAATTCATTTTATCTGATTCAAGAATATTCATCCTAAAAAAACCTCTTATGGAGTAACGAAAGATATCTTTTCCAAGTGTGAGGTTTCTTCAGTATTCTTGAAGATATCTTCTAAGGGATAATTTGAAGATACGTTCAGGTGTTTCATAAAACACATCTTAGATCGTTCTGGGTGAATTTCTAAAAATTGTTACCCAGGTATGGAACTTATTCTTGTTTATATTTCTACATGGAGAGAAAAAAATAATCAATTAATCATAATAGTTGGAAAAGGATTCAACCATGAATAGTTTGCTGATTAATGGTAACACATTTGTTAGTACGTGGCAAGAAAAAGTGCTTTGAGTACAAAAAGTAATTGAGGCCGCCCATCCCTGAATGTAACCAACCCAAATAATAATTTGCACAATGAATTTTGTTATTTAGACTATGAAGTAATAAAACTTACTATCAGTGATTTTGAGTCCTACCCCAACTATTAGGCGTACAAATTTGCTTCCGCCGTTTACAATACATGGTTGCGTCGACGGTGGCGGTCAAAATAGGTTAGATGATGAATGCAGGGGCGGACTATGGCCTGTACCAACAGCGCCATGGCGCAGGGGCGGCAGGCTGTAAAAGGGCGGCAATTGAGTCGACAAAATTTGTTTTTAATTTCAATAATTTAAAAATAATTTTTAGGAGAATAATAAATTCTAAGCAATGAAACAACATTTTTTGGTAACAATATTTCTGTGGAAAATTAATTTTTGCTGCCATATAAGGGGCGGCAAAAACCAAAGTCCGCCTCTGAATGAATGTCACACAGTAAGGTTGGACATGTGTCAACATAACAACATCGTCATATCAGTGAATTTTTAATTACATTATAAATTTTTACTCGATCGAAGATGTCAGTTTTTGAGCCAAATTCTTGTCATTTGCGGGAAGTACTGATTTTCTGCTTTCATTTGAAGAAAACTGCGACTGAGGCTCATCGAATGCTCTCAAGTACTTTCGGCCAGTGATGCCAGGAAAGACGGTGGGACCGAAAAATCAGCCCCTCTACCGCGCACACGATGAAATTTCCGTATACATGTGACTCACATGTATACGAACGTGTCATTGTGTGAACAATGGAGGGGCTGATTTTTCGATCCGCACCGTTTTTCCTGGCATCACTGCTTCCGGCGAGGCTGCTTTGAGTGAAAGAACGTGTCGTGAATGGTTTCAACGTTCCAAGAAGGGTGATTTCAATGTCGAGGGCCGACATGGCGGTGGAAGAGAGAAAATTTTTGAAGATCCCGAATTGGAGGCATTACTTGATGAAGACTCGTGTCAAACGCAAGAAGAATTGGCAGAATCATTGCGAGTAACTCAACAAAGCATTTTGAAATGCCTCAGAGCCATGGTAATGATTCAGAAACAGGGGAATTGGGTTCCGTACGAATTGAAGCCAAGAGATGTTGAACGACGTTTCTTTACTCGCGAACAGCTGCTTCAGGGGTTTTTACACCGCATTGTGACCGGCGACGAAAAATGGGTCCACTACGATAATCCCAAGCGCAGAAAATTTTGGGGAATGCCTAGACATGTCCCCATGGCGACGGCTAAACCAAATATTCACGGTGCCAAGGTTATGCTCTGCATTGGGTGGGATCAGTTCGGTGTCGTGTATTATGAGCCATTGAAACCGAGTGGAACCATTACAGGAGATCGAAATCGAACGCAGTTGATGCGTTTGAGCCGAGCATCGAAGGAGAAACGGCCACAGTACCACGGAAGACACGATAAAGTTATCCTCCAACATGATAATGATCGACCACATGTCTCAAAACTGGTCAAGACATATTTCGAAACATTAAAATGGGAAGTCTTACCCCATCCACCGTACTCTCCAGTCATTGCTCCTTTCCGACTACTATTTATTTCGATCGATGGCACACGGCCTGAGTGATCAGCATTTTCATTCTTATGAAGAAATTAGAGAATGGATCGATTCGTGGATCGCCTCAAAAGATGCATCGTTTTTCCGAGATGGGATCGGACAATTGCCAAAAAGATGGGAAAAAGTAGTGGCTAGCGATGACCAGTACTTTGAATCATAAGTATGTATTTACTTTTTGAGAATAAAGCCTAAAATTTTGGGAAAAAACGGCGGAAGCAAAGTTGTACACCTAATATTCTAATGATAATTCTGATTATTTTTTTTCTGAGTGTACATCAATTCTGAAAAGAATTCTTCCTGAATAAAATTGATATTTCCGATACCATTTGTCATACTATAGAGCAACCGACTCTTTAAGTAGTAATGTATGTGGGAATGGTTGCAAATAAACTCTTGTCATCGGTGACAGTATTTAATCGACAATAACATCGAGTTTTATCGATCTCATTCATCACCGGTTACTTACTTGTACTACTGTGGACAATCTCATCGCGATGTCGGTAGCTAACGCAAGACGATTTGATGCGTGTAGATCCACGCATTGGCCGATCCGTCAATACCGGTAATTCTTAGCTCTTCTTTTTGGTTCTCTATTTTGAATCAGTTTATACATCCTCGACCAGTTTAGCCGACACAAAAGACGGTCAAGCATTTTTAGTCCCTTGTATCGCACTTCAAAGATCCACTGATCCTATCGATCAACAACAAACCAACGTACACGAAAAAAAATGTTTCATAAAATTTACCAACGCGTTCGGTAAAATACGGCACTATTAAAATTTCTTGTGATATTTATGAGAGTTCTAGTAGAATCTACGATGGTCGCAGTTAAGATTACTACCGCAGTAGTAGTTTTGACTAAAATTCTAGTAAATATGACCAGAAATTTTGATAGTGCCGTATTTTACCCCCCTTGTTGGTAAATTCTATGCAACAGTTTTCTCCGTGTATTTTCTTTGGAGGGAGAAAAGTTGAATGGATGATGTTTTTTCTTACAGATCAGTCGATGTTAAAATTCTTTGGAACGAACTCTATTAATTCGAAATTTGGATTTATTCAATGGAAAGATGAATAATCATGATATTAAATTCAATGATACTCCACATTATTTCAATAAAAATGCAATCCTTCGGTCTGATTTTATTGAACAATTTACGATATCGTATATAGGATTTTACGACTCTATTAAAAGTGATTAGTTTGATGACGCTAGACATGTCATGTCTAATATGTAATTTATCATTAGTCATCTCAAGAGTATTTCAAATCCTATAATAAGTTTATAAACATGAGCTTATCCTACGATTTAATCCCAATACGTTAGTTTGATCACAATTTATAAATTTCCTAACATCTCGAATGCACCGTTCAAAGCGTCAATTACAACACGGAAGAGATTTTCAACACTGAAATAAATTCTTCATGCTTCGACGTAGGAAATCAAGAAGCAAAACTGCAGATTTCAATTTTCTCAGAAGGACCGCAGCTTCCAAAGACTTTCTGTTTGCATGCGACTGAACGACGTTGACTGACAATACGTGTCTTGAAGGTATCTTCTCTCTTTACAAGCTCCCGATCGTTATTCGTACACCTGCTATACGCTCATAAACGATTCGTTATAACTCTCACAACGATTTTTCTCATTGTTAACGACAGGACAATAATTTTTTATCTTCTTTAAAAAGCATTAGAAAATTATATGCATATATTGTTTGCGTTGACAAGAGTGTCATTCGAAGCAACAGTTTCCATCCTCGGGAAGTAGGTTCTGAGAAGATAAAATACTATACATCAAACATCATCGTAGGAAAGTCACGAGAAATTTGTTTGATACGATCAATCAATTAAATAATAAAATTTCAAGAACTTTTTGTTTTCGAATTATAATGTTCGGTTGTATATCATCATTATATTTGATTGATCGCTCATCTAACGGACGAATTATATTAAAAAGTACGTATCTGCAATTGCATCATTTCTTCGAATGTATTTTTATGTACGGTTTACAAATATAATTATCAGAATTTATCTTCATTTTCCATATTTCAAACGTCCGAATGATTGATTGTTTGAAAACATGTTTTTACAGAACGGAATTTTTCTATGACGTATACATGCATCTATAATTTTCGAATGAAGAATACACATTGTAACGGTAATTACAAACATAAATGTCCTTGGGTTAACTTTCAGTTATCCAGATTTAATGTTAAATCATCGTAAGAAGGATTTTATGCTTCGTAAGGTGTATAATTTTATATTTTACTTTGAGAATGCTATGAAAAAGTGCTAAATGTGGAGTTTGTAGGACAAACAAATATATGCATTCCAAGTCTTCATTCTTGAGCGAGGAACGGGGTTTGCTTTGTTTGCATTCTCACAATTCTGATAACGCTGGCCATCTGATATTTAGCAGGCTTCTCGCTGCGCCCGCATTTCCATGAACTTGAGCTCGCCTTGTTCACGTATGTCCAATTCTGATAGTTCATAATGCTCCCTTCGCCCGTAATTTTAGATTTTAGGGGAATACGAGTAAGACAATAAGCACTATTTGATTTATCAAAATGCGGATGTAGGAAATTATGTTCAGATGATGAAATGTGAGCTAAGGAAGCTTTGTTATTTGTATGTGAATGTGAAATTTTTTCATTGTCAAAATTAAATCCAGAGTAGATCCATGTAGAAAAATTTTTAAATTATATATCATTATATTGAATTGTATATAACTTATATACAATTTTGAAAATTTTTTCACACGCACGGAAAAAAAAAGAATAATTGCAGCAACTCCTTAAATAGTCGATTTTCGACCATATACTTTAGTAGTTGCTGCAGCTGCAGTAGTCAGGACAAGTCATACGTTAGCTGTCTCAACTAATTCAAAATACCTCAGGTATTTACGTTAGTTAGTGCAACTATCGAGTTACTTGTCCTGACTACTAAGTAGCTGCAGCAGCTACTTGAGTAGATGGTCGAAAATCGACTATTTAAGTAGTTGCTGCAACTATTTCTTTTTTTCCGTGCAGGGATGATTCGCATTCTAATACCCCATTTATCAAATTTGATTCTTCAAAAATCTGGTTCTGATAGTCGTTAAACGTTATACTTCTTGCCCCGTCAAAAATCTTCCTGGATCCGACCTGGAAATGAGTGGGTACTCATGGGTTCCAGATCTGCATGGGACCCACCTGGATTTTTTGATTGAATGGGGTTAACCTGATAGGGTCCAAGAAAGAAATTTTAGAATTAACTACTTATCGAATATTCAGAACCTTGAATTCTAAAACTGTTTGTATACTTTGGAGTTATGATGAATCATTTGAGCGACAACAGAGGAAAATAGCACCATCGACTTGATTTACGTCAAGAAGAGATGCGATTATCCATGCATCTCCAGATTTTGCAAAATCATCGTCCATATATTCAATCAGAAACAGAAGTCATCGGTAGGACTTCAATATCCTCGAGGTTGAATAGAGAATAACCCCCCTTAGATGCAATTCAATTACAGTATCTGAATAGAAATGCTTACAGAGTTGCATCTTTCACGATCGTTCATTCGTACCTCGTATAATTATATAATTAAGACTTTTTCCACTCCGCCTTCTGAAATTACTAAGTACGAGACATATTGAAATGATTTATTTTCAATCATTAATATTTCACTCCAATTGGATCTTTGTATTTTCGAATTTTTCAAATTTCAACAACGATAAAAATTCTGTGGACGTTTTTTCTAAGGTATAGACGATAAATTCAATCCCTGAACTCTTTGCATCTATAAAATATAAACAACAAACTTTAATACCATTCAACGTTTGATATAATCCCCTTTCCGTCAAAGCCTTCGAAAGAAATCAAACCACGTACACTTAAATATGTATCGCAACATCACACTTTTCATAACTCACTTCTCTTCCATCTAATTTCACCCGCTTGGTCTCGAGATGGAGTGATTCGTTCTATTCATAGTACTTTCATAACTTTTTTGCATTCAATAAAGAAGATGAAAGTGTTGAAATAATTAATTACCTCCACCGTATATAATCTTGTTACATAACAGTAAATTACAATTGTCACAGGTCAAACAGCTTCGACGTAAATTAGGAACACAAACGGTTTAAATCTGCGCATCTTTTCTGTGAGGTATTTTGCGATATCATCGTTATTATCTTCATCATTGCCATCTTCGTTCAATGACATCGAAAATAATTCTTCTGTCTATTATGATACATCTGTAATTGTAAAGCACAGTATCTGAAAGTCTCGTAACACTCTTGGCGAAAGAACAAGAGAAATAAAATGCCGCTCATGTCCATGTATGGTTAACCACTTATCTATCAGTATTTGGAATACTTATAAAACGAAGAAGGATAAATTCTGAAAAAAAGCTGTCCGTAATATGAATGCGATGAAATAAAAGCATATGAAGGTGATTGAGATAGTAGATGAACAATACATGAACTCGAATAATTCATTCACGATCGCACGTTCATGCATGCATGCATGAACATCTTCCGTTAGTTATGTTGGATGTGGTTTTAAATTTATCACGATGAGGTAAGGTGTTAAATTTATTGATGCATAGAAAATTGTTTTCCAGCTAACCAAGGTTGAGGGACTTGAAACGATTTGCGATTTGTATTTTGTTAAATCGATCTTTGTAATGGCTCAACCCTATGAGTTTCATTTATCTCACGAACAATTCGAAACTTGATCATTAATGATAATGATTAGATATATATTTATTGATAAAATACATCGCATAATAGAATTCATGATGCAAACAAAAGTTAATAGTTAGTCGGAGTCTCGTTTCATGCGTGGTAGGTGAATTATTCAAACGTATACAAAGAAAAGTTAAAGCAAAGTAGTGAGTAGAGTTTATAACATTTGATGATAATTCATTGATAGTTTGTTCTTGTAGAATAACATATAATTTATTCATAAATGCACGTGAATCGTGTACAATTGATATAAATGTACCTTTTTCCCATCGAACTAGTCACATATAAAGCTTTCCATTCTGTATTCGATGGAAAAACGGTTTCCATGCACCACGGAAAACAAGTTTCCATCAATGATTCTAATGGTAGTAATTACGATTATAACTAATTTCAGTGGTTACACCAAGTACATCCGTTCACTTCGTAGATTATATGCGACGTTCATTTTTCATAAAACGTAGGAAAAAAATACATTAAATAATTTTCATTCTTCTCGAGTATAATATTTTGAACGAATTTTCGAAAATTGATAAATAAATGAGGGGGAATAAATTTCATACGAGGCAAGTGCATGAAAAATCATACTTAAAATTTCGAGGTACAAAATTGAAATTCCATTCCCTGAAGCAATAAATGATACATAAAATGTATATAAAATATGTTTCACTGAAAAACGTTTGAAACAGACCGAAGAAATTATAAAATATCTCAGCGGTATGTGGAATAATTTCTGACATCTCTATAATGGGATATTTCGGATAAAAATGCGCTTCACCAGGTTGCGTGTCAACGCGAGGGACTTTAATGAGTGTAAAGCGTTTGAAGCGACGTGAGTCTCTCGAACTTCTTCTCATGGCTCCTCGATTGAGTAATTCGGAAATACTGATAATCCTTACAACAATTGCAACTGTTACGTATGCCATTTGGATACTCCAATTCAAAAGAATTTTCCAAATAAACTTTCAAATTTGCCTGTGACGTTGAGAGTATTACAAATTTGGATTTTTCTTGAACGGATGTTGATACGTTGAGTGTAATCGTGGCAAACGAGAAAAGTATGATTGACTGAAGAAGGGACGATGCACAATCTTGAAATAAATGTTTTCTTTTTGCTCCCCATTCGATTGTACGGAACGAGCTTCAAAAGTATGTATATATTTTCAATACACATACGCGTTGACTCGCATATTTAAGTGCCGTTTAAAGTTGTAGCGAAATAACAACAGTCGTACACAACAGCAGTGACGTTTGATTCTTCAACTGTCTCCTCGAGAGAAGAAAGTTAACAGAAGTCTTTGGCCTCGTCTTTTCTCCTGACTCTTTTTTATTGTGCGTATACACATAATTATTCTCTCAAACGTGAGTGGTGTGTGGCAAAATTCGAATCCTAACTTTCGAGGAGGCATTCGCTCATTCAGATTATCTTGAAACACGCTTTTCAAAAGTATTCCCGTCACTATTATCATTATTGAATTAATGATGCGATGAACACGTGATGAGGGTATAAAAATATATAATTTCGTACCGAGGGTCAGCAAATTTTTCACTTGTCTCGTTGGCGAGGTGATTACGAGGTGATTTGAACAAAAATTTCGGCAATTTCAGAGCAGGGGATTGACGGTCTGAGAACGAAATGTAGAAATTGAAATTTGGCTCACGGGAAAAATATTTCAGTTGCAACAGCGACATGGCTTGTAAGTTGAATCTTAGCTGTTACAGCAAATGAATTAGCTATAAAAGGACGTTTGTTTTGCTATCATGATTGAAATTCAGCTGCAGAAGCTAATTTAATGGCTGTCCGTGTCCATGTTGACCACTGCTGAATAATTACAAGTACTAATTGAAAAATTGTGATGATGCAATTATTAACAGCTTAGTTTTTTGCGAGGGTCTGGTAAATAAACTCCCGTCAATACTGGATCGTTTATATTTCTTCATTCTCGGTAATTTATATAAGGGGAAATTCTCAGAACATACAAAATCCAAGACATCTGCACGGAAAAAAATGAATTCTCAGTGACAGTAAAACCTTGTGTGCTGAGCGCATTACGCTAATGCAGCTATAATTATAGCCATAGGTGCTAACATAGCTTTTGTGCGTTGACAAAAAATGATCGCAGAAGAAATGTTGCTAGTGCACGGAGAAAAAATGGTTTGCTACTATAGCGCCTACAAAGAAATTTGTTGTCCTTGCAAAAATATTCACTACAGCAACTAAGACGTTAGTTCTATTAACAAATGTGTTCATGCCAGCAAAAAAATTCAGTTGTGTCAATCATTTTTCTTGCTCTTACAGCTAATTTTTTTTGTAGGCGCTATAGTAACAGACCTGCTTGTTATGCCAGCAATACTTTTCCCTCCGTGTGCAGCAATTTTTGTAGCTGTACATGGAAAGACCGGGTCTATTAATATTTAGAAAAATGACTGTCAATTTAGGGAAAACGAGGATTGCTGAAAAATATCCATAGTGAGTCTACTAAAAATCCATAGTCGATGTATTAACAGTTGATAGTTTTACTGTGAAAAATACCAATGAAACTATCAACTGTTAATATTTCGACTACGAATTTTTGGTGAACTTACTACGAATATTTTTCAGCGATCCTCTTTTTCCCTAAATTGATAGTCATTTTTCCAAACGTTGATAAATTCTTTCGAAATATTAATAGACCCGGTCTTTCCATGTAGTATGCCTACCTAAAGAGAACAAGATGGCCGCTAAATGGTCAATGTGAATTCAATGAACATTTGACAAATGCATAGACATTTTGAGGTTCAAAAAATGTTCAACAACCCTAATAATAAAATATTAAACCTCTAGGATAATATATTATTCGTTTGCATGCAGTTTTGCAAAATAAAATTTGCAACATTCTGCTGAAGCTATATGTATTATTAGAACAAGACAAATTCAATCGGTAGGGTGACTCAAGCGCTAGCAGTTTAAGTTAGTAACCGAAAAATTGCGGAATCGACCCTCCTTTATCCAATGAATTTTTTTTCTACTCGGTTGGTTGTTCTCTCAGCGATTCTTCCAAGCTAGTACAGCGGAACACTAATTGTAAAGAAAAATCGCTATCACAGTTATTCTTTTCACTATCCAAATATCGACCACGAAAATTAGCTATGGCAGCTAATTTTCAGCTCAGAAGTTGTGCTATCTTGATGATTTTAATTCTTCAAACGAATAAGAAAACATCCACACGTAGTTTTCACTTCCATATCTCCAACCTTTGAGGTATAATCAGAAAATGATATAATTTCAACTTTCGACACCCGGAGGATATTTGTACTCCTCATGAGTCTCTCCTCAAATAAGCTGATACTGTTGGCATCGATTACTGGAATTTGCTGTCCATAAATTCACCAGCCCCAACTTCAAAAGCTCTTTTCCTCGCGCATGAATACAATTAAACTTGAGTGGGAATAAAATTAAAATAAGGAATGTAAAATCATGATGAATAAGTAGGATGTGTGTACAGCAACACTGTAGCGTCCATTCCAAATATTTGAGCGTATACGCACGCTCGATGGACGAGAGAGAATGTTTGACATCCTTGCAAGTATCATATCGATCAACCAAGCATGCATATGCACATGCACCCGTGCATAGAGCTATGTATATAGGAAAAACGTCATTTACTGGAAATATATTCAATGCGAGACTCGTGTAATCAATGGAAGGAGGGATCGCTTTTTCAAACCGCGAGAGATTCATGTATGTAGTTACGTGAATATAATTTGAGTACTTGTACTTACGTGTTCCTTCACCGTTAAATGTATGAGAAAAAATGTGTATGGTGGTTGTTGCGTCAGTGGGCGAATGTATATCCTGAAGCTGCACAAGTGTATCGGGACGACGGTGTAACTTCAACGTGATCAGCCTCCACCTTGAAAAAAAATTCATTTTTGTATAACATACATAATCTACCGATAATTATGCCCTGTTAATCCGTTTACGGTTGAAACGACAACAGTTCGTAACAAAAAATACGATCTAGTCGAAATTTTACAAAATTCAACTATGCTTGAATGAACAATCATCTTTTGACCTTCCATCTCATTTTCTAACGCCCTAATTTTCCCTTTGAGATCCTCTTTAATTTGATCTCCCATGTATAATCTTGTCCCATTGAAAATTCATGATGCATTCATGATAATTTCGAATCTCTACTGTGAAATTGCGAACTAGTGCAATTCAATTCATTGGTTGCACGATATGCGTATGAATTGCAGTCTAGTGGAATCTCTTTCTCTCGATTCTTAAACTGCATTTTGCACTTATGGATCTAGGTATAATCACTTCTGCTCTGATCTCATATTCTTCCTTCTTTATTGATCTCGATTATAGTCGAACTGAACGGAACTGAGCTTACTTCACCCAACTTTGTAATTTAGTTCAAAAATTCCATTGTTATTTTCATACTCTGAGTGGTTGAGAATTAATTGGAGGTTGAAATCGATGAATGATGTTCAGCAAGACTGTAACATGGTCGGAAATGAAACCAATTAATCTCCGCTCTTGTAAAGGGAAATTACAGTGAAATCGTTGAAATTTCAGCACGTGTAGAGTAAGAGTTCCTATTTTTTTATTATTTTTTTACAGTACAGATAAAAAACAAGAACAAGAAGTCTGTGTTCTGTCCTAAACTTTTTGTAATCTGAATAAGCCTTGCACATGACTTGTTCAGAAATACTAGTCAAAGACTAGATACCTGTAACGTCGTTGTGAGTTTTGGCTACACTGAGAAAAGTGTATGGGATTGATTACCATTCGCTCTAGTCCTCATCGCGACTTTAGGATAGGAATTGAGTGCTGACTCGCGATTTGGTGATAATTACCATGTTAACCTATCGTTCCCATGGTAACGTAAACATTTTATCGCACTCACTTCGATTTTGAATAGTACTTATTACAATTTTGGAATATCTGTCACCGAATTCCTATTCTTCCTAGTAATGGTTACCGTATACTTCTCTCCGTGTAGTTAAGCGTTGCACAACTCGTGGAATCCTAGATTCATTGTTTTTAAAAAACAACATAGTTGAAAATTCTCTCAAAAAAATAAAATTATTGTTGAATTTTAATTGGAAAATTCAAATTCGCACTTTGAAAAGTAGAAAGTTTCTCCAGTGGTAAAAAAAAAATTGAAAGAAGATTTGAAATCGGAATATAGTTGATAATATACTAAACATTGCACATATGTGCATAGAAAGTTGACGGAAAATGAAGAGAGATTAAGAGTAGCATTGAACCAATGTCAGATAAGATTACTGTTGATTACTTTGATGTTGTAGTATCAGTCGTCTACAATTTTTACAAGCGATATGATTTTCTCGATACGAAGGAATTTATAAATCAAATAGCGCATGAGTCTGAGATTGAGTCATTATTGACTTCACTTTATTACCCGAACATCGAATCTTTCTTGAATCTAATCAACTTCAATTTTGTTTGAAATTGCATGATGTCTAACGCGATGGTATTATAGATCAAAAAATGATTATTCAACTTCACCAATTTGTAGAATTTCATCATTTATTCTTTGAACGGGATCGATACGAGCTCTGATCACACAATAGTATACAATGAACAATAGAGAACAATTAAATCAGAATTCCTAGTGATTGAAACAATGAATTTCCCTTAGACAATCAACATCTCATTGTGATTTTTTCTATATGTTCTGGTACACTTAAAATTGTTTTGTAGCGAAAGAAACGTTCCAACGGACTCTTTCGCAATACTTTTATTTACACGATACATGATTTTCTCCGCAACCACGAGCGCGAGTTTGGTTTCTAAGCATGTAAAACCTTCCAAAGATTTTCCAGTTACAATATCCGCGATCGCAACGGTGTATGCATGTATACATACATTGTACGTAATCGACTTCGTGGAACACCACTTAACTACAGCAATCGAGAAACAAATTGATCCACGGGGGCAATAAATCTTTAGCGTTTCTGGTCCCCCCGTGTACACGTTGAAAAGAACATTTTACTCTTCGTTCTTCATATTAGTGGAAGAGTCATGCGTACGCGTCACGTGAACGCCGTCTAAGGCTACAAGGATATCTTCTACAACTAGAAGAATCTTGATATGCGTGCATATACCTTGGAGCTGATATGAACCCATTGATGATCAACGAACCTTGAAAGCATACTTAAAGCATATTTGAACTGCTCAGGGAACATGGCAAAAGCATAAGGTGTAACAGTCGTTAGAGTATTCATTATTTATCATATAGGACCATTACAAGACTTTGAGTTCCAGATTTTCTGTAGGGCAACGTTATAAGGGAAGGAAGAAATTATACAGTTGTAAGAAGGACAACCGGGTATTAGTTGCTGCAGCTGAAGTTTGAGCTGGCGTTGCGAAGAAAATGGTAGCTAAAATTTGTACGAGAGTTTGGTCTGCATTGACAATAGGTTGGTACTGAAGGTGAACGATGTTTCACGGTACCGATATTTTCTATAGAAATTTTGTCAAGTTTATATTGAATGTTATGAAATATCGATAAAAACTTCATCAAAATTATAGGGGAAGGTCGGATAAAACCGGGTACCATAACCTCAATCGGTCATAGAGAAGTTCCTATTAGAAATAGATTACCCAACCAAAGCTTTTTAGTTTCCTTATTCATTCATTAACAACATACTATTCGTATATTGCTGTAAAATTGATACAATGTTTTTTATATTCGTTTTAGTTAAAACGTACAAAAACCCGATTCCACTCCATGGGTAGGGTGAAACCGGGTACTCGCTTAAATCAATGCAAAACACTTCTGAATTGTGAAATTTTTAGCACCAACTGTTGAATTCGATAAAAATTCCGAAAACAGACATGAGTCATGTTTGAAAATTGATATATCTTGACCAACTAAAAAAAATTGTTTAGAGAAAGAATTTTTTTGCGGCCAACTCAATTAAGAACCAAAGTCGCAAGCACACACAAAGGGATCTTCAAGAATGAACATGTTTTGATGACTATTTTAGAATGAAAAAAACAAATTTTGTTAAATTTCATAAATTGGAAGGTAAAATCTCAAGTACCCAGTTTGACCCCACAGTAACTTGTTGAATTCAGTATGGCTTAGATGGATTATACGTTGCTCTAGGCTAATTAATAAAAAATGAAAATACGCAGGAAAACATGCTCAATTGAAGTATGTACGTGCCTATTTCTTAAGAGACTTGTAAAGCACTTAAAACTCATTACACGAATCCAACAATTTCGGCAAATTTTTTCGCAGAAAACTTTGAACAACGTTCTCAGTAAGAAACCGCGTTCTCTCCAACTGCTCAAAATGTCTACTGCTACTAGTCCAAGCGTTTGCTGTCAGAAAGAAGCACTAATCATGGAGATATTGAGGTACCCGGTTTTATCTGACTCTCCCCTATATAAAACATCGTGCACCTGTAATCAGTACTAAAAGAAGCGATTCATAGAAGATGAATGTGCAATAACACTTGTAATACTTTTTCGATTGGGTTTCTTCACGAAAACTCTTAAAATCCACAAAGTTTGGATGTAGATGGAATGAGTTACACTATTCCGCATGATGGATTGGAAATTGCTACAAAATTTGGTATCAGAAGTTGAAAGAATTACTGACAATCAAAAAAAGACAACAACGCAAACAAAGCGAGTACCATTTAGATAATGAAAGTGTGAGCGTAGCCACCATCGTTTGAATAAGAAATAATTATTCCACAAAAAAACTTTTTTACCAAACATTTTTTAGTGACTTCACAAACAATTTTTATCAGTTGATAAGTTTTTGTTGGGGAGTCAAGAAAATCGTTTGAAAATTCACTGAAAATTTATGAATTCACTAATAATCCCCGGATATTCTTTACAATGTAGTTGATGAATTTAGGAAACTTCCTCATTACTTGATGCATAACTATATCGATTTGAAATTGGTTCAGTGTGTCTTGATTCAAACAAAATTTGTCTGTAAATGTTCTAATGGTAGTCCACCTCTTAAAATTCTTATTAGGATCGAGGGTAAAGTGATCGGGATTAGGGCATAAATTACTAGTCGGGATATAGTATCACACACAAGTAGTGACGGTAAAGACATTTCATCGCTTGCGATAAAACATCGAGTACAAAAGAACATTCCTAAGATTTATGCAAGATACACTGTCCGCACTGTCAGCTGTGAGGTACTGTTTATTTTCTATACGAACACAAGCTCTCTTCATATATTCAACCGTGAACACGTGCGTGGATAATGTTATGTCAATTTTACGATTTTCTTCACGTTGGATGTTATTCCTGAAAGTATTACACGGAGAACGGTATTGTATCATTCTATTCTTCCCTATGAGAAGAGAAGTGGGAAGAAATCGCTTTATTATCATCAAAATGATGTGAAAAATATATCTCTCATGATTCAGGGAAAACACTGTGTATTTGTGTAATTTGTGAAAGCCTAATTTTAACGCGTTAGCAGTGTAAATTCCTGTTATTTTTATTCTATCGTTAATTCACCGAACTTAATATGAATTTAAGAATACATCCACTCCATTTGGAGTTTCTGCATAAAACTTCCGTTATATGTAGCGGAAGATTTTCTCAATCGCATAACCGGAGACTAGATTTCAGTTATTGAGACGTACAGTCCAGTCTGTACAGTGTGATTTTGAAACACTGAAAAGCAACTAAAACTTGATTCAAAAATCTATGTTTGTCTTTGAAACAAATTCTTGAAAAATTGGAATCATATGGAAAAGCAGTTTTTACTTTACATGCAAGAAATTCACCTTGGATTCATATGAAAAATTCTTAATTTTATGAAATTTTTACTTGGTTTTGAATCTTGATCTCATAATTTTCTTTCACCAAATTATTGGAAATGAAGCTTTGTATTATATTTGTGTATCATCGATGGAGTTAACGAACTTGATCCACTTTGCGTTTCTCAATTCGGTTACAACGTCGCAATTGTCGTTGGACTTACGAAGCATCAAAAATTCTTGAGGAAATATTTTTATAGAGAGCGGTAAGTTGTCGGAAACTCCTTTCATCGCCCAGAATCACAAAACGTGGCCAGTGTTGGACCATACATTCCTGACGAGAGGGAGAAGCGTGGCACCGAACCGGTGTGGATGATCGTTAAATTTTCAACACTTACGTCAGCGTTGGTGATCCACCGAAAAAATGAATATGCACGAACGTACAGGTTCATGAGCACTCAGGTAGACCCAGGTCTATAAAGAGAAATAATTCGTCGAGAAAGTCGTTGGCATTGAGATGCAGAATTTCTCAAACGCTTCGAAATAATTGTTCCTTTGGAACATTGTTTTCTATGAAATCAGAGATTTGCATGTGTAAATTAAATTGAAGACTTGCTGATACAAAGTGAATTCCCCCTTCTCGTCCAACCAAGACATTTCAATTATAAGAGTACTGTATAATTAGTTTCAATTTGTTATGGTAAGCTCAACAGATTCAGTGAGGACGATGGCGTTGAGCCCCCCATCTTCTTCATGGAAGAATAAGAGAAGAAATTCATTTCTGTGATTATACTAGAAGTAGAAATGATAAATTCAATTGCACTGTTTGCCTACCTTTGTTAATTTCAGTCTTTTATCAAGGGCTGTAATTGTGGCAATTAAACAAAATCAGTTAATGAAGTAATTATATGAATTACTCTTTATACGTGATATAAATATGACAGTAGGAGGGTGATTTCATTAAATTGCCCCATCAAATTTCGTGCAAGTATGTAGCAGCGACCAGTAAAAGTTATAGCATCAAAGTATCCTAAATACCCAATAAATATTTTTGTGGATGTCTTCCGGAACACTTTGAGAGATAACTGAAAGATTTCTTTTAGATGTCTTTTTTCAAGATGTATGAAATTTGTGGCGTGAGACATCTTTTAAAGAGCGATGAAAACTTTTTCACTGAGTATGTTGTGGAAATACAGCTGGCAATGATTATGACTTATGTTACAAGTTATTGTCTGACTTTTCCGAATAGTTCTATTAGGTGTATAACTTTGCTTCCGCCGTTTTGCAATAGATGGCTGTAGCGGTGAGTGGTAGTTGAAATAAATAGATCATAGATATCATACAATAAGCTTAGGTACTTGTAAACATAACGCCATCGAAATCTTAGTCGATTTGTGTCTGCATCATAACCCATATAAAAATCTTCAGGCTCCGCCAATGCTGACGACGGAATATAGCTAGACTCAAGGCTGCCAGCCAAAGCTGGGCAATCTATGTAGGGACAAGGATGGTTGACAATGGTCTAAACATTGTACCAATATGGGAAGTCATAAATCGACTTCATTGATCCATCATTGATCATTGGCTGCGCCACGCTTGGTCCATCCTTCAACCAATATTGCTTGAAGGAAAAAGCATGCTTTCAACAGAGGCTTTCTAGGGCTTGGCGGGACACTGCTCCAAGCATTAGGCAACTCTGAATGACAATGGATTCTCATGTTGCACCAAGCATGGGTCGTAGCTTGGTCCAGCTTGGGCAATAGCCTGGCTCAGCTTGGGCGATGGCCTCGCTCAGTTTAGGCGTTAGCTTGACTCGACTTGAGTAATAGCTTGGCTAAGAGTGAAACATCCTTCTCAAACAGCAAATTACAATAACTCTCACCAGAGTGATGCTTGTTTCCTGCGAGTGGTGAACCAAGCATTCAATCAATATATAAGTCTCCTTTGAAGATTCCATGACAGAAATAATTCTTCATCTGTTTCCAGACCCACCTACTTCTACGCCAGGACCACCGGATTTACGTCATTCATCAGTTTAAACTAATCAGAAAAATTACATGTAGAAATTCTCCGACATTCATTTCGTTCAATCGAAATGATAGAATGGATTTTTTATTGTATTTTCAATTACAATAAAAAATAAAAGTGACCATTGGCATGAGATGGGCGCAACCCTGCCGCAAGATTGCTACAGCGTTGGCTCATCCTTGGCGAACAAATTTTTGTATGGTCTGCCATTGACGGCATATGCTATCACAACCCTGTTTCCAGTGTTGGGTCTTGATTGTGGAAACAAATGGGCTGAGGCTGGAATGATGTTATCATTTCAGAGTTGCACCATGCCTGGTAGCCTAGGATCGGCCCATCTTGGTGAGCCTTGCGGCAACCTAGCGCCCATGGTCAATTTTTACCTGGGAAGTTATTCTCGATTAAACATGTCAGCTTACGAGCCAAATTCTCGTCATTTGCGGGAGGTTTTAATTTTCTGCTTTAATATGAAGAAATCTGCGGCTGAGGCTCATCGAATGCTCTCAAATACCTATGGCGAGGCTGATATTGGTGAAAGAACGTGCCGAGAGTGGTTTCAACGCTTCAAGAACGGTGATTTTAACGTCGAAGACCAGCATGGCGGTAGAAGAGAGAAGGTTTTCGAAGATGCAGAATTGGAGGCATTACTTGATCAAGACTCGTGTCAAACGCAACAAGAATTGGCAAGATCATTGGGAGTGACGCAACCAGCCATTTCAAAACGCCTGAAATTCATGGGAATGATTCAGAAACAAGGAAATTGGGTGCCGTACGAGTTGAAGCCGAGAGATGTTGAACGGCGTTTGTCGTTCAACATCATCAGTGTATTATGAGTTGTTAAAACCGACTGAAGCAATCACAGGCGATCGTTATCGAACGCAATTAACGCGTTTGAGCCGAGCATTGAGAGACAAACGGTCGCAATACAACGGGAGACATGATAAAGTGATTTTACAGCATGACAATACTCGACCCTATGTTGCGAAAGTGGTCAAGACATACTTGGAAACTTTGAAATGGGAAGTCCTACCCCACCCGCCGTATTCTCCAGACGTTGTTCCCTCGGACTATCACACTGAGAAAAGAACCTAGTTATAGTTACCAAATTGATTTGGTTGCCTCAAATATGTGATTGGTTCATTATTACCAAGATTTGGTAACTATTACCAGGGTTTGGTAATAATAACTCAAGTTTGGTAACTATAACCAAAGGCATTAGTTGTGAATCTGTATGTCGGTAATTATAACTAAATATTTATTTCGCCATATTCAACTATGAGATTTGGTAACTATTACCAAATGCTGGTAACTATAACTAAATCCTTTTCTCAGTGCACTTGTTTCGATCAATGGCACACGGCCTAGCTGACCAGCACTTCCGGTCTTATGGAGAAGTAAAAAATTGGATCGATTCGTGAATCGCTTCAAAAGATGATCATTTTTTTCAACGTGGGACTCGTATGCTGCCCGAAAGCTGGGAGAAAGTAGTGGCCAGCGATGGACAATACTTTGAATCATAAATGTATAACCAGTTTTTTACAATAAAGCCTCGAATTTCGGAAGGAAAACGGCGGAAGCAAAGTTATACACCTAATAGTTTAAGAATAAAATGGTAATCTTTCAAATCAAAATTCTCTCCGTGTACGAGCAGCTGTCTATACTGTGTCCTCAATATTCCTCAGTTTTAAACCAAAATCGAAGTCTGTGAACCTGGGGAGTTCAATTATCTAGTCAAATTTGCACCAATCGGAATTTTTGAAAATTCATTTTAGAAACCTGACGATTCCTTATACTAATTATTTATTCCCAATACCATCTTCGTATCTCATATTGATTGATTAGTGTCTTGTATTGTAAAATTTTTAACCCTCCCGGGAAAAAATGATCAGATCTGACCAGATCTAAATTTTGGTCAGATCTAAACAGATCTATTAAGATCTGAAAAACTGCGATTTTGGCTTGTGTTTGTCACAATATATGTGCAAAATCAAATTCATATACAGACAGATATCACAAAATTTCTGACAATTGAACCACCAATTGCTCATTAAGATTTAATCTAATAGTCAATTCAGATCTAACGAGATCTACTCAGATCTAACCAGATGTGTCAAGATCTGATCAAATCTACTGAGATCTGAACAGATCTAATCTGATCTTTTGAACCAGATCTGATCAAAAATCAGATCTACTCAGATCTATTTAGATCTGAATAGATCTAATGATTTTTTCCTGGGCTGAAGAATTTATTTTCCTTATTCATCGAAAGTAATAACTATATATTTTCCACCATAGAATCGGAATTCCCTTGTAACAGGTACTTTCGCGCAGTCCAAGGATTATGAAATGTGTTTGTATAGATGTATACCGTAATAAAACATTGCAGCGCTTTTATGCACATGTTCGGTCAACGGTAGCATTCATGCTTTTCTTCGGGGCAAGAGAATCCGTGAATTATGTATATGCCATAAGTATTGAGATTGTATAGTCCCCATAGGACTATAATATAGGTTTTATTTCATGTTATAAATGCTGCCAGTTGACTTTCCATTTCATTCTAGAGCCTTACAACGTGCCTTTGTATCTGGGAGGCTTTTAGACGAGTGTATACTTTTCATTCGACTTGCTGATCAGTTCTAAGCTTCATTTTTGATCTTGATATTGTTAAGTCTGTGGAATCATCATATACTGTTTGTATACTGAAGAAAATCATTCATCAATACATGAAAGTATATTTGATTGTTCTATACAAAATTGGGTCGCAGAAAAAAGTTTATGTTGTAAAGAGGAAATTAATTTCAACTTCGAATAATGGTGGAATTCTCATTTGAGACTTTGGATTTACCTGTTATCTTATGAATGGTCTTATAATTAGGGGGAGAGACATTTCAACGGAGGAACATTGTGAGTAGAAGAGCAAAAAAACTCAAGAACATTTTTTAGCATTAGTAACTAGAAACAACATCAAGCAGAAAATTGAGGTAATCTGAACTAAAATACTGTTTGTTTCAACACAAATTTTTAGTTGAAGGGATTATAACTATCCTACTATTTAGTTGGGGCAACTCAATTTTTAGTTGAGGTCGTATTCCACTAAAATTTTTGTCCCAACAACTAAACAGTGTTTGCAGTGTAAAGGGTGTGCAATAGCAATATGAATGCGAGATACGCTGCGTGTTCTTTACAAAGTACAAAAAACAGTTGAAACAAAATACCCAGATTATTAAACAGTCTAAATCTCCCTTCATATTTTATCCTTCAAAACGGCTTTCTGAAAAATGACTGAGGAATCCCTGCTTAAAGAATCTCATTGAACCGATTGATTCACATTGATTCCGAAGCAGAAAACTGAAAATTGATTCTCAATGGGTTTGAATCAGTTTTCTGCATCGGAATCAATGAGAATCAATCAGTTCAATGAGATTCTTTAAACAGTGATGAGTTGAATATTTTGTCAGTGCAATGAATTATTTAGTTTATTGATTATGCAATGTAAAATATTCCACTTTGAATCTAAACAAGTGACAATTCCATTTAAACGAGAAAAAAGATTTCTTCATGGAGGAGAAATTCTCTGCCACAGCAAATTGAAATATTATATGAAGAATAGCGAATTTTTAGCTATCCTAGCGAAAAAATAACTGTTTTAGTTGATCGCATTGTTTTATCTCAGAAACCCAGTTGCAGATTTTAAAACACCAGCACATATTTCTTATTAAACTCCTTCATTTAAATCTCCAATTGAAGCTTCTTCATATGAATTGACAAACCTATTTTAGTATAATTATCACATAGGTGCTGCAAAAAAAAATAAAAATTAGTTTCGAGTCTAATAATTTGCACACCTCTATAGCTGTGACAGCAAATTTTCTGCTAAACTAGGAAGAATATTCACTATTCTAATCATCGAAGAATAGAATTCCACTATGCTGCACAGAAAAAAATAATTAGCTATTATTTGAATAGCTAAAAATTTACTCCGGGAACCATGTTTTAGCTGTCACGGCCACTTACTTAGCGGTAATAGCAAGAAATGTAGCTGTCGCAGCAAAAATTTCCCAGCCTAATTATTTGACTATTCAAATATCAACTACACAACCTGTGCACTCACAGCTGTGATTTCCTACTGTGGTAGCTGATGAATATCTATAGTTGCAATTATTTTAGCTATAGCAGTAGAAAAAGAAAGTTAAAAAAGTTAGAAGCTGCCACAGAGAAAAATGCAGCTTGAAAGTATAGTAATCTTTAATAGAAAATTGAAGAATATTTCTTACAATTTGTGAATATTTGTTGAAATCTGAGAGTATTTCTTAAGTCCGTAATAAAGATAAAACGTTTCACTTTTTTGTTGAATTTTATTTCACAAATTTATCAATACCTCACAAAAAATAGAAGAAAATATAAACTTTCCAGAAGTCGCGCATGAAATTTTACAAAGTGAATAATAAAATTTTGAAATTTTGTTAGTCGCACATGAAATTTTACAAAGCGTATGACAACATTTCGAAATTTCATTAATCATTTTGTAAAATTTCATGCGCGACTTCTGGAAAGTTCATATTTTTTTCTATTTTTTGTGAGATATCGATAAATTTTCATTCTTTTTCAAATAAAATTCAACAAAAATGTGAACCGTTTTATCCTCATCACGAACTTAGCAAATATTCTCAGATTTCAATGAATATTCTCCAATTTCCTACTAAAGATTACTGTATTCCCGAACTGCATTTTTCTTCGCGCAGACATTGAAGTTATATTCACTGAATTCGGATCTTATGCGCTACACTGAGAGAAGAAATTTCCGGGAACAATAAAATATTTAGTTGAATAGTCGCCATAAAATATTTAATTGATTTGAATAAACTTTCATTGACTCAATTAAATAACTGTTTCCATTGATGGAATATTTCATAGCATATTAAATATTTGTTTGATTGAATAAATATTTAATCGAGTCAATGAAAGTTTATTCAAATCAATTAAGTATTTTATGGCGACTATTCAACTAAATATTTTATTGTTCCCGGAAATTTTTTCTCTCAGTGTACAGTTCAGGATGTAATCACTATGTCTCATATTGAGGGCAGCTTTGCTACATATTTGAGCGAATTGTTGAATTATTTCTCAGAGATCTCCTTTCTGTAGTGAAGAAACCCTTGAAATAATTTAAAATTCAATTTGCTATGACCTTTGTTCCACAAGAAAACAGGAATGTTTAAGGAATGTGCATTTAACCTAAAATAAACCTATACGGAAATGTAAACGTTCAATAAAGGTTCGTTGAAAGTATTATATGTCGTACATATTCAACGAAAGTTCTTTGCTAAAACAGTTAGTTGATACAGAACTTTCATGAAAACACAAATAAGATGCCAAACTACATTAAATTCTCAACTAAAATCCTCACTTCACATTTCAAACAATAATATACATATATGATCATTACCCTCCAACACTTATTTTCCGCATAATAGAATTAGCATGTACAGCAGTGAGAGTCGTGGAAAGTTTTCACCCAAGGAAATAAAAGAAGTGAGATTAACATTGTGAAGTTAAACGTGACATCGTAACGAAAGAAGCAACGGTTACGATCTCTGAATTGCAACCATACAACGGAAACTCACACCCAACAGGGAATTATGCGATATCATTTCTTCTCTCTCCATCATCCCTATCGTTCATGAAATCGAGTTTTAAACAACAAAAACGCGCATAGCTCGATAAAAAACAGTTCGTTTCCTGTCAAATAAATCGCAAAAACCCGTAGCACGTATTTCACAACGGATCGTACGTTGCACGTATCACGCATGTACCGTCTACTTTGAATTGGCGAATAAAGAATGAAGAATAATAATTCTTGATAAAACTAGAACGTGTGTGCGGACTTTGCTTGTTTTGTTGCTTAGTGTTCTTTTCGTTTCATGAGAATTCATCGGGGCGTAGAAAGAAGCAGAGAAATGAGGAAAAGAGAAGAAAAAGAAGAAAGAGAAGAAAATGCTCTACACTCTCCCCTTTGGTAATAATGGTCCATTAATTAATATTTATGCTCGGCGCATGTGGCCATGACGCTTCCTTCGCGCGTATATTAATTCCATGCCGGTTTACATCCGCGTTATCCACCGAGCGACTCGTCTGTCTTGTTAAGGTTGAGACGTTACAATTGAAGCAAACTTGTTTTCGATTAGCAAAGTAAACAAGAAAATGGATGAAACGTGAGGTTCATTTTCTACATTCTAAGCGTTTCGCACTTCGTTTTCTGTAATCATGTATTTGTCGAGATGGTCTCGTTTCACTCTCTGTGGCAAGAAAATGGGACGCCACTGGTCGTTATTAGAACAAATAAAAATAGGTATCGAATGATGTCGGTTGTAATTAACTTTTTGAAATAAATCTACTAGGCGGTGATTGATCCAGCTTTGGCCTGAGTTTGCGTGTCCGTGCATGTCGTGAGAGAGTTATTCTAGTTCTTACTAGAAGGAAAAACAAGAAGTTTTAGGCATTTTAAATTCAATTTTGATATTAAAAGAGAACGTAGAATGAAGATGAATAAATGACATAATTTTTGGTTCAGAAAGTCTATTGAATCCCGTTCACTGAGAGAAAAGGGTCTATTCAAGTACTCGACAGCTAGGGAATTTAGTCACTCCCAATGAACATCATGAGGACGAGGACTTGGAGACAACTGGAGGAGCTCTTAAAGAGATCTTTATGTCCTCTAATGCATCGGCTTAGGAGATCCTGTGGAGGTCTTGTTTTAGATCACTTTATGTTATCTTAAAGAGAACGTTTATAACATAAAGATAACATAAAGTGGTCTTGAACAAGAGCTCTGTAAGATCTCCTAAATCGACGCATTGGATGACATTAAGATCTCTTTAAGAGCTCCTCCAGTTGTCTCCAAGTCCTCGTCCTCGTAACGTTCATTGGGCTGTAAATAAAAATTCAGCGGCCCCAGCTAAATTTTATTTGTCACAACTAAATTTTTTATTCACATCGAACAAACCATTTTATTCATATTTCAGACAACTAGACTTTTTTACCCCAACTAGAGTCTAGCTAGTGTAGATAAAAATCTAGCTGCGGCAACTAATATTCAGTTGTCCCAAATAGGTACTTTCCTCTCAGTGTTGATTAATGAGATTTAATACAAACTTCGTTACGGTAAATAACCATTCACACTAATTCAAACCCGTTCAAACCTATTGGAATCGGTTTCCTAGTGTTTATGTACTATGGGGCCTACACTGGGCCGGTATGGGCCCTATTCCACCTACATGGGGCCAAAACCGAGCTGGAGTGGCGCCAAAATGCAACGGGACTGTAACGTTATTCACTCCCGTTACTCATTCTATATAAAAAATATATAATAATATATATGCAGGGTGAGGCATTTATCTTGAGAATACTAAACATCTTGGTGGGAACACTTTTTTTTGGAAAATGTTTCATACAAAAGTTGTTATACAAAAAGGGGGCGACAAAACTACGATATCAGTTTCTTCATAGATGGCGTTATGATCGATTAAAATGGGGTCAACATCATTTTTTTAAACGGGAACCCCCACTTTTTATTGCATATCTTGATTCTACGCGAAAAACTAAGTCACTTTTGCTTGAAACGTTTTTCTAAATTTTTGAAGATGTTGCCACAATCGATGAAAAATAAAGTCTATGAAACAATATGCGGATATCTTGTGGAATGCATCCAAGAGTCGAAATATCTTATTCGAATGTTGTTGTTAAGAGAGGAGACGACACAATGGCGATATCAGTTTCATAGTAGATGGCGCTGTGGTCGGTAAAAATGAAGTCAACATCAATTTTTCATATCATGATTCTACGCGAAAAAATGAGGAATTTTTGTTTGAAACATTTTTCCTAAATTCTTGAAGATGGAAACGGTGGAAAATGAGGTTGATGAGAAAATTCTACTGCATTATGTATGAAGCAACGCTCAACAAACAAATCAAAACAATAATAATTTCAGAAAAGAAATCGAATTTGAAAAATTGAAGTTCACCTCAGTTTCACTGACCACAGCGCCATCTACTATGGAACTGATATCGCCATTGTGTCGTCCCCTCTCTTAACAACAACATTCAAATAAGATATTTCGGCTCTTGGATGCATTCCACAAGATATCCGCATATTGTTTCATAGACTTTATTTTTCATCGATTGTGGCAACATCTTCAAAAATTTAGAAAAACGTTTCAAGCAAAAGTGACTCAGTTTTTTGCGTAGAATCGAGGTATGCAATAAAGAGTGGGGGTTCCCGTTTAAAAAAATGATGTTGACCCCATTTTAATCGATCATAACGCCATGTATGATGAAACTGATATCGTAGTTTTGTGGCCCCCTCTTTGTATAACAACTTTTGTATGAAACATTTTCCAAAGAAAAGTGATCCCACCAAGACATTCAGTTGTCTCAAGATAAATGCCTCACCCTGTATATATATATTATACACAGATTATACAGGGGGGTCCATTTGAAGTGATATAGTCAAATATCTCGGAAACTAGTAGAGATGGAAGAAAATGTCCCATATGAAAAGTTTAGCGTTCCAAGAGGGAAGCATGATGCTGACCTTGAAAAATCCCTCAGAGGTCATTTTGAATATCATTTAGGGGTCAAGATGGTTTTTTTGAATGGGACTCTCATTTTTTTATCATGGCATGAGAAAGCTGGTTTCAAACCCTTTACGAAACACTGGTCATGGACTCCTTTCCGCCCATTGGGGTGCAAGGTATGGACCGTCGAAGTTATTGATGAACTACTCTTAGCGCTACCCAGGAACAACGACGTGGACGTGGTAGTTCTCTGTTCCCTCCGGAGTGCTTGATTATCGTGAGTCCCCTTGCCTCTTACATGAGGGGTGTTCGATGCTGTTACAATAATTGCTCGCAGTTACCCCCTCTGCCTGGATACATAATCCTGGTATGTTGACACAAACAGTGCGGATGCGATCGATCATGTCCTCCCTCATTGTCAAAGAAACTTCCAAATTTTTTTGGTAAATCCACAAAGAAATTTTCTACAGTGTAACTCTCTTTGGTGAATTCTCTGGAAGCTCGAAGGATTTTTGTATCCGTTTGAATGTGCATCCTAATCGACGTTATGTGGTACGGTCAATATTTCCAATGTTTCCAGCAACCTTTCAACAATTTTTGAGAGTCGATACTCATTTATGACCCCCATTGAATCGAATGGATCAATTTATTGGATTTGAAACGCAATAATCGTAATACATCGTACACGTTACTGCCAACCATAAAAAGCAGAGACTCAGTGTTCCCGTTTGTTCATGTTTACGTTTTTTTTTCCAATGAAATTAACTCTAATCTGCATTGAAATCAGTCCCGATCTTCGGAGAAAAGCGATAAACGAGAATACATAAACAAACAGGAACATCGAATTCCTGTTTGTTATGGTTGGTTATGTGGATGATTACGGAAATACGTGGTCATTTAAACACTGGTTCTAAACTGAGAGCATCACAATCGTTCTTCTCTTTTGCATATTCAATCATCTACATTCATCAATTCATTCCATTCGATCCAATTGAAGAAATGAATCACTATCCACCCTCTGAAATTATTGATATGATGCTTGTGCTTGGCTCATGTCACAATAATTACAACGAAGCCGCAAGAGTTTACCGGGAACGGTATTCCGATCGCCGCATCGCACACCCCACGACCATCCGTCGACTCGAATTGAGGGCTCGACGAGGGGTATTGCAGCGAGATCTAAGACATCACCGGTACGATGAGAATGATATCCGTGCACTCACCATATTGGGACTTATCCACTTGGACTCTCATGTTAGTAGCAGATCGTTGGCACGAATAACTGGTATACCCCGGACTACTGTTTTGAGAATCTTGGAGCATGTCAAATATCGACCATACTACATTACGTTAACTCAAGCTCTCACTCCAAACGACATGAGACTTCGAATTAGATTCTGCAACTGGGCACGAGCAAGGCTGGTTGACGACCCTCAATTCTTTGACTATGTAATGTTCTCCGACGAAGCATCTTTTCAGAGCACTGGGCATTTGAATAGACACAACTCTCATTACTGGTCGGATGTTAATCTGCATTGGTATCGAGCAATCGACAACCAACATCGTTGGAGCGTAAATGTGTGGTGCGGGATCGTCACTGGCTATTTAGTCGGTCCATATTTTTTCAACGGTACTTTGAACGGTCCCATGTTTCTGGAATTTCTGGCGGATCATTTACCAGGCTTGCTTAAGGATTTGGATTCACAAACAAGGCAGAAGATGTGGGTCCAACTAGATGGAGCGCCACCCCATCACGCATTGATCGTAAGAGAATACCTTGATCATCATTTCCCGGGAAGGTGGATTGGACGAGGTGGGCCAGTTGCGTGGGCTCCACGCTCACCCGACTTGACATCTCCCGACTTTTTCTTGTGGGGATTTCTGAAAGACGAAGTATTCAAGGCTCAACCAACAACGAGGGAGGACATGATCGATCGCATCCGCACTGTTTGTGCCAACTTACCGCGATCAGTGTTCCTGAAGACGGTTACAAATTATCGGCGGAGACTGGGATTATGTATCCAGACGAGGGGGTAACTTCGAGCAATTATTGTAACAGCATTGAGCACTTCTCACGTGAGAGGCAAGGGGACTCGCAATAATGAAGCACCCCACATGTGAGAGGCAAGAGGACTCACAATAATCAAGCACTCCGGAGGGAACAGAGAACTACCACGTCCACGTCGTTGTTTTTGGGTAGCGCTAAGAGTAGTTCTTCAATAACTTCGACGGTCCATACCTTGCACCCCAATAGGCGAAAAGGGGTCCGTGAACAATGTTTCGTAAAGGGTTTGGAACCAGCTTTCCCATGCCATGATAAAAAAATCGGGGTCCTATTTAAAAAAACTGTGATGATTCTGTGCTGGGTTCTCTTGGTGGGGATATTTTGACATATGGGAATCCATCAACAGATCTTCCGACGAGGTTTTTTTGTCTGGGATATTTTGATTGGGATTCCCTTGTTACGCAACCGTATTTCGATAGGCTTCGCTTCCTCGTTGGAGGGAAGCTTTGTGATCGTTTTGAGGAGCCGAAAATTTTTTTGTCTCGAAATTCAAAATCTTCTAGACCAAAATGTTCCTCAGAACTCAGGAAAAAATGTTGTCACCGTGTCTGTCTGTCTGTGTGGCTGTAGCCCCCTAAGTTTCGTACGCGCATATCTCCCGTTCTGCTTATCCGATTGTTTCGAAATTTTTATCACAGTCGTAGACTAGGGTGATAGTGGTCCCATATGAGTTTGAACCTGATTCATTCGAGAGAATTGGGTGGATGACTCTGACAAAAAATGAACATTTTGCGTCCGCGCGTATCTTTGCTTCCTATCATCCGAATCCGATCAAACTTGAATCACGTTTTAGTCATGACCCGATAGTGGTCCCATATAAGTTTTATCCAAATCGATTGAAAACTGTGGGAAATTTCTCTTTGGGATCTGTTTTTCTTTTTAAAGCATGCCTTCCCCATGTCCATATCATCCGAATGTCTTGAAACTCTGAGTATATTCGATTAACGAGATGTTAGTTATATGATATAAATTTCCTTCCTTCTTGTCTTCAAAAGGTTCCTTCTTGTCTGTCTGTTTGTCTGTGTGTATGTAATAGCGTTGCCGCGAGCCGCAAGACGAGCCGTAACGAATTTTAGATTTCAAATTATCTGGATTGAAAGTAAACTCTTTTTTAGTCAACCAAATTGGTTTGAAATTCAATTCAATAGACCCTCAACTGAATTCCAAGGTTTGAACTGGGATATAACTTTATGGATACGAGTTTTGAATTAGTTTATATTCGAGCCGGTTTCGAGCCGACATTTCGAGCTGGACCTATAATGTTTGATGTACGAATCGGTTGAAAATTCAAATCCACGGAACTGTGCATTATTATGAACTCCCAAACCAAAGTATAGGAACATTCAACCAAGTATTGAGACAATTTTTACTTCTCATAGTCCTAACTAAATCCAGTGGAAATCTAAAGCTCGTTACAGCTCGTTTTGCGGCTCGCGGCAACACTAGTATGTAACAAATTTGCGAACGTGTATATCTTCCGTTCGGATTATTCGATCGTAATAAAATTTTCATCAGAGTCATGTGCAGAGTTGATAGTGGTTCCATATAAGTTTCAACCTCATCGTTACAGATAAACGGGAGGGGTGAGGAGAAATTTTTCGAAAAATTGTGATTTTGCGGACGCGCGTATCTCCGCTTCCTATTATCCGATCGCAATGAAACTTATACCACGTTCTGGTGATGATTCGATAGTGGTCCCATATGAGTTTTATCGTAATCGATTGAAAACTGTGGAAAATTTTTGTTTCGCGATTCATATTATTTGACAATATTTTGAAAGCTTGCCTTCCCCATGTCGGTATCATCCAAATGCCATGAAACCTGGAGTACAATCAGTTTGCGGGGGGTGAGTTGTATGGTGTGAATTTCAAACAAATCGGAATTGGAGGAAGAAAGTGGTAAGCACTGAGCTTCGAAACAAAATTTGAAATTTTCGTGAACATCGTTAACATGCGGATAACTTCTGTTCCTATCATCCAATTTTCATGAAATTTTCACCACAGCTTTATGCAGTGTGGATCGCAGTCCTATATGAATTTCAACCTGATTCTCTAAGAAAAACGGGAAAGGGAAAAAAACATGTATTTTTTTCAACACAAACGCGGAAGCTATGTGCCAATTGGCAGAGTTTTTCATTATGGATGTTTCGTAAATGTGAAAAATGTATAGGGAGAAGGAAAATTCGCTGATGTACCAAGTCGACGTATCAAATCTGCTATCTTCAGGACCGTTTTAGGACTCCTTAAGGTTCTTGGCACATTTCCCACCTGAGCTTCCTACACGGAGGAAACAGTAATGAGAAAAATGATGTAATTTGTCGAAAATTTTACCATAATTTATAGAGTGTGAGCATTCGTCTGTACCTATTTCAAAAAATATCATAATAAATGGAAAAAATTGCTCATAGTAAAATCCAATAGAATTCTATAACACGTTTTCCAATGATTCATGCATGTTCTACTATGACGGAAAACAAATTTTGGTACACGTCATCACAAGAAAACTCCAAGCGACTGAAGTGATATTTTTGCTAGACAGTATGGGACTTTTCCTGTAAATACAACGATTTCCAAAAAGTATGAGATATAGCTTTATAATAACAATCCGGCTGATCAGAAAATAATTAGAATGAGAGGAGGGGGGGGGCGGCTTTTTTTGGCACCTCTCTTCCCGTCCTCCCTCTTTGTTCTGTGTGTTTTCATTTCATGGTAACGGATGTTGGATTCTGTCATCTTGGGACTGCAATTGGACAAAGATTTGATCATTCAGGAAGGTATTTTTCATATACCATATAACAAAGTGTATCTCCAATGACGGGGTCCCCCTTCTCACGATTGTCTGCTTGGCTGTGCTGCTCCTATGATGATGATGATGAACTGGAACACAAGAAAATCCCTCAATGCGCAAATGTGATGTATACATCGTGCATATATATAAGCTCAAGAAGAATGAAGTTATAGTGACGCATATAATGATCAGTTTATATACGAATTGAACAATCTCGACTCCACTCGTGAGAAAATTGGAATGATAGGAGCACTCCACTGTGCCACTTAATGGAAGTGAATTCAAATGAGAGGTGGCAAAGTGAACTTCCACAGTATTGTAGCGAGTATTCATCATACCTCTTACAATACAAAAGTTGTATGAAGGAATTTTTGTGTTTCATTGATTCAAAAAATCTAATATACCAAATTCTTACATGGGTTCTATACGACACTTGTGGAAGATTCAAATATAACCTCATTGTCGTTTTAATGACATCCAGCGTAATTTTCTATTCAGGCAATCTTCATCAATCTGAAATTGAACAATGACAAAAATTACGAGAATTGATGTTTTTGAAGTTTGAATCGTTTATTGAAAGTAATGAGTAATCAAATAACGAAACTTTTGACTGCTAAGGTTTTAAATCTTTCAGTGCAGTTTTTGAATTATATCGTTTATTAAATAGAATTGATCCGAAAATATAAATGTCAATTATTCAATAGATTCTGTTCTATTGGATTTCCGTTTCATTTCAAAAAACAATTCAAATTGAACCAGCATAAAAATTATATCAATCCGAGAATGCTGTCAAATAAGAAGGTTCAAACAGAAAAAGTAGTATGTTGGATTCAAAATAGAGAATGTGATGAAGGAACAACAACATATACACACATATCCACATAAATGAGGTGAAAGAAATGACAATGACCACCATTAATCATGAGAACATTTTTATTCGATCAAGCGATGGAATATAAATTATGTTTATTTGTGTTGTTTTATACAGTTATCCTCAAGTTTTTCATTTAGGAAATAAATTTAACATCTCATTTATAATATTATCAATATAATAAATCACAAATAAGTGTAAAAACATAATTGCAGATGACAATAATAAAGATGCACAGCAGTAAATTTTCGTTTATTTGAAAATCTTCTGTCTCACTTTCGCGTAGATACACTCTCGGTCGTTCGTTCGTTCGGAAATCATCGGCGAACGTCGGGGGATGGTTTACGTACGCACGCTTATAATTCGCCGTAAAATCGAATAATGTTTTGAATACAAATGAATCATTTTTCCCATACTAAATCGGATTTCAGGAATATCAAAGAATATGCCATACTGGTATTGCTTTAATCAACTGAAGTTGTTATGAAGTTTTAAATAATACATTCTGATTCATACCGTTACGGATAGCGATATATGTTATTACGAATAAATATGTTTTATTATTTTTGTCATCAGTATGGTACTTTTGAAAGACCCGTCTCTCAAAATTGAATTCACAAATATTAAACTTTCAAAGTCGAATTGCATATCTTCTTATCGGTTCAAGAGTAACGCTCGGACTCTAGACATCATGGTAATATTTCCCACAAATAATGACAGTTTTCTCAATTCTGTTTTCTCCGTGTAGGATTACAGAAATTTCAGAATTATACTTATATAAACTAATATATTTTATGTTTAAGAATTGTTCTTATCGGGATATAAAGATTAAGAACTTTACCGAGATGAGGCCCTCATGGAAGCCGAGGCTCCCAGAGACTACCCCATTCCGCCAATACCTCAAAACGGATCTGGCTATCCTGGCCGAAAATTCGCTGCCTCAACCAAAAGGGTGGCTGAGAGAGCAAAGAAATCAACTAAAAGAAAGATTTGCTGCGTCAGCGAACTTTTTTCTTCGTATAGATGAAGATATAATCACATGAAATAGAAAATTGCCGAAGGGATGAAGACTATTTATTTTCATCAAAGTTAATTAAATAGGAACACTCTCTCGGCGAATCGCTAATCACATTAATGAGTTCGCTTGAGATGTTGCATAATAAATAAGAACAAAAACTCATGTGCATACATTTATGGGGTAATTACTCATTCGCATTATACACCACCACTCTGACCATCGCCAATATTCTTCATGAGTTGGCGGATGTTGATAAAATGTTGACTTGAATGTCTGCAATGATCACCAGCCGTAACATTCAATTCCAGAGAATAGACATCTACCCCATCATCAACAAATAAACCCATCCAGGAGGTACTCCGATTTTTTGGTTTCAAAATTGAAAGAAATGTAGAAATACAAAAGCAATATGAGTGATATTTTTGAAGCTACTCCAAATAATTACACTGGTGAACAACCATTTTGGTACCTGAAGTTTGAGAACTGATTCGGAGTAGTTTTAGGGTACTGGATACGGAAACAACATCAGATTTGTTCATTATATAGGAAAATTATGCATAAAAGATAACAGAAAGTGAGCTGATCCAAGAAATCTAATATTCGTTTCGCATTCAACGCACCAAAAGCACTGCGAATCAGTTACCAAACCTCGGGCACCAGAGAAGAAGTTTTTTTTGTTGACCTGTGTTATTTGAAATTTCCATTATTTTGCAGAATTAATTATGATACATCAGATCCGAATCATGTCAGTTGCAGCAACTGAAGTTCTGTTGGTCAAACTGAATCCATTTCCCATTCTCTTTCGAACGCTCCTACCCCTTTGATTAAATATATACGCAATCATTGTAATATCTTCCTCTCGTGATCCGCGGAAAGTTCATTGACTAGAAAATGAAAGGGTTGCGCCGAGAGCGATAACGAATTACATCCGTGCTTGATATAAACGTAATACGTGGATGGATAGGATTTCTGATATTCCACGCAGGTGCTAACAACAATTTCGCCGAAGAAGAAGCTAAGAGAGGTAGAAAAGAACAAAGCTCTTTTATGTGAAGGATACGTCAGAAATATGTGCACAATGCAAAAATAATACATACACAGAAATAAATACGTATACATGCTTTTATTCTTCTATCTCGAGAATCATTCATCGTAACGCGATCGTGAGGCGGAAGAGAGGATGGAGAATGGAAGATGGTTCGTTTGTGCACGTCGACCTGTATATATTATAAAATTTAATATGAGAAATAATTATGAAATTCAATTTCATGTATGACTATGTGAGATCTGTATGTCAGTCGGGATAAGGTGTCGCGTAAAGAAAATCTCAACAACACTTGAATGGTTTTATGAAGTCATTAGGGGAATCTAATTGAATGTAATAGAAGGAATTTTTTATTCGAGTATCGTTATGTAATTAATTTTAAATTACAGCGTAAGTTTTATATTCTTATAGTCATGCATGATTCTCTGGAGTCTCAAATCTGGAATAAAAATATTCCCAGTAAATTTATAGGATTTCAACGAATAAGAATAGTATGAGGTTGAATTATTGTGTCATTTGCGCAAGATCATAGAATGAGCTTCGAAAAGATAATCTGCGTGTAAGATGTGCAGAAATGAAAGTCATTGATTCCAAACATATCGCCACACGCTACAAAGAAGCATGAATTTTGCTCAGGGTCAATACTGGCGCCACATTGCGCACATCTTCCGTGTATAATAAAATCAATGCTGCAACTTTTATTCTCAACATTAGCGATTCAAACGCTGCACGAGAATCGATGGAAGAGGTACTTCACATAAAACAATAATCAATTTCGCATGATACCCAAGGCATGTGAACTGTTAATTCAACTTTTTGATAGCTATCGTGCATAGGTTTGAATGATCATCTTAGATTTGAATGCCGATGAATTATAGGTTACGATCCTGGTATCAATATTTACGATCTGAAACATGAATAATTGATACAGAGGCGTTGATTCCTCGAAACGAATGGGCCTCATCTGCACCTTTCGATATTTTATTGACGATTCAACACATGTAAATTTGATGTTTTATGGTATTCGTGTGAGCAAGTGATAATGGAATCAACATTGGAAGGAACGAATCGAATTTCCCGAGTTCGCAGGTGGTAACCATTTTGATACAGATTCTTCGTAATATTGTGAATGATATTCCCGTGTTTGAATTGAGCGTTGACCATTGCTAGGCGAGTAGAATCTTCCCATGGTCGGAAGACTTTGTTATGAATTTTTACGCATAATTACAAGGTACGTCGAGCATGAGGTTTGTTTCGCGAAAAGGGCAAAAGTTTACTGTCTGTGTGTATAAAACGTTGCAACTCTGGCAACGGTAGCCTTCTGCCAATACAATGAGTTCTCAGGGATCCGAGAAAACTGTGTAAACTGAGTACGTTTACGACGCCGATTCGTTGTGGATGCACCTGTTGTACGATGTGCAGCGTGCAGCTCGCGCACATTATCCTTGACAGAACACGCGTCATGTGTTACAAAGTGAAAAATACATTCAGTAATTTTCTTCAACCAATTCGAATCATTATTTTACGTGCGTAACTTGTATTTGAGCTCGGACGGAGTTGTGAATGATTTACGAATCAAATACATTATTCCAATTTTCATGGATTTTGTCTTTGTCTTTGAGGAAGAAGGAAGAGAGAATTCTTTTCAATATATTTTGTTACTATTGTCTTGACATTTTATAGAGTATAGTGATATATTTATGCTACATTATGTTGAATTATCGAAGATTACAAGAATGACGCTCTTGCGTTTGGTACATACTTTCCATTAACAAAACTTCACATACATTGTATGATCGATGTTCCATTTTCAATTTTTATCGCTACAAATAGAAATCCAGCGATTCCACCAATGATTTAGCCCAAACATGGCTGCCAAGCATGGAGGATTCGTATTGGATATTATCGTGCTTGTGTAGGTGATGCGAAGAAAAGTGGTGTTAGAACGACATTGAAACAAGTTTGGGCCAAGATTGATTCAAGTTTGAACCAACATTGGTGTTGTAGCAAAATGTTTTGCATTGGCCGACGTTGTCTCAACATCTGAATCGAGGCCTGTTGATTGCTGGAATGATATTATCAATCCAGGTCTTGATCAAGCTTCCTTCCAAGGTGACTCCAATGTAAAGGTGCACGATATTTCACGGTTTCGATACTTTTTATAGAATTTTATAAAATATCAATAAAAACTTCATACAAATTGTATATACAATATTGGTATCTTGAAATATCGTGCAATTTTACTCCAATGCCCGGCAGGGCTGGATCAGCCTTGCGCTTACATGTGAAAAACAATGAAGGATTATTGTTGTACATCAGCAACAATCAACTGTTCTTCGATCATTTGCACATGCAAAATTTGATGGCTCAATTTTCACTCATTATACCCATACTGTTTGATATTTTTTAAATAATTACAAACTGATTGCCTCATTATCATTTCAGTTATAGGCACCACACTGGAAGTCAGTGAAGAAATTTACAAAGGGTTATATCTGGGAAACGGGTGCTGCTATCACTTCAGCGAGGTGTTATGCTCACTTCGCTCGCATTTGTATGTTCAGTAGGCGTTCGATACGCATGCGCGTATTTACAGTAATGATGCCCGTTACATTTGCATCTGTGGAATCTGAAAAATGCAAGCTCCAACTGCTATTGGACATTCTGAAGATGCTCGCTTTGCTCGCATTTTTGAATCATTTTTATTGAGTCACAACCCTCACTTTGCTTGTACGACGTTGTAAATCGCTAGTTGATTCAAAAGTTGTTATCAACTCTGGTAAATCAAATCTCTGAATCTCCCTGAATCTCTCCATGTGTTGGAATATTTTTCTGGGCGATGAATGAGAATGTCAAAGGAAATGAGAGACTTGTCAGATGGTGATGGATCCTGAATCTCTTCAACTTTCTTCAAATCTCTCTGCATTTTTCTGATTAAGATTCCAAAATTCTCAGGAATCATTCTAAATTCCTCTGAATCCTTTGGGATTTTATTTATTCAAAATTTCAACCTTTCTTTGAATTCGTATGAATCTCTCTGAATTCTTCTAAATCTCTCTAAATCTCATTAAACCCCTCAGAATTTAATTCATTTAGATTTCAGCTTCCTTTGAGTTTGTCTGAATCCTTCTGAATTCCTCTGAATTTCTCTGAATCTTCCTGAATTCTTTGGGATTTCATTTATTTAGATCTCAAACCTTTCTCCAAATTTGTCTGTATCTCTCTGAATTCCTTTGAATCTGTGCACGGAGAAAAATGCAGTTCAAAAATATAGTAATCTTTAATAAAAATTTGAGAGTATTTCTGAAAGTCTGAGAATTTTTCTTGAATGAATATTGAAGACAAAACGGTCCACTTTTCTGTGGAATTGTATTCGAAAAACAATGGAAAATTATCAATACTTGATAAAAATTTTACAAAAATAGTAACAAAATTTCAATATCCTACTATTCACTTTGTGAAATTTCGTATGCGACTTCTGGAAAGTTCATATGTTACTCTATTCTTTGTTACACTGAGAAAAAGGATTCGTTGACTCAAATGAGATTTGTTTACCGTAAATAAATCGTATATTTGGATACGACTAAAGAAATATTTACTAATATTCATTTTATCACATAGTTGTTGAATACACCACATATTTCTTTGAGTCAACTTCATACCGATTATGATTCGATAGATCTAAATTTGACAAGAATTCATATTCATTCACATCAACTTCAATTACTTTAAATCAAATGAATGATTCGGTTATAGTTAATAAATATGAATTTCTTGACTCAACACAATGTTTGGTTATAATCAATATGTCTTATTTGTATGAAATGATACTTCTTGAAAATGCTCAACCAAATGCGTTGATTTATCAAAAGAAAACCTCTTTCTCAGTGTAAGTATTGATAATTTTTCATTGTTTTTCGAATTAAATTCCAGAAAAAAGTGGACCGTTTTGTCTTTATTATGCATTTAAGAAAAAATCTCAGATTTCAAGAAATATTCTCCAATTTTTATTAAAGATTACTATATTTTCGACCTTCATTTTTCTCCGTGTGTGAATCCCTCAGAATTTCATTTATTCAAATTCCAAAGCTTTCTTCGCATCGGTCTGGATCTTCAAGAATTCAATTATTTATGTCAATTTCAAAGCTTTCTCCGGATATTTCTGGAAATTTTGAATTCATGTGAATTTCTCTGAATCATTCAAACTGGTTTTTCAAACTTTTCCTGCAATTCCTTTGCATTTCTCGAAATACATATGAATCATTTTGAATTTCTCAGAGTTTTGGATAATTATGATTACTTACTTATTATTCAAATTTCAAATGATCCTTTTGGAAAAGTCCCCCTAGATCTCTCTGAAATTCCTTCGAATATGCCCATATGTTGGGTCGTTCTTCTGAGAGATTCAGAGTAATGCAGAGTAATTCAGAGGAAGTTGAGGGTTCGTCAGATGATAATGCATTCTGAATCTCTAATTTTTTCCAAATTTGTCTGACTTTATCTCAAGTCCTCTACATTCCAGTAATTTTCCCTGCATTATTCAGACTGAAAGTCTTTCGAATGCCTCGGAATCCACGCAGAAGAAAATTCTTGCTGAAATGGCGGTTTATAAAAATCTGCTTGGACGAATGAAAAAAACTTCTACTGTTTCAGCAGAATATTTGCTAATTCAACACATTTTCTAGCAGTCCGTATACTTGAAAAGTGGAATTGCTGGATTGGCAAGCTATTGCCTCTTAACCGCTCTTTAAAGTTCAATTCACAATTTTCCACAATTCACCTAGCTCTGCACTGAGAGAAGAGCGATTTGGAGGTTCAGTAAATAGTATTATATTTGATCGATAAATCTGAATATTACTTAACTCGTGTTGTCTCGAAAAAATTCAGAAAAGCCCAGCGGCTCGTATCCCCTTAAAGCCAAATCCAATCCAGAATGTCCAAGATCTTTAAAATCCTTGTCCAGACCCGAACAGGATCGGTGTTCACCTGACCGGGTTCAGGAGATAAATTTTTAATCGAATATCAGTTTAATCAGGAAACTGTGATAAATTGTTGTAAATACTGAAGATACATGATTAGATCTTAATCCAAATTGACTTCCATGGTATTAAATCACTGGTTTATAACGATATAATTAATATCACTGGTCTGATATGATCAAGAAGATATATCACCGTATCTCATAAACCTTCCATATGGAGAAACATTGAATATACCATCGATTCATCCACTGTATTAACTGTTAGGAGAATAATGTCGATCGAGTTTGGTATACGATTGGTAAACTCAACCAGACTTCTTTGCAACAAACAAACTGTTGCTCTCTCATATATAATTCTCCATTATGAATTGAAGAGATATGTTCTTCCTAACCGTTATATCACCACTCATGATTCAATTGAATCGCTGTACGGCAATGTAACATACAGTAATACATCGCTTCTGTATTGCGAACACGCATGACATGAAGAGTAATGTATCTATTTCTATAGCAAACGGATTTATATCATTGCTTCACTGAAAGAATTTTCATCTAAAAATCACCATAAAATTCCAGTAACCGAAGGACAAGTGGAAATTCTTCACAAGATTACTGTACAACTTGTAAATATGGGTTCATTTTTCAACACTTCGAAGAAACATTTCCTATAAATTTTACACAATGCGTAAAAATTCCCTTCTATGAAATACAAACTTTGTGAAACAGTTCGAAAATAAACTACCAGTTACAGCTTGTCGAGATATACAAGATTTCGTATAAATTCTATATAATATTGGAAATTTTTCTACTCGAGATGCCTCGATGATTCTCACAATGTTGACGATTTATCAGTGAATAATTTTTATGAATCTTCACGTGTAAATCAGAATCCTACAACGCAACAGCGTCAAATCCATCACTTTCCCGGATGTAATGACACTCGTGTAATTAATCCATTATCATCTCGGATTACATTAAACTCATATAATTATATGCCGTGAAACTACGGTTCCAAGATTGCAGGAGCAATGTGGTACGTGAGCGGTAACCACATTGAACATTTCAAATTACACATCTGCATATTTAATCACAGCAAATATCTTGTATATTCATTTCCAATTCTAAGTATATTCTCCCATAGTATTTGATCACCTGTCGATCAGAACATCTTCAATTGAAATCCCATAATTTCTCTTTAAACGTTCTCTCTCGAAGGGATATTACATTGAAACCCAATGAACGAGAAGATAACCTCCTATCCTTTTCTTTCTCGTAAGATCGAACTTCATTTTTTTCAATTCAATCCTCACCTCCAAGAAGAGATGGCGAATTCATATTCGAATAAAAGCTTTGAACTCAATCTATGATTATTTTGAATTGTGGATTTTTCTCATCGTAAAACTAGAGAAGAGGAGTTGAGGAAATTGAAATGAAATCGTGAGAAATTTGATTATCATTGCTATTAGTATTGTTGCGATTCTCTCAGTTATTATCCTATAATAGAATCGTAGTTCGTATGATTACGGTCACGTAATTAGATGTAATGGGTGATAGGGTGATGGAACGTGGAAGAGTCATAAATTATCGCTTCAAGTCGAAATTTGAAGGATTCGATACAGGAATGATAAAATGAGAACGTGAGGAAATCACTGGAATAAATTCTTCCTTCTCTTTTCTACTTTCGTTTTCGTCTCAGAATGCTTTAGCGAGTGTGGATACCACACCAGTAAGACACATTATAATTGTTACATGTAGTGTGCACGAGATCGAGTCGTTACCTTAATTAGCGTTCTAGATCGTGGTGAAAGTACTCACTTACTTACTCACTGTCGAGTCTTTTCGATTTATAGTCAACGATCGATATTAAATCTAACGAACGAATGATTGATGATACGGAAACGATATAAACGTTGTTACGATATTATTGAAACGATCAGGTTCTTCATCCAACATGAATTCTATCGAATCTCAAAACGCGTAACATATTAATAAGGGATATGTTGTCAATTTTCAAACCCTCTATTCCTACCATATATATTAAGAATTGCCTTACTCTGTTTCTTCTCATTTTATCATATTTAATATTTCATTAAGATGACTTCCTACTTTCTGGAAATGAAATTCGAGAGTTAATCCGATTATAATATCTTCTTTTATTCTGATTAATGTTTATCATATTGACGAAGATATAAATATTGAATGTTGAAAATTCGAGATTGTTTTGAAAAATTTCATAAACGGTTTCTAAGATGAGCAACTTGTAGAGAAAAAAGATTCAAAGTAATGATCACTCCGTAGAGGTAAAAAGGTAAGGTAAATGAAGGGTCCATAACGTCAATTTAGAATCATTACCTGTACTTGTCGAAGGTAACCATTGCCAAGCTGACGATACACGATTCATGTGAACATAAGAACAACTACGAATCGAGTTAGTTCGTTCATTTGATACGCTATACACAGTGATCATTAATGCGTTATGTAGTAATCATTACGGTGCTCCTACTTTTGACTTCTACATTGTGAGACATATATTATATGATACTGTATTCATCATAAATTTGTCCAAGTCGTCATTATCGCGTTTGTTCAACTGTCAATAATTTCAACTTCGAAGCATTATTTTAAAAACTCGTTTTTAAATTATATAAAGTTGATATTCAATAGGCGTGTGCGAGTACTCGAAGTTTTCGAGTATTCTCAAGTCGAGTTGAGTCGAGTATTTTTTACTACTCGAAATTTTCGAGCTACTCGAAAGTCTTCGAGTAATTTGACAATTTTTTTAAAATTATCATGAATCACCATTTGTAAAAAGTAGAATATTCTTAGAAAACATAAGGGATCGTTATCCACTGAAACATATAAATCAGATTCATATTCACGTATATCATATATTTTTCGAGTACTCGAAAATCTACCAGGTACTCGAAAAATTTTCGAGTACTCGGCTCGACTCGACTCGAAAAAATCACCACTCGCACACCCCTAATATTCAAGTTACAATATTAAAGCCTGCCTCAAAAGACAAGGATGAATAAAGTTGATATTTATACGCTATATTCTGTTATAGAAAACTAGTTTTATCTAATCCTGACAGTTCGTTTCACAAATAATTTACGATACGTATTTTTTCGTAAATATCAACAAAAGCATTTAAAGAAAGGAGGACGATCGGGGAATTCAAATTTCACTATTCAACTCTTCATTATGAACACATTCTTTCACCGCGGGCTGTGAAATATGGTGGATGGAAGGTATTATAATAATATACGATGTATAAGTCTTTGACATGAATTTTCCTCCGTTTACCACATGACGATAATGTCAAAACTTCGATCAAGCCTAGTGCCAAAATGAGATTTACGATTAAATGCGGGGAAACCAAGCGCCGATACCACCTGTCAAGATGTGATCGATCATATTCATTGATGTCAATAACGTTACGTGGGTCAATAACGAGTTTTAGCTACCACAATATCGATGGAGTTCATTGCACAATAAATTACAATTTTCGACTGATTGTTATAGAGTCTGAAAGAGTACAGTAGTTTCCATCCGTGGAGACTTGCTCGTTAATTCCTTTGATAACAAATTAGATGTATCGTTCAATTAAATATGATAAATATGTTTGCGATTGTGATTCAATGACGTATCGACAGGTTCAATTGAGTTTAAGCTAAAGTGGATTAGCGAATGAAGAAAGGGGAGAACATCATTCCTAGTACGAGAAGTACATTGTAAAAAGAAAGTTTTTAATTTACTTGTTTCATGAACGAATTCAAAACGCAGCCAAAAGAAATCTATTTTGAGTGTAAGGTGAGTACAAAAAACAATCGCCGACACAATGGAAATGGCTGAATTTCAGTCAATTTTCAAATTAAGTCACATTTTTTACAGTGTACTTTTTAGTAAATGTCATAAATTCTCGCACTTATTTCCAGAAAAGAACAAGATGATTAGTACTCTCTAGACTTTCAGTATTCGATAAATGAAACTCAAAAAGTTCACATACAGTTAGTGGATTGAATCCGTTCCCTCCCTATTTCATCAATTTGAGAACACCCACGAATAAATTTCGATTATCATCATAATATTCAATTTAAAAACTTTCCAACCATATCATCGATCGACGTGGATCGTTCCTCAAATGTATAGCTAGTTGAAGTTCAAGTTTTATCAAAAATTCGTAAATTATGACGGACACAAAAAAAGTATTCCTTTGAATTTAAGAAATTGTTATTTGAATGATGGACCAAATAATAAATTCTCTTACATGAACAAAATATTGATTTCTGTTGAAGAAATATCTATTTGGACCTATTCAAATAACAATTACTTAGCTCTGCTAAAAGTGCCATGCAGAGCCGGACAGAAAATTGTTGTCAGGCTTTGAACGGTTTCTTTCCCAGGTAATCCAGGCAAAAACTGACAAATTTTCTACCTGATTTGGTCCGGAATCACTGAATTGTAACATCCTGTCAAAACCTGGCAGGAATATTTTCGGCAGTTTTTGACAGGATATTCCGAGTTGGTAATTCCGGATCAAATTGGGTAGAAATTTCGTCAGTTTTTGCCTGGATTACCTGGGAAAGAAACCGTTCAAAGGCTAGCAACAATTTTCTGTCCGGTTTCGCATGGCATTTTTAGCAGGGAGATTCAAAGAAATACTTTTTCTGTGTAGTTTTCCATAACTCATCAGAGATGGGAGAAAACGGATTAAATCCATCGACTGCACCGGAATACTTCACTTTCAGCTATATGAAAATAACCCATATAAAAATTTCTTGCTTTTGCTAATGATGATGATGCTTATGATGACAATAGAACATAGCTTGATTCACGTCTAACTGCCAAATCTTAGTAAACTATGTAGAGATAATGTTAATCGGAATATGACAAAATGATGTGACATTATTGATTATTAATGCATTGGACTCGTCAAACTAAGATTGTCTCAGCATTTATTTAAGCTTGGGGCAATATAAAACTGGATAAAATGGATAAGTGTTGCATCAAACGTTGACAATAGTTAGGCTAAATCTTGATTGTGGCCGTCAATCTTGGCTGAAACGCAGTCCACTGTTTCATCAATCTTGTTCCTGTGTTGGTGAAACGAATTGGTGGAGTATATAATTATGTTATAATTTTACAATTGCACCATCATCCCTAACGGAATGGGGGAACCGATAAGCGACCAAAAATTTCGGTTACATTTTGTTGAAAAATCTTGGTTTTGGTAACTTGTTGGTCGTTTGGGACATTGTTTTAAAAAGAAATTGACCAAAATCCAACCAATCTTAATTTTGGTGATTTTCCGGTATTTCGTGGTAATTTTCTGGGTTTTTATCTCAAAAGTACCAAAAAGAATCCAAAAACGAACCACATTATTTGGTTACCTTTTGGTGGCAGATTTGTTCTAAGCAATCATTAGTTTCCGGTCACAAATAGGTCATTAGATAGTAAAAACCATCTGGGTAGCCATTTTCTAACCAAATTTTTACCAAACCGAAAAATAACCGAAAGTAAACCATAAAAATCGGTCACTATAGAATCGCCAGGGATAGGACCAATGGGCAATTTTCATTTGGGAAGATGAACCTGATTTTGATTCTTTATACATTACGAATCAAGTTTTAGCCGTTAAAGAAAAACATCTGTTCCATCATATAGAAATATTGTATTACTTTGAAGTATTATCAATCATAATACCCCTTGTTATTTAGTAAAACATAATCTTGGGTGACAGCTTCGATAACTTCATCTTCGATGGAGAGGATATCATCTGTTGCAGCTGTGACCACTTTCATATAAAGAATCAGGTAAATACATGGAATAAGACTACCAGTCTTAAGTGTTGATTGTATTGTATCGAAGCAGAGAACCACTTGAAGAATCCTCTCATTTCACGGACCTCCGGAGTTGCAGGATTTCTTGCTTCATCGGGCGATGGTGAAACAACACTCGAAATCGTCATATCATGGAAATATGAAATTACATCTCAAGTTGGAAGTATAGAATATAAACGGCCTTGTGAGGTCACTAACGTATACGTGAAATATCAAGAACCTTGACTGAAGTCGACGCATACGTACATCACCCACACCGCGTCGTTTCCAAGCGAGTACATAGAAGTGAGTGGATAGGATTGATATACCTGTAAACGATCAGAATCATGCTTCGACAGAACGTCAGGTCGATCTCACCTAACGAGAGCCACTTTGCTACTATACAACTCTTCTCATCTAATAAATGAGGTGTAGATACATTACGCCACGCCTCGTTGCTCCAATTCCCTTGATCTCTCTTGTTTTCCGTCCGCATTTTGTGCTTCTCATTCTTCTTCCTCTGCTTCTAGATATTTTTTCTAACTTCAATATGGATTCATTCTCATCAATCTCATCCTTTCCAACAGTAAACGAGCGTTCATGTTATTATAAATATCTTCGGAATTCATCTGATGCCTGCGTATTATGTATATCAAATGTTTCATTATTGGAAGCAGAAATATGATTCTCTAAATTATTACCTTCGGGTATAATCGTGAGTCACAAAAAGCTATTGCGATGTATCATAAACTGGCCGTGGTATAGCTCGATTCTCGACAAACCAGGGTATAACCGTGCGAACAATGTATGGTGTCGAAATCAAAAGTGTTGTGCGTATATCTGTACGAATATATTTTAGATCGGGTTTTAAAATGTAATTTCATTCGTTTCGGGTGATTTTTTCACTATCTTACGTTTGCAAGATACGCGGGGACAAATAGAACTCGAAATTATAATAATTTTCATAAAAAACTAAAACTTTTTCTTGGTGTTCTCAATAGACTAAAAACGGCAAAGTTTGAAAGATTGATTTTTACATGAAACTACGGAGAGTTACGAATATTGTCCAAAAAGTAACAGGTACCATTGAAATTTAAAATCCTGAAAGTTGGATTTTATAAAGCGCACACAGAGAGAAAATTGCTGTAATTATAGGTACAGCATTGAATTACGGTAAAATATACCAAAATTCCTGTTCAATCAACCAAAGTCTCTGATAAAAATGAAAATTTGCTGCAGTGGTCACATAAATCGCGATAAATCTAAAGATATTGTGGTATAAATTACAGCAATTTAATATTATCCCTATATTTATCGGACATAAGGTAAATTTTACAGCAAATATTTTTCTGTGTACACGGAGAAAAAAAAAGTCATGGAATGATCACTAGAAAAGATAGTAAACTGGTGACAACTACGAATTTCTGTTCACAGTTGCTAACAGAGACGAGTAATGTTTTTATTTTGGTATACTAAAATACAATATAGTATACCAAAATAGGAATCATTACTCGTTTCTGTTAGCAACTGTGTACAGAAATTCGTAGTTGTCAGCAGTTTACTATCTTTTCTAGTGATCATATCATGATCTTTTTTCTCAGTGCATAGTAAAATTTTTAATTTAAATCGTGTTTGTTACTTTTCACTTTGTATTGATAATCTTTCATATTGTGGAGTAAAAATCCGTTTTCTAGTCTATTGAAAAATTAAAGTCTCAGATTTTTATAAAAATTATTCCATTTTTCTCCGTGTATGACGAGCTTTTGAAAATTTCGCATGAACTGTATTGTTTTCTATACTTTTATAACTCACAAATTGAACTTTTGTAATGAATGCATTTATTTTCAACATCATTTTCAATAGCGAAAGTTATGAAAAATGTCAAAACTTATCCGATAACTAATAATCTATGAGAAGAAAAAATTCTAATCTTTATCCTATCATTTGCATTCCTCTTTTTACGACCGTACAATCATTATTACCGGTGGAGATTCTGCCGTGAGTACAATGTTGTAGGTGTAGGATCATCAAATACTAAAATCAAAGAGGCTATTTTCCGATACCTTATACTTGGAGTTTCACGAGTCATCACGAGGGTATAACAAAAGTTCAACAGAATTTTGAATTTTGCAGGGCATGTGAATTATTTGTATCCCACATCGAATTACTCTCTGATTCGATCCGATATCAATTTTTCCTCCGTGTACCGGTTTTTATTATTCAATCATTAACACTAATTGAATGCATGATTTTTTTTAGAAGTACGTTCTGACGGTTTACATAATGGCAAAAGAGAAAGAAAAGTCCCGCGCGAAAGGAAAACAAAGTAACATTGAAACATTACTGGCACATGAATGTCCCACGGAGAATGGTCCCTTGATCCTGAGAGTAAGATACGCTGTTGACCCTGAAAGTCCATGACACTGCTTCGCGTATATGCAGATCGTTGATTACTTGGTGGGTGAAATTTCCTTTGGACTCAAGGGATCGAGACTTTAATAGTAATTGAATTTCTTCGCGTTGATAAATCATAATATGAGTAAATGGATGATCCTTGCGTATATCGAATGTATTTATATACATGAAATATCAATCAAACCTTTTTGCCGAGTGTTTGCATCGTATGACATTTCATAATCTCTCTTATAGCTATCAGGTAATTTGAATTCATCCCCAAAGGCTTGGGTTCAAAATTACTTTGTATACTTTCTTTTTATTCTGTACACTGAGAAAACGTTTGCTTCGGTGAAACAAAATTTTGGTTGAAATGAACGCAAAGAAACTTTTTGGTTGGCTGAAATAAAATTTATTTAGGATAAACAAAATTTATTTGTCTGTTTGAAAGCCTTAATTATTGTGAACCGAACTTTGTTCACCCCAAATAAATTTTATTTCAGCCGACCAAGAAGTTTTTTTGCGTTCATTTCAACCAGAATTTTGTTTGGCTGGAACAAACTGTGTTTTCAGTGTAAGGGAGACTCGGCAGCCTTGGGCCACTGGTTTTTTTTCCCGAAAAGTAAATGATTTCAATGATATACATCCAAATTTGATCGGAAGAAAATTTTTTATCCCCAGTTCTTCTTGATTCGAAGTAAATCAGGAAATCGAAGGAAGTATTTGAAAATACATCTCAATAAATTCGAGAATTAAGAAAATGGTTAGGTACAATTTTATTTATAAAAATTTATATATCATAGTGTAAAAATGATTCCCTTGGGATACAATGTCGTGGGCTGCGTTTGAATTTGATGTCTTATATTTTTTTATAAAGTTTCTATGGAAAATAAATATTTGCATCAATCGAAACAAGCGATCAAATTTACGGATAATATGAATTTTTTCAACAAATCACGTTCCTACACCTCCAAAAATTCAGTCTTTTGTTCATTGACTGTTTGATTCATGAAAAACTAATGCTAAGCTAATTTTATATTCAAAAACAACAACTTCCCCTTATGAAAAAATCCGATATCGGGATTTCATCGTTAAATTATCAGTTGTATTAATACTATCCGAAATCTATCGTGTTGTCTCATTATTGTACAAGTCTGATAAAAATACGATATCTACGATAATTATCCAATGTAAACCCGATATAGATATCTATTGGGAAACCAACGGGTTGCTGGTTCGGTTTTGTATCGGATAATTATCGTAGACATCGTATTTTTATCGGACTTGTACAATAATGAAACAACACGATAGATTTCGGATAGTATTAATACAACTGATGATTGAACGATGAAATCCCGATCCCAGATAGCAATTGAACCTTGCTACAATGTTGTCAGGCAAGCTTGTGACAAGGTTGATATAAGCCTCCTAGTTGACACACGACAAGGGTACAAGCTTACAAAACCCTTGCAGCAGGGCTGTAGCAACCTTACACTGACAAGGTTGTCAATAACAAGCCAAAAACAATCGAATGACAAGTGTGACAGGGTTATGACAAGCCTACATGTTATCTGGGATATAGGGTTTTTCATGAGAGTCGATCATTTTTGCACCAGTTCAAAGAATATTGTACAGTCTAATGGCTCGTTGCTTTTTTTATTATGCTGACATGGATAGAAAATGGGGACCCCAGGCAAAATCAGACAAAAAAAATTTCGGAATGAAACCAAAGAGTTATGTTTTGATAATACTTCATATATTTTTGGATTCTTCATTGTTCACTGGTCAAAAAAAATTAAAATGAGAAATGAAAAATGACCCAAGAAGACTGCCAACTTACTCTCCCCTTCATCATCACCAAATCTTCCTCTAAACAGGTCGTAGCGTTACTGTTCTCATTCTCTTATTCCATGCCCATAAATTGTATCGAAAGAGAAAGATTCAAAAAATTGCTACCGTTACTATCGCCGAGATAATAACCGTAATGCCACGAATGTGAATTTAATCCCGTTATAGAAAACAATAATTCAATTTCAAGCATTATCGACATATACCATCATTAAATTTCGTAACTGCACGAAAACAGGTGAGGTGAAGATTTGGATATGGATTTCAAAACATAAAGTAACACCGAAATGGTTATTGATGATACGATAATACAGAACAATTTAGATGTCACTGAAGTAACATTTTTGAAGCATGGAAGTGTAAAGATGATATATGAATAATCATATATATTATAAGAATTATTCATACGATGACAAGCAAGTGGAATAACAATAATTTATAAAAATAAATATACACGTACGAGTGTATTCCGCATATGTGATACTTTTAAATATCATAAATTATTATTCCGATGATTCACGCCCATTTAACAAGCTTTTATAACTGCATGTTTTCAAGTCTTATTCTCACTCGATCGAAATGCAGAATAATCATTCGAAATGACGATTGAATGTGGACACAGAGGATATTAATTCTTATTTTTTCACCTAGTTCTTTTTTTTATTCTCGACGATCAGACAGGTCTAGTCACGGACAATTATCGTTGATTAAAGTAGTGGTAGCAGCTGTCATGTCACGTAGATATGTGTGACTTAATGATTTTAATGATAGAGATACGGTTAAAAATTTTGTATGAATTCTTATGATGTAAATTCTCTATCGCCAATTCCCTCACGTACGTGACATATTTCTAAAAGTAAGATAATTGAATGGAAATCATCTCGGTTGATTTTCTGTCGTTCGATTGGTGAATATACTATTAGGCTTCGTGGGAATGAACCGACATGAACTGTAACTGGGAATTCATTCTGAAGGGAAAAATATGTATACATGTGAGATTTGCTTTGAATGACGCTCTCTATGCTTGTACTTTTTTTTACAACCGTGATGAATCGTTAGTCAATTGTGGAGATTTGATAAAACACATGAAATATCTAGTTGTGCACAAAAAAGGTCTTGATAATTATTGCATATCGATGTTCTGGAATGTTCTTTATATCATGTTGAATTCTGGATGCTTGATGGGAGAGAAGAGAAATGTTCTCCTTTTCAGATCAGAAATGCTGTGAGAATTCTACACTACAAAAAATTTCACCACTAACACATGGGCTGAAAAGTCCTGGGCCTAAGAAAGAAAACACGAATTTTTTTGTTCAAAATTAGCTCTATTCAGCAACATAATCTCCATCAAGAACAACGCAATCATTCCAGCGCCGCTCTAACATTTCCAAACCACTTTTGTAGAACGATTTATCTTTTGTCTCAAAATAGGCCTCAGTTTCAGCGACAACCTCTTCATTCGAGCGAAATTTCTTACCAGCGAGCATTTTTTTAGGTCTGCGAACAGCCAGTAGTTGCTGAGAGCCAAATCTGGCGAATACGGTGGATGTGGAAGCAATTCGAAGTTCAATTCATGTAGTTTTACCATTGTTTTGATTGACTTGTGATATGGCGAGTTGTCTTGATGAAATAAAATTTTTTTCTTTGCCGTATGCGGTCGTTTCTTTGCAATTTCGGCCTTCAAACGCTCCAATAAGGCGATATAATATTCCCTGTTGATGGTATTTCCCTTCTCAAGATAGTCGATGAATATTACACCATGCACATCCCAAAATACCGAGGCCATAACCTTTCCAGCCGATTGTTGTGCTTTAGGGGGCTTTGGACGAGGTTCAACAGTGGCTGTCCACTCAGATGACGATCTTTTTGATTCCGGAGTGAAGTGATGGATCCATGTTTCATTCATTGTAACATATCGACGCATACATTCCGGCTTGTTACGTTTAAACATGGCCAAACACTGATCAAGAGCATCAACGCGTTCTTGTTTTTGGTCAACAGTGAGCAAACGCGGCACCCACTTTGAACAGAGCTTTCTAGTTAAATGCTCATGGAATATGAAGCCAACACGTTCTTTTGATATTTTTACGATGTCAGTTAACTCACGCAATTTCACTTTTCGATCATTCAAAATGATTTTGTGGATTTTTTTTGTTTTCTGGTGTTACCGCCTTATTTGGACGTCAACTGCGTTCTGCATCATCGGTGTCTCTACGACCACGTTTGAAGTCAGCAAACCAACGTTTTATTGTGGTTTCTGATGGAGCGGAGTCCCCATTAACACTTTTCAAGCCATTGCTTCGCTTGAACGGTATTTTTTCCCATCAAGAAGCAGTGTAAAATTAAAACACGAAATTGTTTTTGATTCTTTGTTTTAAAACTAACAAAAGTAGCGTCACTCTTAGTACAATAACTCACAAACTCATGAATAGGATATCATTAAATTTTGACAGCTGTCTTTTGAAGGTTAATACTAACTGAAGAACAGGTTAATGCAGAAAGATTCGCGCCATCTATGTGTTAGGCCCGGGACTTTTCAGCCCATGTCTTATATGAAATGTTTACTGGAAAATTTCGGTATTTTACTGGGAGTTATCAACCAGTCCATTGGACTGAAAATGTCTGTAGACGTCTAGGATTATTCCAGCATATCCATTGCAATGCACGGAAAAAAGAATTTAGCTGCAGCAGCTAAGTAGCTAGCACGGACACGGACAGCTATTAAATTGGGTCCTGCAGCTAAATTTTAGTTGTGACAGCAAAAAAATTTGCATTTGCAGTTAATTTATTCGCGGTAACAGCTAAAATTTAGCTGCAGGAGCTAATTTAATGGCTGTCCGTGTCCGTGCTAGCTACTTAGCTGCTGCAGCTAAATTATTTTTTCCGTGTGTAATGCACTAAAGTTGGAATTTTGCAGTATAAAATCCTTGAAATTTCAGTATAGTTTATGTGTAAACATTTTTAGAATCATATTTAATTCATATATAATTATATAAACTTTATGCATAATCTATATTAATTCATATATAATTTGTATATAAATTAAAAATTGTTTTCTCATAATGGGAATTGTCATATGAAGAAAGTAATTATTTCGCTTCCATGCAACAGGCAATCCAAGGGTAATAAAAAGCAAGCAATAATGAACTGTCCTTCTCTTGACTATATCTTTTTCATATTCGAGAAAATATTCAATTTCATCCATGAACTTAATGAAATGAATAAGCGATTCCTCACCACACGCGAGCGAACCGAGCGCCATTCAAGTTACAAATTTGCGAGGATAACAAGCACAGTGTATTGCTCATTCCGTGTATTCATGATAATGCGAACCATTTCAATTGTAAATCATTTGTTCCCTGTTCAAAATTGTCAAGAATATTACATGGAATTGTCTGTAAAAAAAACCTGCCAAAACCGCAAAAAAGTTGCTGATACACTGTACAAGATATGGGGAGTTTTTTCTCACTTCAGTGATGAGTTCTATTCTTTAATCGTGAGAGAATTGATTCCTTGTCAAAAGTGGGGGATTTTTACTCCATTTTGAGGAGTTATGATGATTTTTGAATGTTCAATCTTCCAGTAATCGAGGAAAAGCTCCGCCAAATCCTTCTCATTTGGGATTCTTGCTACCACAACTTTGTGGGTGGAAATTTTACCCAGGGACTGTAACGTTATTCACTTCCGTTACTCATTATATATAAAATCTATATAAAAAATATATAATAACATATATATTGTACACAAATTAAATATTTATTATATAGATTTTTATATATAATGAGTAACGAAAGTGAATAACGTTACAGTCCCTGATTTTACCCTTATTCTTTACAGTGTACAACCAAATTTTTCTACTATTCTGAAAAAGTTTTTTAGTATCTCAGCTGTTGGAGTAAATATTCTTGCAAGAATAACAAATTTTTTTGTATTTTTTGTACACTGAAAGGAAGGATTGGTAACAGTTGTCAAATATATTCTTAAATATGACTAATCAAATATTCGACAACATGTATCAAATATCAATAATATTCATAAAATATTTAATAATCATGAACATCTATAATATATTAAATAATTGTCATCAATTATCTCATGAATATCATTGAATATTTGATTAATGTTATCGAATATTTGGTTGGTTATATTTGAGAATATATTTGGATAACTTTTACCTGCCTTTTTTTCAGTGCAGTAATAAACCCTTCTCCTCCATGTATTGAAAAGTTCAACAACAGAAATCGTACGAATAGAATTCTGAAAGTTTGGATCGGATAGAAGTTGTCTGATCCTTGGCTCATTCATTCTCACGAATCTATTTTATTTGGAATTATAATGGGAAAAATTAACATTTGTAAGTCAAAACAATACTCTGAAGTGTATAAATATGCGTATACTTTAACCATTACTACATTGTAGATCTACGGAATGTGGATCTTATCAAAAATCAATGACAGAATTATATTATCGTAATAACAATTCTTAGAATGTTTTTATCTATACGTCGGAAAGATATTATCGTGATGTACATCCGCCCACGCTAGGAAGTGAATTCATGCTTACACAGGATTGTTGTCTAATATGATTTTTGCAAAATAACAAACCTATTATATTCCACATTCTTGACCTTAAGTTCTACACAAGGAAAAAGAATTTTCGAAACTATTCAAAATATTTTTCACACAGGTTTAAGATGTTTTGCACAATATTGTGAGGTAAGTTTTACATCAATTATTGTCTGAAACTTATTTGAAAGCTATCCTCAACGTTTCTCATATCTAAAACCCACTTTGAACGCATATTTCAGACGAAAATTGGTTTGAAACTCATCTGAAAATGTTGTGATAGACATCTGAAACATGTCTAAAAGATATTTACAGGCGTGTTTTGGACGAGACCGAGGCTGGTCTTGGTATCGACCCCGAAATCGAGACGAGACGAACAATTATTCTTTGAGACCGAGACGATACCTGACAAGCAAGAGTCTCGAAGATACCGAGAATTCCGGCGAAACGTATAATGCATTGTAGAGACCGAAAATCTCGACTCAAGACCGAGACGATACTGATTTTTTCGAGACAAAAGCGACACCGAGACGAGATTATATATTCCGAGACTAAATCGAAATCGAGATCGAGACCCGGTCAATCTCGGCGAGACGAGGTGAGACCGAAACACTAATCTACAGTTCCGAAATGTATATTGAATTCGATTTAAATATGTTTCGGACAAGTTTGAAATTTTTAATTGGTTTCTGTACACTGTAAAAACGCTCTCGCAATTTTCCCTCAAAATTTGATAGCAGTAAAAATTCTCCATGAGGGGGACTTTTCCCCGAAAATTTGGTGGAGTCTCCCCTCACTTTTTTGAGGATTTAACACCCAAAAAAGGTGGTAGTTCCTAAGAATGAAAGAAAAATCCCCTATTTTCGATGAAGGAGCAATTTCCTCTCGAGCAGGAGATGAAATCCACCACTTAAATGAGGAAAAACTCCCGATATCTTTCACAGTATAGTCAAAAAATACAGCATGGTTACCCACTCAGCACAGATATCACAGTAATATTGCTGCAATGTTACTGCAATATTTTAATATTACTGTAATATTCTTGTGATATTATGTGCTAATTGGGTAAGAATTCATAGTTGCAGGGATTTGAGATCTGCTGATGATTACCAGGATAACAATGATAAAAACGTATGCAGTTGCGATGAGATGTTCTGGTTACCAGAATTAGATTTTTTTTCAGCGACCAGAATAAGGACTTAGTTTGGAATTTAACCATTTTATGTAGACATCACAACTAAATTTTTGTTGTGGTTCTGATAATCTATACTAGAATTCAATAATATATGGTTCGAGACCTTTTTTCCAAGAGCGAGGCGTTCGTTCATTAGAACATTAGCATGAATTGGAAATTATCTCAAAGAGTCCTCTTATTTCTTGAGTAAAAATGATTCGTGGCATTCCCTGAGTCTTGTTACGGCTTGATCCAAGCTTATTCTGGCCTGTCTAGGTCCTAATGATATCTGAGGAATGCCAATTTTAGAAAAATGGTGAGAAAAACACCATTTTTAGTCATTTAATACCACTTATCCTGAGAGTATTCCTCACTTTTTTCGCACAATCCTTATAGATCTCAAATTTTTTCTCCTAGTTTTCTCAAAGATGGAAAAATTAAATTAAAAATAACGAGCTGCTGCGTCTTCTTTGATATTTCAGGAAGATGCTTCTACTGATTGAAATTTACTCTAGGAGAGATCTACGAACTATGCACAAAAAGTGCATAGTATGAAAAATGTGAAATTTGGAAATTATTACTACTCGCAGACGAGTGTCAAATACCGGATATAAAACCACGTTTTTGGGAAATACTTTATTCGATAAACAACGTACAAAGTGAAACAATCGTTCCTTCAATTTCTACTCGCTTGAAATTCTCTACGCTACCTTACCGAACTTTGAAAGTGAACATGATTAATTGGAAAATAGCTTTGTTCCTGGTATTCCTTTGTTTTGTGTGTTAATTTCCCCTAACTTGACTTCTGTGTGAATTCTGCGCTATGCGTGATTATGATTGCAGTACGATCGTCTTATACTAAAGGACAAAATCTTGTGAATACCAAGTGGGGGATCGTAATAATACTACTTATGTGAAACTTGGAGAAAATAGTTTGGAGAAGAATATGTTAATGCATTTCCTACTTGGTGTATCGCATAATCATTTGCACGATACTATTCTTCTGATATATCACATCAGAAAACAATGCATTTTAACATGTTTTGTTCATCTTAACATAAAAATCATCATCCAGGTACGCACATTTCTACTAGAATACAGTCGAAAACTATGGCAGTCTGGGAAGAATTTTTGCCTATTCTTGATGAGGGAATTTTCCCAAATAATTACAGCGTCAATTGATTTTGACTAGAACGATTGAATTAGTTTGTAATCGTTGTGAACCAAAGCACATTGAATTGAAAGTAGATTTTGAAGAAAAAATTTCGAATATTCTTATTTTACTGAATTTTGAATTCCAAAAATATTATTTCCTTACATTCCAAAATATCCTTGTGGTACATAGGTTTATAAAATCATAGATAATTTCAGAATACATAATAATAGTTGAATATTAGATGTGGAACACAAACGTTCAATGCATGGTACCACTTGAGTTTCTGGGAAGATTTGGAAAAACACCGAGACAAAAAGCCCACGAAACAAAAAAGATGGTTTTTTACTCGTTTACTGACAATTTTCATCTCGATTTTCTTCCCAATCTTCCCGACATTTTCAACAGTGTGTATTATTAATCAGGTTTAGTATGGACCCTGCAATTCTAACGGAATCAACAGGTTACACGCGGATGTTGAGCAGAATGGTCAATAACAAATGTAAAATCTGCAGTTTGTACAAATTTCAATGAATAATCAAGGCAACAGTGAAGTCATTCCTACACAGAGAAAAGTTTATATCAAAGATTATTATATTTTTATGGTACTGGTGGAATATATTTCTTTATGAGGCTCGAAATCATATTCATTTCAAATTATAACAAAATAACAATAATAATATAATTATGTTGTAATAATTATAAGAATTATCCTTGTCCCCACGAGAGAGTATGGTAAGCGCTCGTATACTTGTAGTTCCCAACGACATAATCAAATATATCCTACAAGTAAAATATAAATGTGGTCATCTCTAATATGAAATTATCACTGTGTACTACTGCTACTTCCCTTGATTGAAAAGACCCATTGAATCTTACTAAATCCCATCGAAATTGGACAATTCTGGTTGAAAGAAACCATTGATTCTCGTCAAATATCATTAATATTCGACAAAGGTCTGATTGAATCCCATCCGAGGATTTGTCAATGCGATTCGTTCAGATGAATGCATTCCTCTAATGTGAATCTGATTGAATCTAGTCAAATCTCATGAAATTTCATTTTGACAGATTCGATGGATTCTTTTAACCAGGGAAATGTCTAGTTGAATCTCATCTAATTATTCATTAATGAAATTTGTTCAGTTTTATGAATTTCTTCAACGACAATCTCATGGAATCTCGTAAAATCTCATGAAACTCCATTATCTCGGATTCAATAGATTTCTTTAGCCAGAGTCTGCTATTTTCATCATAAAATACTAGAGGAGCTAAAACAATAGATTTCAGGAAATTAAAAGATACCACGAAACTTGGGAAAACTCAGTACGGAAGACATGAATGAAATTATCAAGAGTAGAATTGATTCCTCATCTCATACTAAACATTATTCGTTTACAGTACGTTCTTGATAATCACTCATAAGGAACAATTAAACGTTACCTGTCGAGTCTTAATTATACATGACGAAGGAAGTAGTACGACTCATGTTGTTGACATCTCAGAACTTTCCTCTTCCCACGTGTACACTGATGCGTTTCACCACGAATGTTCACCAACAATTTTCATACCCGTTCAAACTGATTGGAATAAATATGTCTTTTTCACATAAAACTTGACAACTGTATAAATATATCAATAATTTGATTGTTTGAATCCACTTGCACATCGTGAAAAATGTACTTTTCAAACTTCAACGATCATGAACCAAAACAGTATAAATGTCAGTAAAAGGGACAAAATTGTCCCACCGGTTCATGTTGATCCAAGTGATATTATTGCCACAACTTCCAGGGTATATCGTTTGTCGTTGGAAGAGCGTAAGTCGTGATAGTGCATTCGTAAACTCTGCATGATGTCAAATCGACAGGAGATTCGCGCACTCCAGTTTTTCCACTCATCACCTGTCTTACGTGTACGAAAGGAGAGTTTGAACATGCGGCCGAGTTCGCGGGTACGACAACCTTCGATCGACAACGAAACGAAGTAAGTAGTGTGTTCTATGACACCCTTCTCGCGAGCAGCTTCGACACACAACCACCACCAACTCTGAAAAGTACCTCCCACCTGGATGCCGCTTTTTCCCCTGGCTTCGGCGCTCAACGACCAATGAGATTGGATTTTTTTCTTCTCTGGTCTTCATTACACGTATGCTCGGTGTATATAAAGGAGCCGCCGTTCCCTTTGCTTTTCTTCCTCTTTTTTTCCTTTTGTTTTTCTTCCACGAAAAACTCATTCGACCGACAGAATTCTACTGTATTCACTTTTTCACGGCCTGATCGGTAGGTAAGAGGTTGCACGTTTGTAAGATTCGTGAGGTACGTATCCTTAGGATATTCAGAATGACTCTATCGGATACAAAGTGCTCATTTCATGGATAATGTGCTAGCAATATGCAACCCTCACAGCACCACAGTCCCAGGAGAATTCTCAAAGAATTCATGAAGAACACAATCAGTTCGATAAGAATTCTTTATGGATTCTTCTGGAAGTGTGGTGCTGTGTGGGAAGTTTCCATAACTTGAATAATTTGTGACTAGAGATGAGAATCAATGAATGCGAATGTCTATATTTCGGTTTTAGATCAAATTTTATTGGGATTGATGTGGTAATGCGAAGGGGTTTTATTTACAAATTATTTCGTGTGATATATATTGAATTTTTATATAAAATTGATAAAAATTCTACATTGATTCTGAAAAATCAGTTCACTTTAGTGACGTTAACATTTTTTTTCTTTCAGAGAAAGTATGTGGTTTTTGTAGATTTTGATAAAAATTCGATGGATTTTATATAGAAAAGGATCCAAATTACTCAAATGGCAAATTTTTTGAAGTTTTATATAATTTTTATATAATTTAGCGAAGTTTAGATATTATTTATACATAATTTTGATATCTTTTCTCTCAATTAATATTTTTCATTCGGAAGTTACTTTTGAGTGAATTCAGAAAATCAAAATGGATAATTTTCAGCTTTCACCATACAATAACCGATTTGTAACAGGAAATTACAGTCGATTTTCGGATTCCCTGAACGTACAAATATCTATATTGAAGATTGGTACGATGCACGATGGACTCGAAGACGATGTTGCGGAAGTTTGAATCGTTTATTGAAACGAATTGTCAATCGAATAACAAAATACTCAGATTTTGTAGACCCAAAATCTTGTAGTATATTCTTTAAACGATGTCTCCAATTCTAAGGAGTTCATTCGAGGAATGTAAACATCAATGATTTATCAGATTTCGTCAGTTTCAACTTTCGTTTCGTTTCAATAAACGATTCAAACTTCAAAAATATCGAAGACGAGCGTCCCAAAAGTCAGTTTACCCGAAAGATGAAACCTTAGGCTGGGCTTCCATATTATTGCGGCTGAAAGATGAACAAAGACAACGATATGATTACGGGTGTAAAAATGCATCATAAGATTTCAATTTTCGGGTTGACTGACTTTCGGGAAGCTCGTCTTCGGGTCCATCGGGCATCGGGCCAATTGGACGGGGTATGATTTATGCACGTAAGAATCATACACGTATTGATTGTACACGAAAAATAAAACCAAAAGTATTTACACTAATAATTTTTTCTTGATACCTCATATTTAACACATAAGCACGTAAAATTATTTGATAAGAAAATTGTACACTAAATATTTTTCATGCTTGAAACTGATTCACAAAAATCGTACACATCCCAAGCAGCAACGGACATTCAAAGTATATACGAAATAGAAACGTTCGTAGAATGTACGAATGAGATACGAAGAACATACACGGAGAGAAATGTATGGTAATATTTACCATGCTAACATAGTACTCGTTCTTATTTTATTGAAAATCGTAAATGTTACTATGTGAGAATAGAATCCTTCGCCATTTTGCTGGTAATGATTACTATACTACATAGAAAACAGACAAATAGAATTCAAAGCAATGTAAAATGGTACTGATTACCATGTTATAATAGCTGTCATTCCAGTTAATGAAAATATGCATGCTCTGGGCAACATCGACACGACGTGTATAGACATACATATATTATACGTATTATTACGGTAGTCAGCCCACTATTAATAATCAAGTAAAAACACAGTTATTATTTAGAAGACTGATATAATTTGTTTCTGACTGTGTGCTCCCTTTTCTTCCTAATCACCATTTCATAACCTAATTTATTCATTTATAACCTCATTCACTGAAAAGCCTTGTGTGTATATACATGTCAATAGTTTAATTTAGGTTATAATCAATGAAAAAATCATGGTCAATATTACTTTATAGCATTGGATTCATGTTTAGTTGCATAGTACTGTCTCCAATGTAACATGGTAATCATTAATATCTTAACAGGGCTGATGTTACCACATAAAATCGGGAGCATCATTATGTCAAGTGACTCGCAACATCTAAAAATTTTCGTCACCATGTAACATAGTAATCATTCCCATGCTACATTGAGAATATAACTATTCTTTTCTCTCCGTGTATGATGAACGTTCATGGAATCTTCGAATGAGACTATTTTAAATATACTTAGAACGTACATAGTACATTCGAAATGTACGATATTCATTCAATCGACGTTCGATTGACGTAACGTCGTATATTCGCTCACATACGTTCGATGAACATGCATAGCACCTATGAAACGGTCTCATTCGAATGTACATAGAACATATTTCGAATATTCTGAGAACGTTCATAGTCTATTCTGGTGCTACTTGGGATGTTTTCATGTACGGACAAAAAATGTCATTAATTAGTGTATAATGATTGTACACCTAATGAAATTCATATGAGAAATTTTTTTCGTTTTATTGAATAATTACTATGGATTAGATTAGAAGTACAATAATTATACACTGATTAATTTTATTTTCTGCCGGTAAAATATTTCGTGTACAATTTCTATGTCAATCAATTGAACGTGCACAAATAATCATCACATAAAATATTATATGTTAGACAAAAAAATTATTAGTGTAAATACTTTTGGGTTTTATTTTTCGTGTACAATTAATACGTGTATGATTCTTACGTGCATAAATCATACCCTGTCATTCATGATATATATTTGATATATAATGAGCACTGTTAACGACTCATAACGTAATCATCACTGTATAGCTGCAATTATTTTAGTTATGGCAGCGAAAAAAGTGAGTAACTGCCACAGAGAATTCTGTAGTGGATATTTTTATAGCGGAATAATTTAGTGACATTTTTGCTGTGGCAGCTACGTTTCTTGCTTTTACCGTTAAGTAAGTACACTGTTAAAAATGTTTTGAAATTTCATAACTTTTCCAATTACATCCGTAACTGAAATTTCCAATTCTTGGTATTTGAATTGAGAATTCATTTATACGTAATTGAATTTTCAAATTTTTACTACATTTTATCACGGATTTATGTATATTTTCGTAACTGAAATTTCATACACATGTAACTCAATTTTTCAGTTACGTGATTGGAAATTGCTCCCGTTACGTGTATTTGAAGTTTTGTCCAGAAATTTTTAACAGTGTAGCTGTGGTAGCTCAAAAATCGCTCTCGTAGCTAATTTTCGGCTATCCAAATAACAGCGGATCATTCTTTTCCATGTGGCACTTGATATTTGTATACTCTCAACTGCTTGGAGTGAAAAATCCACTCTTGAAGAGTGAAACCACTGCAAGTCCGACAAGAGTGAGAATTCTACTCCAGAACAGTGACATGTTCACCATAATGGAATGAAGATCCACGCTTATAGAGTGAATATTCACTCTTAGCACTCAAATAGAGTGCAATTGTCAAAGTTATCGGACTTGCAAGATTTTCACTCTTGAGGAGTGGATTTTCCCTCCAAGGAATTTAGTAAGTGAAATGATCGATCTACACGGAAAAAAAACTTATCAATGTTTACAAAATATTTACTGATACTTATGAAAATGACTGTTACTTCACCCTGGTGAAAATTCCCGCTCGCCGGAAGTGAACTTTGGAACAAATGGAGCGTAAAATGTTCCAATTTCCACTTTTTTCGCGCTTAGATACTGTTTCATGTACTCTCCCTCGTCACTCCCAGTTTCACTAGGGCAGGGAAAAAGAGGATCCTTGAAGAATGTTTGTAGTGAGTTCATCAAAACTTTGTAATGAAAATATTAAATGTTGATCGTTTCATTGATATTTTTCATCATCAAATTATCAACTTTTGATAAATCCACTTCGAATATGTTTGAGCGGTATTTTTCCTCCTAAATTGTCAGTCATTCTTCAAAATATCAATAATCTCTGCCTTTCCGTGTACACGGAGAGAAAAGTATTGCTGTTATAACAAGCAGATCTGTTACTATAGCGCCTACAAAAAAAATTAGCTCTAAGAGCAAGAAAAATGATTGGCACAACTACATTTTCTTGCTGACATAAACACATTTGTTAACAGAACTAACGTCTTAGTTGCTGTAGTGAATATTTTTGCAAAGACAACAAATTTCTTTGTAGGCGCCATAGTAGCAAACCATTTTTCCTCCGTGTAGTGTTCGACTGAATTTACAAGTGATGCACAGGTAATTAGAATTGCCTTCAATATTGGTGTGAAATGCACTTTTCAGGACATCCTAGGTGGAACAGCACAATTAAATTCATTCCACATTGATTTTTCACAGTGCAGTTGATTCAAGCAAACAATAAAATCATCGATTCGCCTATTAATCAAACTGATCCAGAACAGCGCTTTACAATAGATATTTGGAATCCATTACACTATTTCAATAGTTATGCGTGGTGAGCTCTGCAGTTATGTTGCGGTTTACTACAAACAAACCACAAATCCTTCCTCTTATGCACGCGTGGTTGAAGGAAACAGAGCGACCAACAGCACGCGAGCTAAGCTGTTCTTGAATGCTTTTCCTTCAGCGCCGTAGCATTACGATTCCATATACCTCCGTACGTCGTCCCGCAGTAGCATTTTCTTTGAAAAATTCACCCTTCGACTCGTAGATTTGATCTTGTAATCATTTAGTCGCAAGACTGACGTGGTATACATAATGATAGTTCAAGATTTTTCTCCCTTCCCTGTTATTACGTACACTTCTTTTGAATTACTACTCGTTTCCAACACTTTTCACTTGATTATTTTCCTTTCTCTTTCCGCGTTTGTTTTGGTGATTCTGATGATTTGAAAATGATGATTGCTGCTTCCGAAATGTCCTCAACATCGAGGAAAAGTCTAAACGAGTGGCTGAATGGAGGAAATTGAATTACTTGCATGTCAAAATGCACAAGAAGGATGTGTATATTTGTACAGCCTAGGAATGTTGGATTGATCGTGGGAAATATGGAATTAGCTGCAAAAAAAAAAGAAAACTGCCCTTTTCTACCACTCTTCAAACTAGTCTTGGAACAAACACGGAAGTTTCTCTACACGGGAAGCAATTTTTAGCTGTCACAACTAAATATCTTAGTACCCACAAGACTTAATCAAACTTCAGCAGATAAAGCTGAAAATTTTGCAAAAATTCAGCTATGGCAGCTGAAAAGTGGCTGCCCTTTTCACAGATTATTTTGTCCATGTGAATATTATTTACTACACTGTAAAAAATGATAGTGGAATTTCCCCCCAAAAAATGGGGCCAGCAGAGGCGGACTTTGGTTTTTGCCGCCCCTGCGCCATCTGGCTTGCCACCCCTTCCCAGTGAACAATATGTTATCATCCGGAGCTCTTAAAGATCTCCTAAATATGTGTAAGAGGTCAGATAGACCTTTCAAAAAGTTAACATGAAGATATCAGAATGTTATCAGATGCGTCGATTTCTGAGGAAAATAAGAGATTGCCAGAATGTTATCCAAACGAACTCTTGAGGAGGATTTTTTCTGAGATCTCAGAAAAATGATACCATTCAGATATCAATATGATAACATTGACAGAGCTCTTTCAAAAGACCTCTCAAAGAGCTCTTCCTCCTCTAATTTTTCACGAAAATATTCATGACCAAAAAATGTTGTTTTATCGCTTAGAATTTATTATTCCCCTAAAAATTATTTTTCAATTATGAAAATTAAAAAAAATTTTTTTTGACCCGATTTCGATTGCCACCCGGGAAAAAATGATCAGATTTGACCAGATCTAAATTTTGGTCAGATCTAAACAGATCTATTAGGATCTGAAAAACTGCGATTTTGGCTTGTGTTTGTCACAATATATGTGCAAAATCAAATTCATATACAGACAGATATCACAAAATTTCTGACAATTGAACCACCAATTGCTCATCAAGATTTAATCTAATAGTCAATCCAGATCTAACGAGATCTACTCAGATCTAACCAGTTGTGCCAAGATCTGATCACATCTACTGAGATCTAACCAAAAATCAGATCTACTCAGATCTATTTAGATCTGAATAGATCTAATGATTTTTTCCGTTGGCACAGGCCACAGTCCGCTCCTGGGTGCCAGCAAAGTGCCCCCATAGATGGGGAGTTTTTCACCATAATTGTGTGGATCTTCCCTCCACTCTTAGAGGATTCAACACCCAAAAAACAAAATAATTCCTTAAAGTGGTGGAAAAATAATTCCCCCACGACCCTAGTGAAAATGGAAGCGTAAGAAGGGTATAAAGCGACGTGGAAGAGGAAACGAAACAGTGTCCAAGCGCGGAAAAAGCGGAAATTGAAACATTTTACGCTTCATTTGTTTCAATCTCCGCTTCCAGCGAGCGGAAATTTTCACCAAGGGACGAAGGGACAAAATTCACGAACAATGTGAAGAAGAATTCCGCACATTATTTACAGTGTAGTTTTGAAGCAATTATTATTGAAAATTTTTGAAGCGAATCTCACGGACCAGCGGCCATTCAAATCCAAACCACGCTAAAAGTTGCCATAGTGTATTACAATTTATTCAGAGTCCCTTCATAGTGTATTAGGTGTACAAATAAGTTTCAGGACACTTCGATTTTGTATCATAATAGCTATTCTAAATTAATCCAAAGGTACCGCTCTCTTATGATAGATGGCGCTTGATATGTACCCTAGTAACACACAATCTTCGTCAAACGTTCTGAGAATGTTTGCAAGACGTTTAACTATTCTAGGAATGTTCGGAGAATATTTTACGCACATTGGTGTTACTTGGGGTAGTATCGAAACGTAAAGGAGTCATAAACATAACCTAGGAATTCTGTGAATTAAACGTGCAGACCGATAAGCTATTTATGAGACACTGCATTCGCTATGAATTCCATCAAGGAAAAAGTGTTAGGAAAGCGTGTGAATCGATATGTTCTGTTCTTGGAGACAACATTGTATCTAAAAGTACATGTGAGTATTGGTGTAAATGATTCAAAGAGGGTGATTTCGACGTTAGTGACCGTGAACACATCAGGTATCCTGTAGAGGTGGACGATCAGGAACTGCAAGCGCCGCTGGATGAAAACTCTTGTGATACCTCAGATAGCAATTTAACCTTGCTGCAATGCTGTCAGGCAAGCTTGTGACAAGGTTGCCATAAGCCTCCTAGTTGACACACGACAAGGGTACAAGCTTACAAAACCCTCGCAGCAGTGTTGTAGCAACCCTTACACTGACAAGGTTGTCAATAACAAGCCAAAAACAATCGAATGACAAGTTTAACAAAGAATGACAGGCTTATGACAGGCTTACTTGTTATCTGGGACGGACCCTGCTGAAAACGTCTCACAAATTCTGATATTTAACTTTTATGAGATTGTGATGTGTATTTGTCCATGAGGTTATACTTATTTAAGAGAATGAATGAGAATCATTATAAGAATGTATCAGAATTCATAAGGATCTCATAAGAGCTGTGAAATCTCATAATAAATGATAAAATAAAAAACAATCTATCAGTTTTTGATGTGTATTTGTCCAAGAAATTAGGAGCATTTATGTGATCTTATGAAACTTTTTCAACAGGGGAGGAACAACTTTCGGAACAGCTTGGAGTAACTCAACAAACTGTTTCTTATCGTTTAATAGCAATGGGTACAATTCGGAAAGGAATGAAGTGGGTACCACACTTTCTGACTTCTGAAGTGCAATGTTCATTGTAACAAAGTCATGCTGTGGATATGGTGGTATATGAAAGGCGTACTGTATTATAAACTTCTCAAACCTGGCCAAACAGTTACTGCCGATCGCTATTGTCATCAATTGATCTAAGTGAATCAAGATATTGAGAAGGACCGTCCATTTTCTGGCAAAGGAAAACGTTCAGGAAACTGCGCCATGACAACACGTGGCCCCATGTGGGTAAACCGGTCAAGGATACGTTACTAACGCTTGAATGGGAAGCTGTACCATACCCAGCTTATTCACCAGACTTAGCCCCATCCGATTATCACTTATTCCGGAAAATGCAGAACGATTTGTCTCACGTGCGATTCAAAACATTTGAAGAAGTGGAAAAATGGGTCGCTAAATTTCTCACCTCACAAGACGAAAGTTTCTTTGCGAAAGGCATCCGCGAGTTACCTGAGAGATGGCTGAAGGTCATTCAATGCGATGGAAATTATTTCGATGAATAACTGTATTTTACTGCTTTTTAAATAAATGTCGAATTTTTTGAAAACTGTCTTGAAACTTATTTGTACACCTAATGTTTATTCAATTTATTCCAAATTTCCTGGGAAAAAATAATTCATATATGGTTGTATATGAGCGTATATGAATCATATATGAAATACATACGAACTTATATAAACATATATGAGATCATATATGAGCATATATGAATTTTGTATGAATGAGACTGTACCAGTACATGGCCATATGTGATCATATTCAATCATACATTATCATATACATCCATTTATATATTGACAAAAAAATGTCACAATTTTTTATGGAACGTGGTGAGAACCCAAAGGAAAGAGAAGTGAGATCAATGCTGATAGATTCCCCACTTTCATATATGACCATATCCATATATGGGTCCATATATGGAATTTTTTCCCCCGGGTTTTCACTTTGGGAATCATTTTAAGAATTTTCTAGACTGTTACGAAGATTCGCAAAGTATGTTCAGTGCATTTCAAAAGTTTGGCAAATCTTTGCCAAGCCCCAAGAATAACTGGAGTGGTTTCTAAATTATTGAGCTTGTGAATGTTAAGAAATTCAATGGGATTCATTTAATTCCAACCCCAAATTCCTGGATTGGAGCCGCGTACCTTTTCGGCTGTCTTTCATTGCATGTCCTGCCCTCAAAACACGAGCTGCAATGTTAGTAAAACATCGGAAATTAAACGACAACTCAAAAAACACACTTGCAAGGGTTTCAAAGGATCAGTAACCTGTTTTTGCTGGCGATGCTGGATCATCAGCGGCTCGTTGAGCGGCTTGTGAAGGAAAGAAATTCCCTGAGTGTAAACATTTTCAAAATTATATATAATTTATATTTAATTCAATATAGTTTATATATAAGGTATGTAATTATGTATAAATGAGATCTGATTTTGGAGATTTTTCCACTCAAGTTTGATCTGGAAGTTAAGACTCTCGGGGCAAGATCATGGATGAAAGCCGCAAAAAATCTAATACTGTAGAGTATTCATTGAATTTTGAAAGATCATTGAAAGATTTGGAAAAAAATATCCTCCAAATTACATGCAGAGGAAAGTATATCATGTAGTGATGTGGATCTTTGAAGAAGATCGATCCTTTTTCATATAGAATATATATCATTTATATAGATTTAAATAAAAATTAGATGCATTCCATATAAAAAAGGATCGATCTTTTTCGAAGATCCCCATCACTATTACCATGCGACGTAGAACTCCATGTAGAATATTGTTGATTTCAACCACTCCTGTAAATGTGATTGAAATAAAATTAACATTGGAATCAGTATTATGTGTACATTGTGTTTATTCAAATAAATCATTGCTACCTCGATGACAAGTTCAACTAAATAGGGATGACCGATATTTATAGCAGGGATACTTTTGTATAAAATATGTATCTAGTTTTTGTAAATTTTTATAAAATTTTAATTGAAACTTGATACATATTTCATACAAAAGCATCGATACTGTAAATATCGAGCATCCCTACAGGATTACACAATTTAACAGGACTCTGTAATGATTTATTTTTTATTCTTCACCGAGAGTTTCATGAAGAGAATTTCCAACAACTCACTATTGAAATCAATGATCTAAGAACTAGTGAAATGAAAGCTCTGACAGAATCGGATGTCAATAATGTTTGAAAAATATATTCACACGGTACTGGATCTATGTCTCCATTTTATTCTCTCTCTTGATAATCAATTATGACTCTCATTATCTTGATCGTAAGATCAATGAGATACGTGTTTATTTACAACACTGTTTTCCTCATTTGTGAAACAGATGTTCGCATATTTTAATAAAACTTCTCGCGATATTCATCAGCAATTAATGTACGTTTCTTCGATACCGCTGAGAAACTGCAGCTTTAGAAGAGCAAATTGTGCATTCTTCAGTATCGTGAACGTTAAATCAACAAGGCGAAGACTTTCTTATCGATTAGAGTCATAAGGAAATACGCAATTCCATAACTATGATAAGGTAAATATCATTAGAATAATGGAAAAAATATTATTTGAGAGTATAAAAATTCTTCCACTGGATCCGTTTTATTAATTTCAGAGTTATGTTTTTCAAATACTGTGAATATACTTATCGAATTAATGATTGCAAGAAAAGATATCAACGCGCAGGAGGAAAAAAATTGTCACTAAGGCCGACGAAACCTTAATTACTTCCCGGGTGGTCAATTCCCTTCACGTTTGACGACAACGAGAGAGCATTCGTACTTTTATCCTAAATATACAGTGATTTCGAGGAGCAAAATTGTTATTTATTGGCGAAAAATCTGCCACGATCGTGAATAAAAATCGTTCAGTTTTAATTGGTCAACGGGCGGTCGATGCTCCTGTTGCATCCGTCGCTGCTCAAATGACCAGAAACACGTGATTCCTTCTTTTATTAATCATTTCCTTACTTTATTCTCGTGATTGTAGAATCTTCGGGTATTTTCGTTAAAAACTTTCGATTCCTTTTCCCTCTGGCTTTTAATCGATAATATTTACAAGCAGCACGAGTTTGAACTTTTTAATTCAAAGGAAGTATAAGAGACACCTTGTGTGTGTGTTTAAATACGGGGAAAGTATCCGCGATTACCCGCAATTGAGTAAACACATGCACGTTGGGGGTCGAAAGTCGGGAAACGTTATTGACCTCCTCGATCCTGTCATTAAAATTCCACCTCTTGCCCCGTTATAGATAATAACAGGACTCGAAAATGTATGTACTATCCAAAATACGTGTTTTCGATCGTAAACTTCACTTATCTCTGCTTTCGAATCTAATGACAAAAAAAGCGTCAAGTTTTCAAGATTCGTTAATTTGTTGTGAATTGTATTGAATGCGTACAGATGTGACCCACTTGCATCTCACTCTCGCCACCGGTTGTGAGTTCGAATTTACAAATTCGAACGATGTCATTTCATTGAAATGCTTGAATCAAAGATCTATGTGACATATCAATCGCAGAAGTTGAGGATGCTAACAACCGGTACCAGTTCGCTACATCATAACAATTAATAAACATATGGCGAAAGATAATATTCATCACATAAAAGATGTTACGTACAAGTTCTGTATTATACCGTATGTGAACTAGTATTTATCTATATACGGAGTTATAAAAAGCATGTCGCGAGTGAAAACTATTCCAACTATAAACCCGGTCGTTCTGAAAACTGATCATGTAATCATTTCCAAGATAGTTCATTTCGAGTACTACATGAATCGAGTTTGCCATGAATTTTTATACTTAGAAGTGCCTGCTTATGAATCCGCGCAAAAATCGATTTCCACAAAACTCATCTCGATGATGATCATTCTTGCATAGAATGAAGTTGAGAGAAGTATACGAATGACACAAGAGCTCTTAAAATATCTGATATATGCATTTTACGCTGTGGTCTCCTCTGAGAACGTATACGTGATTCAATAAACTTTAATGATATAAATGGAGAGAGTAATAGCCTTTTCCTATACGGAAAAGAAAGCAATGAAATTCATGATATATGAAGCCAGGTGTAATCCTCGGACGTGTCAAATGATGGTTATCAAATTATCAATCAGCGTGACGAATCGATGAATTGAAATTTTCAAAAAAAAGGACAGTACGTGATTAACGAAATGATAAATTATTTCAATCAAATTCATATACTGCATGATTATTACAATATGTCGTCGCTTATTATAAACATCATTTCGTAATACTTATTTAGATGGTAATGTATACTATTCGTAATTAAATTTCACAAAATTTTTATTGGGATTGTTATGAGTTTAGGAGATTTTATTACTGATTGTAGAAACACCTTTGATTAGTGCTATCGTGGATGATAAAAGTCTTATGTCCTTAATTAAGTCCTTATAAATAAGAAATATTCCATTCAAAACACCAAGAAAACACGAAGCTGTATTCTAAAAATTATGGAGAGCTTTCCCTGTTCACTTTGACGATGGGTTCCGTCTCCTGATCGTGGAGAAATTATTATTCTTCTTCAACGACCCTGGTGGAAAAATTCTGTTGAATTTCATTTACTTTTGGCACATCCGGTTGTTATATAACGGGTTTTTCCGTAGGTGAAAGACGAAAAAAATCTCGTTATATACGTAAAAAAAATAAAGCACCTTCCCAACCGGAGTGGCTCGATTGGAAAAGCGAGTGGGTACCTGCTCCTGGTTTTAAGCTCTCGATAAGATATAGATTCTCTTATCTTGCACCCCCAGTGCAGTGGTTAAGGTTAACATGAAAGAAATTTAGATGTGGAGGAATTCGTTTAATAAATACTTTATTCGGTTCAAAGAAACTATGCAAAACATGAGAACAGATATGATTTTGTTCATAAACCTTTCTATGAGAATTTTCGAAAAGGATCCGAATGTACAATGAGTAAATCAGATATAATTTTTATTACGGATGTTTCTACGAGAGTTTTCGAAAAGAAACTCGTAATGTACAAAGAGTGAACAGATATAATTTGATTACGGATGTTTCTACGAGACTTTTCGAAAAGAAACTCGTAATGTACAATCGAAAAAAAAGAAAGAAGATTCCTTTTGAGTCGTGTATACCGTGTGTATAGAGGAGGAGGAAGGAAGAACTAATATATTTTTTTTCTCTTTTGCTCTTGACCCACCGTGGTGGAAAAGAAGAGTACACGTTAGGTACTTCTTCTCGAACAAAAAGAAAACGAGGTGATGGTTGCTTCTGATGGTCCTCCTGTATCTCTCTCTCTCCCCCTCTCTCTCTCTCTCGGACGAAGATTGAAATCGTGCTGGTTCACGATTAGTTTTTAACGCGATTTGAATGCCAAAATTAATTAATTACACTGAATTTCACTGATCTTATTATAACAAAAAAAAGTGATTCTATTCGCGAATCTCGGTTGGATTATGGACTTATTCTACGAAGTCACGTTTCACTAAGTTTCAATCGTGACTAAGGCAAAAGGAATAATTTTCGAGAAAACGTTGCGTTGGAAAAAGATTTTTTAACATGAATTTCTTACAAAAGACTCCGTGGAACCTTCCAAAGGGACACACTTTTGCGATTTATTGCAAACTTGAAATATGTAATCGTCAACTTCGCTTCAATCGTATCTTCGTTTCTACCCTCTTGCGGAAAAGGACGGACTTGTCTTCGCGTATGGAAATCGGCTGTTCAACAAAACTTTCGCGTAACGAATCTGCCGATTTTTCATTGTCCGTCCTATTTACGTGTTCTTCATCTGGGTGATGGAACACGCCAGATCCTGGCAAGAGGGGTTTTTCTGCCGACTCAACTGCCTGATCAGCAGTGATTAGTCAATTCGGTATTCGGGAAGAGAGAGAGACACGGGCACTTGGGTACCGTGAACGAAGACGGCGAATCCGCGGGTGTTGGACTTTGGTTCCGCGTTGGTATGTTCCCTCACGGTGCCTCGAAAATATGCATCGATGTGGACATCGATGCGAGCTCTGACCTAGATTTCTTTCTTCCTGCTCAGCGTTTTGTTTGAGCGTACGTTTTTTTTCTCACATACTATGGGTCGATATATAGATATTTGAACATATGTTTTAAATAATGTTTGGGATCTGACTTCCCTTTGATTTGAAATTGTCCACGTACGGGAATACAGGCGGGAATAGGGATTATATTCTTCTGTATTCCAGGGGCGAAATTCATCGTCACGTAACACGGTTTTCGTTGGAAATCCGCAAAATTCCACTCGATTCAACTCAATTTCGGTCAAATTCAACAATTGTCCACAAAATTCAATAACTCTTGGTGTAATTTGTTGACTTCCATTGAAGTTTGAGGATTCTCATTGAATTTCACTGAAATATTGCTGTGGGAAATGCGACTCCGGGGTATGATGGTAATCCTTGAATAGGATCAATCTTTTTGTTTCATATAAAAAATGTCTAATTTTCTATAGATTTCAATAAAAATTATATAATTGTTATATCAAAAAGGATCTTCCTCAAGAATCGCCATCACTACTTCGAGGACCTCTTAGATGACGCCTGAAATGATCGATCCGAACTAAAAATCAATCTAAAATGCTAGACTTTCGCCACAAGGCAAATCCCAAGGTATTCTAAATATACTCACATTTTTCCCCAGAAAATATTTCATTAAGCACATGATTCATGAATTCGATTGATCAATACAGGTTGGTTGAGAAGTTTTGAAAGTGACACCTATCAAAATTTATACGCTATTTTTATATTTCATCCTTCATTTGAACACACACACACAATTTTATTCCGATCTGTCAATTCATCCTTTGTTTACAACCCATTCGAAGTTGACGTGTCAGTGTATTTTGTGAAAATGGAAAAATCCGAATATCGTGCAGTGATAAAATTCTTTGTTTTGGAAGGTTTATCAGCAACAGAAATTCATACTAAAACGAAGAAAGTGTTGAAGGAATCTGCTCCTTCATTTCCAACTGTACATCGATGGGTTTTAGAGTTTAAACGTGGTCGTACAAGCGCTGAAGATCAATCACGTAGTGGACGTCCAAAAAGTGCAACGAAATCAGACATCATTGAGCAAGTCTATGATATTGTTTGTAAAGATCCGAGTTTGACTAAGCGTGAAATTGCTGATACCATAGGCATCTTGGATGAACGAGTACTCCATATTTTACACGAAGAATTACATATGAAAAAGCTTTTTGGAAAGTTAGTGCCGCATTCGTTGACAATTTAACAAAAACTGAATCGAAAACGAATTTCTCAGCATAATTTGGAGCGTTTTAGGCAGAATGAGACCGATTTTTTGCGTCGTTTCGTAACTGTGGACGAGACTTGGATCTACCATCATGATCCTAAACTGAAACAAGAACGTTTACAGTGGACTGAAGCTAGTTGTTCAGCTCCAAAACGGGTGAAGTCAGAACGATCGGCAAAAAAGGTTTTAGCATCGGTTTTTTGGGACGCAAAAGGGGTTTTGTTGATTGATTATCTCGAAAAAGGTAAAACAATTAACTCTGAATATTATTGCAACCTTTTGGACCAGTTGGATGAAAAAATTCGTGAAAAAAGACCCGGTTTACGGAAGAAAAAAATCATTTCCATCAAGACAATGCACGTGTTCACACAAGTGTGCTGGCGATGGCTAAACTGAACGAATTGAAGTACGAATTGCTTGAACACCCACCGTATTCACCAGATTTGGCTCCCTCCGACTATTACCTCTTCAGAAATTTGAAACAATTCCTTCGTGGAAAGCGTTTTTCGTCGAATGAAGAAGCTATTGCAGCTGTGGAACAGTATTTTGCGGAGCTTCCGGAAAATCATTACAAAGATGGTATAAAATTATTGGAGGATCGTTGGAATAATGTTGCTGAAGTTTGAATCGTTTATTGAAACGAATTAGTACTCGAATAACACAATATTCAGATATTATAGACCAAAAAATCTTGCAGTGCAACTTTAAACTATGTTTGCAATTTCAAGAAGTTGAAATCTGGGGATAAATACCGATAATTTGTCAGGTTTTGTGAGTTTGAATTTTCATTTCGTTTCTATAAACGATTCAACTTTCCACAACATTTGGAATAAGTGTGTTGAAGTTGAGGGAGACTATATTGAATAAAAAAATCATTTCATCAAAAAATACACATTCTTTCATTTTTGCTTTCAAAACTTTTCAACCAACCTGTATAATCAATATCTTTCTACAAAATTCAAAATTAACGACACAAATAGTATAGCGAGGATAAATTTTTGTGCGGAAATGAAAGACTAGGATCCATTACTGTATAACAGGTAGCAATGAAGTAATTTGAATATATTTAAAATAAGTACATAGTATGCACGTTGAGTTGCTTGAATCTTTGCACGTCAGGGGTCCTGTGGGGTCCAACGAGCTTGAATGCTAAGGATTCATCCTAATAGTGAGGAGTAAAAGAAAAAGGAGGAGAAGAAGTAGGGAATGGCGCCATCAGAGATGTTAGTGTGTTGTCTTAGAGACGCTTGGTTTCATGCTTCCTAGAGACAGATGTTCACTATGCCACATGTTCTCAACTGGCCATAACTGTATACACTGTCCTTAAGTACTATTCTCGCCATTGGCATTGGTATCGTTCACTTCCTTCTGAAGATGATCTTAGTGTAGTATGCATATAACAATAATTTTCTTGTAGCAATGTCGTTCGTTCGAAAAATATTATCGATACTATCGATTCAACATGGAGCCATCATCTTCTAATTATGGATTTCATTGAATGCCAAACCATCCTGCTATCTCATTATGCAAATGAAGAAATTATTTAACATCGTTCAGAAATCGATGTACAGATTCGAACATCCTTTCAGTTTCATGCAACATATTTTTGAAAAAAAGTTCAAATATTACGGTATTAGCGGTTGAATGAGTCGGAAAGAAAACGATTTGGAACATATAAATTTCTTCATCAAGTATGGATGATATAATTAGTTAATAATCTCGTATGCTGAATTTATCAATTTGAATACCTTCGTGACATTTCTAACAACTATCCAATCGCTTGAATCTTGTTCGCCGGTTTGTGAGTTTGACTCAATATAGCAAATACGGAATACGAATGCTTGGTAATCTGGAAATACATATACATTTCAGAATCAATTTGAATAATTTGGAAGATTCAAAATACAGAAATATCACATTCTTCTCTGTACTTTGAATATTCTTTCCTTTTCGTACATTTAACGCCCTCTGACCTAATGTCCATCATAATGGACATTCCCTGGCGAAAATAAAGTGTCAACGATGCAACGGAGTGTAGGAGAAGTTAGAAGCAAATGTACCCTGAGAGTCAGTTCGCGCTTTTTGAATGTAAAAGTTACAGTTCCTTGCGCGAACTTACACTACATTTTTACCAGGGTTTCTACAAAACTTCCAGACGCCTGTAGTTTGAGAAATATTGGATTTAATTAATGTTTATAATGTTGAATGAATTTTTTTATCAGTTGCCGAACATTGTTCACACATTAATGACGCAGATCTATGATAAGGAGAATGTTTTTCTATAGAACACTTATCTAGTTTGTACCTATTTCGAGAAAATTTCGATATACTTTTTATAAAATCAATCGATTCCCTTCAGAGTTGCTATCACGCATGAAACTTCATATACGTAACACAATATGACAAAATGTAAGCTCAAAGTAAGTATTCTATCGCTCAAGATAATTCAGGTCAGAAAGGGTTAAGCGCATACAAGATTCGTACTCACAGTGATGAAAGTCTGATGAGATAAAATGAAAAAACTACTAGCTCTGAGTCGTAAAGGTTTTTGAGAAAATATGCTACAAATGTTTAGCATAGAAGATATATCAGAGCGAGTATACGCCAAGTGCCAGTTGGACAACCACTGTCTTCTGTTAACTTCCAAATTCTTCACGAGGGTTGTAATTCATAAATTTGTACCCTTAATTAATGGAAAATACTTTGCGTATGATTTCTTACCTGCATCATCACTTCGTTGCCAAGCCAGCAAATGTAGAATAATTGAATCAGGGCTGATCCTAAGTAAACGCTGAATTTGAAGATCTTGGATTCATCCTGGGCAACCTACGTTCCATAAATGCGTTATTCCGTAAAAATACTGTCACCAAAATCGAATTCGATTGTATTCCCTCAATTCACAGTGCTCTTTCTCTCACGGTTAACAAATAACAAAAGATTTTCGTCAATTTCAATAAAAAAGTTTGGAAGCATCGGCGCAACAACCAAGTTTTCCATATCTTCACTGACATTTATAAATTGATGATCTGTACAAATAATTTCGATGTTTTGTTTAAACTTCAATTTATTTTTAAGTTATACTCTGTTTCAGAAAAATATTCCGCTTTATAATAGTAATCGAATTTGTTATTTAAGCATTCCTTACAAATCTAACTATTATTAATTTATGAGTCTTTTTAAACCTTCAAAACTCTTATAGTGCCATCTTTCTTACTTATATTTTTTTTCTGTAAAACTCGGGATAAGTCTTATTAACTCTTTATAACTCTTGCGGAAAGTCCGAAATTTCAGGGGAAATGAGACTTTTCAAGAGTTTTACAGAGTTACCAAGACTCATTAACGCTTTTCTGGACATAGTTAGGGATATCAAGCCTTTCATAAAGTTCCATTCAGAGTTCTGAAGACTTTTAAAGAGTTTTACAGCGAATTATTTCCACAAAGGCAAGTTTGAGATGCTTAAACATTTTACGAAGTTTAGATCAACATTTGAATAATGTCCGCTTGAAAATCGTTTCAAGAAAGGTTTATAAAACGTTTATCGAAGGTTCTCCAGAGGTTCATTCGAGTTTCAAGTAAGCATGTCTTAGAGAGCATTTCAATTATAATTATAATTTCCTTTATCGTTCATTTTTTCGTTAAAAAAAACATATATTGAAAAATTGAAATTCCAGTGAATCTTCGGTAAATCACCAATGAACGTTCTGTGAACCTTCCTTGAAATTATTTTCAAGTGGACATTGTAACGTTTATCAGACCTTCAACGAATGTTTATGAACCTAAACTTGGGTTCCAATGGAGCTTTAGTCTGATCTATGTTGATCTATTTTCAACGTTCGTCGGAGCTTCATGTTCTCTTCGGGACGTGCAGGTGAGTAAAGGATGGAAGGAGGGTCCAGAGCACCCCTATTCTGTCCTCCACTAACCTGCACGTTTGAATGGACGCAGAGAGAGAGAGAGAGAGAGAGAGATGGAAAGATTGGTTGTTGCGCCAGTGTTTGGAAGTATCCTAGATAGCACTAAGACTCCGAAAGATTCGAAAAGATTTCCCAAGAGTTCTCGAGGAATCTTTTCGAATCCTTTTGGAACAGATGTGTAACATGGGACTTGAGGGGATACCAGCGATCCCCGCTGACGCAACCCACCATACAAGCATACCGACTGAGTAAACATTTTCTCGGCAAGAATACTCTGGACTGAACTCATGAAGAAGTATGAAATTTTCGAGAATCAATCTTCAATCCTCTTTCTATGGCTACATCATGATTATGGTACATGATGTACATGGTACATCACCCGAATTTTGAATTTTGAAGAAAATTTTTTTTTCTCAGTCGGTAACACAAACTTTTTTTCAAATTCAAAATTTGGGCGATATACCGGGATGGATGAAGGATTGAAGTTTGATTCCTGAAAATTTCATACTCCCCCATGAATTCAGTTCAGAATATTCTTACCGAGAAAATGTTTACTCAGGCGGTACGCTTGTATGGCGGGTTGCATCATATTTTTGTATTAGATGGCCCAGACTGTTATTTAAATTCAAGGACAATATTCTCTTAGATGATTTTCATACAAAATTTTATTTGAATTCTCATAAAATCTGTAGCCCTAATAGCAAAACGTGTCCCTGGGACGTTTTCTGGACGTTCAGAAGACCTCCCCGACAGGGTATGATTTGATTGCTCTTATATCTCTTTCGCTTCTGCCGTTTTCTGTAATTATGCTTCCTAGATATTTGAATTCTTTCACCTGTTCAATTGTCTCGGTGTCTATTTTGATTTTCGTTCTTCTAGCTGTTTTCGCTGCTGTACACATCATGAATTTTGTTTTGTCTTTATTTATATTCATACAATAGTTTCCCAATAATATTGTTCTCATAGTGTTGAGAATATTTTCTAACTCAGTACTACTCGTGGCCAATATAGCTATGTCATCCGCGAATCTCAACATACTTATATTTTCTCCCTGAATCTGTAATTTCGATTGAATTTCCTCCTTCACTTCGTTCATTGCTTCTTTTATATATAAATTGAAAATTAGTGCCGATAATGAGCATCCTTGTCTCACCCCTCTTCTTATTTGTGCTTCCCCTTCCTGACCCTCTATGTCTATTATTGCACTTTGATTCTCATATAATTCGTATACTATTCTTCTATCTTTATAATTTATTCCCACCTTCTTCAGGATCGCAAACATCTTCTCCCAGCCCACATTATCGAAAGCCTTTTGTATACGAGGTGTGTTCAAAAAATAACGAGAATTTTCGTTTTATGAAAAAAATATTTATTTATTCATCAATATCTATTTTGTCCCCTTCAGAATAATCCCCCTTGGATATAATACACTTGTGCCAACGCTTTTTCCAATCCTCGAAACACTTTCTAAACTCGATCTTTGTAATAGCTTTTAGCTCTTTCAGCGATTCGCTTTTAATGTCATCTATGCTTGTAAAACGACGGCCTTTTAATGTTCTCTTTATTTTTGGAAATAGAAAAAAGTCACATGGAGCCATATCTGGCGAATATGGAGGCTGAGGCATCCATACAGTTTTGTTTTTGGCCAAAAATTCACGAACAAGCAATGAAGTGTGAGCAGGTGCATTATCGTGGTGCAAAAGTCATGAATCGTTTTACCATGAAACATCCGAAAAAATTCCATGGCATGAGTCGACTGATATGCCAACATCATCAGCGACTTCTCTGATTGTGATTCGGCGATCGTTCATAACCATTTCTGTCACTTTTTTCACGTTTTCATCGGTTGTTGATGTGCTTGGGCGTCCGGGTCGTTCGTCATCTTCAACGTTTTCGCGGCCATCTTGGAAACGCTTATACCACTCGTAAATCCTTGCTTTACTCATAGCAGACTCACCATATGCCTTTGTTAACATTCTACAAACTTCACTACATTTTATTTCATTTTTTACGCAAAATTGAATACAAATTCTTTGATCCATTTTCTTTTACAAACGAAAATCGCCGAGCTCGAAAAACACGTCTAACGTTAGCGGCTGCCACTTAAAAAGTGAGCAATGAATATCGCTGAAAATTTTATCGTACTTCAGGGGCATGTGTACCAACATAATAAGAAGAAATTTTATACAGGCGGACTCTCCAAACCCGCGAAATTTAAAAATTCTCGTTACTTTTTGGACACACCTCGTATCTACAAAACCTATGTACACAGATTTCTTCAGCGCTATCCTTTTCTCTATTACTGCCCTAAGTGCTAAAATTGCTTCTCGCGTTCCCCTATTTTTTCTAAAACCAAATTGATCTTCTGCCAATCTACTCTCTATTTTATTTTCCATCCTCCTGTATATAATTTTGGTCAGCATTTTCGAAGCATGTGAAGTTAAACTGATCGTTCTGTAGTTCTCGCATTTGTCTGTCCCTTGTTTTTTCGGGATAGCGACAATTTTATTCTTTTGGAAATCTTCCGGTACTTCTCCTCTTTCGTACATATCTCTAATCAATTCAAACAGTGCGTCACGAGTTCCTTCATTGGAGGCTTTTATAAGGTCCGCACTTATGCCATCTATGCATGGCGCTTTATTATTTTTCAATTCTTTCAAAGCCTTGTCGAATTCTGATCTCAATATCGAATCTCCCAATTCTTCCTCATCTACATCCTCCTCCTTCTCTAAAAGTGCTATATCATCGTTTCCTCTATACAAGTCTTCTAAATGATTAATCCACTGTTCTATTTTCTCTTCCGTTTTTATCGATTGTCGTCCTAGAGAGTTTCTAATCTTATTGCTTCTAGATTTCATTTGCCCGAAAAATCTTTCAATAATCCTATATGCTTCATCTATTTTCCCTAAATGCAATCTTATTTCTATTTCCTGACATTTCTCTTCTAACCACTGTTCTTTTGCTTTCCTTGATTATCTCATTATCTTATTTCTCAATGATTTGTATCGTTGCTGGCCTTCTTGGCTATCATTATTCTTGTATTTTCTTCTTTCATTTATCAATTCTAAAATTTCTCCCATTATCCATGGGTTTTTAGGTTCTACCCCATTATCCTTCAAAATCTTATCCGCACATTCTCCTATATTCCCCTTCATCTTTGTCCATCTCCTCTCTATTCCCAAGTCTTTCTCTTTTTGATCTCCCAATTTTTCATCCAACATTTTCTCGAATGCCTCATGTGTTTGTTTTTGCTTGAGGTTCTTCAAATTCCATCTCTTCTGCATTTTCCTTTCTTCTTCAGAGATTTGAATTTCAGAGAACATTTCATCATCAACATATTATGATCACTATCTATATCTGCACTAGGATAAGTTTTACAGTTTTTCACTTGGTTTCTAAATCTTTGTTTCCCTAATATGTAATCAATTTGGTATCTTGCTGTATCTCCTGGCATTTTCCAAGTGTAGATTCTTCTTGGATGATTTTCAAATAAAGTGTTTGTGATAACCATCCTATGATTTTCACAAAATTCGACTAAACGTTGTCCTCTATCGTTCCTCCTCCCTAACGCAAAATCTCCTATTATGTTGCCCTCTTTTCCTTGTCCTACTACCGCATTCAAATCACCCATCACTATCAAATTCTCTTCTCCCTTCACATATTCTATCACTTCTTCTATTTCTTCGTACGTTTTTTCAATATCTTCCTCCGAATATGCAGATGTGGGCATGTATACTTGGACTATGACTGTGTCTACCGGTTTTGTTCTGATTCTAACCATCATCAAACGTTCATTATGTTGCAAATAATTTTCTATTCTATTTCCTACTCTTTTATGCATTACAATTCCTACACCTGCTTGACCGTTCTTCGATCCTGTATGAATTATTCTATAATCCCCACTCTAGAAATCGCCCTCTTGTGGCCATCTCATTTCGCTAATCCCCATTACGTCTATATTCAACCTATTCATTTCTAATTTCAAATTTTCTAATTTTCCCGCTTGCCTCAGTGATCTAATATTCCATGCTCCGACTCGAAGAATGTTGTTTCTTCTCCCTATCCTATTCTTCGGTTTTTGTTCTTTGCTGATGAAGCTTCCTCGAGCAGCCTCCACCCGGAGATCCGAACGGGAGACTAGTTTACCTCCGGAATATTTTACCCGAGAAAGCGCCATCATGTACTTATTAATTTGTTCGTTTGTTTTTGTTTCACGAGTATAATATTCCAGGTTAGGAAAAGGTTTCATTTCCTCGGGAAGTATTGAAACAGGTCAAGGAAGGTAGTTTCTCCTTGCTTTCCTTCCGTTTTTGCCGATGTTTCTGGCATTAGTGTAAATACTTTCGGGCTTTATTTTTCGTGCACAACCAACACATGCATGACTCCCACGTGCATAAATCATACCCCGTCACCTCCCCTACGTTTTATAAACCTTTCATCAACGTTCCAATCGCACATTGTGCTGTCTGGTTAGTAAATTTCAAACACAATATTATCTTCAAATGATTTTCATACCAAATTTTATTCGCTTTCTCATAAAATCTGTAGTGATTTCAAACCCAAATATATGTGTTAGTCGATTCGAAACTTTGTGTATTAAATTCATAAATTTGTTCAACAGTGCTGATAAATTTAGACCTTGATCATAGAAGTATGATTCACAATTGAGAACTGTACAGCATGATTCAGAACTCGCACATCGTATATCATAGGCATACTCTTCAGTCAAAATTCAATAATTTCCCGTTGAAAAAAATTTTTTTGAGGCTTACTTTTTGAGATACGAGCACTCTTAGATATTTTAAAAAATCCAAATAACTCAAAAGCCTTGTGTGCTACAAACCTTAACTTCATACTATCGGTTAAGTTGGAAAACGGCGGATCTCTAGGAGAAAAATCAAACTATCCTGTCCTTCTTTGTTTTGGAGCTATAAAAATTTAAAGTTGCTGAATTCTGATTGGCTGAAAGTCCAAAAATTTCCAATCGATATAACTTTAAATTGAGAGGTGACAGAATAGTTCAATTTTTTCCCAGATATCCGCCGTTCTTCAACCTAGCCGATGATATCAAGTTGAGGTTTGCAGCACACAATGCTTTTGAGTTATTCGGAGTTTTAAAAGAAATCTAAAAGTGCTGATATTTCAAAAACTACGCCTCGAAAAAAATTTTTTTCAATGGGAAATTATTGAATTTTGCCTGAAGAATATCCCTATGAAGTACACGGAGAAAAAAAATGTTTTGAACCGATGAATTTTTCTTTGAGTCTAAGGAATGAATTTATCCAATGGTATCTGTGGAGTTATTTCATCAACTTCATATAATATGTGATTCACACGGAAGTGGTGGGATCATTGATTAAAATATGAGATACTTAGGATTGATGAAAAAGTTATTGGATGGGAAATTTTGATTTTCGAATTCATGGAATATAATTTGATTCAATGAATTATGCATTTGATGGGCAGGAGCCATTCATAACACTGTAATAACCAACTGTAGTGCCAAAATGATAATTTCTCCTTTCAATAAAATATTTAATTATTTGAATAAAAAAAGTTTTAAAATAGGAAGATATCAATAATATAAATATTTCTTGCATTCGAAATAAAATGTTTTCATGAATATGAAATGAAAATTTTCTGTAAATAAATCAATATTTGAAACAATGAATATTTTTCCCTATCTAAGAAATTATTTCATAGAATGTACACAGAGATTTTCTAATCCTTCAGAGAACTTATTGATATAAATCAATCTTTCTTCGAATCAATGAAATTCATTTTGATTGGATGATGATATTTTACAAAATTTCCAGAATAAAAAGACATAAGCAGGAGTCAGAGCATTCGCGCAAGGGCGAGCCGACCTTCTTAGTTCCTGTGTGATCTGTAATTTATTTGAAACAATTGGATTATTCGATCAGATGATTAATATGATCAAGAAGTTCGAAGAAACTGTTTTTCTCTGCGATCAAGTCATATCGTTCATGATGATCGATACCGGAATCTGAAAGAAATATTTATTAGGACGGAACATTACTTACTATAGGTTTACGGTGAATTAGTTCTTCATATGCGAACTGCACTGCAGGAAGATAGCTTGTGAGAAAGTATTGCCACCTTCTGAGAAGTAAACGCAATTTGTCGGAGTGAATTCAATACATTTTTATTTCAAAAACATATTTCTTTGTTTCAATGAATTCATAAATTCGATCGATCTATCCATTTTATGGACTCGATGAAACCTTTATTTGCAAAAAGCACTGGAATTTTGCAGAATGTATAAAATTTTGACCTCATCAAACGTAGTATTGACGAGAATAATCAGGTTGGTAGTTTATTGACTAGGATCCTTCTTCAATCATAAATGAAAATTTTTAATGAGGTAATTTTTTAGATGTTGCTGAAGTTTGCATCGTTTATTGAAACTAAATCACCATTGAATAAGATAATATTCAACTATTAAAGCCCAAAAATCTTGCAGTGCATTATTTAAACGATGTTTCCAGTGGCAAAGAGTTGATTCGAAAAGATATGTAACGATGATTTATTAGATTTTGTGAGTTTTAATTTTCGTTTTGTTTCTATAAACGATTCAAACGTCGAGAACACATTTATTAGCATGAATAAAATAGCTCCTTTCGATTTGAATTCCCAAATCATGGGTTATAATACTTCATTTTATTGATTTCATGATTTGAAGCTATCGTTGTTCATATGAAATCTGTTCTATAAAATAGATTTTATCCAAAGAAATTGCTCTGAAGTTTGAACTGAAAACGTATCTCATTGTGATCATGAATTTAGTTTTCTGTTGAAAAAATCGAACTCTTGGAATTAAAATTCACAACTATTCAGTATATGATTTGATTTTATTATCTGAACAAAACCACTTGTATCGAAATGAATGAAATTATTATACTCTCAACTGTAGTGGTTTATGAATAACAGTATTTTTGGTCCTATAACTTCATGTTCTTGAATATAATAATTATGTTATTAACCTGATCTTGCGTTGTTTTTCTCATGCTGGAAGAAGTTCATGATTTGTAAGTCATGTGAATTCATTTTATGAAATATATTTTCACTTGGAGTCAATAATTATTCTGGTGAAGAGACCAATTATCATGTCAAATACTTGATTGTTAAGAATTTCAAATACTAAGTATAATCAACCTCGATTTCCATACGAAACTTTACGTTATAAAATTGAGGTTGTATTTCATTGATTTTCACTTTGGAATTCATCAAACGAGAGTTATAAATCGGATGAAAGATGATATTGACAAAAATAATTAGTTATTCAGTCAATAGAGTGCGTTTTTAATTTCAAAAAATAAATCCCAATGAGCTGATTTGATAATATGAATGAAACGACTTTTTATGGTTATGAAATTATTTTAGTGTCAAAAAAACACTTATTCAATGCAATGAAATGGGAATCAATGAAATGAATTTCATTAATTCAAAGAATTTCTTTTCTCAGTGTACGGTGCGCGAGTTCTGAATCATCCTGTATACACATGTTATACTGTTTAATAGGTTGATGAATGATTCCTACACGTTTCTCCAAACTCGTTAAAAATTTTTTAAACAAATTTCCCCCGTTAATGAATTATTTTAAATTCCCAATAAACTTGAATCCATTATTCATCTGTTAATCGCATTAATAGATCAACCTTTTTCATGTCTCCACAACTTTTGGAATTTCCAGGGCATACCAAATAAAACACGTTCCCTCAGAGTCTGATAAATTATATTTGTTTGTTATTCTGATTTTTTTGACTGTTTTTATAAAACTGATGACTCACCACAACTTGAAAACCGGTCAGACAGATCATCGAGAAGCTTGAGAGCATGAGGACAAACATACTGGTGCTAAAGAGCTCGTTAAAATTGGTAACGACATCGATCAATCTCTGATGTTGTCTTATACATCTTTTGAAAGCCGTAGAAAATTCTTGATTCATAATATTATCACAGCCATGATTAGGCTCTCTTCCGTAATTTTCAATGCATCGCCTCTTGCTTCCGCAAATTTCGAAACTTAAACCCAACAATTCTAATTGAGAGATTATCTGATAACATATATTTATGATTATAGTTTGAATAGATAGAATCGATACTATTCCTATAGAAACTGCCAACATTTCTATCACGAATCCGACGCCGTGCCAAGTTGGTTGCGTTGTATCAAAAGGATAATACGCTCTAATCGGTAATTCTCCAACCTCAACGGGGACCAAAAATATTAAAGCTACGACCAGAGTTACAGACAGAGTAGAGAAACTTCGAAATCCGAATTTTTCGTATAAAAGATATTTGTGGCTGATATGAATGAGTGCTCCGCCTGAAAACAATTTTGAAGCCACGTGTTCAATTTTTTCAGAACTTTGAATGTTCGTAACAGTGAAACACGGTTGAAAATCTAATTTTCAACAAACAGCAAATTTTGTTCTAACATTAAACTTGTTAGCTACAACAGCAATTTGTCAGCTTTGACAGCAAGAAATGTTTGCTCCTTTAGTACAATTTTTTTGCTATTCCGTATATCATACCAGTGATGCCAGCATTTGGTCGACCGAGTCGATTTTCTCTCTCCATCACATCTGTCTGTATAGAAATGTCACACATACAATCAAACCTCCGACAAAAGAAATTTGATTGTATACAGCGTGATGGAGGGGGAAAATCGACTCGGTCGACCAAATGCTGGCATCACTGATATCATACTGGAAACTTTGCTGGTCCAGCAAAAAATTTACTGCTTCATGTTGCTCATAGACATAGAAATATAGGGACCGAGCATAAACCTCCTTGATGGACGAGGGGAATGAAGGTATTGCGGGGAGGGCGAGGAGGTAAAGTTGCGCACAGATTTGATTGGCCATGCATCTGCATATGCGCAGTAATTTAAACAGTTGATCGTCGCACGAGTTTTGAAAGCAAATACTGAACCTCTCAATTGCGGTTATTGCTTTTAAATGGCTGAGGCACGCCAGCACCTACTAGTATACGCCAGTTTGTGTCAAATTAAACGGCTTCGAATACAATTTCCGTTGTCTCAGTTTGCGGAAACAATATCCATGACATCTGGCACTTGCGCAGTAAGAAGGATAGGTTGTTCAGGCGGGAAATTTAAAAAGGATAGAAGAAGAGTACTAAAACGTAAGATCTCGCTTGAATTTGTTAAACCGTTCATATATAGATTATCAAGGTTTTTCATTGCAATCTTGTTTGAAACTTTGTTCCAAACGATCTTAGAGTTTTGTCTTGAATCAAAATTGACGAATCAATTAGAAATCTATTGATTATATTTAGTATTCTTAGATCATTAGTGAATGACAATTCAATAATACAAAATTCATTAATTAAATTGAAAGCATGGTATTTCCGGACAATTGAGGAAAATGTGAGAAATTGTTTGGTTTGGGAATCCACACAAACATTCAGGAGAGCTGATAATATTTTTTCTAAAAAGATTATTATTAAGTTTAACATGTCCCGACCTAGTTTTAGAAATATTACAAATGAAGTATCTGTTCACAGCCAGTCCGTGGAACCATGGTTTGTTTTTGCGATATGGTGTTTGGATGCATTTAAAGTAATTACAACCTTTCACTTTTGATAGATCTAATAAGTGTTCTCTAGCATCCTCTCTTGTCATTTTGTTAATATGCTCATATGTATTTTTAAAGTAATATTCAGAATTCTCCGGATCAGGTAAGGATAGGGATTTTTTAGCCACTTTGTCAACCCATTCGTTACCCTCTATACCAATATGAGCAGGAACCCACAGAAATTGTATTCTTAATTTGTTGATATGGCAATTATATAACATGTTCTGTAGTGAATAAATAATAGGATTTTGATTGCCTTTCGTATCATTCGAATTCAATGCTACAGGAACGCTCAAAGAATCAGACATGATGAGTGAATTTTGAAGTTTATTCTCATCAGTGTGAATTTGGGTAGTATTTGGATATTCATTTTTTATTATTTGGTTCAAGGTATGGTTCGGATCTGAGCTGATTTTAATTTCTAGTCCAGCGGCTAAATTTATTTCAGGAACATATAGTTTGCAATGCAGACTGTATTTAAGAGACGGAGGAACATTGCATTTATAGATATTAGGGAAATTGTCTTTGATTTTGTTCCATGATTTGACCAAGCAATCGTTGAGTTTGATTCTATTTTTTTCGTGTTGTTTATCAAGTAGTTGAGAACATGAGGCTAATTTAGCATTAAGAATGTGATTGTTTTGCGAAAGTATTTTGGCAGCATGCTTCTCAACCAGATTCCTTCTTCTGAAAACCAAGGGGAGTTGAGCAGCAAGGTCCAAAAGTACGTTTATGGGGGTTGTTCTCATTAAACCGATAGCTAAGCGGATTGAAGCATTGTACTCGATCTAAGAGTAAAGACTGTTTTTTATTGAGTTTACCATAAGTAATCGAACTCCAATCCAAAGTCGCTCTTATCAGACCTTTATACATGTTTAATAACGTAGAAGGATGTCCGCCAATTCTGTTTTTGCTGAACATTTTTAGAATGTTCAAGTGGCCTTGTGCTTTTAATTCAATATACTTTATATGGGAATCCTGGTTTAGTTTACTGTTTGAGTAAACCCCCAGAAATTTTACGCAGAACTTAGTTTCTATTGTCGAATTATTTGATTTAATACACAATGAATTCGAGACTATCAAATGTTGAAGTGAATTTTTTTGAGAAAAGATGCAGAATTCGGATTTTTCTGTTGAGATATTCAGACACAAGCCTGTGACGTGTTCGTTGAGAATTTTTAAAGTTCGGTTAAGGACTTCAAATATCTTATGTATGTGTTTATGGGCAAAGTAAATAACCATATCATCTGCGTAGCATAAAATATCAACCTCATCGTCAATCTGATCCTTTAAAGTAGACATGTATATGTTAAAAAGAAAGAGACTAAGAATTGCTCCTTGAGGCAAACCGTTTGTAATATCTTTTTCAATAATGAATTGTCCATTCAAGTAAATACTAGTTTTTCTTTTGAATATAATGTTATAAATAAGTTTGGCTATTTTGTTAGGTAGGTTGAGTCCGATCAATTTATTGTACAAAATTTTTTGGTTGACATGATCGAAGGCACCCTCAAGATCTAATCTATTTAGTAAAATTCTTTCAAACAGTTTGAGCATGCATGAGGCTAATGCAATAGGTCTATACCCGTTATTGTTTGGCTTTTCCAACAAAGCAATGTCGTGAATTTTCCAATCTGAAGGAATAAAACCATGATGAAGTATGCAGTTCAAAATTTTGAGCAAAATCTCTGTAGCAGGTTGAGTAAGCATAGAAATGATATTGTTAGATATGAGATCAGGTGCCGAAGCAGTCTTTGTCTTTAAACCATTAATAGCAAAAGATAATTCACAAATTTGGATGGGTTTGACTAGATATTCATTTCCAGCGTGGATTCTATTTGATTTTGTACTTAAGATATCGGGAATAGACTCATTTCCGTTAATTTTACTGCTGAGTTCATCAATGGCTTCTTTGATTTGAGTAGAAAAATGGGGGTCAGTTGGGATACGAGTGGTACCATTCTTTTTGTTTCCGAATCTCTTGAACAAGTTCCAATTTTCCTTAGCCCCAGCATCTGGCTTTAACTTTTCTATTGGTTCATCCAGTTTCTTCTTTTTATATTTTTCGAGTAGTTCATTAGAATTTTCAACCTCCGGTCTATATTTGTCTATATTTTCTTTAGATGGATTGCTTGTGAATACTTTGTGCAAAATCGATCTGTTCTTGATAATGTCGTTACACTCATCAGACCACCAGGGAGATGGGGGAGATCTGCTCCCTTACAGCACCGGACAATTCTACGTTGCCTCCACGTGGAATCTTCGTTCATCCATGTTCTATCCACGTCCACCATTTATCCACGGAGATGCGACGTGGAAATCGGTGGATGTGCTGTTAGGGCTGTTATTCTTATGATCTTTAATTTTACCACCAGAGTGTAATATAGATGATTTGATTATATGTATAAATAGTTTGTAATCATTTTCTATCAATGATGAGAAGAAAAAAGTTTTCAAGTGATTATCCAAAGTTTTTCTAGAAACTGTCCAATCGATTTTAGTAGTGGAGATGGACGGACGAGTAGGAATCTTAGTAGATTTTGCATCATTCGAAATTATGTTGATTGGGTAATGGTCGCTATCATTAATATCCTCTATAATTTTCCATGTGAAGTGTAGAGCTATGTCAGGAGATACAAAGGTGAGATCTATAGCTGTGCCACTTCTATCGTTATCTTTCGGTCTTGTTGGATTCCTGTCATTTGAACAAATTGAGTTTGTAGATATTAAAGCATCTTCTATTTCTTTGCCTTCCCTATTTTCTATGCCTCCTGCCGGTTCCCACAGAAATGACTTTGCATTAGAGTCACCAGTAATAATACAGGAGTCAAGTGTTTCAAAATATGCAGAGAAACTAGACCAAAATTCGTCAGGTTTAGAAGGATTATCGTTGCTATGCGGAGGGTTATAGATAGAAGAAATATGTGTGATCTTATTAATGCATCCAACTTTAACACCTACAATGTCTATTTGGGTTTTCATGCACTCGTCGTAGATGGGAATAGAACTACTGTCAATAGGGTCATGCGGAATACTATTTCTGATAAAAATTGCTGTACCTCTGGAATTTCTATGTGTAATTGAATCACGACGATATATAATGTAACCTGAGTACTTATAACGAGATGTTTCATTTAACCATGTCTCAGACAAGCATGAAACATCAGTGTTTTTATTATTCAAAAGACTAGGCAATTCTTGTATTCTACCGTACAAGTCATGGCAATTCCATTGAATTATCCTCAGCTTTTCAGCCATTTGGAATGTCATATATGTATGGGAGAGCTATATAGAAAAAGTCTAAATTAAGATAATCCTTTGCAATGATTATGGAGTTGCCTTTTTTTTTAAAGTAGAGAAAGAAAGTATCGTATTCAAGTGTAAAGGCATATAAATGTTTTGTGCAAAAAATGACTTGAAATATATATCAGTAACGTCCACGTATCCATCAAGTAATAAAAGAGGAAAATTATAGAGAGCGTCATATATGTAAAAGCATAGATATGAGTTGCGAATAAATTGTTGCGAGGTACAGGTTGATCAGCTCTAACATGTAGACACCTGTCTGCAAGATTCGAGAATTACTTTTTGCGAACTGATTAAAGCAATATAAACTAACGATATAATTTTTACTTATGAGTAAATGTTGAAAAATTATATAGATTGCAATTTGCAGATCTGTGCTATGAATAAATTTATGAACTATAATGGAATAACTTATTAGACTTTTGGTCAAGGTAAAATATTCCCTCAGGTACTTATTAGTATATCGCGAATATATTATCCTTTGATTATCACTATACTCTGCATAGGAACAATTATATGAAAATAAAATATAATGAAAAAAAAACAAATAGTAAATTTTCTCCTATGTTCCATAAATTTTTTCCATCTGTTAAACAGTGTAAGTTGAAGACTTGATCATAGATGCAAATGAAAAATAAAACGCGAATAATGGAAAGGTTATGAGTTTTGTAACCCTGATAAGTGTTCCTCATGCTTGTGTCAATGGGATAATTACAAAACAAAAAGCTTTTTAGTTAAAAAACAAAGACATTAAAGTAATCGTCAGAAAGGTGAATAATTGATCTCTCTGGTACTAAATTTAATATGTCATAGGTAGTGGTCAGTCTTATAGTATCAATTCGCAGATATATTATATGCTTAAATTTATAAACTATAATGAAGTAACTTATTAGACTTTTGATTAAGGTAAAATACTTGTTCAGGTACTTATTTTGTGAATACATAATTCCTCGACTAACACTATACACTTCATAGAAACAATTGAATAAAAACAAAATAAAATGAAAAAAAAACAGATGATACATTTTCATCTGTAATCCATATATTTTTTCCATCTATTAACCAGTCTAAGTTGAAGACATAATCATAGATGCAAATGAGAAGTAAGATGAAAATGATGAAAAGGTTATGAGTTTCGTAACCTTGATAAGTGTTCCTCATGCAAGTGTCAGTGGAACAATTATAACATAAAAAACTTTTTTGTACTAAGAAAAAACGTTCAAGTAATGGTTAGGAAAGTGAACATTAAATCTCTCTGATACTATGTTCAATATATCACAAGCACTGGGCAGTCTTATAGTATAAGAAAAACACTTAAAATCATGGATAATGTCCAGGTAAATACCTGAAAAAACATGGATAATTGATGAGGGTTGCTATAAAGTCAGATTGAGCTGATCTGTTACGCGCTTTTGAAAAATTTTCAACTTATCAGCAAATATACTATCATCTGGAGAACCGCCCATAATATCAGTTATAATCTCCTTCAAGGCGGCTGGAATAGTCGTTTGTAAGATAACATTAATGTAGTTAATTATAGATTTATTATCCAGGACCTGCTTCTTAGGGCAGATTGTGTATTCAACATCCATATTTTTCTCATTCGGAACATTATCAGAACTTATGAAATCCTTCAAAGTTGGTCGAACAGACTGGGCATACGATATATCATTAGTTGGGGGTTTGCCATTGTATGCTTTGTAAATAGTAAGGGCTTCCTGATATGAAATCTCTCTAATCCCCATGATCTTTTTGATTATTTTTTGTTTTTGAAATTCTGGACAAAACAAATCGTCTGCCGAATGAATAGAATCATGCTCTGGGATTTTTTGACAGTTGACGCAGTTCAGTTTACAGTCTTTAGTTTGGTGCAAATCACCACACTTAGCACAGCGAGGCTTGTTTTTTTATTTGCACCGTTGTGCGACGTGTCCAAATCTTTGGCAATTCTTACATTTTCTAACTTTATGAATAAAAGGACGAGTATTAAGAACTTTGCCAAATATCACAATTTAAGGGGGTCTCATACTACCCTTATATTTAATCCTAAGCATTTTGGTTGGATGCAGATTGTCCGGATCGGGAGTACCATCTTCTTTAAAATTTCTTTTCATAATTCTCTCAACTTCGATGATCTCAAAATGGTGTGGCCAGAAAGGTCGTGTACGAATCCCCTCATTAATAACCTCTGGGGAAAGATCTGCATCAACTTCGTCTACGATAAGAGATTTTTGGATCTTGTAATTTGGAATGAATGCAATCCAAATCTCTCCAGGGTTGATTTTAGCTCTATACTCGTCATTTTCCACAAACTGGTTGGCTATTTTGTAGTTGTCGAAGGAAAGTTTGAATTTATCATCACCAGTATGTACAATATTACTGGCAACATCTAAAAAATTCGGAACATGTTCATTTAGTTTGATTCCCAGACCAATCTCACTTAGGGATTTTGTTGATTTCTTTTTGGAATTTCTTCCTATATGCACAATATAGGGAGCAGAATCAAAAGGTTCATACCTGTTCGCTAGGAGACTAATCGGCAATTCAACTTTACTCCCCTGGTGAAAGGGAAGCGTGTCATAAAGAGTAACGGAAACGTAAGAATGTTTCAGATTACTTTCCTAATACTTCTCATATGCTCCCTATCCACTCTCTAACTACGCTTCCGGACGTCAAGCCCGGTTTCTATGAAATTGGTGTTTCTTCGGATACACTCCACACACTTCAAATATACGTTCGAACCACTCTTAATGTTCCACTTGACGCTCGGTATACGCTAAAATCCACGTTCCAAATACTTTCCAACTACGTCCCTGACACTTTCTATTACACGCTTCCCTTTCACCAGGGTCATATTAGGAGTTTTATTCAAATCAACTCTATTATTATCTTCCTCCTCCGGACCCCTCTTCTTAGTTGGAAACGAAGATTATGATTAATTGAAAGCGAGATCTCACCTGGAGATGAATTAAGGTTAGGATTTGTGCGCTATGAAGCTTGGTCAGCTAATAAGCAAAATTTATTCTTCCCAAGGTCCAGTGTCAAAGATTTCTTTTCTCTTCCGATATTTTATAAGAAGAAATTATATCTTTGTATTATTTAGTCCAAATGGTGTCACTTTGCTACAGTGGTTTCACACGCCATCAATATCACATTTCAAGTTCAAGTTCAATCAAGTTTATTGAGATCACTGAAATATCATCCAAGCTCTTACAATACAAACGTGTTATAACATTTCATAAAGGAAATTAACTTAACCTATACAATCGTTTCGCATGAAAGAAAGAAGAGAAAGATAACCTTAGCGACATCTATTCATGAATGTCGGTAAATACAAAATTAAAAAAATAAATTAGTTCTCATAAAAAATCTATATAACGCATCCATATAATGAAGTTTTACATCTTTAATAACTCAACAACGTTGTTTGGGTTCCTTAACCCTAGGTTTTTAAGTTCATCTAGGAGAATTGCTTTGTCAAAACTGTATTTAGAACATTTAAACATAATGTGATCTATATCCTGTATAGATTCATCGTCACAATCACATAACGGGTCGTCTATATAATTTTTATTCCACAGCGAAAAATTGAGATTATAATGATTAGCTCTGATTCTATTTATAACAACAATAAATCTGCGTGATCTATTGAGCTTCATAAACCAAGGGTTTCTACTAGTATTATAAAAATGTTCAAAATAAAATACTCCTTTATTTGCCTTCAAAGATATTTTTTTTAATCTTAAAAAGAATTCACTCTTAATCTTGCTGACCTTAATACTACTCAAATTGCTATGAGGTATCAGAAACTCACTTCTTGAATCTAGTATCCTATTGATGTTACCATTTGACTTCAAGGTGGCTTTTTAGCCAGGAGATCTGCGAAGTCATTACCAGCAATTTCCTGATGAGAGGGAATCCAGCAGAGTAACAGAGTACCACTATTGGTCTTAAGCTTCTCTATCACAGATATCGCTTTCAGTTTTACATTTAGATTATAAGGATGCAAATTCTTGCTAGAGGAAAAGGACTTAAGTGCTTGTAAAGAAGAACGTGAATCCGTAAAGATGACGTAGTGGTCATTAGAATTCTGTATCAAATCCAAGGCACAATCCAGAGCATAATTTTCAGCTGTGAAAATATCACAGTCTTTAGGCAGTGATATGCTGATTTCAACATTTAACGAATCTGAATAAACAACCGCTCCTGTCGCATTCCCATTTGTGATAACAGAACCATCCGTGTAAATCACTTTCGGTAATGAGTTCAAGTTCATTGATCTACTGTACTGATTCAGGAAACAATACAGTTCTATTTGATTGTTTATATTGAATCCAGAATCCAGGTTAATGGGAATTTCCTTGTAGAAGGAGAAATAGTCATGAGAAAAATGCAGATTAATATTCGAATTATATACTGTCTTGAAAAGCGAAGAATTGGAACTATAGATATGTAGTAACAGAGGTTCATTTCGGTTAGGATTACAGAACTGAACCTTGGCGTAGGCATTATAAAGACTTTTTAGTTCTTCCTTGATCGGATGTGATTCTATACTGAGACATTTGAACAAATATCTATGACCCAGCATCAAAGCCCTGTCATATGTGAAAAGAATTTTTGCTTCTTGATGCATTACAAAGATAGGTGTTGAATTACGATATCCCAATGCTATCCTCAATGCATTATTTTGAACAATCTTGATCTTTTTCAGGTTCTCAGCACATCCAAATCTACTATAGATAAAAATTCCATACTCTAACACACTTCTAATTAAGCCTTTATGAGTATTTAGAAGAGTGATAGGATCACCTCCCCACCAAGTCTTTGTGAGATACCTTAGGATGTTGAGCCTAGACTCTGATTTTTCGCAAACGTACTTAATATGAAACTTATAAGTTAAATGACAATCCAGAAAAATGCCCAGGAATTTTACAACATCGTTAGAATTCTTCTGAACGTCTCTTATAAATACAGAATCTATACAATTAGAGCGAATACTTTTAGAGTTATTTTGAACGTGAAAATTAACATAGAAAGTTTTGTCTACCGAAAGCTCCAGGTCCAACTCCTTCAAAGAATTGAAAATCTGATGAAAAGCTCTAATTAAAAATATCTTATTCATCTTCAAATCCAAAGGTAAACAAGGCACCAGCATACAGTCATCAGCATATTCTATCAAATCTATCTCCTCAGGTATTTCCCTAGCAATATCGCTGATATAAAAGTTGAAAAAAATGGGGCTAAGTACCCCACCTTGTGGTACTCCTTTGGAAACTACTTTTTTACATGAATCTTCATGTTTTTAGGAATAAGTTAGTTCTTTTCATCACCCAGTTCTGGATGAATACACTCATTTTTGAGGGACAGTCCTTGGAAATCAATTTATTTACCAGTTTACTTGGATTCACATTATCAAAAGCTCCCTTTATATCCGAAAACAAGGTGGGCACCTCCTTACCTTCCAACAGAAACTTTTCAATTCTAGATGTAAGCAAAGTCAAGTTATCCATGCAGGAAAATCCCTTTCTAAAGCCAAATTTTAAATTATGGATGAGTTTGTTTTTTTCAGCCCAATGATTGAATCTTAAGACAATTAGCCTCTCGAAAACTTTGCAAATAGAAGAAGAGACGGAGATGGGTCTCAAACCTTTACCCCCATTCTTCTCAATGAAGAATGTAAGATATTCATTCCATGACTTTGGGTATAGTTCGGAATGATACATTTCGTTAAAGGTATCCAGGAGAGCCAGATGATACTCCATTGGTAGACTTTTAATTATTGTGTTATCTATTCTATCCAGACCTGGAATTTTCTCAGTCTTTAACTCAGTAATTACAGATTTAATATTCATTTAAATTAAATGACCCATTATAATCAGAAATTCTACTAGAATCACTACAACTGTCAATCCTTTCTTTATTCATTTCTGCGGAAATATTCCCAATTAGATCCTCCTCCAAATTGGATCTGACTTCGTGGTCAAAAGAGTCATTGTTCGGGGACGAAAAGGCATTGGCCTTATTTTTGAAAAATTTTATCTTTTTCCAAATAACCGAAATATTAGAAAATCTGTTAGAGCTCTCAGTGAATTCCACAAATGATTCCTCTTTCTTTATAATTGAAAATATACATTTTTTTGTGAAATTCACAAAAACTCAACAATAAACAGAATCTCATGCTTGTTTGTATTATGAACTAAAATTTAGATGAAATGGGAAAGGATAATGAAAAATTTTTCAATTACGTGAAAATATAATGTAGATTTTGTTGGAACTACGTTGATACGGTTCAAATTTACCGCTGAAAAATGAACATTTAGCCCACGTTAAAATGGTGGCTCAAGTCTTCAATTCGTCACAAGAAATTTTTAGTATCCGCTATCCAGTGTATAAGAGAGATCAGTGCTCCCTTCCCTTAGCTTTATCCTCGGTCCCTATATTTCTATGTCTATGATGTTGCTCTCCAAATTCAAATCTGTGAAATCTCACTATTTTTACAGTTAAAAATCTACCACTGAATAAAATCAGTGAAATATCAGTTGATAGTCACTGGTTGTATAGTTGGGAGTGTTGCTGAGTAATTGAATCAGTGAATATTAACTGATCCTGCACTGTACCCCAGTGATGCCAGGAAAAACGGTGCGGACCGAAAAATCAGCCCCTCCATTGTTCACACAATAACACGTTCGTATACGTGTGACTCACATGTATACGAAAGTTTCATCGTGTGCGCGGTAGAGGGGCTGATTTTTCGGTCCACACCGTCTTTCCTGGCATCACTGCTGTACCCACATAGCACCGGATGTCCCAGCAATATTGTCAGGATATTATATTTGGAATGTGTAATATTCTGGAGAATGTTTCAAGAAAATTGTCAGAATGTCTGCAGGATGTCTCATGTTACCATCTTTGTAACATTCTGGAGATATTCTGAAACATTGCTGAAACATTGAAGTAACATTCTTCAGACATTCTGAAATATGACTGTGATCATTTCGGCGATATTCTGTACGGAAAAAATGGTAACAATCACATATATTAGAAAGCTTGAAAAATATTACTTTGGATTGAAAAAAAAATTCTGCAGAGTTTACTTCCACAAATGTTGAACGAGCTCGGCCAGAATCACTTTGAGTGGAAGAAAACCTGCTTCGAAGTCAATTGTTAGGAAGTTACCCCAGTGGGGATTGAACCCGGTTCTTGCGAGTGAGAGTCAACGGTTCTATCACGTCAGCGAATCTCCGAAACGATGACACCACTCTCAAAGTGCCAATTACTGTAATCATCGTGATGGGAGTTTCAATACAAGAATTCGTTTCCGTGAAATATTGACCAATCGATTCAGAATCTTCTGACATAAAAAATGAGTCAATCGTGGGAGAGAGGGTTTTTTTACCTCAACTTTGAAATTTTACGAAGTGCTGAGTACCCACATAGCACAAATGTCTCAGTAATATCTCCAGAATATTCTGGAGACATTGTAATATTGTCAGAATATTCTGGAGATATTACTGAGACATTTGTGCTATATGGGTAAGGTCGATGGGAAAACTTTGAGAATTTGCTGCCGTGGGACAAAGACTACACGGAGAAAAATTTGATTGTGAAAATTACTATTTTTTGTCGTAAACTAGTATTATTGGAAAATATTGACAGTAATTTGTAACCTAAGTGTATTATTTTATACGCACGTAGTAAATAATCGTCAGCTACGATGGTAAAAATGGAGATTCAGCGTGAGAAAATATATTTCAGTAATAACAACTATGAACAAACGAAATAAATACCTTTTCTAATGAAATTTATCACCACTTGACAATAATAGATTTTATTTGAACAACTACCCACACAGCACAGAATATTGCAGTAATATTATTTTGTGACATTGTGATATTGCAGGGAAATATTACTGCGACATTGCCGTAATATTTCATGTCCGCGCAGATTGATTGCAGTAATATTGCAGTGATATCACAGCAATATTGTAATATTACGTCAATATTACAGCAATATTTCAATGATGTCACAGTAATATTTCACACCTGTCGATATTATATATTTTAGTAATATTGTGGCAATATTTCAAAGGGACACTAATTGCACGCAGTTGAAAATATAACAGTATATGGACTCGACAAACATTTCCTCTGTAAGAATTATCTGAACTGAATTCATGAATGTATCTGAAGTTTTCAGGGAATAATCATTAATACTTTATTTGCGATACAAAGCCCAAATTTTTAAATGCCAAAAAATTCCTCTCCAACATCTGTGAGAAAGTTTGAAATTTCAAAATTTGGATTTTGCACTGCGATGAAGTACTGAAGATTATTTCTTGAAAATTTCATCTATTTCTATGAATTTAGTTCAGAGAATTCTTACCAAGAGAGTGTTCGCTCAGAAGGTACACTGCGGGTATCCCCTTACAGCATGTGATACTTATACCAGGACCTTAGCCATTTTATTTACAACAAACTGGATAGAATCAATTCAATAAAATCAAAATATCTCTCCATACACTGAGAAAAAAAAAGAGAGAAATTACAGTTTTTTCTGTGATTTTTGGCTCTATACCAAATTTCTTGCAAATACAGCAGAGAAATCTGTAATGTTTTATATCATGAGATGTAATAATAGAAGTAAAGTATTTATTTTGAAGAATTACATTTTTTTTTCAGGAAATGTCACCAAACAAATTCTCCACTTCCAATAGTCAGTTTCATATTGGAAGATTCAGAGTTACCACGATAATAATAGCAATCAAAAAAATGTAAATATTGCGTTATGAACACGATAATATGAATAGCGTATGTTCTTACTGTAAAGTTTACATTTTTTCTGTCGATGCTAAAGACTCTTTAAACATTACATTTTTCTTTTGTAATGTATTCAGCTTTGTGGGTAGATCTTACGGTCCCAACTAACATTTCAATTCTTGAAGATATCTATAAGAATACTTAATTGAGGGATCTTTAAGAACTTTCTTGGAAAGTTCTTAAAGATATCTCTTAGGAGTGTTGGAAAGACATCTTGTAAAAGATTTCTAAAAGATGTCTTGATTCAGAGATCTTCAAGAACGTTATTGAAGAGTTCTTGAAGATATCTTTCAGAAGTCTTGAGGAGATTTCTGAAAGATGTCTTGATTAAGACACGTTTAAGAAGATAAATTTTTCAGCAGCTTTGAGGTTATATGAGCACATGATCATGAATAACACAGAATAGAACTTTGAATGTACCTGTTATTACAATCGTATTGCAAATGAGGTGATTCCATATCCATGAATTAAAAGCTTGAATCAATCATTGAGATATCAAGAAATTTGAAAGTTTGTAAAAAGTACGATTTTGTCGCCTTATGACGTGCACAATAAAATTACCGAATATCCACTTCATAACAATTCGTCAGTAATACTTTAGGAAGAATCTGCGGTAAGTATTCACGAAATATTAACGACCACTAGAACACAGAATTGATTTCTAAATATGTTTCACTAAATTTATTCATCTTTCCTATTTGTAATTACATTCAATTCTTTTGATATTTATTCATGTGATAACAGTTTGTTCAAAAGATCATTTTCACTTCGAAACTGGACACCGCTGACATATTTCATTATGTCATATTGACAATTATGGGCGTCTCTACCATGTTGTACGTATAGCTCAAGTGACCGAGGCGTAAATATATCGTCAAGTGAATGGGTTCGATTCCCGTAACAACAAGGGTCGAAATCAGGTAAACTTTATCGAAACGCGAGAGCAGTTGAAGAAACAGGAGGGAAAGGAAAAAGAAAAGGTTAAGAATTTTTTTTGTGAACAAATTCGAGAGTCTTCCAAGACGTTTTTATGAATTCTCCAAGATATCTTTGAGAACTCTTCAAGACATCTTTAAGAACTCTTCAAGATATCTTTTCGAATTCTATACGTGTTTCATAAGATATCTTTTAGGATTCGTTTCGGTATCTTTTAGAACGTTTTTTAAGACTTCTTACAAACGCATTGAGACTTCTTAAAGATATCTTTAAGATGTCTGAATGTTAGTTGGGGTGTTTGGTTGTTACCGACCGATTCCATTGCGACGTTTTCAAAATTACATTTTCTGGTCGTTAACGGCTGTTTGAAAATATAAACGCTTACACATAGAATAGAGTGACCAGTGAACAACGAACGAGTATATGACAACACACGAAAATTGAATCGCAAGTGCTTTCAAGGTGTTATTTGATTATTAATTTACTAATTGATAATCATTGAAATTCACAATGAAAATAATTTACTTAGATTACTAATGAGAGAATTTTCCCATCTTTGGAACACATAATGACTGTTTCAAATGTTGGAGGAAAAATGTTCACTGGGCACTATTATACAGGGTGATGGAAACTTTTGGGTTGTATTCCGCGGGTAAACTTTTCAGGAAGGAAGTAACAAGATTTATCTCTTCACATAATGCTGTGATGAGCTGAATTCTTAAGTTATCAGTGAAATAAGTTAGTCATTTGATTAAGAGACGAGTAGCTTCTCTGAAGAGCAAACAGTATACGTATGTAGTTGTCACTACCCATGCAGCAAAAATTTGCGACAGTCTCCACTGCATACGTCTTCGTTTCAGAAATCTGGAGGAGAGATCTAAAAGAAATCTGAAGACAGCTTTCAGACTTTTGAAATTGAGACATCTTATTAAAGACAGCCAAAACTGCTGCATAATATATTGTACATTGCAGTACGAATCTTTTAGACACAGCAGCATTTTTGCTGTAAGGGTAAGTGAACCCACACAGACAAAAAGAGCTCTTTTAGATATCTAAAAGATGTCTTTGAAAACTGCAAGAGCTCTTGCAAGACCTTTCCAAAAGATCTCTTTTCGTGAGCAAAAAGATGTCTTATGCAACACCAATAGATATCTTTTAGTTGTCTTCAAGAAATCTAAAACACATCTTCAAGAAATGTTTAAGAATTCTCAATGATTTCTTGAAGATCTCTTTAAGAGCTCTTGAAGAGATCTTAAATCCTTCTTGAAGAATTCTTAAATCCCTCCTGAAGACTTTCTGAAGAACTCTCAAATATCTCTTGAAGATTTCTTGAAAGTATTATTAAAATGTCTTGATTAAAATATTAAAATATCCATAACCATACGAATTCATTCATTATTTTGATTGATTAATTTGAATAAAGGCTTACCAAAACATCTATGACACTATGAGGTGTTTGCATATAATTCGAATGCAAAAATACTTCAAGCATTTTTCATGCATGTATATAACCTAAATTCAAAATATTTTAACATTCAATTTCATTCACTTGAATCTGAATTTCGATACATTCTATCTTGCACAAAAATGTGAAATTTGATGGAAATTTAATTCACGTACGTACATAAAAAATAAAGTGCAATGGATAAAATACACAGTAAAAAGTTTATATTAGATATTAGCATATTTATATTGTACTTTTGGGATATATTTAATTATGTCGCTATGAACCACAAGTATACGAGCATTCACCATACTCTCTCGTCAGGATGAAGATAAATATGTTATAATTCAAAATAAATATAGTTCTGAGCCTCATAATAAAGTATATCCCACGAGTACTATAAAAATATAGTAATCTTTAATATAAACTTTTCTCTGTGTAATAAATTGATATTCCTCTAATATATGATTCTGTATAATGATAGGTTAGTTTTTGCAAATAGGATCATTCGCTACAAAACAAAATATATTATTGTAATGTAATTGGTTACACGTTTCTTTTCTGTGGCAATACTTGTATTATCCAGTATTGGATCTTGAATGTTTATGTATATATAATTAATTATATATAATTGATATTGCACAATATCATCGGCGTCGTCGTTCCTCACTGCACACGTGAAACAAATGCGCGGGACACTGTGAATAACTATACGTGAATTACTGCAATGTCCTCTCTAATTCTCTTTGATCTAATTGGTCTATTGGGATTGTTCTAAAAGTGCTCTTGAAGATATCTTCAAGAAATGTTTATGAGTGTTCTTGAATATATCTCAATTACAGTTGTCTTATAGAACTCGCGCAGCAAGAGATCTTTCATACATTTCTAAAAGACATCTTTAAGATGTCTTTTAGAAATGTCTTGAAGATATATGAATTCAGGACTCTTTTAGACGTCTTGAAGAACTGCTTGCTGTGTGGGAAGTCAGCACCAAATTAAGCATTTCACAAGATAATCAAAGGGAGAAGCTTTTCATTTTCTTCAGTATATACCCGTGCAGTACCTTTCGCGGATTTTCAATCACCCTAACCTGCTAAAAATTCCCAATAAAGACCCATTCAAAACGATAAATTTTCTCTATAGTTTTCAATAAGGGTTTTGAATACGGAATTTACTATGTTGTAATCTTCTTAAACGATAGAACTTTAATCGTTCCTTATCGTGTCGTATAAAATTTAACAGGATGTATGTGGTTTTATCAGCAAATACGTACAAAAAAAGTACCACTTATTTGAAAAAGAATACTCATTTATTCTAAAATAAGTAGTACTTTTTCTGTAAAAATTTTACGATAACACCACTTACGTTTTATGATAAATTCTATAGAATACGATGAGGAGAGATAGAGTTCTATCGTTCAAGAACGATAAAAAATTGTAAATTCCGTATTCAAAAACCTACTTGAAAACTATAGAGAAAGTTTATCGTTTTGAATCTTTCTATATTGGTAATTTTTAGCAGAATGTATTCAGAAAAGAGTTTATTTTATATCATTCATCGAAACATTGATTGCCAAATTCTCGATGCATTGTCCCTTACAGAAAAATGTAAAGTTTACATTCTGACGAAGCAAAGAGTACATTTTCCCTGCTACTCGCATTGAACAAAGTAATGTCTGCGAAAAATGTAAACTTTCTTGGATCTACGTTGAATTTTCTATATTGCATACTGAGAATGTAATATTTATTGTGGCTGCATTCAATTTCCTGCATTGTCTCTCGAAGATGTAATGTTTACGGTGTGGTCTTTGAATTTTCTTCGGAATATAAAATTTACAATTTTTTTCGCACCACGTCGAAAATTCCCTTGGAAAATGTAAAACTTGTGCACTTTCATATGAATTCCTCTCTTTTTTTTTCTCAGTGTACATAGTAATTCTCAAAATTTATTGAAGAAATGCTGTACACAGCGTTATTTTGATTTTATTAAAAGATTTTTTGAATGTTATAAACAAAATAGCTAGCGTCTCGGCCCTAGCATCCCTCTAAGTGAATTGTTCATGTGAGGTTTCTAGAATATTCTCCACAAGTTTTAGAATATCGGTCTGTAAAGTATTTTTTTTGCAGTCATATAAGTATTCAACGATTGAAGCATAGAACAATATTCTGAGAATGAATTGCAAGGTATTCGAAAAGTCTCGTATGAACAATTTGGTTAACATCAGGGTGCTATAGCACCCTCACTATAGTATCCTTTCCAAGAAATACGAGCGGCAGTGTTCCTAGACAAATGTAATTTGAAACTTGGAGAAAAACGAAACATTGTAATTAAGCAGATATCAGTGCCATGAGAGCAGCTGATTATTTTTTTGGAGATTTCGCAAAGAGGGTGAACAGGGAAGTGCTTCAACTGGGAATTCTAACGAAATTGATCAATGATGAATTTTCTTTTAAATAGGATAACCAATCGAAAAGAGAAAAATTCCCGGTTGTCACAAGCCTAGTGAAATATAATGGGTATTTCTATGTAGCTTCGTTTGATTGGTAAAGAATGAAGGTAAATCAAGATATTTCAACTGTATTTAATCCGTTTCAGAAAACCTTACAGGTAAAATCAGCTGATCTCATGGCACTGGTATCGTCTCAAAGTCTTGTAATTTACATAACAACTGTAACTTTTGTGGGTTTCAAGGAATATGAAATTTTTTGGGTAAAAAAAAATTGTAATTTTTTGCCTTCATATTGCTCAGTGGTGAAATTGGAAAAATCCTGATTTTTTAAGACAAATGTGAGTTCAGGCATATTATTTCTACTTCTCATGGCATTCAAAAGTCCTACAAAGGAAAAAACTATTCTTTTATTTTTTTTATATTTTAGGACCCGAATTGGGGACAGTATTATGATTTAAAACGATGTTTTTATAATATTTTACAAAATATCCCATCTTCGAAAAAGGATGAAACTGTGGGAGGGGTATTGGTTTTGCATTTCGAAGGATATTGGAACGATTGCAATGAACCGGAATCAGGGGGAAAGCGTTTTTTCACTACCAAAGTTTACTACACAACATCAACACACATTTCCATTTTCATTCATTTTTCACAAAACAATATTAAACCGTTTTGGACTAATTTTCACATGGAAATTGGCCAGGATTCAAGTTCAGGCATGTATCACAAATTCCTGTTTGCAAAATATTACCGCAATATTTCAGTGTGATTCATGATATATTACATTATAATTTGTAATATTACGTCAATATTGTAATATCGCTGTAATATTGCTGCAATATTATGTGCTGTGTGGGTATTCTGAATTTTGAAAGCCACGAATCACATTTACTACCAATGACGGGTCGGTATAATACAAGCGCTGATGGTAATATTTTCCAACAGCGCTTGAGATTTTCTCACAATTATCGCGCACAACACGTTGTCCAGTTTAGGTTCCCTCGTTTAGTCTTTCAATGAAACTTCAAAACAGCGAATTCATAAGTGCGAGCGTAGCAAAACGGCTTTAAATTGAAGGTTTATAGGTAGATATAAGTACATTCTTCTTAAGTTCAAATCCCCTCCGCGTAATTAGGATTTTTCATCATAAACTGTACTCAAGAATGTATTAAAAATAACATGATTGCAATCAACAAATATGGTGGTAATAACTCGAAGGTTGGACAACATGAATTAACAAATGTGCCTGGAAATATGTTTTTGCAAGTACATTTTTTTTCATTTTAGTGAATGATATTACCATCATTGATGGTGAAAATTATTGCCTTTGCTTCGATTTTTAAAGCTCTTGCTTGCGAGAATCTTGAAATAAAGTGTAATGAAACATTAAGATCGGTGATGGTGAAAAGTATTAGCACTGTCTGGAATCATCAATATTACCTTTGTTAGTTTTCCTGAAGAAATTTTGAAATTGTTGACAAAGTGAAGTTCACCATCGTGATAATTTTATTTCCAAGTTATTCCCAATAGTTTCAGTTTACCAATTCTGATGATGATATTACCTACGTATTATTTACCACTTTCAACCATCAAATTTCTTTCCGTGTAATCGATTCAGAATCTGCTGAGATGAAAAATGAATGACACTTGAGAGGAAAGTTTTTTGAGAAGTTCACCTCCAAAATTTACCAAGTGCTGGGGAGCAAATTGATGAAAAACTCTCAAAAATTTGTTTCTGTGGGATATAAACCAATCGATTCAGAATTTTCTGAAATCTTAAATGAACACCACTTGAGAGACACATTTTTTAAAAAACCCACTTGCAAATTTTACCAAGTGCCAGAATGAATTGATATGAGAATTTAAAAAATTTGTCTGCATAGGATGAACGATTCTAAGAATTCATGAGGAAGGCCTTTTTAAATAGTTGGGCTGCGTAGGTATTTTCTTCATCAATCATGTGTTTTTCAGCGTAATGAATCAAATTTTTCAGTGGAATGAAGTGATTCGACTACCGGTAAAAGATTTGATTTTTTTCCCTTTTGAGATGAGCATTTGGATTAACAAAGGAAATTTGTTGATAAAAACTTTTCATTCGCAAGAACAAATGTTTTTTTTCAGTAAGCGTTTAAAATCGAAAAAATCCTCTCTCACAAACCCTATTCATTTTTCTTTGAAAGAAGAATTCCATCTGAGGAAAACATCTTTGTAATGGACGAATATTCACACTTCTGATCAAGTTTGACTCGGTTAGCATGAATAACAAAATAATGTTTCTTCAACTTTCCAACTATCCCGAACCCAGACTTTGAAAAATTTCAGAATTGTTTTATTTACAGAATATTTTAATCATGACATTGCCATGATATAAGCGATATTTCGGAGAAAATTGTCAGAATATTCATCATTAAACATTGTATACATAATATTTATGCAATCTTCTGGGAACATTTCAACTGGAATGTTTCAAATGAGACATTCAGTGCTGTGTGGGTATATGCACTGATTTGCAGTGGTTGACTTTCCACTGCGATTAGTGAAATTTCACTGTTTCAAATTTAGAGAGTGACTTCTAATCAATCCAGCACGGAGAAAAAGGAATTCGCTGTGGCAGCGAAATCTACTTTTGCTGGGTTCCTTTTGCCAGAGCAGCAAATTTTTTGCTGTGACAGCAAACTATTTGCTGTTCCAGCAATCTTGTTAGCTGCGACAGCGAATTTTTAGCTGTAGCAGCAAAAAATGTCTGCTATCCCGGCAAAATTTGTTTGCTATTCTGTATATAATACTGAAAATTTGCTGGTGGAGCAAACATTTTTTGCTGCTACAGCTAAAAAATTGCTGTCGTAGCCAACACGCGTGCTGTTATAACAAATTGTTAGCTAGGTCAGCAAAAAATTTTGCTATTCTATATATAATACCTCGATTTGCTGCGTCAGCAAATTTTTTCTCTCCGTGAGTTAGCTGTGGTAGTGAATTGTTAGCTAGATTAGCAGAAAGCTTTGTTATTCTGTATAAAATACTTGGATTAGCTGCTCTCCAAATTCAAGTCAGTAAAATCTCACTATTTTCAGGGCCGGCATCAGACTTTCTTTCAGAGTGAGTAGCGAGTTTGGAGGGGGGGGGGGGGGGGTTTAATGCGAAATGATTTTTCACAATGCACTTATATGAAGGAATAATGCTTGAAAATTTCGAGTGGGTAATTTATTTATTCAGATATTTCCGAGTGGGTAGTGCTACCTATACTACCATGAAATGAGATGGCAGTGAATAGTCACTGGTCATGCAGTTGGAGTTCCTCCTCACGGATTAAATCAGTGACATTTCACTGCAGGGATAAGTGAATATTCACTGATTCTGCACTGTATATGAACTGATTCGCAGTGGTCGACTTTTCACTGCAATCAGTGAGATTTCACTGTTTTCAATTTACAGATTGCGTCAGAAAATTTTTCTTTTCTGTGTACACGGCCTGGTTGAAAACCCTATTGATTTCGATTAATTCCTACTTTCCAAATTTCTTAGAGTGGAACTTTACTTTTGGAGAGTGAAGACACTGTAAGTCTGATAGGAGTGCTCTCCGAATTCAAATCAGTGGAATCTCACTGTTTTGCGGTCAAAAGTCGACCACTGAATGGAATCAGTAAAATATCAGTGAATAGTCACTGGTTATACAGTTGGAAGTATTTCTGACCAATTGAATCTGTGAGATTTTACTGCAAAGATCAGTTAATATCCACTGATTGTGTATTGCATATGCACTGATTTGCAGTGGTCGACTTTTCACTGCAACCAGTGAAATTCCACTGTTTCAAATTTAGAGAGTGAGAATCCACTCCATAAGAAAGAATATTTGCTCGATTAGAGTGGATCTTCACTATGTTATATTGGAGTAGTGATATCGATTCTGAGTGAGGATCGGATCGATCCTAAGATCAGAGCTATTAGGATGGATCGGGTATATATACCGATTCTATAACTCGCAGAAAAGATCGATCTTTTAGCATTCATAAGCATCGATTTGAAAAGAATGATCGAAGTTACACTGAGAACCCAATTTCTTAAACTTGAAAAAAATTTCTTTGCCCTCATTCTGATAAATCTTGTTCCCAATAGGAAAGATGATTCATTTCAACGGGAAAATTTTTCATTGAATCGAAATTACATTCTTCGAATTCAAGATGGAATATACTTACTGTCTCAATTTGAAAATTTTTCTCTTTCAATGTGATGAAAATTTTTCCCATTGAAAAAAGGATTTTTCAGAATGAGGGCGGAGAAAATTTTCTTTCAATTCAAGAAATTGGATTCTCAGTGCAGTGAACTCAGATAAAAATTGACCTGAATAGTGGTTAACTCGAATGAAATTAGGCCTGGAGTATCAATGTATAATTTTTCCTATTCTCAACATGTCATTGAAAGAAAAATGTAAATTAACACATTTATATAACAAAAAATCTGAATATTTTCTCATTTTCGTTCATTTGTTATTTTCTCTCCAAAATTTCATTTTTGAATTTGGACACTGTTGGAAAAATTCTCAAATTTAACAGAAAAGTTCTTGTGGAATTTGATATTCCCATATTGAATTGATTAAAGTTCTTAAATTCAATATGATTTATTGTGAAATTTTCAAAGTTTTTATTGGAATACAAGAAAGTATTTATGGAATTTACAAATATCGATTTAAAATTCAGAAGAAAATTCTTCAAATCAAGAATTATATTCTTGAAATTAATATCATATTATGAAAGTTGATGGATTGTTAATCTAAATTATTTCAATTGTGATGAATTTAGAAGACACAATTTTAATAACTTTATGATTTTCACTTTGAAAACTTTGTTCAATACAATTCCATATGAGCATGTTGGTTGCGAACAGAATTCATGATCAAATCGAATTTCGTTAACAAACTTTGAACAGGAAAAAAGAATCGATCAATTCGCGCGATTCTGTGAAATTTTAGATCGATGGGATTTTTTGACCAGAAACTAGCAGTTCTTATCTTATACTCACTTGAAAGATTATGTAGGTCTTCTCCAGAAATATACACTTTTTCAACTAATTTCAGAATTTTACCTCGACGAAGTTGCAGGTTCATAACGTTGAAAATGACCATAAATATGCCGGCAAAAATGCATCCATCGTCGGTAGCGATTGCAACATCATTTATATTGAAACAAATATCGGCAAACACGGTGGCAGCGAAAATGAATAAGACGAGTATCGTTATCTTATTATAAAGATAGTACAAGAGCTGCAAAGTATTCGATGATTTTGAATCGAGAGACCATAAGCCCAGGTATCTTGAGAAAGAAAATGAAATGAAAAACAATACTTCACACAAACCACACGGAATGATAATTGATCTCACTTGAGGTTGGCAATATTAAGCTTGATCAATTGTTTTTGTGATCTCAGAAATTCAACTTTTATTTCCGATAACATTGTTAAAATGTTCTACGTATAAGTATTTCGGGAAAAAAGCCTTGACGGAGATTGCGCAAATTCATTACTCGTCTCATTCATTGTTGATGCGAGTTGAGGGTAAAGAGTGTGGTGGTAGGAAATATCTGTCCTGTATCATCAGGGGTGATTTCGATTCAATCTTGTGTCCGGTCTTTATGGAAGAATGCGAACATAAGTGGTCCTCGTATTGTACTTAACTAGTGTTTTACAGAATTATAGGTGGTTAACCAACCAATATACTTTGTCATGGCTTTTGTTCTGAGTAGCTGAACGATCAAAGTTTCAATGATTTATGTATAAGATACTATATTTGTAAGATAATATCATGCCGGGGTATAAGGCGACTGCTCGTGTACTGCAATTTTTATCGAAAACATAACTACGATGTAAGGGTGGATGTTTTTCAAGTGACCATTAGTCGAATGAGAAATGCAAAAGGTTGAAGAAAACATTATATAATTGGATATTTCTGATAGTTTATTTATGCTATGACCCCTTTGTGCTTATAGTGGAATGAAATTCAATTTATCAACGATGTTCACAATTTAATTTGAAACGCAGAGTGATGGACATAGAATTCTAAAGGTTGAGGTGGAATTATCGACATTTGAAACGATTGAAAACGAAAGTAATTCGTTGATTTTTACTCAAATATGCATTGTGTATTTATCAGTAAAATCGTATTATCGAGTTTTTAAGGTGTTATTACAATAATCTTTGACAGTGTCATCGAGAGAAGAACCGATAATTCACTTTCATAATATATCTTTCTTTCAGATGTATGAAATTTTGATAAATATTTTCAAGTTCCCGCGCTTTATTCCCGCGCGCCCTGCCGTTCATTCGAATCTGCATACGATACACGACAGGGTGCGACAGGATCGATGATACGCGCGCATCAGGTGCGTAACAGAGTCTGTGAATGCAGGTTAGTATTTCGATATCCTGAATATCGAGTACTAATTTATTTTTTTCGCATATATCATTACAGCGGTGAATTCAAACGGAAACCTAAAAAAAACTCTGAGAAGATCCAATCAAAATTTATGCGTCTGCATGGTTTGATCCACAAAAAAGCGTTGAGAAACTTGTATTTCCTTCATGGCAAATTAGGGTTATAAATATGTAATTATAGATGCATGTATATGTATATTATGAAACTTTGAATCGTTCATCATTTAAATAAATTGATGATTAAAGATAAGAAAATCAAGTATCAATTTATTTGAGTGGAGTGAGTGGATGGTATTTGAAAACTTGAAAACTATCAAGTGAATGCAATATGGTTTTTGATGTCAATTTCTTAACACTTGGTTATGAATTTGTTTAAATAAATAGAGAATCATAATTTCTTCAACATGACTTACGTACAATGAAAATTATAGAGTTTGTGTCTAATTGCGATTCAGGAGATAAATAATAACAATTATCATATAGAAGAAATTAGAATATACTGTATATGACATGCGATGAAAATTTGATTATATGAAAAAATATTTTGCAAAAAAAATTCCGGTACCGGGAATCGAACCCGAGCCTCCTGGGTGAGAGCCAGGTATCCTAGCCACTAGACCATACCGGACTGATGGCATGACCGTCGCTTATATTCATTGATTCCCTGTGTACCTGAGCAGTATATTGATATATTCACTTCCAATTTTAACAACTATAATATGCTTTTTCATTCTTTCAACATCGATTTCATATTATTATTTTTGAAATTCTTCCACATATTGAAGTATTCTTCCTTTGATAAAAATTCTCAAACCAGTTTTTGAACCATTATTTGTATTGAATAATCTCATATAACCTCGGTCGGTCAAGAAACTATTTTTATTATTTCCATTTTGCATACATTTTCACGATCGAAAAAATATAAAAATATCATTAACAATCATGAGGGTAGAATAAAAATATATCCACAAAGGTTCAATACGAAAAAAAAACGTGAAAAAGCATACTCCTGTTTTCGAGGTTCGAATCGATGTCGAGAAAATGTGACTACATGTAATCAAATTTAGCGTATGAGAGTGTAAGATCATGAACGAAGAAAGTATTCTGCAAAATTTTTGCAAAAGAATTTGTCAGAAGTGGGATTCGAACCCACGCCCTCAGAGAGGACCAGAAAGCCCACGGACTCAGATTTGATCTGAGAAGGTTCACACCTTGAGTCTGGCGCCTTAGACCGCTCGGCCATCCTGACAATTGATGAAGCGTCGAGTTAGAGATCTTCATAGGTTGAGAACTACAATTTCGTATCGATAGTTGTTTACAATGAAGACTTTCAATGCATGTTTTTGTACAAACATTGTCAAATATATTTCGTTCTTATATTTTATGGAAATTTAATGATCAAACTCCATTGAATCACGAGATATACAACGTTGTTTCCTTTTTCTTTTTCTCGCATAACTGCAACAACTCGTCACAGATCAACATAGCGCGTTATCGTGGCGTAAGTCAGGGCCGTACCAACAGAAGAATCATTCCAGATACAATGTGAAAAAATTTTACAACAATTACAATTTCCCTCATCGATTTGTAAAAATTTATTGTCCGGGTAATTTCAAGAAGGATTTTAATGGAAATAATAATGATTTATTTTACAATAAGTTGGAAATTTGTAATTTCATAGTAGAAGAGTGAATTTTATTCTAACAACAATCTTGTCAGTCCTGATAATCATTCAAAATCAAATTGATGATATTTCTTACTATCTATCAAAGATTTTATCGGCCTGGAGTTGAAAAAAAAAAAATCATATATCGTGCATTAAAAAAATGTTTCCGCCCGGGATCGAACCGGGGACCTTGTGCGTGTGAAGCACACGTGATAACCACTACACTACGGAAACTAATTGACAGAGGATTGAGTTGAGAAATGTGTCATGTTTTCAAATAATCAATCACATTTTTAATGTGTAATTTTCATTTGTGATATTTTCATTATATGCATTGAATTACACTGAATCTTTGAAATCATATTTATTGTTCCTTTCATTTATCGAATGTGTTTCTACAATGAGTTTTTTTTATATTGTCTTCACTAATAAATGCTCAATTTATTCAAATCATTCTTTCGATTTGAATTTCAAGCGAATAAGAAATTTTCTTCCTAATTCACCAAACAATAAAAAATGAATTATCAATTTCTTCAGCAGCGTTTTCACAGATTTAAGAATTTCTTGTCTCAAACTTGACATAAGGAAGATTTATACCCCCAGTGATTCCAAAGTGACCAATCTTTTTGGTTTACTTTCGGTTATTTTTTGGTTTGGTAAAAATTTGGTCAGAAAATAGTTACCCAGATGGTTTTTACCATACAATGACCTATTTGTGACCGAAAACTAACGGTTGCTTTGAACAAATCTGTCACAAAAACATTGTTAGAAAAATCTGTCTTACACTTAACAATAATATTATGAAGTTTTTTACATAAACATTTTGAATACGAAATTTTTTATGAAATTTCATATTTCTATATTAAATTTAAGAACGATTATTAAAATTAATATGAAAACATGAAATTTAATATGAAAATATGAAATTTCATACAAAATTCCGTATGAAATTTAATAAAATGTTTATGTAAAAAACTTCATAATAGTATTGTTAAGTTTAAGACAGATTTTTCTAACAGTGAAGGTAATCAAGGAATGTCGTCCGTTTTTAGAATCTTTTTAGTATTTTCGAGGTAAAAACCTAGAAAATCACCACAAAATAACCGAAAAATCACCAAATTGAGATTGCTTGAATTTTGGTTGGATTTTGGCCAACTTTCGTTGTAAAAAATGTCCTAAACGACCAACAAGTTATCAAAACCAAGATTTTTCACCAAAATGTAACCGAAATTTTTGGTCGCTTGTCGGTTCACCCAGATCCACTGGGGACACAGCAGTTTCATTTCATCCTCTATTCTAAATAAAATATCTATGAAAATATCCAAGTTTCAATCTTTCTCACACCAATGGAATATTTTAAAGAGAAGGTATCAAAACAGTTCACTCGAATTCAAATTTCCCACACTGCAATAAAAATGTGAAAATTCATTCGCACTGAAAACTTGATGTTTTCTCAAGCACATCTGAATTTTTCTTCGTTTCTGATTCAACGAAGTCATGGAATTTCATGGCACATTTGGTACACGGTATGGCAAATCATGCAATGCTGATTATTCTTCAATTTGAATCAATCGATTCATCGTTCACTATCTCGGCATTCATTCACAGTTTTGATTGAGTGGAACGGTTTCACGGCTGATAAATATTCAACGTAAAATTGGACATGAAATAAATTGAACTTTTGAACAGAGCGATAAAAACTTGGATATATACGTTTATTTTTATCTTGCGAGAGGCTCGTCACTTTCTTCACCTCGCGTTCAAGTTTTTCTTTGATGAACGTCTCTAATCAAGGACGAGTTCTTTCTTTCCACAAAACGTATTTCCTTCCTTGAACAATGTGCTAAGGGTGTGAAGAAAAGCGGCTTTGAATAGATATTTGCTGGGCCTTGTTAACTATATAAGAGATTTACGTCTCGTTGACTGTGCAAAAAGCTTGAATGAAAGGAGTAGACATTAATGAACAATATAATAGCCGGGGAAAATAATAAATCTCTCCAGTTTTGTCGGCTCTTCACAAGTGTCACACTAATCCACACGGAAAGACCGAGTTTATTGATGTTAAGAAAAATGGCTGTCAATTTAGGAAAAAAGAGGATCGCTGAAAAATATTCGTAGTGGGTTTACCGAAAATACGTAAACTATTCGTGAAAATATCAGATTGATCGTCTTACTGTTATTTTTCAACAGTGAAACTATCAACTTGTGGTAAATTGACTACGAATATTCTTCAGTAATTCTCTTTTTCCCTAAATTGACAGTCATTTTTCTAAATATTAATGCACTCGGTCTTTTCGTGCACGCACACATCGAATGACTCTCTTTCATTGTTGTTTGATTACCAAATTATTTTCCTCGTTTTATTCCATTCTGAATCAGCCTGAATGTTTAAAATTCTAGACGATAAAAGGCCTATGTCAGCCCGTATGCAAATATTTAGCCCAAGAATTTCTGTCAAACTGTGGTTAAACTTACAGACTTTTCTTACAGTTTTTCAGAATTTTGTCAAAGAAAATAAAAATGGAATTGCGCTCTGAAAAAATTCTGACGAAACTCTCATGAATTCTCAACATTTTTCTGACAATTAAAGACAAACTTTTCAATTTTCAAACACTTTTTCTCATATGATATTTGAATTCAGCACATGAATGTATTGATGGAATTTCAAAATTCTTTAATAATCAGAAAAATGTTAACAATTTATTAGAGTTTTGTCAGAATTTTCACACAGCGCAATTTCGTTTCCATTTGTCTGAGAAAAGTCTGTGCAGGATGTCCCAAAATTTATTAGATTTTCCACCAAAATTTCAGAGATTCTCAAAAGTTTGCCAGCGAAATATTTCCATATACGGGAGAAAATGTTTTGCAAATTGATCGAATTGTTGTATGCAGAGATTTATTTTCTATGTTCAAATTGTTAGGCGATATGAAAAAAATTGATGAATAAAGCGTATGACTAAGAAGATTGAAATGTGCATTAAGAAAAAATTGCGATACTTTTATTTCCATTTGTGAATGCAAATTTATATGATGAATGAATTGGCGAAAGAAATAAACTTATATTTAATTAATAGAAAACGAACGAAAAGTTAGACTGTTTTTGCTCATTATCAGGCACGTGTAGAAATGGTACGAATGCTAACTTGAAAGAACTCGGAAAGTATATTGGATTCCTCGTTGATGTATGTCAAACTAATTAATTAATTCCACTGTTCAATGCACTTGTATCTCTGCTCGATACCAAGTACATTGAAACGATTCAACAAAAAACAGTGGGAAAATATTTTTGGATATACATTTTTTGTCGATAAAAAACAATTTCTAATTTATAACTTGTTAATTGACCAATTAATTGGCTAATTGAAATGACCAAATTTATCTTGTTTTGATTATGTAAAATAGGTGGTAGGTGAAAGAAATGAAGATGAACTACATGAAATGTTACGCTACCTCACTCGTGAACTCCAAAGATATCATTTAATTACAAAACTGTAAGATTGGACCATTAAATGAGTAAATTTATGACAAGAGAATTTTTTTCTTCGATTTTACGTACAGGATAAAGTCAGGAAAAACAGTTGTAGATTTAAAAGGAATTTATATCCCTCTGTGGGATCCAATTATGAACCTCCGAAATGCCGGTTTCGCTTAATGAACATTCGCGTGATTCTTTTTTCTCCCTTCTTTCCAATTACATGAATATTCTCAATCGAATTTCTCGTGGTCTTCGATTACCGATAGACAGAGAAAATATTCGGAATGAGTTGTTAGCGAATGAACAAGAGCTCTTCACGAATACATCATCACTATGACTATCCCTCACAAAATAAAAATGAAAACAGTTCGTTGCGCTAGATTGGAAGAGAGATGTGGGACGAGAGATCCTTCGCTACGCGAACTACGCGTCAGGATTTCGTTTCCATACATATCGAACATATGAAAAAAATATCTGTGGTGTTGAATTTACTGTAAGCTATAAAAGATGTATTCGGACAATGCAAACAATGATTCGTGAGTGCAATAACGATCGGTCACCTAGTATAATTTACATCAACATTTTTACACGGTCCAATAAACACGAGACGCACGAATCAGTAACCGCATCTCGAATGTGAAGAAGATCTAGGTAATTTTATATTTTACTTCTGATATCGAGTTAATCAAAAATCATCTGTGGATTTATTTGCGGATGCACCGTTAGTATGCTCGGAATGCGTGAAAATACGTTGATCTACATTTCAAAGGATCATACAAAAATCGTATTGTTGAATCAACCTCAAAACGTTTTTTTATACACTTACAATACGCATTTATTATTTACAAAAAAAATACAATCAATTATACAAATGAGAGGGGAAAAACATTGTATATATAAATGCGTTGAATAAAATCGAACAAAAAAGTAATACAGTATTTTAGTGTTCGTTAACACAAATTTTAAGTAACTAAGGACAATTAGGACAAGGTTGAAAGAAAATTATTTACAAAATTGAATTGTATAACAATTGAATATCAATCAATATTGTGTGCATAAAATTCATTGTTCGTATGCGAAGTTACACAGAAGTTTCTCTAATTCAATCTAAGATTTTATTATCTCTTGTCAAACGGGAGAAAAGACAGCTCTGTATAGATGGATTATCATTAGAAAAACGCTTGGTGTATACGCTGTAGTATGTAATAATACATACGTATGCATCAACCTTAATTTAAAATAAAATTCATATACGTATCAAGTTAATAATACATGCATTGCGAAATTTTGAATTCCACAACAATCAATCACATATATATATATATACGAAATATCATAATAAATACTTGAACACACATAATATCTGTGCCTGAAGTGAGTATCTTATGTTTGAATTTGATGCTGAAAAGCACAGAATACTGTTATTGGATATTATATTATGGTAAATCTAAATAAAAATATGTTGCTGAAGTTTGAACCGTTTATTAAAACAAATTGAATAACGAAATACTCAGTTGTTGAAGATCCAGAATTTCTAGTTCCAAAAAGTTAAATAACGACCATTCATCAGAATTTGTGGATTTGAATTCTCGTTTCGTTTCTATAAATGATTCAAACTTCAAACTTCAGCAACATAATGAAAATAAAGTAACGAACTAAGCAGTCAAAGGATTTCTTTTCTCACGAAGAGATAATCATTCTTTCCTTTTGTGTATAATAAGTTTGTTCCTTTGTCTGGTTACTTTGGTCGTTGGAGTAGTGGTCGGAGCAATTGATTTAGAACCTTGATGAGGAAGCCTCGCTGGACTGGCAACGCGAGGCAACGTTCGACCTTTGAGCAACGTTTCTACGTCCGCAAGTCGTTTTTTCAATGCTCGATTTTCTCTCTTATACTTGGCAACTTCAGAATCTTTGTCCAAACCTTCGTAACTGGAACTGCTAGTTTCTTCGGCAAAATGCTTAAACAATAGATGTAATTGTTGTTCATGTTCCTTTTGCATAACAAGAATTATCCTCTCAGCTTCGAGTTTATGTATCTTTAAAGCGTTATTCAACGTATGTATGCACCATTCTTGAGCCTCGCTATGAGCTTCCAATTTGGCCATTTGTTCTTCTAAATTCTTCGAGCTTTGCTTCAAATCTATGACTTTGTGGAAATACTTATAGAATAAGGTAATCATCTCACCGTCTGGTAATTTAGCTAACTCTTTTTCCATCAACATTCGTTCCTCTTTTTCGTGTTGCGATTGATTTTCATCAAATTCCGTTCGGCCGCAAATCATTTCGTTCTTGCGTTCGATCATCGCGTCGATCGCTTCGATAGTCTCTCCGCATTCCAATAATTTACGTTCTTCCACCATCGTCAGGGTTCTTTCTTTTTGAAATTTTTCATTCAAATAACATTTTTTATCCACGAGACAATCTCTGGTACCCCTCAAGTTTCGAATTTCGTGTCTGAGTGCTTCTTTCTCATCAACATCCGCTGTCCTTTCCAAATCCATAGACTTTTCTTTGAGTACATGATCGAGATGAGATATTCTCGCATTCACATCTTGCAGATCCTTACTCTGATCAGAGCTTTTATCGATTTTAGAAATATTCTTCTCATCCTCGCTTTCCGATTTCATTTCTTTCAATTTGGATGCAGTCAAATTGTACTTTTCCTCAAGTTCACGGATCTTTTTCTGATCTTCGGCGAGTTCTTGTTCCAACTGTCTCTTACGTTCTTCCTCCTTTTTCAACTGTTTCTTCAATTTTTCCATCTGCTTTTTGGATGTATTCAAAGAACTTTCTCTCTCCAATACCTTTTTTGCGGAATCCCCAGCGATTTGTTTGATCATCTCAATATCCATCAATCTTTTCTCATAATGCATTGCCATATTTTTGTACATTTCTATATCCTTTTTATCAACAGACTTTTTATTGGGATCTTTGGACATCGTAGCATTCTCCGCTTGAGCAAGTTGCGTTCTCGTATTGTAATATTTTTCCTCTAATTTACTCGATTTACGTTGAAATCTTTGTTTGGCACTGGTTCTGGCATCGGAATGTTTCACTATGTCAGCTATAAAACGCTCTTTGAGTTTGATAGTAGCTTGTAATTTTTCTATATGTTTTTGTGCTCCTTCTAATTCAGATTGAATTTTTTTAACTTGAGATTGTTTGGCCTCGTTATTCAAAGTGAGAGTTTTCAATTCTTTAATGGGTTCCGGTAATTCGGTAGTTTTGAGAGCTTCCACCAATAGATCCGGGGAATTGTCGTTTTGTAAATCTGCAATGTTATCGTGGTTGAGCATTCTAAAAGGTCGATTGTCCAGCATATTATTATCAAGAAAATCCGAAGTATTGTGGTTTAATAGATTGCTTTGATATGGTTTGAAATTATCCTTGAAAGCCAAAACTTCGTTACACATCTCGGAACCGGGTAACATTGAATTTCTTCTGGTATTTGGATTTCTCATTGGTGTGGGTTTGATTATCGGTACGTGATTATTATCGGTATTCAAAGGTCTAATTGGAGATGAAACAATATGAATATTTGTTTCTCTGAACTCATCTCTTTTGGAATCAACGATTCTATCTGTTTCTATTTTGAATTTGTTCATGCATTCGTCTAATCTTTCTAAAAAGCCTGGGTTTTCCGTGCTCACGTCGCTTTGATCGTCCTCGTCCTCATCCTCGTCGTCATCATCTTCGGTTAAATCACTTTCTGAGCTAGAACAATCATTACAATTAGGTTTCAATTCTATTTGATTGGCCGATTCGTCAGTCTTCTCGTCAGTTTCAGTAACTTCTTCTATCCTCTCCAAAGATCTACGAGTGTTTTCTACAAATCCATGTAGGCTCGCAGTATCGTCACTGGCTATGCATTCTTCGTATTCTTGTTTCATGCACAACCATTGTTCTATTTGATCCTGTTCGTTATGGGACAATAGATTACTCGTCATGAGTTTATTGAATAGACCTTCGGCATTGGAAACTAGCTTAGACCATTGAGCTGCCGCAAACTCCAATCTGAACAGATCAGCACTGGAGCTACATTCTCCTGATGTCGCGGAAGTCATGGTTTCTTGTATTTCATCTCCAGTATTCTCGCTCTCTTCCTCTACTAAATTCTGTTGCTCGTGAATACGATGTTGAAATGATTGTACATCCGTACCGTACGGGGTGTAATATTGATGGTTATCCAGCATGGATTGATGATAAAACCATGGTCCATAGTGCATCATTTTCAATGATTTGTTTTTTTAACGATACTTCAGGTTTACATTTTTCTTCATTTTACGGGATATGGCGGCAAACCTGTGACATTTATTGATTGTTATTACTAGACTTGTTTTGACACTTTATTTCTAACCTAAAAAAAAAATGTATTGTAATAATTATAACTGGAATCGTTGCGATCGCACTTTTACGTACCTGTTGACTTGGGATTACTTGAACACATGTAATGATCAATGAATATTCGATGGAAGATTATACGATTCATAAATTATCTTATATGAGGTATTCACTGCAGAATAAGAGATACACGATTGACGGTTTAAGTACAATAGAACTCAGCCAGTTGACGAATAAGTACTCCATCTTCATTCAATTGGTATTTGTTATGAATGTGGGATTTTTATGGATATGAAACATTTTCCGTATCTTTATAATTTATCGGAATCACGTTCAAATACAATAGTTTTGAAATATTGACAAAATCATCGAAATTCTTACGGGACTGCTCATTTTCACCGACAGATGTCGCTATCGCCAATGCTGCAAAACTTCATAAATTTCCAGCGAGTAAGCAAGGTTAAGAATTTTTTTGATATTTTAACATACATAAACATAAAATATATATAATTCACAAGTAATTCATTTGTTTTCTTTTCTTCTTTTTAATATGATGATGAATCAAAACTGTATTTATTAATTGTTGTAATTCCAATTCTTTTATTTTTCCACCTTCAATTCTCTAAGAACACATGGATCCGCATTTTGCACAGTTCAGTTGTCGTTTATGGATTGTTTTTGTGAAGAGAGGAGAGAAAATATATAGAAATTATACAATGATTATATTTTAGTCATCGTATGGATTCAACGTATAGGAAATTTGACCCTCTTCTTCATATCATAAAATTGTCAGTTTTAACAAAGTATCAATTTACGTGCAAAAAGCACTTTTCAATACCGTGTTTTTGAATTCACAAATTGAAATGAACACGCTTTGATTCAAGGGCCAGGCAATTCACATTCCATCCTTACAAAACTGTATATTTTCAACTCAAAATTTATCATATTATTTATATTTTAGTATGTTGAAATCAGTATTATTTTAATATATTAAAATGAATATTTTCCTCATGACAGGATACTTTTTTCTCCATCCTCCCACCACGATCGGATACGAAAAAATCATCAAAAGGGGAGAAGCCGGTTCGAATTTACCGCCATTCGAGATCCAATTTAAAAGAAGCTGAAGATATATGTTCGATTGGTTGTTGGCAATCGCAACATCCTTCGATACCTCACTTGCTGTCTGTTGTATACCGTTGTGAGGCGAAGGTTTTGTGAGTTGTCTTTCCGTGTTTTCCTTTCGCTCTCGCCACGAATACGTGTAGAATATTCCCGACACGAGAGGCCATGATATAGATATCGGATCTTTATGTGACAATTCACAGACTGAGTAATTTTAAATGGTTTCTTAGATAGTGACGTGATTTTTCTCACTGCTGCCGTGTGTTTTTTGGTACTCCAATTTGGAATTAACCAGCTATAACCTATATGTTCCTGCCGAAAAACGCGAGTTGCATTCAAGATTGCATATAGGTGTGAGTATGTTATGCATTAGAGAATACATTTTTTTCATACACTTCGAATTGAGTACAATCGTTCATTTCGAATGGATATAATGTGAGTGTATAAAATAGTGAACTCGGAGGATTTAGGTTAACCAACCATCGGCTCATTTTTCTAAAAACAGTATTTTAACCTTATCATCGGTTCCTCGTATCTTTGTTTCGTCATAGATTCCAGTGATTAGTGTGAGCATTGATGAAGTAGCATTAGACATTTCCATGGTAGATGGAGGCAATATATGGCTCTTTTTTTAGTGTTCCATACTGGTTGAACATTATGCCAATTGGTTAGTCATTCCGTCAGTGAGAAAATGTCAGAATGCGTCTGGGATTTGTAATAAATTTGTACATTCGTATGTTTTAACGTGTAATTTATCATCAGTTCAACATATTTCATGAGAATGTAGAAAATTTCCTCTCTCAATTATGATGAATCGAATAGAGAGGAAAATCTCGATCTAATCTTCCATTATCTTTGGCATGAGAATTACCTGGATTGTTTGAATGAACAATCTCCTTTCAAAGTTTCTGTAAACATGTTTTCAAAATATACGTGATCCACTACATGCTATATTAACTGATGTCACAATTATGCAAAGTTCCCAAATTTTGCTGGAATTTCATCATTCTGAGATGAAAATTGGAATTTCACAATCAGAATTTTCTCTTCTGCTATAATGAAATATCACATCATTTTGTTCACATTTATATAATGTTTATGACACATTGAATATGAAAAAATATCGTATACACATTCATGAGATATCCAATGCTGTTTGGGTCAATCTTATTGACAGACCACAGAGAAAGCTTCTATTCAATTATTATCTGACAATTACGAGATAGATGTTCTTGAAAAATTGTTGATTAGTTTATCTTGAATCCCCCTAAATGTTTTCCTCTCAACGGATCGGTAAACTACATTAACTGTGCTTATTATTAGATTATTCTCAATTATCTACATTCATTTTATCCTTATTTTTCAAACATTTGTTGAAGGAACTCTTATATCATTAAATTACTATACTACAGATACTAATTAAGAAATTTTTTACTCTTTGTTGAATTAACTGTTTCTTCTCTTTTCTTTATACTTCGTTTGATTATAAATGGATGAAATTGATATACCTTCTCAATTGTTTTTCCTTTGTTTTTCCGCTCAAAGCTTTGATAATTCTGTTTATTATATATTTTAACATAATAAATGTCAATGGTAGAATTGGAACCATTAGATCGATATTTCAATCCTATCCTCAAGAAAGGAAACTATAGAAAACGATTGGAAGGGTCCAAAATTGCTTAGAAACAAATTCTGAATTGTTTCCTATGCGGTTTTTGACTTTCCCAATCGGTTTGTATCGTTTCCTTTCAACAGAATATTGAACTACAAATAGATTCGAGATACTCCCCTATTCCTTTCACAAATACAACATAAATCATTTCTTAGTTATTATTTTTACTACCAAAAAATCATTGATATATTTTTATCCTTCGATATATTACCATGGAATCCTTAAATACTAGTTTTGAACAATGAAAAAGGAGAAAAAAACGAAACTCTGACAAACATCGTGAACCTCCTTTCTTAAATTCTTTCCCCATGACGTATGTTAACGTCATGCACGCCGGGAGTCCCCATAGTCAATGACGTTTACGTACGTCATGTACATAGAAGAGGCCAACAAAGTTACTAGATCCGAAATTCTTTCCTTTCAGTTTACCGCTACGCTGATAGAAGGATGAAATCTATTCAATCTATTTTATCTCCATTTTCTGTGATTTCGATAAGGTGGCCACAATTTTGTGTATTCATCTTCAAAGAAAGTAGGGGAACGAATGTACATCGGGTCAAAGAAATCACGATTTCAAAATTCTGAAACGATTCTACGAACACATTCAATGAACTTACTTGAGAGAATCAGAACAACGTGACAATAATTATAATCAAACAAAATTTGGTGTAATATTATTCAACAGATGATAAAAATATCATGTTAATTATATTTTTACAAAACCGTATACATCGTGGTATCAATATGAGTCATAAAAAATGCAGAATCATACCTCTTTCACTTGTTCATTGTTCTTTCAGATTATGAAATATGTACATAACGAGTGAGGAAAAATTCAGTCCATTTGAGATTTTCTCTCACGCGTATCTCAAGACTTGGAAAAACTGTTTGAACCAGGGACTGTAACGTTATTCACTTTCGTTACTCATTATACAGTAGGCTCTCGTTATAAGCGTCGCTAAAAGCTATCTGCGTCTTTTTCTCACATAAGATTTGGTACTGAGTGGAATAAGGACACAGTTTACGCTTATAACGAGAGGCTACTGTATATAAAATCTATATAATGAATATATGATGTGTGTACAATATGTATATTATTATATATTTTTTATGTAGAATGAGTAACGAAAGTGAATAACGTTACAGTCCCTGGTTTGGACAAAGATAGTTTGTATATGATAGAGGAGAAATCTTTGGATTATTGTCGAAAAGAGCGTGAAAATTTTACGTCAATGCTTTTTTCTTTCATGAATTAGTTGTACGATAAATAAAATCGTTGAACGTGTCAATATAAAATGCGGACATAATAAGTTCTTGCGAGACATCGCGAGAGAGGTCATAATGAAAAATATTATAGAAATCATAACTCACATTATAGAGATAACGTTTCAAAAATGGTTATGTGACGTTTTTGTAGTGACTAGAACTTCCAATTCGTACGCAGATATCAAAGATATGCTGTTCTTAATCGTATATTCATGAAATTCTTCCTATTCGTTATATAGTTTAGGAGAATAATTTGGTATATGAATTTCTACTGTTTTTTTTCTTTTATCGTCATATTTAAAGTGTATAGATAATGCGAGTCTGAAGAAAATTCAGTTTATCCCTCTGAAACTGGAGAAATTTACGCGTATTTTTAAAAATGATATGATTTCCATGGAAGTCCATGGACTGTCCACACCCCGTTGGCGATTCTTTTATTACCAGGACACATCTCATTGGTATAACTGAAAGTTCTTCAACCTGGCAGAGAGTCAATATTCTGACGACAAGGAGGACTATGAACTTTGAAATAAAAGACATTAAAGCCACGCAGATGTGAATTCGAAAAGATTTCATTTTTGATTTGAATAGATTTTCGTTTGTAAAGATAAAAGAGATTTTTTTGCCCTGTGATTTGTTTTTTTCTTTTCCTTGTAGAAAAATCATCATTCCCGACAATACTTGAACTTTTGGTATTGAACTTGCGTTGATTTTTATTTCTTTTTTTATGAATATCCTAGCAGAGATCAATCCAGTTGTTCTTCAGGTCGTTGTGAAGTCTAGTAAAACGTCTTGATTTATCAGGAGACGTTCCGATTCCGTCCCTGTTTCCCGGAATATCGATTTTGGGCTGAATTCACTGATCTCCAAAATACAGGACCCCGCAGTTGTATAATTTTTGTGACGAATTGAACATAACAGTAGACCCTGAGCAGCCATTCGTATTTTCGGCTAAATGGTCATTTTGTGCGGTAAATTTAAATTTTATCGATATGTTTCATGAAATATATTCATAATAATCAAATCTTAATCGTTATTGTTGTTCGGTATGGCGAGAAACTCTGTGAAAGACAGGGTTGAAAAAAAGCCGGATCTTTTACATATTATCCGAACCAATGGATCAAATTGGTTAAAATGATCGACATCGGTCAGGATTGGTAAAAATGTTGAAATTTCTCATTTTAATCGTTTGTTACATTCACATTGTGTATGGAATAGGATTACACAGATTACTCTGGTTCAAGTCACATAGCGATTCAGAAGAAAATGTTCCCAGTATGAAACATTTAGGATTTTGCAATCCGCATTATTTGACAATATTTTTATAGCGTTCTTCACTGGTGTCTGTATCATTTGAATTCCGCTGAAACCCACGTGGGACCATTACAGAACCGTCATTGAAGCACGGTATAACTTTCATAACAATTGGTTAATTAGAAGCGAGGAAGCAGTGTGTTAATATTCGCAAAGGTTTTCTCATGCAGTCTTCATTTTCCTGTTTGTCTGAAAACTTACAAGACCTTCCGGAATGCAATTTTTTTGCGTGAACATTTTTAACCAATTTCAACCATTTTTACCAAAAATTTCAACAAAATCCAGGCCGGTGAAAATTGAGCAAAACCACAATAAAAACTAAATGGCTAAAATGGTATCATCCCTGGTGAAAGAATAGTTGATTATAATTTGGATCAATTAAAAGTTTTTCATGTGTTTAATTATAATTCTTTCCTTCCAAACCGAGAAAATTAATAATAAATAACAGTACATCATTTTGTATGATATAAAACATATATTATGAAATTCAAATTTGCCGCATAAAATAACCATTTAGTTGGGAATACAAATGGCTGCTCATAGTCTTCTATCACATTCAATTCGTCACAGAGATTTTTACGTATGTTCTATCCAGTGTGTATTAGAGATTAGTGGCTGAATTTCAACGGTTTATTGACCTTCAGACGGCACACATGGGCTAGCGTAATCCATTAGGTCTTTGAAACATGCGGAATTTAACAATAATGTGAGTCACAACTTTGACAGTTTTAAACGGGTAAAATTGAGTATGAATTGATGTACTACTTCAAATTTATTCAGTTTTTTGGCCAATTCGCAAATTACACGTTCTTCTCTGCAGAAATATCCAATTTTGAAGGCTATCCTTTTAATAAGCCGATTGATAATTATTTCTTGATAGATTTCTCTGAGTTCTCCACTCTTCCAGTCCCTTGCCATTTGGAACATTGAATGGTGAGCGGAGCAAGCGTCTTTGAATTGGAAAAAAAGCGAGCGAAGCGAGCGCCATTTGGGTCCTTAAATAGCGAGCGAAGCCAGCATTATTTGGAGCAATTAATAACGAGCGGAGCGAACGCTGTTGGGAATATTAAATGGGAAGAGAAGCGAGTATCATTTGGGGCAATCAATGGCGAGCAGAGCAAGCGTCCTCAAATTTAAACATTGCGTGCGAAGCGAGCGCCATTTTCAGCATTGAATAGCGAGTGGAGCGAAAACAATTTCCATTTAGAAGTGCAAGCGCAGCAGGATCGATTCTTTTGCACAGAAAAATTATTCAATTTTTATAGATTTGTAGAAAATATAGATAAAACCTTGATATATTCTGTATAAAAAAGAACATCCATTAGTTGTAGCGAGTGTTCTTTGAAATGGTCACTGTGATGTCATCTACACTGTAAAAAATTTTTATAGGAAATTTCACATACATGTATGTGAAGTAATTAACACATACATGGATAGGAAATTTCCCGTGAATTTTGGGAAAAATCCTATAAATTGACAGTAAAAATCCCATAAAAACAGCAATTTTAATATATTTTTATGTGAAAATTCCTATACGTGTACGGGAATTCGCTTTTCCCGTACAAGTATAGGAAATTTCCTCTACATAGGTATGGGAAAATCCCGAATATTTTTTACAGTGTATCGATCATTCAAGTTCCAAATAATGGATTCGTGTTTGAAATCTCACGGATCAGATCTGATCATCTCGATAAGAAAATCTTCCTTTCAAAGTACCCGAGTGGAAGATTTGTCAAAATTATATATAATTTATATCGAATTATATCTGAATTATATATAAATTATATTGAATTATATAAACATTATATGTAATTTCGAAAATTTTTCCACTTGGGTAGCTTTGTATATTGAAAAAGCAATTTATACAACAAAGTTAAATTTTAATGCAAGGGAAAGGAGCAATGGTATCTCTTGCAATTTTAATTTCATGTAATTTATTTATAATTGTATAGAAGTGATATATAAAGTGTATCGAATTATACACAAATTAAATATAATTTTGAAAATTTTTTACATGGAATGTTAGAGTGAATACAATTAAATCATTGGGAATGTGATTGAACTCCAGAATTACAATCACTTGATCGCAATTGAGGTGAACAAGTGCAAAGTGTATTGAATTTCAACAGCAGTAATGTTGAAGCAACAATAAATACATGAAGGGTATTGCAACAAACTTTTTGTGAAATCTTCCCTGTATCCGAATCAACGCTTTCATGCGGATTGAGAATTAAAACTATATTTATTCAGAACAATTGACATGGAATTGCAGTTTATTAATGATTACCCAGGTATGTGTTGACAAATGTACCAAGCTTGGTGCCAAGCTTGAGCCAATGCTAGTCAACGTTGGGCCTAGCATGGTTACAAACATTGGCACCAAATGAGATTAATGTCTGGGATGATAACAATGTTCAACGCTTGGCATCCAAGCTTGGTTCAATATCAAGATTCAATATTGGTTTTATGTTCCGATATTGGTGTCATGATTGATATACAATCAACCTAAACGAATAGGATAGTTTTCTTATTGGCATCCAAGCTTGATTGAATATAATATATTTCGACACATGAAATTTCGGAATATTGGATTTCGACACAGTCACTTTAGTCACAAGAGTTATAAAAGAGTTCAGAATTAATGGAATGTATTCATGAAGAACTCTTTTCGGAGTCTTGTGCTATCTGGGAAGACGTTGAGAGGATACCCGTATTCGGGCTGACGTACATTCAGGCGTATAATCTTCCAAGTTTCTGAAATGCGAATAAATTCCAAGTTCACGTCATGTGGCTGTATCTAGGCTTACGCCGAGCCAAATGTCGATTAAAGCTTGGTTGATGAAAAATAAATCAAACGCAGCGAAATATGCTCAATCCTAGCATTGATGTTTGAGGTGCTATTAAGGGTTGGTGAGCTGTGACGGGCCAAGCGTCAGTCGAGACTTGGTTAACGAAAATTTTATCAAACACGGCAGAATATGCTAGGTCCTAGCATTGGTACCTAAGGCTCTTTCAACGCTTAGTCAGCTACGGTGGGCCAAGCATTAGCCAAGGCTAAGCTTACGAGACTTGGCGTACCAAGCTTGACGCCAGTCATGGTCCAATTGTCAGTCTTGGTATGGCATGAAATGATATTTACAGTACTGTCACGTCCAGAGATATTCAAAGAATATTCCTTTCAATGACAATGGCAAAGGAATTAATATAGAATATTAACACCTTAAAATATAAGTTCCCCTATTTTGTGTCATGGACAAGGATGGGGAGAAACAGAACAATTGGAGGAGGAAAGTTGAATAAAAACATTGAATTTATAAAAATATAAGATTTATTACAATGAAGATTCGAATAATTCTACATGAAACAATTCTCTTACAGCCAACTTCAATAACTTTGAATCAGAATCAGAGATTTCAACATACTTTTGTCAAATTCTACTCTTTGTTCTACATCAGTCATATTTCAATTGTATACATATATCGACCTCATCTTTAACATTGGGGTTATTGGCTCTTTCAAGTCAAACTTACAAGAAAAATGATTTTATTACATATTTTGGAATCTAAATTATTTCGAAGCAACTTTGTTTCTCGGATCTTGATACGATCTTTTAAAAGCTCAATTTCAGTTTTTAATTCATTCATATTCCATTACTAGAATACATACATGGTCTTGTTTGGTATTACTTTAACTGTTATAGTCTCTAATTAACAGTTGCGAGATTCCAGCCAACTGAATTTCCCACAACTACCAATTTTGACATTCAAACAATTACTCGTGTGATTCCAGCCAACTGAATTTCCACGAATAATCGTAAGTGAGTTAAATTTGGAATTACCAATTAATATGTGAGACTCCAGCCAACTGAATTTCCCACACAATTAATTGGTGATAGACTCAATTGACATCTGAGAAATTCTAGCCAACTAGATTTTTCCAAGTAGTCAATTTTCGTCACTATGGGGTTGAATTTAGAAGACAATGTATTCGAATATGAGATGAAACAAAGTTGCTCAATACACAAATTGAAATGGAATTATTACGATTTCTTCACTCAGTCAAATTTTCACTTACAAAGAGAAAATCCAAAATATGGCACAATAATCCTTGGAAGAAACACAAAGTATTTTAAACACCTTGAAAAAGAAGTACAAAATATTTCTAACACTTTGAAAAGAAACACAAAATATTTCTAACACTTTGAAAAGAAATACAAAATATTTCTAACACTTTGAAAAGAAATACAAAATATTTCTAACACTTTGAAATGAAATACAAAATATTTCTAACACTTTGAAGTGAAATACAAAATATTTCTAACACTTTGAAATGAAATACAAAATATTTCTAACACTTTGAAAAGAATTTAACTTGAACACTTTGAAATTTTGTAAGAAGAACGTTGAACGCGAGGTGGAAACTGGAGCGGAGACTATTACTGCGAATACTGACTTTTGGGCCCAATGCATGGGTTTTTATACCATGAAAATCCATCATGGTGGACTTGTTTTCGTAGATTAGAAAAATGTACTTTGATCTATCGATGATGAATCCATGAACTGTCCTCATGACGCATCACAAGTACATGGTGTTCACTCGACGATGTCTTATCTATCGCGTGAAGTTTGGGTGAAAGTTCGCACTACAGTCTAAAATGAATTTCACGATTGAACATTCTTTAATAGCAAAATGTGTTATTTAATTTATTCGTTTGCTGGAAGGTATGTTCAATCACATGAAATGTGAATATGCATATAAAAGGAATGAGAACGTATAATATATATATATATATATATTGAATATGAATATGTATATGGAATATTATAGAATATTTATGCATGAATATGTATATTGAATATTTGGTAGAATATTCATGTACGAATATGTATATTGAATACCACATAGAATATTCACGTATGAATATGTACATGGAATATCATAGAATATTTATGCATGAATATGTACATTGAATATTATGTAGAATATTCATGTATGAATTATAGAATATTCATGCGAAGATTTGCACATTGAATATTATGTAGAATATTCATGCACGAATATGCACATTGAATACAAATATGCATATTGAATATTGCATAGAATATGCATATTGGGCATTACATAGAATATGCATATTGGACATTAGAGAATATTACATAGAATGTAAGATATTCGCATGAATATGGATATTGATTATTATATTGAGGTGTAAAGCATAAGTTCAACATGTTTACAATTAATGAAAAAAAACGATTTCGTCACACCTCCCCCCTTTTTTGACAAAACTTAGGGAGAAGTTTTGGCAATACGTTGAGTTCATGGTAATCCATAGGGTGGTTCATTGGTAGAGAAGTCTGTATGTTGATTTGATGATTCCGTGTTGTGTCCGCTGTCCGTGAATTCAATGGGTTGTGGTAGAGTGTTGTTGATGTTCTGAAGTACTCGATTGTGTGAGATAAACTTCTCACATATTCATAGTTTTCTGCATCCGACTGTTTCAAAAAGGATTCGATGCATGATCAGATGCGCTTCCTCTAGCCAGGTGTCATCAAAGGTAATTCACGGCATCTCGAATTCCGTAAAGTAGGGAGATTGAACTGCAGCAATCGATTTCAAAACGTAATCATGAAGTGTCAGTGATTACTTTTCTAGTTTTGAGGATGGAATGAACGCTGAATAACTGTGGGTTTGTAGAACTGAAGGTGTGAATAACTTCAGACCTTATGGTCAACACTTTCAGCTGTTTCGTGTGATACTTGTACGTTGTTGATATCAATATTGTGCTTTCTTCATGTTTTATGAAGAATGAAATCACTTGTTGCCAAATGTTTGAGACTGGTCGGCTTTGAGGTTGATTCAATCATTCAATTCGTCATAGTTGATGATGCAGTGATTTGATTATCATCCCATGAGATCTTTATTTCTGTTTTTGGTATTATAACTCCATCTAACATGTATTAGATCAGGTAGTGAGCTGTCTTGCTGAAACGGCCATGTATACTGAAGTTTTATTGCAAGAAATGGAAATCCATCTCTTTTCCAAGATCCACAAATTTTGAATTCAGAAACGTGGATAAATTTGAATTTCCTTTTTGGTGTGAAGTAGTTTTTCTTTCCAGTATAGTTCTGGATGCTCAGTTCCTCTTGTACCGGATACCACGTTTCTTCCAGTTTCCGATGAAGCAGAGACTTCCTCCGATAATCATCACAAATTTGGATAATTTTTCATCTCTGAACATGTGTCCGATGACAATTTTGATGATTTTCCTTGACTTCATATTTTTAGTGACGCACTCTCTAATATCAACCGATGATGGTGTTTCCATGTGGTAATTTACTGTTCCTCAGTCGGGTACAGTTGTTGTCCAAATCAGATGACTCCTGGTTTGCCAGTTGATGATTGAAAGTTACAATGATGTCATTTGCTTGGGGTTCATTGATGTTATTACATTCAATAATACAGAGTATGTCTTAATTTTCACTTATTTCCTATTGATATAAAACGTATGTATGTATGAACGCAAGAGAAAAGATAAGAAAACAAATTATTCATTTTATTCATGAGATCATTTAAAAGTTCTTATTAGGGATTAGTTATCAAAACCTTTTGATATTAATCGTTGAAATATCCATTCTCTGACGTTTGTAACAATTAAAACTTAACAATAATTAAAATTTATAATAATTATAGGAAAACGAATTATGAATTTTAGATTGAATCCTTGTTTATCTTCATTAAACCTTATTTTATAACTTGATTTCATTACCATGATTCACATTTCAGTGATTCAATGAACTCAAAACTTTATTGATTAATCTTATTGAGATTTCTATATAAATCCAATCCATTATATTTAGAATTGGGTTTTTTTTTTTTTTGCAATTTACTGCGAGTTCCCATTGATTCTAAATCGTATACTTCGTGATTTCCCTTCTTTCATCAATTTCTTTCATAAATAATCATACATTACGTCATTTATGATGGACAAGGTTATCCTTCGCCTTTTATTTGATGATGTTGATCAAAATTTTGATTCAGAGTCTTTTATTTTAGGGAAGAATCAATTTGTATCGCAATATTGTCTTAGTGAAAAGGTTTTGGGGCTATTGATGAGTATGTATCTGTTATCTATAGCATCTGAAGGTAATTGTATCTTATTATTGAACCCATAATCAATTGAATCTAAGGGTAAATTGATTTTATGTTGAAATGAATTTTGAAATTTCACTTTATCAGGAGGTACTTTGATAGCTTTTGGTGTTACATTATTGAACGTTCGATTTGCGATGACTGGATTTATGTTGGAATTATTTTGGTCAAAACGATTACTCCTATTTTCATTATTTTTCTTATGATTTATTTTCTTCATTTTACATTTTTCACCTCCTCCAGTAAATTCCTCTGTTCTAGTCAAAAGTATAGGGAAATTATTTGAATGAATTGTTTTCGTTTCTTCAAGATGATTCGATGTTTCCATCTTTTCCTCTTCACTTCGTTTGATACTATCTTTTACACTCATTTGTTTTCTCTGATTATCATCGTATACGTAAGGAAAGATTTCATTCATCGAATTATCTTTCCAACTTGTTCCTTTGTTGCAATTAGGGAAGAGATTAGATCTTTCATGAGTATTTGACCAAGCACTTGTAAAAGGTTCTTGTTCAAGTAATCCGTCATTTTTATGGCAGTTATATTCTACCATAGTAGGTACTGAATTTTCATTCATATGCATGAATGAAGTTTGCGTTGACTCATCTTTGGTCAACCTTTGCGTTGGAATGCGTGTAGATGTAATTTCATTCGAATATAACGTTCTAATACATTCAATAGTATCTAATGAATCTTTTTGAGAGTTTCTCTTATTTTTATGAATGTTTTTGAAACTTATATTTTCTTGAACGTTCAATTCTATGTTCTCATCTTGAATAGGATTTGGAATTGCATAAAATTTCATATCAGTATTGAAATTGTTGATTTCCGCTCTGTGAATTGTATCAAATTTATATTCTTCTACCGTAATACGTGGAATTATTTTGTGAACTTGAACTTTATTATAAAAAGGTATATTCATATCATCTATTTCTAAACAATTTGCTTTCCAATTGAGTTTAGCTCTATGTTTTGCGAAAAAATGTGTGCCAATGATTCCATCTTGTTCTATAGGAAAATCCTTCGGTATTACATGGAATTTAGTTACATTTCCTAGGAAATTGAGTAATATTTTGCCTAAAGTGGGTATAACTCCTGTAGAAATTCCAGATAGATGTAATATTTCACTAGTATCTATGTCGACTTCGTCTGTAACCATTGTTTCTTTGATTAAACAAGGACCAGCTCCTGAGTCTAACAAAAATAAAGTTGGTTTGAAAAGTGTTATGCGAATGGATGGTGAATCGCGTTCAAGAAATAAATTTACATTTGTGGTTTTATAAATATTTCGTTTTGAACCAAAGTTACTGGATTGTGATTTGAATTTCCAGCCTCCCGAGAAGGAGGCTCCGCTAGTTTCCCGGAGTCTGTCGTATTGAATTTATTCTGTGTATTGGATTTTTATTTGGAGGATTATTATGAGTATTTTGAAAATCACTTTGATTTTGGAATGTTGTTCCATGCTGCTCTCTATTCTTATGTTGTGTATTTCCATTTTGAGACTGAAATTGGAATTTACGACAAGTATCAAATGTATGACCGAAGTTTCCACAATATTGACATTGAATATTCGTGTAATTCGGATTCTGCCGATATGAATGATTCGCGGTTCTAATATTCGAAGGAAATCGATTCGTTCTTGCAAAGTTGCAATTTATTGCTAAATGTCCAATATTTCCACATTTTGGACATGGTCTCATCATTCTGCAATTGTTTGCTTCGTGATTGTTCTTTCCACATAATTGGCATTTTTCAAATACCTGAGTAATGTTAATTGGACAATAAAATTTACATCCATCAGCTGTATGACCAATCTTCCCACAAATTTGGCAAGTTTCCTCACTACTTGAGAAACAATTCACGTTAATATTCCAAGTTCTACACATCTTAGCATCATGTCCGATTTTATTACATAATTGACATTCCGTCTCGTTTCCATAATTTGGAGCGAAATTACATTGATCAGCAACGTGTCCTTCCTGATCACATAGTTGACAACGTGAGTTGTTTATGGATTCATTTGTAATAATTGGACAATTAATTGGTTCATGATCATCCGTTTTACAAATAGGACATTTTTCTTCATTCAAAGCTAGAGATCGTAAAGCTTTCTGAATTGATATTTCATTTTCCAAATCAATTGCTTCCGGACCTGCTTTATTCAAATCAGTTTTTTCCTTCATTTGAAGACTAATTTGTGAATCTAATCCCCTAACGAATGTTTTGCAACATGCTACTTCTATTTCAGTTCTTTTTGCATCTGAAATTTGATTCTGATTTTCATTTGTATAAGCTTCAATGATTTGAGACCCTAAATTTCTAATTCGATTGAAATAACTTGCTACATTTTCATTTGATTTTTGATAAAATCGAGATAATTTCCCAATCAAGTCAATACTAGATTGACGGATTGCATAAATTCCTTTCAAAACTTTCAATAGTTCATCGATTGTTTCGGGGTTAGCAGTTCTTGCAGTTTGCAATGCTCCATCACGTAGTTTGGATCTTATAAGAGTAGTGAAGTGTTTTTCTGACTCAGGGTTTATTAAAATTTTCGCATCTGCGCAGGCCGCTGCAAATTCTTGATAACTACTACCTTCCTGGCCACCAGAATATATTGGTATCAAGGAAATGACTTCATGTAATCTTATGTATACAGGTGGATTGGCCATATTCTCGTTGTTATTTTCTAACTTCGACTGGAGGGAAAATTGCAAATCACTTGGGATATCTAATAGTTCTAATAGAGTGTCTTCTTCTGAATCAAATATATCTGTGTTAACAGGGGTAAAATTTAATTGGGATAAATCGTCGTTTGGAATCAAACTACTTGTTTGCTTTAATGATTCAGTAGAAAAATTTAATTCACGTGCTACTCGAGAAGAACCAGGAATTTCAACAAAGTTTTTTACAATATTTGGTTGTGGGTTATCGCTTAGATTTTGATTTTGGTTTTCTGATTTTTTGGGTGAATGTTGCAATTTATTTCTCGGTTTAAAGGGATCTATGGGTTCTGTATTATTCTGCGAAGTTCCTGGGAATAAGACTTGTAATTTGTCTTCTTCGTTCAAATTTTTAGTTTGGCTTCGTAGAGTGGGTCCAGACATTTAAAATTCATTTCTTTCTAAGGTGTTAAAATTTGAAATAATTCTCCGAAAATCAATTGTTGACTTGATTTCAGCTGTTCAACATTAATAAGTTGCTCAATTTGAATCGTTAGGATATTCCTGTTAAGAAGATAGTTGCTCGATTTTTGATTATCCCAAAAAAAAAATGATTGTTTGATTTTCAATTGTTCGAATATAATTGCTCAATTCCTGGTGAAAGAATAATTGCTCATATTTGATTATTTGAGATCATTTGTTCAGATTTAAATCTTGAGAGAACGATTGCTCAATACTCGAACGCTAAAGAGTAATAATTGCTCGAAAATAATTGCTCGATTTTATTTTTGTTTACTTGGAAGACGAATGCTCGATACTCAGTTGCTCGATAAATGATTGCTGAAAATTTGCTCGATTTTATTTTTATTTACTTGGAAGACGAATGCTCGATACTTAGCTACTCAAAAAAAAAATTATTGTTGAAGATTTGCTAGAAAATGATTGTTTGATTTTATTTTGTTTGGTTGAAAGACGAATGCTCGATTTTCAATTCATTTATTTGAATCAATTGCTCAAAGTTCCATTAAACTGAACAAAATTACTCAATACTACTCGAAATAGCTCGAATTGCTCAGAATTATTGGTAGTTGCTGAAAATTATTCAGAATTACTGAAAATTACTCGAAATAGCTCAGATTGCTCAAAATCATTCAACGTTGCTGAAAATTATTCAAAGTCCTCAAAATTACTCGAAAAATTCAATTATTTAATGTTCCTGAGAATTATCAAGATTGCTCAAATTTGTCCAAAATGCTCAGAATTGCTCAAGGATATTCGAATTTGCTCGAAGTTATAAAGATTGTTGGGAATTATTCAGGATGATGCAAAATTATTCAAAATTTGAGCGAGGTTCGATTCGACCCGAAAATTGATTGAATTTGTTTGAAATTGCTCAGAATTCAATTTGATGCTTGAATACTTGATTTGGTTTGTTTCAATAGGTTGAACTTTGATTTTCTTTGGTTTGATTGTTCAGAGATTTTTGATTTTATTTAATATACCTAGACTTGCTCGGAATTTCATTGTTCAGAAAAAAAAAAACCATCTGATTTTTTTTTTACTCAAAAATTCACTTGTTTTGGTTTAACTGTTTAGGGTTACTCAAAATTTCTCAAAGTTACGCGAAGATTTTCAAAATTGCTCAAATTATTTTATTTGCTCAAAGTTTAATTTGTCTCGATTTAATTGTTCAAATTTGAATTCAATTACTCATGAAAGAATATTTTGACTTTCATTTATTTGGTTGATCTCGATTATTTTTGATTTATTGGGAAATCATGAATGCGTTTTTTGACTTTGTTTGAGACCGTGACTTTGGTTGTACACTTCCTTTTTTATAGTTGTACCGTAGAATGCGTCTTTAACTTTGTCTGTAACCGTGACTTGAATTCCCAAAAGATGACTTGGATTTAGTTTAATTCGTTTGATTAATTATTCAAATGATTTGGTCTGTTTTAGAAGTTTCATTTAGTTGGATGATTGGGAATCGGAATGAGTTTTGAACATTCACCTTCAGTTTGTTTCTCGAATTATATTGATTCGAAAGTTTCATATGGAAAGTGTGTTATTTGAGTTCAAAATAAAAAGGAGAAAAATAGTATGCAACTCTACTTTTCCAATGTTCTGTTTGTTCGTCCTACCGACTGCGCCAAAAATTTTATGCCTATGTCACGTCCAGAGATATTCAAAGAATATTCCTTTCAATGACAATGGCAAAGGAATTAATATAGAATATTAACACCTTAAAATATAAGTTCCCCTATTTTGTGTCATGGACAAGGATGGGGAGAAACAGAACAATTGGAGGAGGAAAGTTGAATAAAAACATTGAATTTATAAAAATATAAGATTTATTACAATGAAGATTCGAATAATTCTACATGAAACAATTCTCTTACAGCCAACTTCAATAACTTTGAATCAGAATCAGAGATTTCAACATACTTTTGTCAAATTCTACTCTTTGTTCTACATCAGTCATATTTCAATTGTATACATATATCGACCTCATCTTTAACATTGGGGTTATTGGCTCTTTCAAGTCAAACTTACAAGAAAAATGATTTTATTACATATTTTGGAATCTAAATTATTTCGAAGCAACTTTGTTTCTCGGATCTTGATACGATCTTTTAAAAGCTCAATTTCAGTTTTTAATTCATTCATATTCCATTACTAGAATACATACATGGTCTTGTTTGGTATTACTTTAACTGTTATAGTCTCTAATTAACAGTTGCGAGATTCCAGCCAACTGAATTTCCCACAACTACCAATTTTTGACATTCAAACAATTACTCGTGTGATTCCAGCCAACTGAATTTCCCACGAATAATCGTAAGTGAGTTAAATTTGGAATTACCAATTAATATGTGAGACTCCAGCCAACTGAATTTCCCACACAATTAATTGGTGATAGACTCAATTGACATCTGAGAAATTCTAGCCAACTAGATTTTTCCAAGTAGTCAATTTTCGTCACTATGGGGTTGAATTTAGAAGACAATGTATTCGAATATGAGATGAAACAAAGTTGCTCAATACACAAATTGAAATGGAATTATTACGATTTCTTCACTCAGTCAAATTTTCACTTACAAAGAGAAAAATCCAAAATATGGCACAATAATCCTTGGAAGAAACACAAAGTATTTTAAACACCTTGAAAAAGAAGTACAAAATATTTCTAACACTTTGAAAAGAAACACAAAATATTTCTAACACTTTGAAAAGAAATACAAAATATTTCTAACACTTTGAAAAGAAATACAAAATATTTCTAACACTTTGAAATGAAATACAAAATATTTCTAACACTTTGAAGTGAAATACAAAATATTTCTAACACTTTGAAATGAAATACAAAATATTTCTAACACTTTGAAAAGAATTTAACTTGAACACTTTGAAATTTTGTAAGAAGAACGTTGAACGCGAGGTGGAAACTGGAGCGGAGACTATTACTGCGAATACTGACTTTTGGGCCCAATGCATGGGTTTTTATACCATGAAAATCCATCATGGTGGACTTGTTTTCGTAGATTAGAAAAATGTACTTTGATCTATCGATGATGAATCCATGAACTGTCCTCATGACGCATCACAAGTACATGGTGTTCACTCGACGATGTCTTATCTATCGCGTGAAGTTTGGGTGAAAGTTCGCACTACAGTCTAAAATGAATTTCACGATTGAACATTCTTTAATAGCAAAATGTGTTATTTAATTTATTCGTTTGCTGGAAGGTATGTTCAATCACATGAAATGTGAATATGCATATAAAAGGAATGAGAACGTATAATATATATATATATATATATATATATATATATATTGAATATGAATATGTATATGGAATATTATAGAATATTTATGCATGAATATGTATATTGAATATTTGGTAGAATATTCATGTACGAATATGTATATTGAATACCACATAGAATATTCACGTATGAATATGTACATGGAATATCATAGAATATTTATGCATGAATATGTACATTGAATATTATGTAGAATATTCATGTATGAATTATAGAATATTCATGCGAAGATTTGCACATTGAATATTATGTAGAATATTCATGCACGAATATGCACATTGAATACAAATATGCATATTGAATATTGCATAGAATATGCATATTGGGCATTACATAGAATATGCATATTGGACATTAGAGAATATTACATAGAATGTAAGATATTCGCATGAATATGGATATTGATTATTATATTGAGGTGTAAAGCATAAGTTCAACATGTTTACAATTAATGAAAAAAAACGATTTCGTCACAGTACCAATACTTTTCTATAAAATGTGTATCTGGTTTTTATACATTTGAATGAAAGTTAAATTTAAACTTGATAGGGACCATCCAGAAAATACGTTCGCTTTTAAGGGGATACGAGCGACTGGACTTTCAAAAATTTTTTCTGGACAAACTACGTAAAAGTACGTACATCGATTCAAAATATCTCTTTGTACAGCATCTCTTGGGACGTTGAAGAAGTGCTGTACAGAGAGACATTTTGAATTGAGGCATTTTTTTGTAGTTTGTCTCGTGAAAATTATACTGCTCGTATCACGTTAAGGAAGAGAGGAGTTTCCAAAGTGTGACCAGATGAACCATGGTACATGAAGAGGTCGTTGAAGGTGAACGTCAAGATCCATAAACTCAATATAAATCCATAAATTTGATACATTTCCATCGACTTTCATAAAGCAAGTTGAAAATGATCACAGATTCATTGGGAACAGCAATATTAGCGCATTCCGATTGATGGATATGATTCTTTTTCTTATTTAATCTGCAATAAATTTTAAGCTTCTATATATAAAAGGAACTCAAATTTCGTCGAATTGTTGAATGTACCTGCAATCACTTTCCCGCTACAAGTGTTTTGAGTTCCAAGAATTTCTTGCTTTTCTTGCTTTTTCAATCATATAAAAACCCTTAAACGCGATTAGCGGAAGTTGCCTACCTCCAGGTACAGTGGGTTCAATTAACCCTTTCCTTACTTTCTACTAGATCTTTATGGTAATTCATTGTTGATTAATTAGAAACATTTTCAAGTGAATATATTTGTGAGGAATCATGTTCTGAACACGGAAAACTCATCATAAATGTTTTCAGTTAAATAATAATAATTTGCCAATAAGTTTCTTTCAAAAAGAAGGAAACGAATTAATTGCGCTGACTGTACACTAGACAAAAGGTTACGCGCATCACTGATTTTTCAATCTGGTCATTCGAATGTAAATTTCAATTAGCAATTTGCTACTGACATGATGGTAAAGAATAAAGCATTCATGAAAGTGGTGAGGAGGGGGGCGGGGAGAGTGTAAAAAATAGTTCATTTTTGCGAATGTATTTTCTGGATGGCCCCATAAACATTTTATACAAAAGAATCGATACTGTGAATATCAGAAATCCCTAGCAATCACACAATCATTGATCGGATTGAAGCGAATGACAGTGAGAAATTTGGTATATTTTTAGCACACATGTACATGCCAAACGGTTTGTTCACGATTGATGTTGACATTGCATTAGTCGCACGTAATCTGACAGATACATGTTATAAATAAATATGTTAAATTGTTAAAGTTTGAATCAATAAAAATCCCATTTACAGCACAGTAAAAGATTTTGTGTTGGAAACGGCCCACTCAAAATTCTTGTTGAAAATCAACACAGATGAGTGTCAGATTGACAGATTTTCAATGTAAATTTGACACTTTTGTGTTAAATTCTCACACCCTTCGTGTCAATATTCAACACAAATTTTTAGTGGACCGTTTGGGACATGCATGTATGTTGAAAATACACAAAATTTCCAACTGTGAGTTGCGCATAATCGTTTACAACAAGATCTGAATATAACACGGAAAAAGGGTAGTTGAAGGAACCAACTACACTGAAAGAAAAGATTGGTAACAGTTATCAAATATATTCTCAAATATGACCAATAAAATATTCGATAACATAATTTGAATATCAATAATACTCATAAAATATTTAATCATTATAAACGTACATAATATATTTGATAATTTTTATCAACTATTTGATAAGTATTGATGAATATGAGCTGGTCGTATTTAAGAAAATATGGCATACCTGCTATATGCGGTCTACCAAGGTAGATCACATGTCGTATGTGGTCTACCGGGATAGATCGCATATAACAAGGATGAAGGATGTCGTATGCGGTCTACCCTGGCAAACATAATTTTCATTTTTTTTCCATTTTTAATTTTTTGGATATTTTATACCCAATACCCAACCCGAACCCCAAACGGTATGCGCTCTATTATAGTGGAATGATTACAACATAATTATATCATATTATGTTATATAATTGTGAGTGTTATTATTATTATGTTATCAAGAATATAATGTAAATAATTATTAGATATACACACAATGTTCGGGGTCGGGGTAGGGTGGAGATGTTAAGGTACGCCCCTACACTTGACACACACCTCGAACCTCAAACGGGTGCGTTTTACTGTTACAGAATTATTACATCAACAATTGCATCACATCACATCACATTATATTATATTTTATTAGTATGATCATATTATACTGATTCTGTACCTATATTATAATAGAACGCATACTGTTTGGGTTTCGGGGTGGGTATTAAATGTGGGGATTTACTCTTAACACTCCCATCTCATTCCCCCCCCCCCCCCCTCTATCCTGACCCCAGAACGTTCTATGTTGTATATAATAAAGACATTATATTAATTTATACCATAATAATGATCACACCAACAGTTACATTATATTATGTTATACACATAATATATTGATATCATAATCATTCTGCTGCAGTAGAACGCACACCGTTTGGGGTCGGGGCTAGTTATTGAGTGTAAAATACCTACAAAATCAAAAATGCAGAAGAAATTGAAAATGAAAGTTATGTTTGCCAGGGTAGATCGCATACAACATCCTCCTTACGGGTTATATGCACGAAGAAAAAAGATCATGGAATGATCGCTAAAAAAGATAGTAAACTGGTGACGACTACGAATTTCTGTACACAATCGCTAACAGAGACGAGTAATAATTCCTATTTTGGTATATTAAAATACAATATAGTATATAAAAATAGGAATCATTACTCGTCTCTGTTAGCGACTGTGTACAGAAATTCGTAGTTGTCACCAGTTTGTTATCTTTTCTAGTGATCATGCCATGATCTTTTTTCTCCGATGTACCCGGCTACACAGAAAAAAAAACTATCTTGTATCAAGACAATAATGTTTTCGTTATATATGAAACACAGATTGTCCCAGTTCAATGCAATTTGCTTTGAATCAAACACAGGAAAAAACAAAATTCTTGATTCAAAGCAGATTGCATTGAACTGAGACAATCCGTCTTTCATATATAACGAAAACAATATTTGCTTGATACAAGATAGTTTTTTTCCTGTGTAGACCGCATACGACATACCATAGAAGAGCAGTATGCGGTCTACCCCGGTAGACCGCGATGAGATGGTAGACCGAAAATATTTGATAATTGTTACCAGCCTGTTTTTCAGTGTAGTTAGTTGAAATAACTATTCAACTTGAAAGCACATATGCATCCATTTAAGTAGTTTCAACTACCCTTCTTTCCGTGCTACAGCTATCCGTGGAAAACTGATATTATATCTCATACACGGAAAAAAAGATTGGTTGAAATAATTATTTGACTTGTAACTGCATATGAACACATTTTTTTGGTTAGAATAAAAAATTTATCAATTGATTCAATCAATTCTAAATACTTTACAAAAAAAATGAGTTGAATCAACGAAAATAATTGTTATTCTAATGAAAAAAATGGGTCCATATACGCTTACAAGTTTGATAGTTATTTCAACTAATCTTTGTTTCCTGTGTAAATACGGCGCAAGCAACAATGTTATATTTTTTCGCGTGACTCAGTTCGCGTACTTATAATATTATAAATTCATCGTAATATTATCATACAGACATAAATCCTGTTCGGATGTGTTGTTTCAAACTCCCCCATTGGGTATTATTGCTTCCAACGAATGTATTATCTTAAAAATATCTTCTATTCATTTGATTATTCTCTGATCATTTACAATTACATTCATTATTATCCTAAATCCGATTAATTTCATTCCCGCAATACATGTTCTTCGATACATCAGAAAAAAACCTGAAATCTGTACCTTCGGCGGAAAAACGAGAGAACATTTTCCACGAATACAAACTATGACGAAAACACATTCACAGAATATCATTACCTTAACGATAATATGTACTTTTCTCCAAGCATAGAACTTTCTTTGAAACGTGCATTCTACGTAACAATGATATGATAACGAAAGTTTGATAAATCGAAGCACAAAGCACGCCAATTGAAGTATTAGCATATCAATATTCTAAAAATACCCCGCGTATACAACATTTTGACGAAGTTGACAAAAATATAACTTGTTATTCGAATCATGTCTATGGAAGATTAGAATAAAACTGTTTTAAATATTTCTTTTGGTATAATTCAAAAGAAACATCAGGATTCCCTATTATAGAAGGAAAGAGGAAAAGCAAAAAGAAAAAAGTAAAACATTTTCCAAAAAGCAAAAAATATTCTCCGAATGAATTCCTGTTATGCAGATGAAACACGAGCTCTTGTTTTCTTTTTATTTCTCAAAAAACAATGAATCATTGATGAATTTAGAGTCACGAATTTACGTAAATTCTCAACAAACGCGACTGTCGATTGGGACTTCCCTTCTTTTTTTTTTTTTTGATCGAGATTTCTTCATCCCAAGAATAATCATGAATCCAAGATTTTGTGTTTAATCGTCATAGCTGCATTATTAATCAACAAAGTAATATTCCGTGCAATTATTTTTCCGATGGAATCATTCGTTCAAACACGGGTCTGTGATTGAGGAAGAAAAAGACGTTTCAAGATTTATTCCTTCTGTTGTCTCATCCGATCTCGTACGCTGAAGCAATAAAAAAGTGATTTCATGTATTTGAATTGTGTGCCAACATCAAGATTCGCTAAAACCGTTGAAGTTAAATCGAATTCTGTTTCTACGTGGTGTTGCAGAGAAAAGGAATAAATTTGATTCAAGAAGTTCGTGTTTTAGAATACCAATCAAGTACGAAAAATGATCGAATTTGAATTTAGAAAATATGTACATATTTTTATACATATATCGAATGAATGAACTGTGCTTCTAAAAAGAATTCTTGTATTTTCACGGAGGAAAGCTATATTGCGTATTGATTTTGCTTTGTACAAAATATCATGTTTTGTTTCATATCCTTCATTGCGTCAGTCATATTGTCTATGTGCAATCTCTGTCTTAGAAAGTTTCCTCCGTACAACAGGAAAGAAAAATGTATCGTATGTTCTGGACGAACAGTCATTTCCAGTGGATATTGCTCTTATACTTTATTAATTCTTTCTTAGAAAAACAAATTATGAGCTTAAAGTTTCGACTTTGTAGGAAACGTCACACATAAAACAATGTCAAATATTTGTACTGACACACGTGAAGGGGTGATATTGTGTTTTGAGATATGCTATAAATGCGTGTTGGTGAATATGCATCTAAAGTTATTGAAAACTGAAGCTATGATTGTAGATTCGATCGATAGATACTCAAAATAACATAAGAGGGCACATATCTGATTTATTATAATTATATTATTGTGTAGATCGTAATTGAACAGTGATGGAAAGACTCATATGTGTTTAAAAACATTGGCATGAAAACAAAATTGATTAAGGTACAAGAAACAGCCTCTATTTTGCGATTAACAAAAAGAGAATGGACGTAACAATTGTATTAAAAAAATGTTGAAGAATAAACTCATCATTGGCAATTATTTCCGTGTTCGGAATGGAAAATAGACTTGTTATCCTGATGGATATGTTTACATATTTTGTATGATTCATCTAAAACTCATTGAAAACAAATTTCAATGTACGCAATTTTTATACAGAGTTTATACAGAATTATTTGAAATTATAGTATCGTTTTCATTTTTCATGTAGAATTGTTTAAATTAATCAGCTACTTTTTCTTCTCACAACCTGGAGAACAAAGTAATTTTTGGAATATACTTGGTAGGAAAAAAATTGGTCGTTGCAATGGCAGAACAAAAACTCTATTCTCTATTTCTCTATTCTCAAATAAGTTTATTCCCAAATATCTCTCTATTTTTAAAAATCTTTATTCTTTTATATATAATCTCTACTTTGAGATATATAGATGTTTTTTGTTTTATATATAAAAGAATAGAGATTTGTAAAAATAGAGATATGTAAGGACAGAGTTCTTGCTCTACCGTTGCAATGATTGCTATATCGCTCACCGTGTTGAAAGCTCCAAAAAGTTATTAGACGAAAAAACAACAACAATTCAATGACCAAAAGATTGGTATTTTATTAATTGATCGTACAAAGTACAAAATTATCAAAAGAGGCCACGAAGTGTCATCAAGGAGGTGAGAAATTGGTATAAAGATCCATTGCGTAAGAAAGGTTTGAACGAGACAAAAGAGGAAGGTGATTGGAAAGGAATATAATATATCAAATGGTATATCAACTCCGGTGGCAGAGAACCATGGTTTCAAGGTCTCGAAAGAATCAGAAAATAAGATGTGTTGTGTAATTCCGCGTCGAACACTATACTTTGAGAAAATCACCAGAGAGAAAAAAATGTGCGTGCGGATAAAATGCGTGGAAAAGAAATAAGGACATTTTTATATATGGAAAGAATGTTGATTGGAAAATTTTATTGTATAATTGAAGGAAGAATAATGATTAACGAGCCACCGTTCGAAGGACTGATCAAACACGAAATTTATAGGCATTCTTCCCTCTGCAACTTCATCTCCCTTCATTCTTTGCCATTTGATCTTCCGGACATTTTATTTTATGGACACTTCATTTGCTCGAAAAAGAGATGAAACTGAAGCTAGTGGATCACTACGGTACGAACTGTTGATTAAATTGTTATAGGATATTTTCAACTGAGTGGCTTTCAGTTATTTCTTTTATCCTATAGATACTGGATAAAATATTTATATTGAAAGTTACATCGCTCGAATGATACGCACAATAAATGAATTTGAATAAGATTACGGTGTTCAAACGATTCAAAAATCAAGTTTCATGGAATGATTCGATGCGAAGGATTTCTGCCTGCACAATTATTTCGCGTTGAGTGAGTGCAGAGGAACAAGATGTGTAACGAATACAACTTGAGTATGACAATACGTCTTTCCAAGGCCTATTACAAGAATGTCCATTGAACTCTATTACATAGTGGAACCCGTACTCCCTAGATCGAGACGACTAAAGTGCTACAATTCATAACAATCCGTTCGTATGAGAATGAGACCGGTTTGCCGACGTTCCAGGTATCTCAGTTTAATTGGCGTTTATAAAAAAAAAACAGAAAACAATATCCGTTATCTCTTCCTGACCGAATCACATATCGTCCGCTCGAAGTTTTATCAACTTCCTTGACAAATTGAGGGCATATTGTGACAAGTTTGATGCGATTGTACGTTCATAGAACTGAATAAAAATCTTCAAAATATAATTCTCGTGCTAGAACGTTCATTTCATTGTATTGGATAGTTTATCAACGAAATAGCGGGTAAAATCGTTTGAACTCTGTTATTGAATATTTTGTAAACTATAAGAAATATTCAAACACCTAATTTATTCCTAATTTAATAATTCTTCCGATTAAAACAGGACATTGAAAGAGCAAAAAAATAATCGATATTTACATGCACGATAGACTTGATTCCTTTGAAAATTAATGTGACAGATGCATGCAGCGAATGAAGCTCTAATGACACTGTTATCACTTCAAAATATTCAAATTTATTCTTCATTTCAGTTGTTGAATTCTCACATCCGCGCCACACTGAGAGAAATATCAGTCCCTATGAGCCATCTATAAACTACGTAGAAGCGTTTCTTGCGACTTTTTCATACCCCCACCCTCCCCCACTTGAGACCGTAGTTGTTTTTTGTTTAAGTGAATTCATTTCAATCACATTAATTTTTGAATAATTTTTTGATTGATTTTTCATTGAATTTTGGAACTATTGAAATAAAATTTCACTCATCTCAAATAAAGTTTACTTGAATCAAGTGAAACCTCGTTTGACCCAATCAAATATCTACACGGAGAAAAATGAAGGTCGCAAATATAGTAATCTTTCATGAAAATTGAAGAATATTTCTTAAAATCTGAGAGTTTTTCTTGAATGCATAATAAAGACAGAACGGTCCACTTTTTTGTGGAAGTTTATTCGAAAAACAATGAAAAATTATCAATACTTGATAAAGAATAGAGAAACATATGAATTTTCCGAAATTCCCGCGTGAAATTTTACAAAAATAGGAACAAAATTTGAATATCCTACTATTCACTTTGTGAAATTTCGTATGCGACTTTTGGAAAGTTCATATGTTTCTCTATTCTTTATTAAGTATTGATAATTCTTCATTGTTTTTCGAATAAACTTCCACAAAAAAGTGGACCGTTTACTCTCTAAAATCTTTGGAGTGAGATTTCACTCTTTAGCCAGCCAGAAGTGAGCCTGTCGAATTTTCGAGTGAAATTTCCACTCTTGGAGTGATATTCTAAGGTTTGAGGTTAGAAATTCACAACCACTTCGATGCTAGAGTGAATTTTTCACTCTAAAAGAGTGAGAGGTCACTCGAAACGAGTGAAAATTCCACTCGAAGCGGACGGGCTCACTTCTGACACTTAGTGGAGTGAAACGTGCGATTTTTTACTCTTTCAGATTTAGAGAGTATATTTTCGATCTGCATTTTTCCCCGTATATTCGTTCCATATTCGAATGGATAATTTTTTTGAATGTTTATATTCAATTTTTTTCCAAATGCAAGATGAAAAACAAACCACTTTTCTTGGAACTAAACCCCCCCTTTTCTATGTAGCTCAGCGTAGCATTTCATCTTACTTTTCCCTCCCCCTTTATCGGCCACGTAGTTTACGAACGACTCCCTGCCACTAAAAAAATAGCAATAGTAAAAGCCCTCATTATTTGGTTGATCATAATTTATATGGAAGATGCGGCCCTGTTACAAATAACCTATGAAATCTCATTGACAAATGGAAAAATGAATAGGTTTCAATGAAATTCAACGATATTCAATCAGAAATTTCACCATTTGCAATAGGCTTTAATAGAATATTTCTACCTGGGGACCTGGTTCGAATGTTCGTTGCTACACGGAGAAAAATGCAGATCGAGAATATAGTGATCTTTAATAGAAGATTGGAGAATCATATTTCTCAAAATTTGAGAATATTTCTTAAATTTGTGATAAAGATAAAACGGTTCACATTTCTGTTGAATTTTACTTTAAAAAGAATATAGAAAAGCATCAATACTTGACAAACAATAAAAAAAAATATCAACCTTTCAAAAGTCGCGCATGCGATTTTACAAAGTGAATAATAGAATTTAGAATAGAATTTGTGTTACTTGCACTTCGTAAAATTTCATGCGCGACTTTTGGAAGATTCATACTTCTTTCTGTTTGTTTGAGTATTGATAATTTTTCATTATTTTCCAAGTGATATTCAACAAAAATGTGAACCGTTTTATCTTTATTACGAATTTGAGAAATATTGTCGAATTTTGAGAAATATTTTCAGATTTTAGGAAATATTCTCCAATTTTCTATTAAAAATCACTATATTTTCTATCTGAATTTTTCTCCGTGTAATTGGGTAGTATCCCTAGTAAAAATGATCCACATACATGAGTTTTCGGTCCATAGAAGAGCTATATAAGTATCTATGAATGATATAAGAGTTACATATGCATATATGTAATCATATACGAGGCATACTTATATGCATCCACCGTACATGATTTGTTTTTACTAGGGGCAGTTGAGTTGTGGCAAATTTACGCAGGATTTCACATCACTTTTTCGATTAGGTTAGAACATACTGAGAAACTTGGTACACTCCTTGTCGAAAAATCCCAGATAGTACAAAGAATTTTCAACGAACTCGAAAAGAAATCTGACTTTGTTAGAAGAGTTCATCAAGAATTTACCATAATAATTTCAAAGAATTCTTTCAGATGTCTTGAAAAAGTTGTTAACGTCTTTATGATCGCCTCCTTCAACAGCTCCTCTTTTGATCCAACAGAATTTTTTATGACCTTCCAAAATAAAACCATTTTTTCATAATAGTCAACGCTAATATTCAATAATTCATGTTTATACGTTGACTTAATCAATATAAAGATATCTGGAATCAAATTAAATATTTGTTGAATACTGCGTGACAAACAATTATTCGATATTAATTACAAGTAGAATTGACTTAATTGTTGGGGTATTTTTTTCAAGGTTAAGGAATGATATATTCTTCTCTGGCATAGTTCATCTTGATGCTCAACTAAATTCATGTGTCTATTTATTTCTTCCTTGATGTTTTATTCGCTGATTACACATTATTTGTTATTGAATACTCAATTTTATACATTTTCTGAACCTTCAAAGGAACACCAAACATAATTCGATGCAGATTATTGAATCACATAAAACAATGTTGTTATAAGAAGATATTAAAATATGTTTGTGTGCTTAAGATTTTGAAATTTTTCCACATTCTAGTTTTTGGAGAAACTTCTTAATTTAGGCCTTCACACGAGACTGGCGTCAAAGAAAGATAAAATAGTTACCAATAATTATTCCAATCTCTTGTAATATCAAGATGATCAAGATAATTTGAGAGTATAAATGGAATCAACGGAATGGGGTGGAACCTTGATCATTCAAATAAAATTAGCAGAGATATATGTTGAAATATGCAACGACACCTGCACCGAGACCAATACCAAGACTAATTCCGAGACTGAGAGAATATCTTAGTTATACTCTGCGATGAAATCGGAATTCCATGTGATTTTGTTACACTTTAGGTAGAAGCTTGATTCCATCCAAAATTTGTATGTCTTCAATTTTTAGAACAGTAAATATAGATCATTTTTCAATCGAAGACGAGAGTCTCGTGTGAAGCCCTCAATATCATTCCAAAATATATAATAAATTCCTTTGAAATTATTTTAAAATAATATAATTGTATTTGTATCATGAAAGATTATTTTGCAGAACTCATATCTGAACTCATCAAGAGTTCTATTCAATCAAAACTAGAAGACCATAAGAATTCGAAATTAATGACACTAATGACGTTCTCAAATGTTCTTCGAGAGCTCTTCAAGTGATCCTTCGAGATTTTTTATGGAATGCTTGATAAGCTCTCTGAAGACCTCTTACAGAATTATTTTAGAACTCAATCTATTCGCAAAGAATTCTTAAAGAATTTGACAAAACTGTTCAATCAGAACTCAATCCAAGAGTTTTTTTTTGTAAAGACCTCTTAAAATCCTATTAGAAAACAAATTGGCCAATAGGAAATGAGGTGTGCTTTTGTCAGTTATCCCATTATTTCCTATTACCTTTGTCGAAATCAAAAGTTTGAAATTCAATAGGGAAATATATGGAAGTTCATTGAATCCCGCACACTGAGAAAGAAGTTAACTATTAACAAATTTTATTTGACCCAAATGATGGCTTGCTTACAATTAGGAAGTCTTCTTTCTCCAAGAAACGCTCATGTTAATGATTAACGATTTCTATGGAAATACAAAGTGTATTTCACGATATCAAACATTTATCGGAAAACAAAATTCCGATTTAGCATTTTAGAACTGTGATAAGAATCGATCATTTAAAATTGAGTAACTGATAGTCATTCAAGCCCTTATATAATTCTTGAATTCATTATTTTCATTTGAATTCATGAATCGTCGAAAGTGCCATCTTTTGAACTGCGGAATGAGTTCTTGTTTATTTTTACCCGTTTCAATAGGACTAACTTCAATAAAGTTATGAGCATTATGAAGGGAATTCTAATCATTTTCAAGAGTAACATTACCATACACACTGGAACAAAGACCATGTTGAATCGATTTGGAAACCAGTTCATCTAATATTGATGTCGAGTTCAAATGACAGGGGGAACAGGACGTCCCATGTTGTTTTTATTTGTTTGTATTTGCAGAAAAAACTTGATTCCAAGTTGAATTAACATGAAGCTGGTCACATAATAGGCGCAAGTCGATTCTACATATTATTTTTCCCAGTGTAGAAACGGATGAAAGTAACCACACGTTCTCCCATCGATTACAAGATGTCACTTTCTTTATGATGCATACGTTAGAAAAATAATTGATGCCAGGATTATAAAACGGCTTGAGGATAGCTATTGATTCATTAATTCTGAACGATGGCTTCTTATTACCGTGTTGAATTGCAAAATTAAACCTTTATTTCATGGGGCGATACGAGATACTTGAACATCGATTCCAAGTGAGCATTGGGTTGATTCAAACGGTAGGGGCGGGAGGGGGGGGGATGAATTTGCCGGAAAAACATTTCGCCGAATAAACGTAATTTGACAATCGCTAGTGATAACCGAATAGCGACTAGCGATTGTCAAATTATGTTTATTCGGCAAATTCACCCCCTACAATTCAAATTACAACGCTCTTGAAAACATATTAAGAGGACTAGAGCATGAGAAAGTGGGGGAGGGGAAAAGTCGAATTTTGCGGGAACTTTTCTCAAAAGGCACGTAATTAATACCAATTCAAATCTGCCGTCCCAAGCAAAAAAGTTGTTAACTCCAAATTCGTTCGAACGGAGAAAACCAAGAAAAACTATTCCACATCAAAGTTGTACGATGTAACTAATATTTTGACAATATTAAAACGGTTGCAGGGCAAATAAGGGGCGCTGTTTTTGAATATTTGAAAAAAAATCAATATTTTGAAAAACAACAAATGAAAAAATGAGTCAAGGGTGTGTGGTGAACGGAAATACCTATCAAAAGAACCGTAACTCGAGTTACGGTTTTTTTTTCATTTAACAGATTTTTTTCAAATAGTACGAGATATTTACTCACTGTTAGAAAAATCTGTTTGGAATTTAATATAAAAAGGTTGGAATCAATCAACACACACAATTGTGTATTAATTTTCAAACATTTTTGTATCCCCAAAATAATAGACAGAATTTTGAAACTCAAGCCACAACATTATAAAAATCGATGTAAAAAAATGCATGAATTTTCAACACTATATTAGTTAATTTCCAAAATTCCTTCCAAATGTTTCATCATGTTATGGTGTGAAATTAATACAAAAAATTCTGAAAATCAAAATACATACATGAATGAATTATTAGAATCGCGTGATTTGATTTTACGATGAATTTCATAGATTCTTCCTTGAAAATTTCATAGATTGACTGTTTCATAGATTCAGTTCAAAGAGATCTTACAGAAAAAATATTTACTCGAATGATGAATTGGTATTTCTTGAAGCATAATTTTCATCAATAACGCAAGCAATTCTCAAGATGCAAGGGCAATGTTTCGCATTTCTGAAATTTTCATACATGATCTTTCCAATGATATTTACTTTTTGAATTCACTCATTACAACAATGCGATAAGAATGATTCACACACCAATCATAATCCCTCTTTCTGCATGTCTAAATAAGAACATGGTCTATGGCCCAGTGGTAAATTTTTGGCTTCGACACCGAAGAGGCCCACGTGCGATTCAAACTGCGGAAGAAAAACTTTTTCCATCTTGCGAGATTTTATTATTTTTTTTTTCTTTCATATTCAATTAGATATTAAATCAGCACCATTTTTGTGGAGGGAGAACCACCATATATGAGGGTTCTTAGAAGTGAAAACACCATAAATACGTGTTTATATATTTTTTGTCCTTGGCAAAAACTCCTAGATTTTATCTAAGAAATAGTCTAGGAAAATGTCTAAGAAAATGTCTAGGCAAAAGTCTAAGAAAAAGCTTAGGAAAATTTTTCCTACGGGGTGTGCCTTTTTTCAATACTATGTTTTACCATTGGAGTTATCGTACATATTGAACACGTGATAATTAGCTGCGCAAAGTGGAATCGCGCATTGATTTCATGTACATTATGAAAATTCAATATCTACATTTATGAATTTTCATAAACTGTGGTGAATATCAAAAACTTTGTTTGGAATTTGAGAAATATATGATTGATTTTCCAATATTCAAATAAATACAGAAATTCAATATCTACAGTTATGAATTTTCACAAACTGTTATGAATTTCAAAACTTTTGTTTGAAGTTCATGAAATATGTGATTGATTTTCCAACATCCAAATGTGGAATACAATTCATATAGCGCCCTTGAAAATTAATGTCTTTTTTTCCATGAACGTATATTAAATTCACAAACATTTTTAACAGTGCTCCTGACTGATTTTACCGAGCGAAAAGACCGTAACTCAAATTACAATCTTTTCGTCTGGCAAAGTGGTGACGTATTCGATGGTTCTTCTCATTTTGATGTAAGTTACGGCTTTTTTCTGATGATTGTCTACACTCAGAGAAAAATCTGGTTCTCGTAACCAGGCGACATAGTTGATTTTATCTATGACCATTCTGTCTGGTTGCCACAACCAGATTTACGTGATTTTGTTTTGTTTTCCTGGTTATCATAACCAGATTTCAGGTCACCGCAACCAAAAGTCCTTAACCATGCAAGGATGGTTCCTGTGACCACACTGTTAAAAATGTTTGTGAATTTAATATACGTTCATAGAAAAAAGTACATTAATTTTCAAGGGCGCTATATGAATTGTATTCCATATTTGGATGTTGGAAAATCAATCACATATTTCATGAATTTCAAACAAAAGTTTTGAAATTCATTACAGTTTGTGAAAATTCATAACTGTAGATATTGAATTTCTGTATTTATTTGAATATTGGAAAATCAATCACATATTTCTCAAATTCCAAACAACGTTTTTGATATTCATCACAGTTTATGAAAATTCATAAATGTACATATTGAATTTTCATAATGTACCTACATGAAATCAATGCGCAATTACACTTTGCGCATCTAATTATCACTTGTTCAATATGTACGATAACTCCAATGGTAAAACATAGTATTGAAAAAAGGCACACCCCGTAGGAAAAATTTTCCTAAGCTTTTTCCTAGACTTTTTCCTAGACATTTTCTTAGGTATTTTCCTAGACTATTTCTTAGATAAAATCTGGGAGTTTTTGCCAAGGACAAAAAATATATAAACACGTGTTCATGGTGTTTTCACTTCTAAAACCCTCATATATGGTGGTTCTCCTCCAAAATGGTGCTGATTCAATATCTAATTGAATATGAAAGAAAAAAAATAATAAAATCTCGCAAGATGGAAAAGTTTTTCTTCTGCAGTTTGAATCGAACGTGGGCCTTTTCGGTGTCGAAGCCAAAGATTTACCACTGAGCCATAGACCATGTTCTTATTGAGACATGCAGGAAGAGGGTTTATAATTGGTGTGTGGATCATTCTTATCGCATTGCTGTAATGAGTGAATTCAAAAAGTAAATATCATTGAAAAGATCATGTATGGAAATTTAAGAAATGCGAAACATTTCCCTTGCATCTTGAGAATTGCTTGCGTTATTGATGAAAATTACGCTTCAAGAAATACCAACTTATCATTCGAGTGAATATTTTTTCTGTAAGATCTCTTTGAACTGAATCTATGAAACAGTCTGAAATTTTCAAGGAAGAATCAGTGAAATTCATCGTAAAATCAAATCACCCCTGGTAAAAATTTCACAAATTTTTTCCTATGACTGATGAGGCGCTAGAGAGGAAAAACTGAGCACAAAAAACTAGCGAGGTACTGGTCAATTACTGATAAGTTGAATCCAACTAGCGTTGGTTGGTCAAAACTAGTGAGCTACTTATTAGTATGTAATAAGTTGAACTAATTGATAATGTGGAGTAAAACCATCTCTAATAATTATACAAGTGCTTACTAAAATATATATAAAATGGAGAAGAATGAATTTTTCAATTCTAAAATGAATAAAATATTGTTCACACTTGATATCGGAAATGTCAGTACCCATACAGCACGTATTGCATAAAGATTTTTAAACAGCTGAACAGGTTTTTTCATTAATTTTTACACATAATTACAGGTGATATAAATGAGAAAGAAGATGTAACAAATCTGTTTGTATTTTAGAATTGAAATATAGTTTACGGATATGAGGTTGACTTCTTTGAATTGAAAAATAAAAATTAATTATTTTCGTGAAATGCGTGATCGTTAGTTCTTAATTAATATGTATTAAAAAAATCTATTATTCAGTGCAACATGAATTATTGAATCAGTCATAGCTGTTGTAATATGTAAAAAATCATAATTTGTTGATGCAGTGAGAATGAGTTTTATTCAAATACTTACATCAATATTTCTCAGAAAAAACTCAGAGATCAAATCATTTTTGTAGTAATATGAGTCATGAAGAACTCATTTAATAAAAAGTATTTTAAGCGAATGTTTAAAATAAATTTCCAAAAACTTGGATTATTCACATAAAGCTCGTTGGATGGTTTTACTCTTGAAGAGTACCGTCAAAGTTGACAGTTGCAAATTGGAGAAAAAAGTCTTATTTTCTGTCTTGAATTTGTTATTAGAGTAGTGACAAAATTGTAGGCAGAGTTTGAAGGTTGGGTGAAATCCATATTGATCAGGAAAGTCAAAACCGTATTGCAAAACTTGGAAAATCTGTTAACGTAGCTGACAATACTGGGGTATCGAGTCAGCTTTTCCTTACTGCATGGAATCTAGGCAGGAGAAATGTATCAAAATTCAGTGAATTCAAGTTAGTGTCAAGTAAGAGAGGATAGAAATATTCATTGGATTTTATTGGTTATTATAAAAATGTTGGCAAATAAGGAAAGGCTATGTAGGACTCACTGTATCATCTTTCATTATTTTTGTTTCAATAATTTTGTATTGTGGACATTTTTGTATTTTCTTACTAATAAATTGAAGAAACAAGTGTATTGAACGTGTTTCACAAATATAATAACATTCATTCGTAGCAGCATGATACAACATTATTGAAACAAAAATATTAAAAGACGATACAGTGAGTCCTACATAGCCTTTCCTTATTTGTTGACATTTTTATAGTAACCAATAAAATCCAATGAATATTTCTGTCTTCTCTCACTCAACACCAACTTGAATTCACTGAATTTTGATACATTTCTCCTGCCTAGATTTCATGTAGTAAGGAAAAGCTGACTCGATACCCCAGTATTGTCAGCTACGTTAACAGATTTTCCAAGTTTTGCAATACGGTTTCGACTTTCCTGATCAATATGGATTTCAACCAACCTTCAAACTCTTTCTACAAGTTTATCACCACTCTAATAACAAATTCAAGACAGAAAATAAGACTTTTTTCTCCAATTTGCAAATGTCAACTTTGACAGTACTCTTCAAGAGTAAAACCATCCAACGAGCTTTATGTGAATAATCCAAGTTTTTGGAAATTTATTTTAAACTTCCGCTTGAAAAGATTTTTAATACATAATAATTAAACAATAATGACCACACATTTCACAAAAATAATTCATTCATTGTTTTTTATCACATAAACTTAACCTCACATCTGTCAACCGAATTGCAGTTTTCACATAAGTTAATAGATTATTATACTCAACCGATGGATTGAATCAGATATCCACGTCATTTACATTGATCTTTTCTAATAAACCACGTAGGTACCGGTTTAGCTTAGGTCGTTAGGGCGTTAGGATAGTAGATCGCGCAACATTAGGTAGGGATTGGTTTAGGTGGTTCGATTCTTTTCGAGGTTTCCAATTTTCTCTCCATGACATGAGAACGTAGTGAACAACGTGGTCGACAATCTGCAAGTGTTCTCCTCCGAAACATGATTTTTGATTAAAATTCAGTTTTTTATTTTTAAAGACATTTTGGGCCAAAGCATAAATATTTTACTTAATAATCATTGTTGATGTATTATTGTAATTTCACATCTTTACATCATTTTTTGTATTAATTTCACACCATAACATAATGAAACATTTGGAAGGAATTTTGGAAATTAAGTCATATAGTGTTGAAAATTCATGCATTTTTTTACATCAATTTTTATAATGTTGTGGCTTGAATTTCAAAATTCTGTCTATTATTTTTGGGATACAAAAATGTTTGAAAATTGATACACAATTGTGTGTGTTAATTGCTTCCAAACTTTTTATATTAAATTTCAAACAGATTTTTCTAACAGTGCATGTCACTTTTTTCTCAGTGTAATTTTCAACTCGTTTTCAGAGAAGAAAAATGTTTATTATGCAAAAATTAGGAGCGATAACTAATTCATATCAACACAGTTAAACGCACCTGGCTTCCCTGAATCGAATGATATAAAAAACTCATTTTCGAAAAAAATTGAGTTCACAACTTTTTTGCCTGGTACGGCAGAAATTGAATAATAATGAATTACGTACTTGGGATTGCGCATTACTGCTCTCTTTGAATTTCCCAAGTACGTAATTCATTATTATTCAATTCAAATTTGTATTAATTAAGTACCTTTTGGGAAAAGTTTGCGCAAAATTCAACTTTTCCCCTCCCCCACTTTCCCATGCTTGAGCCCCCTTAATGAAAAAGTTACTTGAGTCCGGATTTGATGAGATTCAAGTGCATTTTCCTTTGACTCTGTTTATGATTGATTTTTATTCTAAAAATTGAGCGATGAAGAAAATAATGGGGTTTAATAATCTTCCACATATTTTCCTATTGGATTTCAATTATTTTAGACTCCAAAAATGTCAATAACAAATAAGGTGAAACTAACAAAAGCACACCTTATTATCTATTATTTTCTTGCTTTTTAATGGGATTTGAGAGGTCCTTTTCATCAAAGCTGAGAGAAATAATCAAAATTCAGTTCTCTAAAATATGACTGAAACAGTTTATTTGATGAGAATAAGAAATTTCGCGGTGCCAAATGCAATTTATTCGGCTTCTTGTCGGAAGTCAAGCAGGACCGAGATTAATCGAACCAGGTCCAGGAGAAAATTTCTAGTCGGGAACCTGCTAGTGCCCTTCATCGCAGTGAGGATTGCCACAGAATTTTCCAGTATCATTTTTCATACGCAGGAATATTTTCCCGGAAATATTGAAAATAACCTTCCTCGTGTTGTTGAGATATTTTTGAAATCCTTTTGTCTATGCGAGGACAATCACAGACACTATAAATACAAATATTCATTAGTTTCTTTCCCTGATTGTTGGAAAAAAATTTAATGCCAGTTGAGAGTGATTTGTACTCCGCAAATAATTGTGAGCAAAATCGTGTTGAATAGTATCATCACGTATGACATTACTTATGGAAATCATCGGTTCTATGTTACGTGCAAAGATAGAGGAATAATTAATATCACTGAATCATGTGTACCTATAACTTTTAATTTATTCCAAGTATCATAGTGAACATATAGACGTAACTCCAATAACACGATTCAATCATTTTTTCATACCTAAACGACTGAAAGAGCCGAGAATTGAAAAATCATGTAAAATAAATCGTTTTTTCTTTTTCATCGTTATTCGATTCATGACACACGTCAGTTGAATTCAATATAGTACTTCCACAAGTTATTCAGATGAAATACATATTATCCTCTTCTAATGTACTTCTCGCGAGATATCTTAATGATGCAGAACAAAAAACTTGACAGCTTGGTTATACAGATTAACTCGGATCAAAATAATGTTGTGAAAGAGAAATACTAGTCATGTCATAAGTATGTAAAGATATTCATATTTATGCATTAATTTTAGTATGATTTTTAATCTTAATTCATGAACAATATTTCGGTGTATCGATTATCTGATTTGATTTCTATAAAAATTTGTCAAGTATTACGTTTCATCTAAAACAATATGTTTTTATTCCACACGGGTCACTCGATCCATCACTCGATTTCTGTCCCGAGTTCGCTTAGAGTTGAAGATAGTTATGCTCGCGAATCCAATGATATTCATTTGAATTTATCGTACATTCCAGAGGTCGGAATAGGATGAAGTGAATGAGCCAATTATGAGAGCTTCAATGCATTAATTGGTGCACTGACCTCACCACTTAGTACGATGAATGAACATTGTTTAAAAATACAATAAAATGGAAATGTGTGTTGTAATTTTGAAACATTGCTCATTCCCATGTGTGGATGGCCCAATGGCCCAATGATGGACCAAGCCTGGCACAAGACCTGCCGAGACTTGTTTTGAACAATTTACCAAACTTGGCCCAGGCTTGGGAATGATAAGATCAGGACAAGCTTGGGCCAGTGGTTTTGCCAGGTCCGGTCCAATTCATTTACCAAGCATCAACCAATGCTTCTTTGATCGCAGATATGGATGAAAAAAATAATTGATTCATATTTCAGTTCATGACTTTCTCCCTCAGAATACCGTACATGAATTATCTTAAAACGATAGAAAAAATGTGACAAGACTGGGACAAGCTTGTATGATCATTGGAAAATTTGCGTTCTTTGATACTTCAATCAATTTTGATTCTATTGTTGAATTATACTCAAACTAAACTAATGAGATCTTACTGAAATACCATAACATAAATCTTATAATGATCTGATCCCGTACGGAATCCAACATTGAAATATTCTGAGTCACCCGAAAAACTGATAGTTTAAACCATCAGTTTACACTATAGTGTGTAGGATTATGGCAGGAAGATCGGGCCAGCCCTGGCCCGATGGTTATCCCCAAGTCTTTAGCCATTGTAAATTCAAAATTCAGTCAATATTCATAAACATTGTGTCACTCATGTGGGCAATATTGGCACAATTGTTCTCAAGGAATGCTCGATTTTTACACTTGTGCCAAGCTTGTACCAAATGTAGTGACCATTCCAAAAATATTAACAAATGTACCATGACTGACTATCCATTGGGAACAACGGGATAATCATGGAACAATATTGGGCCAATTGTTCTTCACGGAGGTTTTTTTCTGACACATGTGCCAAGCTTGGGTTTTTTTCAGTCTTGGCAATATACCTGCATGGGTTTGAATTATGATGAATTATATTATTTCGAATAGTTGATTGCTAATGTTGATTGATAGATCATTCGGATAAAATGATATATGAGTCGTGTATAATGTAAAAGATATCGCATATATCTGAAAATCGGATAATTTATTGATTCTTTACATAGGTTACACGTGCACGAATTACTTCTCATCACATGGAGACTAAAGTTTTTTGCAATTATTCTTTTCGGAATCCAATATCGATATGTAAATTTGTCCGTACTTGTTGAATTTCAATCATGCCATTCAATTGGATTTTTCATCAATAACTATGTTTGTGTACAAGTTTTGGCGAATAATCATGATGGAAAAATACATTGATTTTGTCATTGCGAACTGGAATAATTGTTAAAATTGAATGAAACGCAATTACGGCTCGCTCCTTACAATTTTTCGATTCTTATCTTTTGGAAATGTATGTAGTTATAATAAAGAATATAACTACCTCAGGGAACGTAGAGAACAAACTGTTCTGGTCAACGGAAAATGCTATTACTCTTGTGAAAAAGTGACCCTCTTATCGTCACACGAAAGGTTACGCCGTTACAAAGCACTGATTATTTTATCAAGTATAATTCTATTGCATTCATTCAACACTGAGAGGTGAGCAAGGTTTAAACGTGTTGAGATTTATAAATGAACGTGTAATTGAATGGAAAACATCAATCTTAATATGTAATTTAACGTATAATTTCTATTTATTGAAATAAAAAGCAATTTAACATGACCTCCCTCGTGATATTCAAGTAGGAGGTTGTTGGTGGATGGCTTTTTCGATAAGCAAGCTAACGTCCGATAATGCTGTAGTTGATCATAAGTTTAATACACTTCTGATATGCTCTTAATATATTTTCGAAAGAGACCACTTGAAATATTCTTGATCGACTACACTCACGGTATTAGATTAAAGATATTATTTACATTTGTAACTACCGTAAAATACTCTGCAGAGTATTCCATGGAATTATGATACCCACCAGTTTTTATGCCTTCTTTTTTTTGTCATTCCAAACGCAACGTACATTGAACACCTTTGCAATAAGAATGTTGAAAACAAAATCCAACAAACTTGCGTCCAGAAAGAATTTTCATACAAATTGTGTGAAAATCAATGACCCTCGGACCTTCCTTTCATATTTTTTTCTCATTGAAATCAACTAAATTTTATGATCGCAAAATTCAGATGTGGCATCACTGGCTCTTCACTGATTTTATGACTACCGATGTCTGTGACGTGCTCAAAAACAGCGGGGATTCACTAATTAGTCATGCCAATTAATATTATATATAAAAATTTCTTTACCGAATTGAATTCGCTGAATCGTACAAAATTTACTCAATACGATTCTGAGTTTTTCTTTGTTCAATGTTTTTCTTTTACCCCTACTCATTGACATTGAATATTACATACCATCAATTGAATACAAATAACCCATTAAACGGTTATAAACGAATAGATAGAAGAAAGTATTCAAATTGAATTATTTATATAAATGAATCCATGAAATTCAAATCAATGAATTTCGAGTCGAACAATCGATGGTTCATAGCTGATCGCTTTTATCGCGTTGAGAAAATGAGTCATATATAACATGATTGTACGTAGAGAACTGCACGTATCGTGATTGGTAATCTGCAATTCGAGATAAGAATGAATAAATAATGCACGCACGATTGGTATGAGAATGAGATGCTTAGAAATGCGAAATAATCGATACATTGCAACTTGAATTTTTCGCAGAATCGCAAGGACGAATTGTTTATTATTTTATTTATCGATATTCAATTAAATTTAAAACATTGAATCGGATTCAATGATTTTTTCGTCGGTAGAGAGCTATTGAGAATCAAGTATTTTTGTCGTTTATTAATCAAATTCCGATTACAACATCTACTTATATGCGGAAATGTTTCTGAATTCAATAAATTTTACATCACTGTACTTCGTTTCTTGAATTTTTCTTTCGTTTTTTTCGTATGTCGAGTAGATAAATACGTTTTACGCTATGACGTTAGACGTGTCGGTGATTCGTAAAAGTTGTGCATCATTATAACTTCCTTATGTAACATCCGTTCAACTTTCTATCTTTGCGCATAGTTTTATACGAAAGTACTTTTGTTACGTACTTTGTGATTTGTCTACTACTGATAATTTACATTTTCATATTAACTGCCGCAATCGAGCGTGTGTGCATGTCACGATAGCCTTGAGTACCCCAATTTTGGAGGTCAACTAATTTGTATCGAGTCAGCAGATATTTTGATGCAGTAACATCGGAATATTTTCATACAATCAAATTTTCTTATGACAAAACGTTCGTATTCGATGCTCGAATTGAGGCTAAAACACAGTTACAATGAGGGAGGTAACAAAACTGTCGTTGAAATGAATGTCAACAAACTTGTGTTTGAATTGAATTGAATCTTCAAATCTGGAAAAATTGATGATTCAACTCCTTTACATGTGCATTTATGTGTATATATTTATCGAAGAATCATTTTATTTTTAGGGACAAAACAATGGAGAAAAATTTAGGAATGGCGAATGTTAATACTCAACCTACGGCACCTCCGCCAACTGCTCCTCCGTCGTACGAGGAGGCCGTTGCACACGCAGGCAATATTCCTACGAATTCTGTAAATGTGCCACCGTATCCCACAGGACCTCCTCCGATGCCACATGCAGTGCCATGTAAGTGTTGAATTTTGTTATTTAAATATCGATTGTATTGTTTTCTTCATCCTGGTTTTAATTATCAATTTCCAGATAATCAACCTTCCCATCAAACCACGATGCCAATGCCAATGTCAATGCCTCCAAACTACACAGCTCCTAATACGTCACAACCTTATAATAGCGAACAAACTTTTGGTCCCCCACCGGAAGTGCGAATAATACATCAGCATGTCACTTACTCCTTGGGACCAAATCCTGTGAAAATGACTTGTCCCACGTGTCAAGCTGATATCAAAACAACAACGATATCGGATCATCAACCAAGCGCCCACATTTGCTGTATCATTCTATGTATCCTTGGGTGAGTTGATTTCCCAACACTATGAAATCATGATGCATTGTTGAAAAAAGTGATAATCACGCGATCAAGAAAGTGATCTATTTCAGTCACAAGTCAGAAAATTCTGTTTGTTGTTATCCTTGACTAATCTAGAAGAAAATATTTCAATGGTATTTTCAAGTCGCCTAACAATTGATTGACTCCCCTGATTAATATGGTTTATCTTTTATAGATGTTGTCTATGTTCGTGTTTGCCGTACTGCATGAGTGCCTTCATGAGCGTTCACCATTTCTGTCCGAATTGCAAAAATTATATTGGTACGTGGAAGGGTTGATTTACCTTCAACGTTTGCCATATCGGATTTGCGTTCATCGTCTCACTCATAACAGCCATATTTATAATCCGATACACTGTGTGATCCCATAATCGTATGAACGGTATCATTTCTGGCTTACAACTCGATGACAGAATTTATAAAGAAAGAAGAATACATATAGATTATGTTAACAACAATATCATTAAATACGAATTATACGCTTATCCTTATTTGTTGACATATATTGGGATGTATTATAACGTATGTAAAGAAAACGGAGAAGCGAGAAGAGAATAGAATAATAATAATATTTATTTATATTCGTCTCTTCGAATCGGAATGGACCAGCGGGCGATTGAATGAGTGAGCAATCGATAGAAAAGAAATAGAAGAAAAAGAGGGTATAGTTTCTATATATTGAATTTTAGGAACGATAATTGAAAATTACATTCCACAGCGGAGAAAAAGGTATCTCTCCGCATCAGGAGTTTTATTTAAAACAGTCTATTTATTGAAACTTTGTTCTAAGCTGGAGAAAGTCTAAACACTCTCGAACTCGTCTAACTCGTATGGAAATTCTAAAACAAAAGTATTGGCGTTGCAGTAACTTTTTTGAACAAATGTGCTATTAGAATAGAGTATAAATGAGGGATTACCTCGCGTGACAATTGATTCCTTCGTCTCTATACTTTTAGATGTGTAAGTGTAATCCGAATGAAATAAAAGGAATTGTGAGATTACATAAGTTTTCTTCCATGCGTTTTACAATATAAATAATTTATCTTGAAAAAAGATGAAAATAGATTATTAGATGGGGAAAAAGAAAATAAGGACACGAAGAGAAGAATAGTATTGCAGGTATACAATAATAAATGCTTCTTTTTCCCTGTTCGAAACAAACAAATTCATGTATTTTTTATTATTTTTGTACTGTCGAGAAATACTAATCTTTCAACGTCGTTTGAAGAAGAGATGAGAAAAGAAAAAACAATACGTTTATGACAATTAGTATTGAATCAAAGATGAGATTTAAAAATACTGTTTTCTTGTAAATTATGAAGATGAATATTCGTCTGGGAAAGATGAAATTTCGTCGATACTTCATCAATTATTGTGACAAATGAATGTTAATGTGATTATATTAAATATGTACTATGGAATTCATTGTTAATCATCACTCGAAATATTATGAACAGACATTTTGTATTGTACAATAAAATTTTATTTATACTGGATTTTTGGTGTAAAGTTATGATGAAATAGTTGTTATAAATGCTCAGTCGCGGAAATTTATGACGTTCACAGGGATTCTTCACAGGGTGAGAAAAAAAAATTTCAAAGCGACAGCTAATCGTATGTGTGTGTGTGTGTGTGTGTGTGTATTGATCATTCAAAAAGTGAGGATACAAATTTTGTTCCATTATTGCCTCATTTAAGACTATATACTTGGAAGTTGTATTGTGAAACATACTATATTTTATAACAACGCATCAATTTTTTCCCCCGATAACGACGACAAGCGCTTTTTATAAATCATCATAAATTATGAAATCCATATTTGCAAAGATCATTGCATTTCATTGAATACAGACGTTGAAGAATCAGCGAGGCTATCGCTTTTACTTTGCTGTTTGCTATTACGTCAGACAACTTGACCTATGTATCGTCTATTTATCTATTTTTCAGCATTATTATTATTTTCTCACATCTGCGTTAGGTTATAATACGTGCATTTATTTTGCATTCAGAAAGAAAGTCATTACTTTTTTTTGCCTCTAGTTATATTTTTATAGTCGGATTTTATTACCGAATATAAACTTTTTTTGTTGTTTCATTTATGCATCGTACCGTAGATCGAATTCAAAGAAACTATACAGAAAAAACTTGTATCACCCTTCGTCATCGTCATTGTAACGGGAAATACCATTTTTAGAATTAATTATATCATTGTTTGATGAATAATTTATTTCACAATTATGGTCAACGCCGTGACAACTCCTTTAACGTTTGATGGATACTGTTTCATAATTTCAAACCACAAAATTCCCTGTTATATTCGAAATGGCACGAAATCTTGTATAACTTTTGAGTGAATAAAGTATATATTCGGTTATAAAACATTTGTCCGTAAATGATCCCATGTGTGAAATAAATGGAAAAACAATGTTTTTATTGATTGTTTATTGAAATGGGTACATAACATGATTTTTTTTCGATTATACATACTTTCATCTCATCGAGTTACGAATTTTTCTCTCTTGTTATAAGAGTGACTTACTGTAAAACTACATTTGGAAATGTATCGATTGGACCAATTATATTCTAATATTCACAGTGAAATCTTGATTATAATACTTTTTTTTCATATTCAGAATACAGTGAGGAAAAATCTTGATGATGGTTGAATTTTCTTATGCTTTCGACATGTTACAAAATTCGTAACACTTGCATATTGCATGTTGTAATGAAAAATTCGTCACATTGGAAAAACGATGCATAATAATATATCAACCTTTATAAGAAAAACTCTTGAATCGTAAGATTTTTTAAAAATCGTTCATTGAATGTTACCAATTATTTCAATGTATTATATAGAGTGATACATTAAAATAAATCGACTTCATTTAATGAATTATCAACGTGAGACATTGTTTCAATTCTTGCTATAACAACAACTACTGAACAAAGTTCCCTAACAGCACACTTCATCGCATCTCCGTGGTCTCCACGTAGATACCACCTATCTCCGTGGAGACCACGGAGATGCGAAGGAGTGTGCTGTCAGGGTTACAAGTACGTGACAATTGTCATTTTTGTAAGGCGAAGTAGTATATCGATATTTCAATCACTTTTTTGATTTTATCGTCTTTGTTTCTTATTATCATTATTGAGACTACATGATAAAAAATTTCTATAGTTTCACCTTAAAAAACGTTCTATTAGAATAGGTTTTTGTTACGTTTCAATCCAGATAACAAGGATCTTACATTGCGAGTTGTAAAACCTGTAGAATATATATTTCATAAATTATCAGCTATAATAACGTGTACTCAGTCCTCAGTAAAATTCTAGAACATCGTGAGATATAATTACTGATAACTCCTGACCGATTATTCTGTCTACGTCTTATGTTATCTGGGGGATCGTAACGATAAGATGTTATGATTTTTTTTGTATCGCACTTCATTGATAATATTCCAATATTAATTATTGAGATTCGAATGTGTTAGCCGCAACAGATGAATTGATTGAATAATTTTTACATAACTGCGGTCATTTCAAAGCCTCTGATGATTTCATAGTCTACGAAATTCAAGTTCATATCCTTCTACCTATGGAAATATCGCGATCATTCTCTGATGAATTAGAACTTTAAATTTGAATGACTTTTATTTGTCACGTAGAAACAATGTAATTTAATACAACTTAGAAATTAAGCAACAATTTGTTAGTCAGGTGTTTTGGTTAAGAGCTATATGGAGGTTGAAATAATATTCGAGCATTCAAAAACAGTCTTGATTTCATATTAAGATTCTTACAAGCATTTTATTTTCAATATTTTTCTTGATCATCGTTAGTACTCAAACCGTTCAATGATGAATGGTTTTCATTCCTAATAATACAAATCCACATAGAAGTTCGAAAAGAATTCTCCAAAGCCTCAGCTGGATTCATTATGAATTCTTTGGGGTGCTGTATGGGAAAACATATGATAGAACATTTGAATGTGATAAAAGTTGACAGTATCAAAATGTTGTTGACTTCAGTTCTCATTCAAAAGACAATAAATTCTCTCGATGTGATATTTTTTGTATTTAGTACAATGTTTCTCTTTGTTCTGGGGATATGTTGGAAATAAGAAATAATTCACTATCGATCTTCGAGATGCAAGATGTATTAAATAAAATGAACAAAAATATAACAAGAAATGATTTCTTACTGACTTGAATGCAAATGATCGGCATTAATTATCCCACATTCATTGTTTCAAGCAAAATGATGATGTGATCTTAAGTGAAGTTTTGAAGTTATGCTACTGTGTTTGGAAGACCTTGTATATACGGAATATTGATGATTATTTTGTATTATTAGGAATTCCAACTGAGTACACGTGAAAGAATATTTGTTGTTCCGATCAGAGAAAACAACATTCTTCATACAAATGGTGTGTATTAAGACTATTAACTTGAATTTAAAAGAATTTCTTCTAATCCAGCACAGTACAAACAATTTCAAACGTGTCTCCCATGTATTAAACTCCTTCAAAGTTATATTTAAATCGTTCATCAACTACCATGATATTCTATAAATAAGAATACTTGTTGAATTTATTTGAAGCATTTATACCGTGTAGACGTTTATCACCTGTGGAGATGAATGATTTTTGGAATATCATTGAGCAAACATTCGTATATTCTTTTACAAATTCCTTTTCCTATTGGTGCACTCTACGATTTACCGGAGCATGAACTTCATATACTATATTCTAAAATTTATTATTCCAGTCTTTCGAATTCTTTTCTTTTTTTTTTGAAAAGTTCAATCACATCGTAGTTTGAAAATAAGAATATACGAATCATTCTGATCATTGAACCATAAAATTTCCTACCCCAGATTATTTTCAAGTTGCACCATTGTGCATAAAAAATTTAATATGTGAATATCCAATAGGATGGATATCGGTATTTGGAATTTATAGAAAAGTACAGACATCTCAGGTACTACCAGCAGGAGTAGAGTACAATTTGGCAACAAAAATTGTACTAAGACTTGGAATGTTATCAAGCGTCAGATAATAACGTTCAATCTTGAGTTCAGAATAATTATACGATTCGGATTTGGATAGTTTAACCATGAGGCAAGTATTGCTGTTGAGCGACTGAAGAGTATTCCATATCGATCGGTTTGGTGTCATCGTAAAGAGCAGGAGCTTCGCACAGAATAAGAAACGTGCCAACAATAGAAGCAATAGTGAAAATCCAGAGGAAGAGACGATCCAAAACCATCGCCACGAAGCCCCAATCTTGATCCTCCTGTGGCGAGTACATTAAAATTTACAATCAATTGAAATTACAGATGAGAATTTATATGTACGTTAATCTTTTTTATGTACCGCGTTGAATTCATCTTGACGTTGTATGTGATGCTGGATGAACATGACATTGTGAAGAGCTTTTTCCAATTCGAAAGGATACTTTTTCCTTGGTGTCACATCGCTTAAAGATTCGTCTAAACCGGACATCACTGTGGGAAGTCCATTGTATCCACCTAAACCACCTACTAAGAATCTATTATGGACTGTTGTGGTGTGTAAACCGTTGCAACCTGAAAAAATATTCAATGAATATATATGTTGAAATTGCGAAACTTGTACTTTTATTGATGAAATCGCCCTTTGGATGTTATTTGAACTGTTCCGGGCAATTAAACGAATTTTCAAAATATTGAAAGCTTTGAAACTTGGATTTTTGTTCATTATTTACCTCCTCCACGTGGATGACGGCTGGAATCAGGAGAGGAAACGATAGACGAGGACTGAGCGGCAGCCGCGATAGCGGCGTTAAATTTACTCTTTTTCCCCGATCTCCCCCGGCCATGGATTTTATGAGCAGCGAGATCGTTGAGAAGATCATCCGGGACTCTCATTAGAAGAAGCTTCGGTAGTCTTCTAATAAAAATCTTTCTCACCCAAGGTGCCATTTTGTGTGTACTCGGTTTCCGATAATGAACGTTGAGTATAATGATCGTAATAACGACCGATAAACCGACTAATATCATTGTAAAGAGGAGATATTTTCCCAGTAGAGGTAAGGCGAGCGAGGTCGAAGGTATGATATCGGATATTAGAAGGAAAAACATGGTTTGCGAGAGGAGAATGTTAATACAAAGAGCTATCTTTTCACCAGAATCGGCTGGGAGGTAAAAGGCTAGGACAGATAAATAAGAAATGCTCACGCACGGTACTATCAAATTTACCGTATAGAATAGCGTTTTTCTACGTAACGTTATATTGAAGAATATATCTGGATACGGTTCGAGGCAGCAGGTGTAATACTTTTTGTGGCGTTCCGCGGGTACGCTTAAGATATCCCATTCGACGCTGGGATAGTATTCGCGCAAGTCGATGCCAACTTCTACTTTGTTGTCGTCATTTTGATTTATGTGCTCAAGATCGATCTGAAACAAAATTGTTCTGTGATGAATATAGATTTCTGAATCCATTCATCTAAATGATTTAATCTTTCAACATTTTGATGGATTTTGTCTTTGCTTGGACATTAAATAATTGTCATAAACTATTAGATCTAATTTTCCCAACTATACAGTCTATGAAACAATATTCAAGGAACACGGCTCTATTACAATAACATTACAGTTAAGTCACACTGACGTTTTTTAGTAAAAAAAACTATCAAAAATCTTCACAATCTTGAATTTTTATGAAATTTATATACAATTTTGTATTCATTTTATGTACATTCAACATAAACATTGTATATTCTGTTCTGAATGATCTAGACATGATCTTTGTTGAATTCTTACAGAATTTTTGCAGAGTTTAGAAAGAGTTTTGTTATACAGAACTCATAATTGTTCATAGAGAATGAAAGAAGCATTACTTTTTTGAGAATATATCAAGTATTCTTCAATGCCGTCTGAATATACAGGGTGTGAAATAATTCGCGGACCGTGTATTCTGCAACCAAAATGCAAAAATTTTCTATTTGGAAATTTTTGAGATATGAGCATTTTTAGATTGTTTATAAATCCAAATTATTTAAAAGCATTGTTCTCATGTTCTTGAAGTTTGAATCGTTCACAGAAACGAAACGCAAATTCAAACTCAAAAAAATCCGATTAATCATTGGTGTTGATCTTCTCCAATCCACTCCTTGGAACTGACAGCACCGTTTAAAATTCGTTCTTATCTTTCAATTTGTGTCTGACAATATGCAAACAGTGTAGAAGGAATACCAGGATATGTAAACATTAGGGTGTTTCGTTTTGAATCGATATTTTTTTTTCTTCGCTCCCATCTGAAAAACTTTCAGCATGTAGTTAAAAAAATCCTCCCGCAACCTGCACGCTGACAAAAATTATTTAGAGGTTGCGCAATGGCTTTGAAGGTTTTTTATTTCATCAAAATATCATTGGTCTGAAAAAAATGAGGTTTAATTGCTCTTCGATAACTGAAGGTCATTTTCGGAGTGATTTTCTGCTTAAAATCCGAATTTGAAGCCAGAAGTGGGCCATCATCTCAACGTTTTGAGATATTTGAGGTAATTTACTCAGAAAAGGGATTTTTTCTATTTTTAACCTTCGATTTTTCATCTTTTCTGGCATAAAAAATTTTTTGAATATTTTTTTCCGATTTTATAATTTAATAACAGTCTCCCCCTTCAAAATGAGCTATTGATCGATCAACTACGATTCGTTCTGGCGAAATTGCAACCATTCTAAGTTATGGAACATGCCCCAACAACATCATGAGCATTCACATTATTAACCATTATTGAAACATGTATATACTTGCACGGAGGAAACAATCCATTACTCTTTCATGTAAGATACAATACTCCTCACTGTGCTCCATATCAACGTCGGGCTGAGTTTGGATTTTTATTGAAATTTGTATTTTCACACAGTAAAATAGTTTCCTTGAGGAATTATATAGACGTTTTACAATGACCTTAGTGAAAATTCTTATCATCCAAGTTCAGAACTTCATGGATTTTCAGGAAAATTTCTTGTTTAGTGAATATTGTACCGGAAACCATTATAAATTACTGTGGACTTCTGTAGAATTTGATGAAAATACCATAATTTCTCTTGTCACTTCCAATCTGGTCCGTAGATGGTGCTGCACCACAGTAATTTCAACTGTGTTTTTTTCCGTGTGACGAGTTTTGGGGTCGCTAAGTAAAAATATCATGTCAGAAAATTGAGATTTTTATTCCCACACACTTTGGTGACCGCCCAACAGATTTTGGGGATATATTCTATAACTCAGAGTGGCCGTAACTCTGCAGGAAGGACTCATAGGTGAATGATCTTGAAGAGTAAGAGTAGTACTGAATGATGCAATTAGACAAAAAGATTAAAAGAATCCTGTGCGTTCTGCACTTGACTTTGAACGTAGCAAAGAAAAAACATCCTTTTCCGAGCACTTCACCTCAAATATCTCAGAATCTTGTCGCGATGACCCAATCCTGACTTGAGATTCGGATTCTATGCAGCAAATTACTTCGGAAATGACCCTTAGTTACTGAAGAGCAATCGAATTTTGCCAATGAGAAAATGTATTCCTCAAAGGGTTGATAATGTGAATGCTCATGATGTTGTTGGGGCCTATTCCATAACTTAGAATGGTTGTAATTTTGCAAGAACGAATCGTAGGTGATCGATCAATAGCTCATTTTGAAGGGGAAGAGTGGTATTAAATTATCAAATTAGAAAAAAATATTCAAAAAATTTTTAATGCCAGAAAAGATGAAAAATCCCTTTTCTGAGTAAATTACTTCAAATATCCCAAAACGCTGACGTGATGGCCCACTTCTGGCTTCAGATTCGGATTCTACGCAGAAAATCATTTCGACAATGACCCTCCCCTAATGAAAATGGGAGCGTAAGAAGGGTATGAAGCGACGCGGAAGAGTATACGGAGCAGTATCCAAGCGCGAAATAAGCGGAAATTGGAACATTTTACGCTTCATTTGTTTCAATTTCCGCTTCCGGCGAGCGGAAATTTTCACCAGGGTCAGTTATCGAAGAGCAATCAAACCTCATTTTTGCAGACCAATGATATTCTGATAAAATAAAAAACCTTCAAAACCATTGCGCCACCTCTAAATAATTTTTGCCAGCGTGCAGGTTGCGGGAGGATTTTTTTTAACTACATCCTGAGAGTTTTTCAGGTGGGAGCGAAGAAAAACAATATCGTTTCAAAACGAAACACCCTAGTACGGATACATATATATATTCTAGTTTATTACCTGAAAACCATCGTAGGTCCATGACCCGAATTTCATAAAGCAGATTTGTTGATCAAATGGAAAATATCTAACATCGATTTCGCAGGATGATTTAAAAATAGCTGGTGGGGTCCATAGAACTCTTCCGGTGTAATGCAGAATGGCTTTTGTCATTGTTGTTACGCCGTATTCTCCGTCAGCACTAAAACAACGAAGAATTTAATATTCATTAATTTGCTGAACACTATGAAGATTTGCAAATAATTTAATGGATAAACTGGTCAACAGCCATTTTATATCTTGAGGTTTGGACACTGATTTCGAGTCATTATAATGGGTTGAATATGGAAATGAAGTCAAATTTCTTCAATTAGTTCGGTTTTTGTATTGATTTATACATAAAATTGATCAATTATATAGATTTTATATTAACAATTATAAAAATTGAATTGATTTAAAAAATCTGGCATTGTTTTCGTATTTAACACACCTAAATCATTCCGAATCAGTTCCCAAACCTCAGGATACAGAATAACAAGAAGAGAGTGAGTGAATTCTGTATCGTAGACCATTTGAAAAGTCGTGAATATCTGTTTTGAAGATCCTTTCAATTGCGCATTTCTCATTCTAGTATTAATCTTCATACACGGAGCAAAATGGAGGGTGAAACTATAGTACTCTTCAATAAAAATTTAAGAATATTTCTTATACTTATAATAAAAATAAAACGGTTGACATTTCTGTTAGAATTTCACTCGAAGAAGAATACCTAACCAAAAAAATAGGAGAAAATATTAACTTTCCAAAAGTCGCGCATGAATTTTTATAAAGTAAATAATAAAATTCCGAAATGTTGTTATTCACTTTGTAAAATTTCATGCACAACTTCTCGAAAGTTCATATCTTGTTGCATTGTTTATTAGGTATCGAAGATTTTTCATTTTTTTTTCAAGTGGAATTTGACAAAAATGTGAATCGTTTCATCTTCATTACAAATTTAAGAAATATTCTCAAATTTTTATCCAAGATTACTATATTTTTGATCTGCAGTTTTTCCGTGTAGAAAAAAATGTTCTATACAGAGAAAGGATCGAATTTTCCTGAAAGAATTTCCACATGATTAAAAGAAAAAAAGGTTCCTACAAATTACGTATACAATAAAACATTAATCAAGCTCATTTGATCATCGGTAACGACTCCAGAAGAGTTTCAAGGTACCCACAAAAGATGCAGTCTTGATTTTGATGTCCAATATCCCGAGTAGAATAATTCTAAAATTTATACTTATATTACTTTTATACAAACCATATTGAATTCTATATAAATTGTGAATAATTTTGAAATTTCTTGAATCCGAAGGACCTGAGGTGGGGAATGTGCTTAGGGCCCTAAGAACTCTTAAAATGGCCCTGAATAATTCTGCACGCAAAAAAACTACTTGTCATATTTACTACAATTTGAAAAGGTGTTTGGGATGAGGACATTTCGGAGTACAAATGTCTGAAATTGTCATCGAATCTACTCCAATTCAGTTGAAATTATTTTCATTTATTTTAAATGGTAATAGAGGTTGTCTCTGTGCCAGCATTTCCCTAACAGCACAATGTGTCTCTGGGACGTTTTCTGAACGTTCAGAAAACCTCTCCTACGTTCTATAAACCTTCCATGAACGGTCCAGTGGCACGTTGTGCTGTCTGGGTTACCGCAAATTTCCTTCCGTTTGTTAAAAGTGCCTGTCAAAATCGATCAAAAAATTTTTGGCAGGCTTTGAATGGTTTTTGTCCCTAGAAATTCAATTAAGAACTGAGAAAATTTTCACTATGTTTCATCCGGAATACAGATGTTTTGTGTTTTTTCTAGAAAAACTCATTTAAATTCACCTAGATCTAATTAGATCTTGTTAAACTCAAAAATGGGGTATGCAAATCTATTTACATTTGGATATGTAAATCTAGTTGACTCTACGTAGATCTGAATAAACAAAATTTTCATTCCAATGAATTTCCACTCTCGTACCTCAATTGTCTCATCATCATCATCATGAAGTAATCAGTCTTACGACTGGTTTGATGAAACCCTCCACCCCTGTCTATTATCCGCCAAACGTTTAATTTCTACATATCTACTACATCCCTTGTCTTGTACGATTTGCTTCATATAACTTGCTCTAGGTCTACCTTTACCAGTTTTACCATTCATTTTCCCTTCCAATATTGTTTTCAATCTCAATTGTCTATTTCCTCAATTTTTGAATGTTCTCTGAGCATTGAGTACTTTTGAAAAAAATTAATTAGATCACAATAGATCTAAATAGATCTAAGTCGACCTGGAAAGCATTGATTTTTCCAATTTTTTCAGATCTATGTAGATCTATTCCATTAGATCTAAATTTTATTTGGAATTTAGAAAACTGTAGCATGCAGTTGAAGATTGAGGAAAATTTTCCTACCAGGTTTCAATAAAATGTTCCAATTTGGTCATTCTGGTCGAAATCGGCTGGAAAGTTCGTCAGTTTTTAACCGAATTTTTGGAGACAAGAATTGTACACAGCCTTAGTTTCAGAAAAATGATTTTTATTATTTTCTGAAATGTTTGGAAATATTACTTGATCGTGAGATTTCTGAAACATGATGTTTTCTTCTAAAATCTCGATGTTGTAATGATTGAGTTTCGATACAGGATTTTGTGACTATTCGATACTTTGAATATTTCGATTGATCCTCACCAGTTTTTCATGAGAGAATTCAAAGTGTGACCGCAAAAAAAGTATTCTTTTCGCCTATTTTTTGGGACCGTCAGTTTCAGGTGAAAATGTATTCTAAAGAATGCTCCATGCTCATCATTTGCGAGGGAATATCTCTTCGCAGTGAGCATGGCACAGATTTTGGAGGTAAAGTAGTATCAAATTTTGATCAAGATTTTATAAAAACCGATAAACCTTGATAATTTCTGTATAGAAAAGGATAGATTCTATGAAGAATCTATCGATTTTGTCGATTTCTTCAACTCTAAAACCAATGTTTTACAATATTTTTCATAATGCATTCCAACCTGAAACTCGCGGTCCCAAACAAACAGGGGATTTTTGCGATCACTCTTCATCGAAGAATTTCAAAATGTTCGTAGCCCAAAAACTGAGCCTTTCATAAAATTTCGCCAAAGGGAAAACTTGTTGATTTTCGTTTCGGTGATATTCTCATAAAATCTGATCCGGAAATTAACGATACATTCCGAGTGGGAAAATTAGAAATATACGATCATATATATGAATGATAGATGAATGATAGACAAATGATATACATCTTTGATAATTCCTTTACTCGGAATCCTGTTAGTAATTGATATAAAATGTTCTTCTATGGGATTAATTCATTTAGACCTGAAAAACTAAGTACTTGTTTTATGAAAAAAAGTCATTCTTAAAAAGCATTGTTATTGTTAGTGGGTAAACAACCAGAGCAGACAAGTTTTTCAGATTATATATAATTTATGCATAATTATATGTAATTGATATATCATTTATATAGACTTCTGTGTGAATTATATATAATTTATATATAATTCCGTGTAAATTTCATATAATTTCCTTCTACTTCGGATGATTTGATTATTAATGGAAGATCCATTGAATGATTTCAATTTTGAAAATCAAAGGCATCTGATATTTTATAAAAGAGTCCATTGTAATGGACATTAGATATATAATGGTGAATTATGAATGACATTCGATAGAATCGATATGTTTTGCAAAATATGTATCAACTTCTTATCGATTTTTCATGGAATTTTATAGAAATTTGACAACTATTCAATGAAATATATCGATACTGCCAAATATCGCTGATTATCACGGCCATACCTATAAATTCATTATTCTTATCAGACACCGATTCTCGAATACACTCTTATCCAGTAGCATATGAGATCACATCGTCAAATCCATTGGAACATTGTTTTTTTCATTACTCAAACTCAATCAGAGACAGCCTTGACATATTTAATTGTTAAACCTTATTTTATGATTTTATAATACCCTTTGACCTTTCATTATAATCGATTTACCCAAGAAAAAAGTTTTTTTTTCGACGAGACAACAATTCGCAAAATATGAATTGAATTCGTAATATGAGGTTAAGGGGATACCTGATATTAGTCGCATCTTTTATTCCAAACTATCCACAGTTTAATAAAATTTGATAAATTCAAAATACCGCTGTGTACAGCAATTTTTTATTCAGTGCACGTTGATTTGCGGTGAAAAGTGATATTGTGATTCGATGAAAGCTCTTGCGAATAGTCTGAAATAAATGATATATCTCGTATCACGGGGCTCCAGGACTTTTTCTTGATCAGATTTTTAGAAACACTAAAGCAGGGAGGGGATGCATTTTTCAAAGACACACAAAGGTCACTCCACTTTGATCGCAGGCTCTCGATTGATTCATTAAAATTGTTGGCTTTAAAGAAATATGGTTTATCTTTCACTGATCCAGGCTTTACAACCTGCACGGAGAAGAAGGTATCTTGAAAAATACCATAATTTATGGATTTTCGGCGTTGGTCTAACCCGAGTCAAAATATCTACGTGAAGATATCTCTAAAAGTACCATAATGGCTGGGACTTTTATGAGGAAGGTACCATACTTCTTCATAAAAGTCCAAGAAATTATGGGACTTTTAGAGGTTCGTTCACGTAAATATTTTGACTCGGGTCAGACCAACGCCAAAGATCCATAAATTATGGTATTTTTCAAGATATCTGGTTTCTCAGTGTGTGTTCCTCATTCAATTAGTTTCGTATTGTGTATTTTGACTTTTGCTGACAATCTACGGTAGAAACGATTCCACATGGTCTTGTGGTGTGAGAGTTAGCCTCAGGGTTGTTGGAGTCTCTTACTTTCTCTCAGCATTCGGAGTATTGTACAAAATCAGAAATTGATGTATGTTGGGGGAATAATTGTCACATTATTATCTATTTTTCATTTAAAAGTTGTTGCAATATTCATTTTTTTTGTACACCGAAGCACATATAGATTGTCTGTTTAGTATCCACAGTTTGTGGACGAAACATTATTCTGTGGTACTGTTTTACTTACTTGTTGTAAAGTACAATATCCGGTAACCAAATGTGTTCGCTCGGGACGTACAGTTCAGTGACCCCGCCATACTCTGAAGGATCCCATTGGAATTTATGATCCTGCCATTCCTGTTCATAAATTTCACAATTGAAAAATTTCTCAAATAACATAATGGATTCAAAAATAATGTATTGCATCAACTTACGTGTTCCAACCAAACGTTTGTTGTCAAAATTTGATCTTTGAGGTTCTGGAATGATGAAAATCAAATATTATGAATTATAATTTAAAATAAAGGAATTAGTACGATATGGATATTCCAAGTGTTTGTAGTTGTTTAATTATTACCGGCAGTACACGGTGCTATAAACAATTGTGCCACCAATTCTACCAAATCTACTCAAATCAAATTTAATCAGATTTGTCAAGCACGTTGTGCAAGTTTTAATGATATTTTAACAGACTGGATTTGCTTTGGGATGGAAAGAGCTCTGAATTGGCTTCAACCAACCAAAACATTGCCCCCACGCGTATATGAATATCGGGCTGACTTTGGCCTTATCTTGAGCCCACATTAATTCCATCGTTCACATATGTTTGGGTTTGCATAAGATTTAATGAGATCTGGCTAGAAGCTCCTAGAAGTCAATGAAATATTTATATTTTCGTTCATTCGAGAAGGATATTCATCTCTCACAGTCATCAGTTCTGATACAAATACCGATAAACTAATGTTCCTCGGCGATGTACGATTTCTGTTATTCTTCAACAGTTCGTGTATAGATCAAAGTTGAATGACATGCATATGAATCGTTTCTAGCATATGAGATAATTAAAGAAAGCGGGAGAAGGTTTGAAATTGCCGAAAAGTTACAGAATAACCACAGTCCACGCATTTGATTTTGTTTTTTTATACATATTTATCAAAGGAACTGTACATACAAGATCAATGAGTTGTGATAATCTCAGTCCTAATTTGACAACCACGGTGTCGGTATTGTTGAACACCGGTCGAATCAGTCGATTGTAATTGGAAAGTAGATCATCGTAAAGTCTTTTGGCGTCGGGATTGCCATGGCAGATCCACGGAGTCAGGAACAAAATTGTTAATTGAGCGAAGAACATCATTTTATATTCAATTACCATCCAGAATCCGATAACATCCTGTGGCACATAAGTTTGATTATTTACTTAAATTATCCTCGTTATCATTCAGGACATAGGACATTACTATCTTTAATTCTTTGTGATGCATTGTAATTATTTTTCTACAATAGATTTCATATCAACTCAATTGAGTTTAAACATTGAATATCGATTCAAATATCACATGTATCTTTTGGGAACTTTAACTTGATGCATTTGTTTGAAACGTCAATATTAACGTACTTTCTGACAATTTTTCATGTAAACATCATGAATCAATGATAATGTGTTGTGTAATATCACTTACTGTGTTCCCCAATTCTTTGTTTTCGAAATGTGCTCGTTACATTTTATGAATTCAATCTGACGTTAAACTTTGAATCAAATTGGATCATAAACGAACTATATTGTTTTTTTTTACTTTTTTCTGTTGTCTTTGTTTTTCTCATCGCTCTTGAATTATAAAGATCTTGGAACGCTCAGCGACAACAAGCATGTTTGGTACTCGCTCGTACACCACCTTGGTGATTTTCGATATCACTATTATTATTGTTATTGCATTAAATAATTGAATGAAATGGGAAAAAGTTTCATCCGCGTTCACGCGTTAGCTAAAGAATCGTCATTGCTTGTGAGCGATGGACCGACTGGATGATGCTGTGGTGTCTTGCGATCGTCATGCGTTGGGAAGCTGCCAGGATCGATAACCCAGTGCGCATGTACCTTATCAGCGACCGACCCCTTTTTCTCCTCATTTGTGTTAGTGGTGGCAGCCTTTTAGGCGCATACTCGGATACTCGGTCTCGGTACTTTCATACTTTCAAATAGGATAGAATAATAAAACAGTTGAAGAAAGAGAGAAAAAATCAAATAAAAATTTGAAAAGAAATAATAAAAATATATCCGCGGCTTGTAACTATGTTGCCGAGTTGCCTTTACAACGCCCTTTTCCTCCACCGCGGGTATCGTGGAAGAGCAAGGGTCGTGAATAAATCTTCCCATGTGGATGTAATCATATTTTTGTTTTATTCGTTACATGGCTGATCTTTATGTAAATGTATGAATTTATGAGTACATGATTGAATGTGAGCATACATGAATATTCTACGGTTATAATCCCTCGGCAACCAGCGGTTGTAAGTGGTATATCAAATCAGGGACTGTAACGTTATTCACTTTCGTTACTCATTATATATAAAATCTATATAATACATATATAATTTGTGTACAATATATACATTATTATATATTGTTTATATAGAATGAGTAACGAAAGTGAATAACGTTACAGTCCCTGTATCAAATACGAAGATCCTAAGGCATCCGCTACCACCGGTTAACGAAACCGGAATCTCATGATTATATATTGCTGAAAATTCTTATTCATAATTTAATTTTCCTACGCTTTTGGAAGAAAATTCTGTCTGCACATTGAAAATTTTCTTTTTTCTCCTCTTAACGGTGTATTAAAATATTTCTATTCCGCTCCAGTAATTTTGTAACGAGCGTACAGAAATTGTCATCGTTATAATGTAATTTTCCTCTTACAAATGTACTGTTTGATTGCTTCCAGTATACGCATCTTTGAGTTAATTAAACTAGTCAAGTTGGGAATTGGAAACTTTTCCGTGTCACTGAATTCTGATTAAGAATTCGGAGGGATGTTTGTGTTTGTGTGAATATTTATTCCTGTATCTTTGGGTAAGATAGCTTGGAATTCGTTTACCGGATTGATTCATTTTTTCCTCCCTGAGAATCCTGCTCTTATACTCATCCAACAACTTCTTGTTTCTTTTACATTCCATTGAATTTGAAGTAAACTATAGCATAATCTATAGTTTCTTCATGTTTTTGTACATTAAATGTAATCTAGAATGTGTATGAACAACTTGAATTGGAAAAGACTTCTAGATATTTCTGACAGTGTACGGCAAGTCAAATCCTATACTTGGTGGACTGTGCGAGCCAAGTTTTGACCAGCGTTCTCGATAGAGTTAGACTAAATAATGATGATTGATTGCACTGTGAAATATATGGCTTTTCTATTGTGTCGGCCATTATTTTTTGTGCTTACCTTACATTCCAAATTGGCCTAGTAGAATAGTCTAGTCATTCACAAGTTTGTAACGCTTTCCCTAGCGAAAAAATAACCAACTCGCTAAAACCTTATGAGGCACTCACCAGTCTTTAGTTTTTCGTTAGTGCAGGCGTTACAAACTCGTGAATGACTAGACCATTTCTACTAGGGAGGCTTCTTTTGGCTGCATCTTAAATTCAGTCATAAAACAATCTAGATTCAAAGCTTTCTTTTTATAGTGTGGTTTTTATAGAATCACCCAATCTCACGCCGAGAAAAAAAAGTGGTAAAATTCACATCTGTTGGGATCAATATTTGGACGACTTCAAAAAATAGTTTGAGCTACCAAAATTTTAGTTGATTTCACCGCGGGAAATGTAATATTTACATCAGCTATGGTATATCTCATATTCGCAGTTGTGAAATCAACCTCAATTGTGATAGCTCGAACTATTTTTGAAATCGTCCAAGTATTAACTCCGCAAGATGTAAATTTTACAACTTCTTTTTTCTCAGTGCAGTTTCGTTTTCAAAGGAATTGATCAATCAGCAAAATTTGGTATGATTTCATTTGCAACACTGGTTCTAACGATCGATTCTGGGAATTTTTATACATTCAAGAACTTCGTCCAGTTTGAAAAATGAGATGAACGATGGACCAGTAGATGAACGGCTCATAAAAGAAGTTACTATTAAAAATTTCTGCTAACTCAGAATAATTAGTTTGATTTCAAAATAGAAGTAACTTCTTATGAAAACAACGGAATTACTTTAATGTAGCAGAAATTTATAATAGTTACGTCTTTCATGAAACGTTCATCTCCTGGTTAGTTCACCCTATGCGCAAAGAAAGTATATCTATTCAAGCAACTGACGGTGGCTTGAATGATAGAGCTTCGACGTGTGTCCCAACAACTTGCGTTCAATACTCGTAGGAGCGATTTTTTTTCAATTGATTCCAAAATATTCTTTATCTCTAATTGAATCAGTGAAAATAATTGAATGATCAATTCACTTCGGTTTCATTGATTGAACCAGTGTTTTGCACTGATCGAAACAGCCTTAGCAGAAATTAGCACCGAATCAACGTTGTTTCGAGCTTAGATGACTCGGAACAACGTTGATCCGGTATTGATTTCTACTAGGGAGTGTCTTTTCACTGGTTCTCAATGGCAGCCTTAGGACTGATAGAATCAGTGTTTTGCTGGTTCAGATTTGAAGAGTACCGATAAAAAATCTATATGAACCATATCCCAATGAACATTATGAGGACGAGGACTTGAAGACAACTGGAGGAGCTCTTAAAGAGATCTTTATGTCATCCAATGTGTCGGCTTAGGAGATCCTGTGGAGGTTTTGTTTTGGATCACTTTATGTTATCTTAAAGAGAACATTTATAACATAAAGATAACATAAAGTGGTCTTAAACAAGAGCTCTGTAAGATCTCCTAAATCGACGCATTGGATGACATTAAGATCTCTTTAAGAGCTCCTCCAGTTGTCTTCAAGTCCTCGTCCTCATAATGTTCATTGGGATAAAAGTATTGACCTTCAACCCTCACGTGTCAAAATTTCAGCTTAATCGAACCATTAGTTGATAAGTTACAGTGACGTGAGTGGAGCTACTTTTGCAATTTTAAAAACACTGGAGAAATCTGAATTTCGTGGTTTTAGAAAGCATTGTTTCCTGAAGAGAAAAATACTGTTCAAGCAAAACAGAGGCTTGATGAGTGTTATTCGGGCTCTACTCTGTCGGAGACAACGGTTAAGAGGTGTTTTGGTAACCTCAAACGCAGTCCCATAGACATAAATGATGCTAAACACTCAGGTCCCCAAATTCACCAGTTATCCTGGAGTATATCAAAGGAGTCCATAAAATTGTCTTGGCCGATCGTAAATTGGAGTTGCATGAGGTAGCAGAGAAGTTGAAAACATCAGAAGGCAGTGATACTTCCCATTTTGCATAGACATTTTTCAATGGGAAAGCTGTGTCTAAAGTGGATGTCGCATTTGCATAGGGTCGATCAGAAACAATGATGCGCCGACGATTCAGAGCGTCGTTTGCAACTGTTTCAGCGTAACAAACAGGAGTTTTTGCGTCGATATGTGAGAATGGATGAAACATGGATCCACTACTTTACTCCGAAGTCAAATCGACATCCAACTGAGTGGATAATAGCAGGTAGAAACCGTTTAAAGGGACCGCAAATATCAAGAGGAAATTTTGTGGGTTGCATATTTTGCAATGCGCAACTCTGCTGCAAATGCTAGGTAAAAATGGATTGAAGTGGGAATAAAATCGGATTTGAAGTCGAAGTGTTTCTATCTTTCACTATGCGGTTTTGTCCATTCAAATCAGTTTCTATCTGGTTTCACGATTCGAGATCCGCAAAAGAAATATATATCCGCAACTGAATATCTGAGAGCAAAAATATCAGCCCTAAAATATCCACGATGAAATATCTGCGTCGAAATATCCACAATGGCATGACGAAACCTCACAAATTTTGTCAATTCACAGATTTTTAAAGAACTAAAACCCCACAAGTCATAGACTCGTTACGTTGCATCGCAGTTTTCCTTTTTCAATGTTTTGGGTAATTGTACATATTTGCCTATTAGTTATTTTCTGTCGAAGAAAACAACAAAATTTGTTCTTCACAATTTTTTATAGGCATTTTAATGTTTATAACCAGCCCATTTTTGCTTTTTCTTAAGTTTATACTTTTTCAGGGCTCAACAATTTGTTACTTTTCGTCACGAAAAAAATCTGAAGACAGAGCAGACATATTAACTTTTATCTCACATAGCACAAATGTCTCAGTAATATCCACAGAATACGAGGGTGGATTGATAAGTTTCCGGCCTGACTAAGAAAAACAACGTTTTTAAGAATTTTTTTTTTTTTGATTTCTCAACATAATCTCCTCCAAGGCTGATACATTTCTCATAGCGGTGTTCTAGTCTAGTAATGCCATCTCTATAGACTGATTCGTCAAGCTCCTCAAAATACCCATTTACAGCTTCGATTACTTCTTCATTGTCCGCAAATCTCTTACCGCCAAGCCATTTTTTGAGGTTAGGAAACAGATAATAGTCACTCGGGGCTAGGTCTGGAGAGTAGGGAGGGTGCGGCATTAATTCAAACTTTAGATCGTTGATTTTAGCCATCGCAACGATTGACGTGTGCGCTGGTGCGTTATCGTGATGAAACAAGATTTTTTTCTTCGCCAGATGAGGTCGTTTAATTTTCACTTCGTGGCTCAAACGTTGCAATAAGTCTGCGTAGTATTGACCAGTGATAGTTTTACCCTTTTCAAGGTAATCAATGTATATAATACCTCTTGCATCCCAAAAAACAGTAGCCATAACCTTGTTCGCCGAAGAAATTGTTTTTGCCTTCTTTGGAGTTGGTTCCCCTGGTCCAATCCACTGTTTAGACTGTTCTTTGGTTTCAGGAGTGTAGTGGTGGACCCAAGTTTCGTCAACGGTTACGAATCGACGCAAAAATTTGCTTGGATTACGCTTATACAACGCCAAATTGGCGGTAGAAATGTTCTTTCGAATCAATTTTTGGTCGACTGTTAGCAAACGCGGCACCCATCTTGCACAGAGCTTTTCCATATACAAATGTTGGTGCAAAATATTTTGTACACGTTCATATGACATCTTACAGGTCTCAGCTATCTCACGAACTTTTAATCTGCGATCTTTCAGCACTATTTGATGGATTTTTTCGATCATATCTGGAATTGTGACCTCAATGGGGCGTCCTGAGCGAGGCTCATCAGGGGTGCTCACACGACCCTTTTTAAACTCGGAAACCCACTGCTTAACGGTTGAATATGATGGGGAGGATGTCCCCAGTGTTGAGTCCATCTCTTCTTTAATTTCCTTCGGCGTTAACCCCTTCAAATAAAAGTATTTGATGACAGCACGATTTTCCAGCTCTTCCATTTTTACGAAAAAAACAGAGGCGTCTTGGTCAGCGTGCTCTCAAAACTAAACTAACATGGCGATCGGACTGAAACTATAGCTACAAGCTATCTAAGGATGGTACTATAGAACGCCACCTCAGGGTAGGCCTAGTGGCGCCATCTCTTGGTCAGGCCGGAAACTTATCAATCCACCCTCGTATTCTGCAACGTTCTGAACACATTGTAATATTGTCGGAATGTTCCGGAGATATTACTGAGACATATGTGGTATGTGAGATCATGTTACCGACGATATCTACACTGAGAGAAGTGGAATGTAATGATTACCATGTACAAATAGTAATTGGGGGACAACTTCGCGAATTTGGTTTCGGATACTATAGAGAATCGTAGCAATGTTCATGCACATGGGAATGGTTACCATTTACATGAAGATGGATACCAAATAACCTGATTCTGTCATTCAAGTACTATTTTCGCATGGTAATGGTTACAGTTCACTTTTCTCAGTGTATGGGCCAATTAAACATAAAATCCATTCGAAATCAATTGATTGAACGTCAAAGGAATTATCTCGATCACGAGTTTCTTTCCATTCAATACCCAGATTGCACTTAGACTTCAAAAGAATTCAAAAAGATTTCTTCAAGACTCTTGAGAAATCAATTCTTTTGGAACGGCTGTGCTATATGGGTACTCATAAAACTTTCATTAGAAAAATTGTAATTATGACCTCTCACATTATCTCATCACGAAACACACACTGTAAAAAAATTTTTTTTGAACATCCACTGAATTTTTTTGCGAAAAATTAGTCATATATTCTGAATTTTCAGGAGAAATTTTTTTACAGTGCACGCATAAAAAAAGAAAATTCTAAAAGTGCGTAGCATAACGCAACAAAACGTCGCTTCGACCCACATAATAATTTTGGATCACTCGTTTGGATTTTCATAAAATATATCTTAGGAAATTCAAAAACATGTCTCATGAAACACCAATAAATACCTTTTGGAATTCTTAAAGATATCTCCCGTAAGATATCTTTAGGTGTTCCAGAGGACATCTTTTAGGATTCCTTAAGATATTCTTCACAGTGTTCCGGAAGAATTCCGCAAAATTGTTATCTGGGAAGTCTTCAGAATTTGAATTCTAAGAATCCCTGTTATAATACCGCTTATGTAAGAATAAAATTATGTATTATTGAAACAACTAACAGTAACCCTCCAAATATTACCCGAATTTTGCTGGTTAGTTAGACTACCTGTCTGATAAAAATTTATAGTCGAATTTACTATGGGACTCTGTAACCGAGGAACAGACTGAACTTACGATGAAATTTACTATGAGCAGACAATAGAAATATGATCAAATTCACTGTGTCTTACAGTAAATGCCATTGGAAAGTCAGTCTGTTCCTCGGGCACAATAATCCGTAGTAAATTTAACTACGAATTCCTCTCCGTGTGGGTTCTCAAGTAACCAATTAATTTTCAAAACAGAAAATGAAGTTTTCTAACATTTGGGAGACTTTTGATACATTTTTTCAACCTTCGGGGACAAATTTATAAGGTGATCATATTATAAGAGTATCTTCTAGTCTTTGTATAAGGACATCGAAATTAGGGAATATTCCAAAAGCAGGAAACTTTTTGGGTCTTCAAATCACCAAGTAGTCTGTGGAGGGTTGATGTTATTTATTCATTTGTCGCGTTATCATTCATGATTTTTTGAATACGATGAAAAACGATAAAGTTCTAATGTATTTAAAAACAATATATAACATTGTGAATTCTGCACTCAGAAATCTTAGTAAGAACAATGGGGGCAAATTTTGGTTTTGTATGGCTTTTTATTGGGAACTTTCAGCAGGGTCTCAAAACGTATCAAGTGTTACATCGAAGTGCTATCTAGATTAGAGGCTCGCAATATTTCACGGTATCGATATTTCTTACAGAAACTTTGTCAAGTTTACATTGAATTTCATAAAGTATCGATAAAAACTTTATAAAAATTGTATATAAAATATTGATACCATAAAATATTATGCACCTCTAACCTAGACTAGCTACTCACAGTAAAATGTAAAACTTACTTTCATCCCGAATATCAGCTTATTTGAAGATGTAGACAAAATTAGCCCTGTTTCAACTGAAAGTGAGTACTAAAAACAAATGCCGACACAATGGAAAAGACTGAATTTCAGTCAAGTACTCCATTAAGATGTAGCCACATGTAGTCCGACTTTTTACTATGATCTATGTTCCATTATTGATCCAAGATTGGCTGCCCTGAGATAAGAATGAACCGAAATTGGCCCTATATTTATACACAAATGGATATGCACATAACACTTCTGACCATCTCATACATGTCGTCTCATTTTTCCGGACTCAGATCCAGATTTGAAATCTTTCAATCAGTATTATTTCAAGCAATGCCTCGTTGACAAGATTCTGATAACAGCCAAGCGTTACACTCCTTGTTGGAATCCGAGCAGTTTTCAGTAACGTGTTTTAGATTATAACTACCCGGGAAAAAATAATTCATATATGGTCGTATATGAGCGTATATGAATCATATATGAAATACATTTGAACATATATAAACATATATGAGATCATATATGAGCATATATGGATTTTGGCCATACATGATCATGTATGAATGAGACTGTATATGGCCATATGTGATCATATTCAATCATACATTATCATATACATCCATATATGGACAAAAAAATGTCACAATTTTACATGGAATGTGATGAAAAACCAAAGGAGAGAGAAGTGAGATCAATGCTGATAGATTCCCCACTTTCATATATGACCATATATGACCATATATGATCATATATGAACATATATGGCCAAAATCCATATATGCTCATATATGGATGCATATATGGGTCCATATAGGGAATTTTTTTTCCCGGGTACAAAGGTCTTGTAGGTCTTCTGATAATAATTACTCGAAGTTCCTTCGTGATCGATGGTCTCCTATATCGTCTGTTTGACAATCCAACTTGAATATCTTCCCACAATCTACAATCAGAACTTTCGGGGCGGTATTTAATGCAATTACTGACTTGTAAATGTAGTGTTCTTGTGAAAACGTTGTATTGTCTGAGAGGTGTTAATAATCAGATTGAAGTTTCTCCTCGAATCGTACAACGGATTCTCGTGAATAATTCCAATTGTCCGACTATAATTTAACCAATGGGTGATTGTTGTGAAGCTTCGTAACGTACCAAGGAACAGAAGACTATTCCGAAACGATGCTTTTATATCAATAACGCTTCGTGTTGGATGATATGATTATCATAATGGGAAATAATTCATTAGAAAATACGATGAACGTAATAGGCAACACTGAAGTTTTTGCGATAACTGAGTATTTCGTTGCTGAAATTGATCACCCTAGTAAAAATGAATCATATAAGAACATACATAAAGCATATAGAAACCATATATGGTCATATATGACCATATATAATAATATGGCCCATACAGAATCCATATATGACCTTTCGATGCAAGACTTTCCCATACATGTGAAAAACTTCTGTCACATATGAAATATTTTTCGTATATGGATTTTATATGGATTATATATGAGTCATATATGATCATATATGGATCACATATGGATTAAATATGGATTGTATATGATTCTATGCATTTTCATATATGAATCATATATGAATTTTATATGTATTATGTATGGATTATGTATGGGTCATATATGTTCGTTTTTTACTAGGGTCATTCGTTTGTCACATTAGACACTCTGACATATTAGATATTGATGATGCATTGTGGCTGTGCATACACAGAAAAAAGTATTTCTCCGAGTCTGAGAAATTATCATTTGAATAGATCCAAATAAAAATTTCTTCGGAAGAAAAATATTCTGTTCATTCAAAAAAATGTGTTATTTGACTTTCGTTTCAAATATCAAATTCCTTCGTATAAAAACAATATTCATTTTCGTTACAGAAAATGTATTCTGCAGTCAAAATGCAATAATGTACCGTTTGAAAAAAATTTCTTGGAGGCTTAGTTTTTGAGCTATGAGCATTTTTAGATTTCTTTTCAAATTTGAATAACTTGACAGCATTGTGTTCTATATTCTTGAACCTAACACCATTCTCTGAGTTGGAAAACGCCGGCCCTATAAGAAAAAATTCAATTATCCTATCATTCTTTGTTTCGGAGCTATAGTAATTCAAATATGCTGAATTATGATTGGCTAGAAGCTAGGACATGTGAAATCGCTGTAGCTCCGAAACAAAAAATGATAGGATGATTAAATTTTTTTTCCCAGAGATCCGACGTTTTCCAGGAATTCCGACGTTTAGAGAATGGCGTTGGGCTTAAAAATGTAGAGCACAATGCTGTTCAGTTATTCGGATTTGAAAAAAATCCAACAACTCTGCCAATTGGCACACGGCTTCCTCGTTTGTTTTGAAAAAAAATACATGTTTTCTTTCCCTCTCCCGTTTTTCTCAGAGAACCAGGTTGAAATTTATACAGGACTGCGATCCACACTGCATAAAACTGTGGTGAAAATTTCATGAAAATTGGATGGTAGGAACGGAAGTTACCCATGTGGAAATGGAAACACGCGTCGCTACTGGCTGAGTACTTTCACCAGAGTTGCCAGTACTGGCAAATCCATAGCTGCCAGTATTGGGTCAGTTAAATTCACAGTACTGGAAAGGAGCCGAAATGATAACATCATTTTACATAAGGGCCAGAGGAACATTTACCACCGAATTGGTACCGATTTTGAATGCGAGCCAACTATGGCGGAACTGTGGCTTGCAACAGAATCAGTTGTTTTGCCAGAGCTGGATAAAAAACGACAAGGAGTCGAAATGATGACATCCAATGTAGAAATTCAAATCCGACCCAGTACTGGCACAGTACCGGTAACCGAAGTTACCAGGAGTGATCATATTTCAATTTAAAAAAAACATTGAATTTGAACTTTGAGAATCCGAAGAATTCATTGTTCCTATTATTGTCATCGGAGAAAGGCACTTTGGAAATGATTCCTTGAAAGTTCACTGTGTGAGGATGGAACCCAGGTCCTGCGAGTGAGAAACCTAGTCTCTATCACATCAGCCGATCTCCGAGTTGACGATGAATCACTCGAATTGCCATTTATTTTAATAGGACCGTTGAAGTCATACAATTCACTATGGATTCCGTACAGGAATAAAGTCCTACCAATACTGGCACATTTTCGTCTCTCGAACATATTGAATGAGGATACCAACTCGGGCCCAATGCTGGCAAGACTTCGGCTCACTACAACAGCCGAGTTACTACACCGAGAAAACAAAGTCGTCAAATTTACCTCTTGTTAAGTAAATATATGGACGATTTAAAAATGTAGTGCGAGCTACTACAATTTTAGCCAATTTCACCGCAGGGAAAGTAGGATGCCCTTTAGCTATGGTATCTTTCGCACCAGCTGTGATATATTTCACATGCGTTGTTGTAAAATCACCTAAAACTGTGCTCGCTTGCACTAAATACTCAATCATCCATATATTTATTCAATTATGTAAATTTTACAAGTTTTTTCCTTCAGTGTACACAGTTGAAAATTTTGTGTAAATGTGTTAAAAAATCCGTGTGTCATGAATTTTCAGTTAAATATTCAACACAACCACGTGTAACTTCTACAGACAGTCCTTGTGTAATCAGGTCTCAACTGATTTATAATGTGAAATCATTCAAACAAGTGAAAAAAAGTGTCAAAATGACACAAATGTTATTCAACTCAAGATTGAACATAAAAATTGTGTTGTTCTCAACTACCAAGGGGAGATCGCCAGTGGTGGGAGCTATTTTTTTATGAAACTTCTATGTACGTGTAACTTTAGTAGTCGTCGGAAGAACTGTTCATGCATTTTGGTTTTAGCTTTCATTGTAATGGAAATTCGTTTTCTAGATATGTGAATTTGAAGATAGAGTGCGAGTCGATATACGCAAAGAAAGTACACTCAATCAAAGGACCGGCATTGGCTTGAGTGATACAGCTTCAACATTTGGTCCCGACGATCCATGTTCAATGCTCATTGAAGTACTGTTTTTTTTTCAATTTATTTTTATGCATTGTTTCAACACGAAAAAAGTGTGATTTTCACATTTGATTGATGTAAAAAAATCCATAAATTACACTTTTGAACTGTTGATTCATTCCTTATTTTGGATTCCATTTGACAGTACTTATCTGTTGAATTTACACGATCGGAAATTCCAATCAAAATTTTATCAACATCCTTTTGTGTTATATTATTTACATCGAGCTTGAGTTATTAGCTAACACAAATACATTATGTGATATCGACACAAAAATATGTGTGGACCGTTTGGGACGTGTGAAATGTGTTGAATTCAACACAAAATTTCCAACTGTGTAAGATCGTGATTTTAATGTCATTCGGCCACCGATTCTGTAGAAATTCAGAGTCCTATCAATACTGGCACATTGCTGTCTTTCATACATATTGAATGATCATACCAACTCTGGCCTAATGCTGGCAAGACTTCGGCCCACTACAACAGCCAAGTTGCTAAGATCGTGATTCTAATGTCAGTTGACTACCGATTCCGTAGTCAGTCAGAGTCTAATCAATACTGGCACATTGTCGTCTATGGAACATATTGAATGCCAGGGCCGAATTTACCATAGAGGCGGACTAGGCGCCGCCTAGGGGCCCCCACGGTTGGGGGGCCCCCACTTATCGATCAGGTTTTGCAGAAATCGGAATTTCAATTTCTTAACCCTCATGAAAAAAATAATCTTACTCACATACTTACTGCGGAAACAGTTTTGAAAATCAAAGGAATCCAACACTTTCCAGTAAACAAAATGTATTTAAAAGTATTGGAATATAATACTTCTGAATACACTCAGAAAATGCTATGTTTGACATGAAGTCAGTGATTCTTTCTGTAGCTACCAACAACCCAAACCTGGCGTTCTCTCAATGTGAAGGACTCTAGATTTGTTTGAAAAACTATGAATACCTCTGAAATCCTCTCAAAAACTCTTCTGTGAAAAATCCGTGAAATGTTCAGAGATTTTCAGTGAAATTTTCTCATCAGGGTAACGTTCTCTGAGCGTGTTACCTTTGCAATGAGTATTTGAATTGGCTTGATCAATATTATTTCTTTTATAAAGAAAAATAACACTTCTGATGAAAAAAATAGTATCAGCTCTAGTACTTATAGTGAAAATAGTATTGAGAAGAATTGAATTTCAATACATTTTTAATATCAGTACACAGTTGGAAATTTTGTGTTGAATTCAACACATTTCACATGTCCCAAACGGTCCACACATATTTTTGTGTCGATATCACATAATGTATTTGTGTTAGCTAATAACTCAAGCTCGATGTAAATAATATAACACAAAAGGATGTTGATAAAATTTTGATTGGAATTTCCGATCGTGTAAATTCAACAGATAAGTACTGTCAAATGGAATCCAAAATAAGGAATGAATCAACAGTTCAAAAGTGTAATTTATGGATTTTTTTACATCAATCAAATGTGAAAATCACACTTTTTTCGTGTTGAAACAATGCATAAAAATAAATTGAAAAAAAACAGTACTTCAATGAGCATTGAACATGGATCGTCGGGACCAAATGTTGAAGCTGTATCACTCAAGCCAATGCCGGTCCTTTGATTGAGTGTACTTTCTTTGCGTATATCGACTCGCACTCTATCTTCAAATTCACATATCTAGAAAACGAATTTCCATTACAATGAAAGCTAAAACCAAAATGCATGAACAGTTCTTCCGACGACTACTAAAGTTACACGTACATAGAAGTTTCATAAAAAAATAGCTCCCACCACTGGCGATCTCCCCTTGGTAGTTGAGAACAACACAATTTTTATGTTCAATCTTGAGTTGAATAACATTTGTGTCATTTTGACACTTTTTTTCACTTGTTTGAATGATTTCACATTATAAATCAGTTGAGACCTGATTACACAAGGACTGTCTGTAGAAGTTACACGTGGTTGTGTTGAATATTCAACTGAAAATTCATGACACACGGATTTTTTAACACATTTACACAAAATTTTCAACTGTGTACGTTTTTTCATTTTTCGGAATTTCATTCCACATCACTTAATTTCTATGGAATTGATTAAGAAAGTTACACTGTTCTTATTTCAAAGAACCTCAATGTTTGGAAATCGGTCGCCTTACATGGGCCCGCCACGAAATTCCGCCTAGGGGCCCCACCATGGGTAAATCCGGCACTGTTGAATGCTAATACTAACTCTGGCTCAGTAGTGGTGCAGTATTGTCTCGTCAAAGTAACCTTGTTATTGGAAAGATCAGTGAAATTCCTATCCACTATCTATTCCGTATTAGAACAACGTTGCATCGATACTGGTGCAGTATCGTCTTTTGTTCGCATTTAACCATCCAACTAACTCTGATTCGGTACTGGCACAGTTTCGCTTCTGTATGGTCCGGGTATTCTCCGAACATTATTAATTCGATACTGGCTCAAGACCGTCTGACCGCGCAAGCCAGTACTGTCTGAAATCCGGCAAACATTTGGCGCCAGTTGAAAAACGGTAATGATTCTGAATGGGCACAGTTATACCTGCCGAAGTCTGGCAAGTACAACTTGGCCAGTACCGTGCCATATGTCAACTCTGGCTATTTCCACATGGGTATCCGCATGTTAACGATGTTTATGAAATTTCCAAATTTTGTTTCGAAGCTCAGTGCTTACCACTTTCTTCCTTCAATTCCGATTTGTTTGGAATTCACACCATACAACTAACCCCCTGTAAACTGATTATACTACAAGTTTCATGTCATTTGAATGATACCGACATGGGGAAGGCATGCTCTCAAAATATTGTCAAATAATGTGAATCGCGGAACCAAAATTTTCCACAGTTTTCAATCGATTACGATAAAACTCATATGGGATCACTATCGGATCATCACTAGAACGTGTTATACGTTCCATTGCGATCGGATAATAGGAAGCGGAGATATACGCGTTCGCACAATTACGATTTTTCGAAAAATGTCTCCTCCCCCCTCCCATTCTTCTGTAACGATGAGGTTGAAACTTATATGGAACCACTATCAACACTGCACATGACTTTGGTGAAAATTTTATTACGATCGAATAATACGAACGGAAGATATACACGTTCGCAAATTTGTTACATGCACACAGACAAACAGACAGACAAAAAGAAACCTGATTTCCTTTTTTTTCCTCCCCCGATTCCAATTTGCCTGAAATTTATATCATATAACTAACATCTCGTAAATCGAATATACTTAGAGTTCCAAGACATTCGGATAATATGCACGGAAAAAAGTTCCTTGTAAATTCTACATTGGTTGTTGTCAATTCAACATAATTCACATACATGCAATTGGAATAAAATTTACGTTAGAACTAATGTTATATTTACATTGTTACCGAGAGTGGCGTTGCTGTGAAGTAAGTATGATAACAATGTAAATCCAACAGGACAGTATAGTAAATTTTACATGAGATGCACGCTGTAATCGTTACCTCACTTTTCATGTAATTTTTACATGGGCATTTTTTTCCGTGTGGACATGGGAGAGGCATGCTTTAAAAAAAATACAGATCCTAAAGAAAAATTTCCCATAGTTTGCAACCGATTTGGGTGAAACTTATATAGGACCACTATCGGGTCATGACTAAAACGTGGCTCGAGTTTGGAATCGGATAATAGGAAGCAAAGATACGCGCGTACGCAAAATATTCATTTTTTGTCAGAGTGCTTCTCATCCACCTAATCCTTCTGAATGAATCAGGTTGAAACTTAAATGGGACCACTATCACCCTAGTCCACGACTGTGATAAAAATTTCGAAACGATCGGATAAGCAGAACGGGAGATATGCGCGGACGAAACTGCGGGGGGGGCTACAGCCACACAAACAAACAGACAGACACGGTAACAACATTGTTCCGCGAGTTCTGAGGAACTTTTTGGTCTAGGAGATTTTGAATTTCAAGCCAAAAAAATCTTCGGCTCCTCGAAACGATCACAAAGCTTCCCTCTAACGAGGAAGCAAAATGCTCATAGCTCAAAAACTGAGCCTCCAAAAATTTTTTTCAAACAAAAAATTATTGCATTTTGGTTACAGAATACACCACAGAAATCCGAATGATGAATTCAGAGACCTTGTATATTTGGATCTATTTAAAAAACAATTTCTTGGATTCGGAGCAATATTATTTCCTGTGCATTACAAAATTAAAAAATATCATTTCCAAATCTAACATAAAAACCGGCTGGACGAATATAATTAATAGATTATGTTTGAGAGTCCCTTAATTCTGGAGATTTTGGAAAGATAGGTATATTGTTCCGCGTTATTTCTATCACGTCGTAGATTTTTTTGTAAAATGTTCTATCAAACAACTTTATTAGGAACATTGGGAATGGATGAAGAAACGTTCAGGTGTTCTTCGATTTTATGTTTGATTCGATCTATCCATATATTTTATTTTCAACCAGAAAATTTTCGTATCTTGAAAAAAGGTTCCACATAAGGACCGAAACGTCGGGGTATACAGGGTGTCCCATTTTAATCTGTCACTTGGAATATCTCGAAAACGAATAGATTCAGAAGAAAATGTTCCGGGAGGTCAAGGCCAAGTTCACCATCGGATGTCCCCCTCGGATTCTTACATTTTTTTCCCGGAACATTTTCTTCTGAATCTATTCGTTCTCGAGATATTCTAAGTGACAGATTAAAATGGGACACCCTGTATAATTGATGAATAAGAAGACCTTGTCTGGCCAAAACCTGTATGCTCGATGATTACAAAGGTCGAATAGAATTATTTTTGATATTTTGTGTCAAACACAAACTGAAAATGTGTTGGCAATTCACTCCTTCCCCTCCTTTGTCTCTTTCATATTTTGCTTCAATGGAAACCCATACGCAGCTTGTCGTGTCAGTAGATCATACAATGTTATAACGCATAATGTAAGATTGGTGAAATCTTGTATACGCACGCGTATGCAAAATATCGGAATTCTGTTGGCGTGAAGAATGAATTGTCATGAGAAAAGAAGAAAAAAAAAATAATAAGAGAAAAAAATAAAGGATAATGAAAAAAAGTAGAAAGAAACTTACATTACAAAATATCATATCCCCCTGCGGCATAGTAGTCGTGTTCTTATGTGTACAGTATGTCGTGTATATATATTTATATATATATATATCTGTATTTTTACAACCGACTTCGTTGTCCTGTTCTCTCCCGTTGTTCACTCAATGATAAACGCGACTGTTTTTCCGGGTTTCCTCGTCTCATGATGCCATCCAGTTGAAGCACTACAGAGAAAGGTAACAAAGAAAAAGAGGTACATATGAGAAAGAGAGCCCCCATCTCCAGAAAAACCAGCAGAATCTAATCTGTGTTTAAGCACACAACTTTTAGGGTGTGATTTCACGAGAAATACTGATTGTCTAAATTTCATAGTCGTTTCTTACCAAACACTTTCATGACCGAACTTGAAAGAGCTCACGTAATAAAGCGGGTCCGGGGTTTTCTCTTTTTTGAAGCTCAATGCTGTGTTTTGAAATAAACGCGCTGCTCGCAAGTGTAAAAATTTTCGCAACATCGTATTTTTTTTCTCCTATGAAACTTATCTTATCGAATGTTACATGAACCAATCGACACCGCCAGAGGCGGATTATCCTGTACACGCAGAGAAGAGAATGGTAATATTTACCATGCTAACATAGTATTCGTTCTTATTTTATATGAAATCGTGATTGTTACTATGTAAGAATAGAATTCTCTACCATTTTTCTGGTAATGATATATATGTAGCATAGTAATTATTACCAGAAAAATGGTGAAGAATTCTATTCTTACATAGTAAACGATTTTATATAAAATAAGACCGAATACTATGTTAGCATGGTGAATATTACCATTCTTTTCTCTCCATATAGGCCAATTGGGCCATGGCCCAGGGCCCCGTCTTAAGGGGGGCTCCCATTTGCGATTGAATAAAAAATAAGTTCATCCAATTTTCAAGTCTAATTGTTTTGTCAACACAGAAAGGGGCCCCCTTCTATTGTTCGCTGCAGGACCCGGGAAAAATCAGTGATCCAAATTTTCGTTGACTAGTATGTGACTTTTGGACGGAGCACAATTTGGAGAAGCATTCGTACGCTGGATCTTAATAATTCGTTGACTCTTTCCATTATTTCGATGATGAAAATAAAAAGTGAATTCCATTGTTCGAATAGTGAACACAGTTAACGAATTATTAAAATCCAGTATACGAATTCTCTTCAAACTTGTGCTCCGTTCAAAATTGGCATACTAGTCAACGAAAATTTGGACTACTTATTTTTTCCGTGCAGCAGGCTCAATCCGCGCCTGAGCTTCACAAGTTTTCTCTTGAATGCATGGAAGATAGAAATCAAACGACAAACAAAAAATTACAATTTTCCATGTTGATACAACAGTGATTTCAAAACATTTTGCATTGATCTTCATTGAATCCATTGAAAAATTCAATCTCTACATTGTCCCAAAGAGATTCAATATAAAAATGCGGAGTCTAGACAAACCGCGGTAGGGAATTCTTTTTCTCAACCTGGAACATTAATCTATGAATAGTATTCCAAGTTTGAAAAAAACGGTGATACATTCGATGCTATGTGGAAGTCTCAAGGCGCTTTTGATAGTGTACCAGAGAATGTACTTTGTCTTTAAAAGCAGCATGCAAACGACTAGAGAAGGTTGGAAGGAAGGAGATGCTCGCCGTGGTGCATTTTGATGCAACGTCGTGTACAGAGCATATTCTTTACATCGTCGGATGTGATGCATACAGAGGAGAGCAATACAAGGAATAAGAGCAATATGAGGGGCCAAACGTGCACGTGCATATATATGTATACAGTGATAAACTCATGTGTGTGCTTCTTGACATTTGTAGGTATCAAGACGGCAGTTACCCTCCTTTATATACATAAATACGTACGTACAAGAACGTATGGTTACATACGAGAATATATCCACCGGTGTATTAGGAACCTCCTCATAAGTGTGAGACATAGACATTCCTATTTGTCCAGTTCAATTTAGGCATTGGAAAATGCTAAATCCAGATTTTTTAAAATAACAAAAAAATCTTTCTTATCTCTTACCCAGGTAGGAAATGCCAATATTGACAACTGGCCCATGCTTGGCAAAATACTGTGCTGCCAAGCATCGCGAACCAATATTGGTTCAATATACAACCGTTGTTCATTCTAGAAACCATACCGGGTTCCATGGGAAATGCCAATATGACAACTGGTGCAAGCTTGGCAAAATATTGGGCTCCCAAACATGGCGAACCAATATCAACCCAATATAAAACCGTTTGTTATTTGAGAACCCACACCACGTTTCATAAGGAACGCCTATACAACAAGTGGTTGAAGATTGGCAAAACATTAAGCTACCAAGCATAGCGAACCACTATCGGCCCAATATCAAACCATTTGTTATTTGAGAATCTATACCACGTTTCGTAGGGAATGTAATTACAACAAGTGGTTGAAGCTTGGCAAAACATTGAACTGTCAAGCATGGTGAACCAATATTGGGCCAATGTACAACCAATGTTTATTTGAGAACCTATGCCACATCTCCATGTTTGTGATTTTTACAGAGTTGTACCGATATCCCTGCTAAAAATCTTATCGTTTTCTATAGGAAATTTTTAGCAGGGATAGCATGAAAAATGACGTCATTTTTTTCTCCAAGAAGTATGTTTGGAGAATCAGGTTGAAGCACGGCAAAAGTTGAAATACACAACTTGGGCCATATCCGGTTTAATCGTATGAGCCAAGCTCCAAAATACTCATAATACATATATCATGAGATATTGGGCCATGCTTGGCATTGCATTCTGGCCCAATATTGAACACCAAGCCTGGCATGAGGTTATCATCCCAAGCTTTCACCAAGCTTGGGCCATTTTTCCTCATGGATTCTGGCCCAATATAAGTCATAATTGGGCCAAGATCGGGCCAAGCTTGAGCCATTTGTTAATTCCTGCCTGGGTTGTACAAATCCTACTTTGTGTTTAGAAATTCGAGGGAAAATTCAAGATTCCTCAACTCCAATATAAAAAGATTAACTCGGCTCTACTGTATTAGAAACAACCATTATTCTTCACGAGCTGATGAATAGAAACACGAGCTGATAAGCGTTGCACGGTACTTTGGTTTCTCTCAAATCGAGTCCCCGGCGACTGAATAACAATACGAAAAGGGAAGTGAATTGTAATCGAAGTTTGAAAAGATATTAAAAATATAGTTTTAATCTTATAACGCATTCTTATGTTATTCATAACTACAGTTTCACATTCCATCACGAGGATTATATTGTCGATCGTATAGGATAGCCATTTGCATGGAGGTAATATTTTCTCTCCCAGGAAGCAGTATTTCACCTGCAATGCAGCATCAAAGGAAGGGATTCATCGTCCTTCTCTTCTTTTTTCTTCTCTTTTTCTCTATTGTCGTACCTCAAAGACATTCCACATTTCACAAATATTCTTCAGTGATGCACTTGTTGTTTACCAATATATATAGATGTTATATATCCATGAATTCACTTCTTGAACTACAATTCAGTTTCTCTCACCTTTATACGCATGAAGGAATCCCTTAGATTTATGAAGATGTTCATCATTCTATATAGAGAGAAAATGATTTAATTGATGAGCAATCGATAGACCTCATTTCTTTTCACTGGAATTTTCATTCACATGTTGCATACTTGCGGTAACTCCATCGCTCTAAGTATGAAACTTTTTAATTCTTCCCCTGGATGATTGAAGAAAAATAATCACAAAACTGAAATGAAAATTAATCTTTCAATACTTTTTGCGCATTTCGCAAAATGATTGAAACATAATTTGTAATTATTATGAGATTTACGTAATGAATCGATAGTTTATTAGGAAAAAAAGTTGAAAACTCATGTCAGAGGGAAATAAGGGTGATGCCTATGAAATATTATGTAGAAATTAGTCTTCGTCCTTTGAATTTCCCCTGTATATCAGGCATTCCCGTATTTATACCATCGTTGTGTCAGTACTCCAATTTAAGTTTGATTTGTGGGAGCATATAAAAGCTAGGATATTATTCTTTGATCATCCCAACATATGCAAAGGATGATATTCTAACTTTTACGTGCCTCCATAAATCAAAATAATAAAAAGTTAGAGTGATGAAAACGAGCACATATAAACGTGTTCTATATGAAATACAGGCACAAAAATGATTGACAAAGTGGAGGTCTGGTCCATTCGACCATCCACTACTGATATACGAGAATAAAAGCCCGTTGAATGTAAAAAGTGGTCAGACACAGATTTATTCACAGTATCTACTCGCTTGATGAATGTATTATTTGAGGCTGTGAGGAAATGAAATCTCGGACAAAATTTCAAGGCCCCCTGTTTAGAAATACACAGAAGCCCCCTTCTGATATATGTGTCATGGTTTCTCTTTTCCGTTCATGAAGAACAAAAATTTGAAAATAAGAGTTTGAAAAACATTTATCAAGCGGTTTGAAAAAACTTCAGATGTCACAGTTCTAAAAATTCCAGTAGTAATTTGACCAAGGCGTTTATGGTAACAAGATTTACCTATATTTTGTGAAGGTTTGAATCTTTTATAGGAACAAAACGATAATTTAGACTCATAAAATTTGATAAATCATCATAATCCATCTTGTTGATTTAACTCCTTGGAACTAAAAACATCCTTGAAAGATGCATTGCAGGATTTTATAATCTCCAACAGCAGAATATTGTGGTATTCCAATAAACGATTCAAACTTCAGCAACATTCATCGATACAATATTGAAAAAATCATCTGATACATGATCATGTGAAATTACCAACCGTTATCACCAAATTATGTCCCAAATGATCACTTTGCAATTAATGTTGAATTCCGACACAAAAATGTATCAAATGTAGAATAAAAATGTTATGTTGATACTGCACTGAGAACACAAAGTGAATTCAGACAAAGAAAACATTTTTTGCGGATAGTGACGAAGTCAAAAGTCAATTAATTTCAGGGATAGGAGAATAATATATGAATTATATAAGAATCAAACCGCAATAATAGAAATAGAGGGTCAAAAAGGAGAAGCACAAATTAGAAGAGGGGTGAGACAAGGATGCTCACTATCGCCACTGATTTTCAATTTGTATATAGAAGAAGCAATAAACGAAGTGAAGGAGCAAGTGCCATTGAAATTACAGATTCAAGGTGGAAATGTAAGCATGTTGAGATTTGCGGATGACATAGTTATATTAGCTACGAGTAGTACTGAGTTAGAAAATACTCTCAACACTATGAAAAAAATATTACAAGACAAATATTGTATGAATATAAATAAGGACGAACAAAATTGATGATTTGCACAACAGCAAAAATATCAAGAAGAACGAAAGTCAAAATAGATGCAGAGACAATTCAGCAAGTTAAAGAATTTAAATATCTAGGAAGCATAATCACAGAAAACGGTAAAAGCGAAAGAGATTTAAGAGCAAGAATAGCACAAGGAAAACAGGCTTTCTACCAAAAGGAACAGTTACTATGTTCGAAGAATATTAGCTTAGCAGTAAGGAAGAAATTCTTGAAGAGTTACGTTTGGAGCACAGCATTATATGGTTGCGAAACTCGGACAATTGGAAAAACGGACCAACGAAGACTCGAAGCTTTTGAAATGTGGTGTTATAGAAGGATGCTTAGAATAAAGTGGATAGAGAAAGTCAAAAATGAAGAAGTACTTGAGAAAGTAAATGAAAAAAGAAGTCTTTTGAGACAGGTCGTGAAAAGAAGAAGTAATCTGATAAGGCACACATTAAGGCATGATAGCTTATTCAAAACAATATTGGAAGGCAAAATGAATGGTAAAACTCGAAGAGGTAGACCTAGATTAAGTCATATGAAGCAAATTATACAAGATAAGGGTTGTCGTAGATATGCAGAAATTAAGCGGTTAGCGGATAATAGACAGGGTTGGAGGATTTCGTCAAACCAGTCATAAGACTGATTACTCCATGATGATGAGTGATGAAGTGAGTAGGACATGCATTTTAGTATTTGTGAAATCATTATCCTCATCTTTGTGTGAATTTACAGGTAATCAAGATTCACAAAGTAATTCTATAACAACAGAGTGAACATGTTTTTTAAATTATATATAATTTTCATATAGTTGATATGTAAGTTACTACTGTGTCTAAAAAGTAAGGTGACATTCGAATTTAAACTCTGTGCGCGAATGTATTTGGGGAAGTGCTCTTATTTTTAGGTCAGAGTGAGACTGTATTTGATATCCGTGCCAAGGGTCACATCAAAATATTCATCAGTGTTTGGGATACGCTTCGTTTTGTAAGCTGCTGAAAGTGACTTTTTCGTTTTTTATAATGTCTGAATTTGTTCAGTAAAGAATTTGTATTAAATTTTGTTCGCGGAATGAATCTTCTGCTGCTGATTCGTCAAGGATGGTGCAGAAAACGTGCGGCGATGAGGCTACGTCGAAAAGAATGTTCACAAGTGGTATAAAGAGTTCCACGAAGGTCGAGAACGTGTCGAAGACGAAAAGCGTCCCTGTTGACCATCAACTTCAACTGACGAAGTTCACGTCCAAAAAATCAAAGATTTGGTGCTTGTAAATCGTCGATTAACAGTGAGATATCTTGCTGATGATGTTGGCATTTTAAAAGGATCAGTCAATATCATTTTGTAGGATATTTTGGCCCCAGACGCGTCAAATCTCGATTGGTACCGAAAATACTGGATTTCCTGAAAAAACATCGTCGCGTTGAAGGTTGTAAAACAATACTTTCTGACTGACAGGACAATATGAAACGCATTATTACGGGAGATGAGACTTGGATTTATGCTCACGACCTGGAAATAACCGATCAATCAAGTGAATATCACGCTAAAGGTGAGGCAAAACCAAAAAAAATGCGACAAAGTCGCTCAAAAATGTAGTTTATGTTAACTATTTTCTTCGATTACCGTGGTGTTGCGCATTCTGAGTTCCTTCCGCCGGGTCAAACTGTTAACAAAGAATATTATTTGAGCGTTGAGCGTCATGAACGTGGAGCTATTCGCCTACAGAGAACGGAATTCCCATACAGGACACCCCGATAATGTAAACACAGCCAATAATCGGCCCATGTATGGCTACCATTAAATGACCAACAATGGATTCACATCATTGGCACAAGTGTGGCCCACCACTGGTTGATAAGAAAGGCCAGCAATGAAAACAGCCGATAATCAGCCGATGTAAAGCTATGGTAAACGACCAACAATGGATTCCCCGTTACTGGCTGAAATATGGTCTATTACTAAATGAAATGGATTTCAAAATTGAATGTATTGTATTCGTAATCACCCGTGAAAAAAGTTTGTTTTGTCCTCATTTCTATTACGCTGAATAAATAATTCACATCCATTGAATACGTTTTACATGATTCAAATGTATCCTTATTTATATAAATAATCAATTACTTTCTCATGTAAATATAAAAAAATTTGAAGGATTTGAAGCAATTGAATTCAACTGATTTATCGAGAGTGTTTTTGACTCGTGTAATTTTACATCTGAAATTGTGGAAATATCGGGCATGCAAATCTATTTAGAAAAAAACGTCCATTCCTGATCTTGTGAAAGCTGGAATGAGAAATTTCCCTGAAACAAAAACAAACAAATGTTTTGGGTCACACTTGACTACTCATTTAAACTAATACTGAACCGATTATTCCGGAACGCGATCATATCAGCATTGGATATCATTATTATTATGTCCCAGTAATCTGCCATTGATGGCTGACATTCGAACATTATCCCGAAATTTCTGGCCATAAATCGGGATCATTTAGCCCCATTACCGGGCCAGACAATAATTTTATATATGGCCCATATTTATTGCCATTACTGGACCCACGTTATCATGCAGCAATTAACCATTGATGAGCCATTAATGGGCGCCTTTAAGGGGCGAAGAACGCCGTCTCTGGTCCAGTAACGTGCCATTATTGGGCCAATTGACGCACCCTGTATGGGTTGTGGCGAGACAACTCTTGGTTTTTGCACCACGACAATGCACCGGCTCACACTGCATTGATTCTTCGTGACTATTTCGCAGAAAACTCCACCCATATCGTTCCACACCCACCGTATTCACCTGATTTGGCACCGTACGATTTCTGGTTACTCAACAAACTCAAAAGACCGCTCCGGGGACACCGCTTTAAATCGATAGAAAAGATCCACGCGAAATCGAAGAGAGAGCTGAAGGCCATCCCGGAAACCGACTTTAATAACTGTTCCGAAGATTAGAAAATGCGTTGGCATAAGTGCATTGTATCCGGGGGGATAACTCTGAAGGCGATGAACTTGATTTGGGAGAATAAATCAAGATTTTTGAAAATAAATGCTATGTCACCTTATTTTTTGCACACAGGTTTATGTATAATTTCGAAAATTTTTCCATTCGGGTATTTTTTACAGTGTAGGTACTATTCTTTTTTCGTTCAAAAGAAGCTGAGATGCGTTTTCCTCTTTTCTAGGGACAATTTTTGCTGTAATGTAAAAGACCGTCACACCGTTGATATTTGAAATCCTTGAATTTTCTTAATATTTTTCTTATTCGAGATCCTATTTTCACGTGACATGTCATTCCTCTGCAGTTCAACGACATTCGAGAATCCACGAGCATTCGTTAACCGATGATTCCACTTCTCTCATTTCCCCTGCAAAAATTTTAATAATATGAATGAACCATCAAAGATTCAAATAAATTGCTTGAAAATTGCATGCATCAATGTGGGTAAGAATTCAATGTTATTAAAATGTCGCAACGTTAGAACTCCACTTGATGTGATATACCTTTAACGACCACCGTGAATAGGGGTAGATTCGAGACGAGACGATGTTTCAGAAAATATCGTCTCGGTATCGTGTAATATTGTTGGACTGGTATCGATATCGTCTCGATATAAAAAATTCCACATTCATGATTCAAAATTTGTACTAGTATTTCACGGTAAAAGGTGAAACTCACTTCCTTCCTGAACATTAGTTTATTTTAAGGTGCAACTAAAGCTAGCCCTGTCTCCACTAAAATCAAGCATGAAAAACATATGCCGCCACAATGGAAGAGACTGAATTCCAGTCAAATTTCAAAGTAAGTTGCAATCTCATTCAGTCTGACTTTTTACAGTATTAATTTTGTTTTCAATCGAATTTTCCATATAAGATTGTTTCATCTAATACACAAAATTTCACATATTTATAAAATATGCATACTAAATCATACATATCCCCGGGAAAAATGCAAATCGACTTATTCAAGACCCTGTTCGACCCCAAGTTGGAATGGTTTGCAGTGCCGGATTAATGTATGGGCCTAGATGGGCCTGGGCCAGGGGCCTCAAATTTTTCAAAGTTAAAAAAAAGAGAATACCCTAAAAAAATTTCCTTACAAGAGGCCTCATACGCTCAAGCGCCCAGGGGCCTCGATAACCATTAATCTGGCACAGATGGTTTGTATCCAGACGGGGCCTTGGACCCTAGTAGATACTACTCTAGTAACTTCTTAGACTATCACAAGGTCTTGCTAGGCCTCGCAAGACTCTCATATGAGCTTCGTGAAGCCTTGCGAGGCCTAAAGAATGACTGGAGTAATTCCTACTGATGCCCCAGTTCTCAATCGGAGAAGTTTCCACCCGGGTCATGTATATAAAATATCTGACCATGAAAATATGTAGTAAACATTTGCATCAGATATATGGTACTATTTGGGGGCATTCAATTTTCCTAAACTGTACCTAATAGGGGAAAATCGGGACCCTTCGTACGCGGGGCACATTCATACAGTAGTTATGAAATACGAATGAAAAGTTGTGCTAACATGAGTGTTCATATACGAGTAAGTTGAGTAGTCACCATGATGTCTATGCAGTTTTAGGTCATTCCTAGCAGTGAGAGTGAAGTTATAGGTAGCAGTGCATTTTTGCATTTCGTGAGTAATTTCTTCATCGATGCTTCCAGCTATGTTTACATGCTGTTGAAATTCGAAACGTTTACAGAAACGAAACGAAAATTCAAACTCACAAAATCTAAGAAATCATCGGTGTTGACCTCCTCGAATTAACTCCTTGGAACTGGAAATATTGTTTAAAGAATGTATTGCAAGACTTTGGGTCTTCAACAGCTGACGATTTCGTTATTCAGTAACCCATTCGTTCAAACTTCAGCAACATATGTTTACTCTCGTTATGTTATGTTTTTCTAAACTATATGTTCTCAGTAACAAAGATACATTCCTGAAACATGATTTTAATAATCAATTTGATTGGTTTGCATATCAATATAGTGGGAAAGTCATGTTTTATTGTTGCTTCATTAATGGGGCACATTCGTACAGAACCAGGAAGGGCACATTCAGACACGTACGGAAGTACCCCTGCAGACACAATAGGTGAACGGTAAATTGCTAACGGTTGATTTTGTGTCTCATTGATGACAAACCAATGTTTCTATATTTTTGTTCTGCTATATTGACCATTTATTTATCAAAATTTTTTTAACAGGAGCATGGGACGCAATTACCCAACAAAAAACACGTAACAAAGTTGTGGATATTCAATAATTGTAGTATTACATTGCATTAATTGATACCCAAGTGACACAAGAAGTTCTAAGAATGTTCCAGACCATCCTTAGAATGTTCCAGACCATCCTTAGAATGTACGAGCACATTCTTAGAACTTCTGGTGTTACTTGGGTATAAATGTTACTTTTACTGTCAAATGAAAATTTTTCATGATTTATTTGTAAGTTGAATTCATTGTACAATATTATTCCATAGTGTCCGAAAGTACCCCATAAGTGGGTAACATTTATACGAATTTCGAATTGACTTCAGGTTATTATTAATTGATAGATATGTAATCAACTGGTAATATTTTCGCATTGAACCTAGATACATTTACTATTGATAAATACAATCCTTTGAATTTTCGATCAAATTATTGATTTAAAAACATGAAAAATGCACAAACCGTACGAAGGGTCCCTACTTTCCCCTACTTGAATCTATGAAAAATTTGTAAAATACACATACTACTGTGGGCAAAAAGTAAGGTGAAGTTTTAATTTAAACTTCGCGGGCTTGACATTTCAGGCTAGTTCTTTTTTTCTTAAGTTGACAGGACTGTTAATGACATCTGTGCCAAATTTCATGTCAATGTCATTATCTTCTTCTGAAAAAATTATCTTTTGATAAATTAAAGTGCGATTATAAAATCCTTGTGAAGCAATGAAAATCGTGTTTCGGAATAGAAAGTTTCCTGCTGTAAAATTCAATATGATCGGATAAAATCAAAGCAGTCCTATTTCATTCCAGTGCACTGAGAAAAGTGAACTGTAACTATTACCATGCGAAAATGGTAGTTGAATGACAGAATCTCTAAGTTGAAGATGGCGACTACGTTATTTCCCGTACAGCACAACCACCGATCCTCCACCCAAAACTTCGGTGGACTAGAGGTAGAGAATTGGCGGAGAAATGGGAGCCGTGGAAATAAGGAAGAAACGGAAGGAAACGAAGGAGGCAACGGAGAGGCGACGGAGAGATGTCCACCCCTTATATTTTCGGTATAGTTCATATTGGTGCATTTACATAACCAAATCTGAATGTATGAATTCACGAATTCAAGTTTTTTTGAAAATACTGAGGGTGGACATTTCTCCGTCGCCTCTCCGTTGCCTCAACGGAGACTCTACCTGCTTATTTCTCCCTTATTTCCACGGCTCCCATTTCTCCACCAATTCTCCACCTCCAGTCCACCGAATTCCTAGGTGGAGGATCGGTGGTTGTGCTGTACGGGCTGGTATCCATCTTCATGTAAATGGTAACCATTCCCATGTGCATGAACATTGCCACGATTCTCCATAGTATCCGAAACCAAATTCGTGAAGCTGTCCCCCAATCACGATTTGTACATGGTAATCATTACATTCCACTTCTCTCAGCGTGCCCTGAGAACAAACTCATTTTTATGTTTTTTTACATGTTGCTTTTTTTCGAGAATTACGCCAATTAGGGCTGAACACTATCTTATTCAAGTTTGGAGCTTCAGAACTTATCCCTCTGCCGTACAAAACAAAAACGTGGTTAACTTAATTTTTCATCAAAATGTAATTCTGGTGTCATTCGATTCGGGGAGTTTCCCTGAATGAGGTGAGATACAAAAATTATTTCCAAAAAAAACTGAGTCAACGATCTTCTGGCCCAGTACGACAGTCTTATTGTTATATCATTTTGATTCTAAGAGCCCTAGTGTTCTAAAAGCCCTAGCAGAAATCATTCTAGTAATTCTCTAGGCCTTGCGAGGCCCCCCCAGGCCCTTGTGAGGGACTTGCAAGGCCTCGTAAGGCCTTGTAATGGCCTAGAGAATGACTAGAGTGATTTCTACTAGGGAAGATCGTCTCGGATCGACTCAAAATTTCGACCTGATCTTCGAGCAGAGCTGGAAAAATTTCAGTCGATCCGAGTTTCGAGCTCAGCCGGAGCTATGAGATCGACGAGCTAGATCGTTACTAAGAAAATTTCTTATCAGATGAAGGACCGTGGTTGAGAAAAACCATTGATTCTCGCTAAATCTCAATGAATCTTGCAAAATCTCATTGAATCTTGGACAAGGTTCTGATCAAATCTCATGAAATTTCATTTGTCAGAATCGGTTTATGAAACAATATTGTGTTGAATGTTTAATTAGTAGCAGAGTCGATATTAAGAAAAAATGTTTATAAAGTGGATTTTTCTTCATCGCCAATCCTCTGAAGATGGATTTAATGATATATTTATCTATTTATTCATTGGAAGATGCATTTATGGAGTTTTTATAACTAACATTCATGACATTTGATTTGCCGAGTCATAAAGATTTTGAGAAAACGTTGTTTCATACTCAAACTTCCAGAGCTTCAGAAATACAGTACAGGCCAAAAGTTTGAATACATCCAAAGGAAAGACAATCTTTTCAGTTGATGTGTTTGTTTCAGGAAATGAACTGACTGTATTTACATAAGTTTATTGTGTTTTATATTGTTTAGACATTTTTTGATTATTATTTATGTAGTTTATACGAATTAAATCAATTTCGAACAGCGAAGATGTAAAAATGTTAAATGTCTTTAGGTTAATTCAAACTTATGGATATCCTTGAAGTTTGAATCGTTTATAGAAACAAAACTCACAAAATCTAATGAATCATTGGTGTTTATCTCTTCCGAATCAACTGTTTGGAACTCAGAACATCGTTGACAGAATGTATTGCAAGATTTGGGATCTTTAACAGCCGAGTATTCTATTATTCGATTGCCAATTCCCTTCAATAAACGATTCAAACTTCAGTCACATAACACAGGTCTACAATGATTTTGGTGCCGCTAAAACTAAAGCAGATTGTGAGTATATTCGATACCCTGACTCTGGAAATATACTTATTTTTTTAATGCTACGTGTAGTTTTCAAGAAATCGCAGGTGTAAAATAAAATGAAAATGCACGATTTTGAAACGTTTTATTCAATTATTCCACACGTTAACAACATTTTATCAAACTATTCTTCAAATTATCTCAAAATATGAGTCATTCTCTTCCAAATGCGATTAGGTTTGTTCAAATATCTTTTTTTTTCTCTGAGATACGACAGTTTGAAAATTGTGTTATTTCACCTATTCACTAAATCCATGAACACACAAATTTCAAATTGTCGTGTCACAGTAAAAAAAAAGATATTCGAGCAAACTCAACGGCATTCGGAAGGGGATGGATTATATTTTGAGGTGCATCTACTAGTTTCATGAGAAAAAATTACATTCTGACGTCACGTAATCTCAAATATATCGAAAAACGGTGTTTTTCACACTTTGACGTTAAAATATCTCAAAAACCACACGTAATAATAATGCAATTTTGAAGCCAGATTCGGATTCAGCGCGCCAAAATACTTCGGAAAAGTATGATACAGTTGTTGCACCAAACAAAAAGTTCAATTTTGTAGGCCTGTGTAACTTATGGCCTGTACTGTATACTCTATTCCAAGGAGCCCCTGGATGCAAGAATTCTTTATTCGCGTTTGTTTTGAGCGAAGTAGGATCGTGAGATCTTCGATCTAGCTTGACGATCTTCGAGCCAATCCGAGCTTCGATTTGAGCAGTGGATCTATCGATCCGATTTGCGAGCCGAGCCTATTTGTCAAAAAAAAGAGCGAAGCCGAGCTGATGCTCAAAACTCGGATTAGCTCGGATCGCGGCAACACTAAAGAGCCCTTTTGGAGAGTCCGGTCCACTTGAGAATTTTCAGCAAAATAGCGGTGGAATTTTGTAGCAATATTAACAGAGGGGAAAAATGATTAGGTTCACGGACATATTTTCGCTGTTTGTAAAAATTCCCATTGGTTCTCTGGTGGTCGGATCATGAAAGTAAATTCACTGGAATTTCATTTTTTTATAGCAAAAAATGGCGCATTCTTTCCGTATTATTTCCGATACAATTGAACTTAAATCAAATATTGATAGTGAATGCATATGATTTTTTCCATCATGAATAACATGAATTAAAAAAATGAGAGAAGGGATTGATAGATCCGTTCCCTTGTTCCATACGATACTAAGGTACTTCAATATTCCTTGATTGGAGAAAACCTATACAATCTACTTAAAACAAATTTACCGGGATTTACGCGAGAACATTATATACTTTCCAATGAGGTTTTGTAGAATGCAGTGGGCTTTCCATTGAAGAAGACTATTAAATCTACGTTGAGAAAAAAAAATAGTGGAGCTAACCTCGTAAGAATTTGGATACGGCGAATTCCGCCCCGCAGTTTAGTCAACTGAATATCGATTGAAATAAATCCCCGCTTAGTCATTTCAATCGGCATCCAGTTGAATCAACCGCGCGCTGAAATTCGCCGTATCCAGACTCTTACGGGGTGGAGGCAAACCCAGGCCTGGATCAAGGGGGAGGCTGCACCCCCGGGCCTCACTCACCAAGGGGCCTCAACTTTGAACATTCGCGAATTTAGTTTCCAAGCTTTTTATAACATTTTTATGGTAAACAAGATTTTATCGCATCAACTCACGTTCTTGATCGTTGAATCGGAGACATTGAACGATTTCAATTCGAATCACCTTGAACTCCAAATAACGTAATTGTAATGAAATTTATACTACTGTTCAGTTATGGTCCCATAGTGGTCCCATATAAGTTTCATCCCAATCGATTGAGAAATGTGAAAAACAAGAATCTTTAGCAATCTGCATTTTCCAAACCCTTGTAATTAGTTCGAATTTAGTTTCATTTACACATTTACTTATTGCACAGAAAGATGTTCTTATCATTTCTAGAGTTTTCATGTTTTGGGAATATGTTCATGATTTAAGTATTTAAGAAAAAATAAGAACTGTTAATTTTCATAAGAAACTAGAACTATTAATTTTTCTGTTAATTTCGTTGTTTAATCCAATAAATACAATCTTTTGAACAAATGAATCCGTGTCAATTACATATTAATTCCTAGTAAAAAGAAAACCTTCAAATCCTATTATAAAACAAACAAGTGATAGGAAATAATTGGAAATGGGTTGTTCATGCCCCCATTATTTTCTATTATTTCTCATTATTTCTTGTCGCTGTTTTGTTTTGTAATAGGATTTTGAGGGTTTTCCACCAGAGATTTTGAGTATTATTTTGTGACCGCTGAAAATCCTGTAAGAATGCAAAAAAAGCTTCATTCACCACCCCCACCCCGCTTTTCACTTTGAGGGGACCTCCAATAGTCTCTCAGCCCCGGGCCTCAAAATCCTCTAATCCGGGCCTGGGCAAACCTAGTGTTATCTCAGTGTAACCATATCTAATGAAAAATTATCAAATTGACTTCAATTAGAACATTGTGGAAGATTCTATAAAATTTGGCAGGAGGCTATCCATAAATTACTTAATGTAAAATCAGCACAATTCCAGTACCCCTCTTCCTCCTCTAATGCATTGGTAACGGAATCTCAAAAAGCATCTTTTAGAAACTTCCAAGAGATTTTTTGAAACGTTCTTGAAGATAACTGTTAGAAGTGAGAACATTGTAAGAGTTCTAAACCTTCTAATATCTTCTCGTGTTGCACAAAACTTCTCGCATTGTTCTCAATCATTTCTGAAAATATCTCTCAGACAACCTGGCTGAAAGGGCCGATAGATTCCCATAAATCCCCATCCACCATAGAAACCGATAAGATATTTTTATTCCTATCAGTATTTATCAGGGTTTGCAGATCATACCGATAGAAACCCATAGAACATCGGATTCCTCATAGAATCTTATGGAAACCATCAAATTCTGTGACACTAACCACCATAGAAACCGATAGTACATCATTGATTCCGATAGGATTTGGCCTGTCGGTTTCTATTGTTCTGTTTGCACAGGGCAAAGAGTGCTATGTACAGAATGACATTGACATGGTTCATGGTTCTGAAAAAAAATCGTTTGCAACAAGAAGTCGAAAGGAAGTCTGTAATAATCTAATGCATTCCCAAAGAATTCTCCATAATTCTTGGATGATATGGGGATCAATTGGGATGAGCTGGTGCACATTGAATTTCGCAATCCAAACGTGGCAACGTCGGTGCTATAGATACTTCAGAGAACATACACATTTTTCAATTTTCCAAAATATCGCCGATATTCTCGAGTCTCGAATGCGTCAATATCGATATCGTCTCGATTCTGATTATAGAAATATCGTCTCGATATCGTCTCGGATAGTCGAGCCGATACGAGACGATATCGATAATGGTCTCGTACTCTCGTGCAGCCCTAATTATGAATATACATTTTCCTTTGTATAAGTCTTTACAAATAACTTTGCAAATGTTGTGGAAGGATATGTACTCAAGTTTGTGTAGGTAAGGGCATTTATATACCGAATATCTAACACGAAATACATACAAGTGTACATACACAGTATACCGTTGTAATTTACAGAGCGCGAGCAAACACTCATTTAAACTCATGCTGTGCCCTCGACTCTGTCTGTCTCTGTCTGTCTGTCTGTTTGTCTTTCCCCCCCTCTCTCTCTCTCTCTCTTCGTACTCCTTTCCCCCTTCTCCAGTAATCTCCAGCAGCCCCATTTTCCCCCTTTGTGCATGTCTGTACCCGCCATCCTGTATTCCAGGCCATTATCCCAGGAAGGTTTCTCAGTTTTCCGGAAGGATAGATGGAGGAGAGAGCACAAAAAGACGAAGAGAGAGAGAGAGAGAGAGGAGAGGAGAGGAGAGGAGAGGAAGGAAGAGGAGGAACTACCAGTGGTCTTTCGCAAAGTATATAGATTATACACGGAGTGCGTACAAAGCTTTATATACGTGGGGTGGGTCAGGATCATCCAACAACGAACCATAATGGTATTTCGGCTTATCTCTTCCACTGACGTCAACATAGGCTCTGGGATAGCTATCTATGGATGTGCGATCCTGTTATTTCCTTCCTCTTTTACAAGATGCGTGACATGGGATTAATTGTCATTAGAATGATCGCCCGTTGCTCCCTCGTTTTTTCCAAACCAGAATTTTTCATTCGTTTTTCCATTTGTTTCTTCTTGTTTATAACGATTATACTTGAAATGCCATTGAATGATGTTTTCTCCATTCCTTGATGGAGGTTTTTCTCGAAGATTCTCCGAAGTTTTGTCCTGATTGAATGGAATAAATATTTTTCTCCTTATTTTGACCGTTTCTTATTTAGGAACTTTTCAAAAGTGAAAAAGAAAAACGATCCGCAGGGTCGATTAATGATTCGTGATACTCCAGAAACACCCTGAAATTGCCTTCTTTCAGATCGTTGAACAATAGTCGATTTATAACAATGAGACGATGTATCTTGGAGCATGGTAAGCTACTGTGAGTACAAAGAAGGTTAATGTTAATCAAACACACAAGCGCAGAGTTATATGCTTCATTTTATAAAATAACGATACATTGCTGCAAAGAACGTTCTTTGTGTTCAAACTCTAATATAACGCTTCAATCCGTTTTCATTGGTAATTCATCTCCCCATTGAGAATCTTCCGATAAGAAACTTGATAATCTTGATAATCAATTGTAATATAAGAGATATTTGAACGAGGAACTAATTATTCAAATCGGATTCGCTGATCAAGTTGTGGAAACTTGCTATCATTTGATAGATCTAATTTAATTTTTCAAGATTCTGATTTGGGATTTTTTCTATTGTATCTTTGATTCTGGAAATTGACAAATTTTCCAGAAGGTTACTTCAACTACAGATAGATTCTCTACAGAATTGAATAAACGTTTGTTCATATATAGCTTCACGATTGTACTTGAGTAACTTCAAGTCTCTAGAATAGGTGTACAATAGAGTGTTTCATTTTCGGGCGAGATTTCTTCTTTTTCTGTCCTACCTGAAAATTTTATATTTCATGCTTAGCTCATTCAAAAATTCGATTCTCCATTTGAATAACACAGGAAACTGGTTAATTTTGGTTTCAACTCGATTTTACGGTGTTGAGAAAATTTGTTTCGAGTAAATGAATATAATGAACTTGTAGGTCATAAAATTTGCTACAAAAAAGTTCCCATGAGATAGAACTGTACGACCAATAGTTTTGGAGTTACAGAGCTTGAAAGGTGAACTTTGATAAAAATCGGCCTAAAATCCCCTATAATCTTGTATTTATTGAAATTTACATTCCATTACTGTAATTGAATAAGTAGTTCCTAACATTATAAATTTTAGAGCCTTATAAAATGTATTATAATCTAATTCCGCATGTAAGATCGATAAATACAGAATTATAAGAGCTTTTATGTTGATTCTTATTAAAGTTCACTCTCAAAACTGTTGGTCGTACAGCTTTATTTTCAGGACACCTTTTTGTAGTAAATTTTATGTCCTAAAAGCCCATCATATTCATTCACTCGAAAAAAATTTTTTCAACACCGAAAAACCGAGTTGAAACCAAAGTTAATGAGTTGTCTGTGTTATTTAAATGGGAAACTGAATTTTTGGATGAGCTCAACCTTTCATTCACTTGGAATTTTTTTTCCAAAGGGAAAATATTCTTTCCTCTAGAAAATATCAAATTCTCAAGTAGGACAGAGGAAACAAAAATCTCGCCCAAAAATGAAACACCCTAGTGTACAACTTCATCAAAATCATGTTCAATCACTTGAACAATATTGCAACACCACTCATCGATTCAACTTCACTGCTCTCTTAACAATAATCCTTCTCAGAAATCCTACTTCCTTGCTCTTCCATTCTTCTATTTATATTAAACCGACTTCTCTTTATCGGGTGTTTCACAATTCGCTGAAAAAACTTCAAATACGTCATTCTGCAGTCAAAATGCAACACTGAGAAAAAAAAGAGAGAAATTACAGCTTGTTCTGTAATTTTTGGTTCTATACCAAATTTCTTGCAAATACAGCAGAGAAATCTGTAATGTTTTATATCATAAAATGTAACAATAGAAGTAAAGTATTTATTTTGAAAAATTACATTTTCTCTCAGGAAATGTCACCGAACAAATTCTCTACTTCCAATAGTCAGTTTCATATTGAAAGATTCAGAGTTACCACGATAATAATAGCAATCAAAAAAATGTAAATATTGCGTTATGAACACGATAATATGAATAGCGTATGTTCTTACTGTAAAGTTTACATTTTTTCTGTCGATGCTGAAGACTCTTTAAACATGATATTTTTTTTGTAATGTATTCAGCTCTGTGGGTAAATCTTACGGTGTTTGGTTGTTACCGACCGATTCCGTTGCGACGTTGTCAAAATTACATTTCCTGGTTGTTAACGGCTGTTTGAAAATATAAACGCTTACACATAGTGACTAGTGAACATAGAACGGGGATATGACAACACACGAAAATTGAATCGCAAGTGCTTTCAAGGTGTTTGTTTTCAGTGTGTGCTTCTATTGTATTGTTGGAACACTGCGTCTAATATGAATTTGAATAACCATTCACACTGTGGAAACCCATTCATCCCTGTACGTATTTTCCATCATTCCCAATTCCTGTGGTATTTTCATTGTTTATATGGATAACGAATAAATATGTTTCTAAACTTTAGGAACAGAGCCAACATTCAAATCCGTGCGATGTACTCGTGTCTAGTTTGGAATCTTCATTGACACAATTGCCTAATGTGATTTGGTCATCGCTTCATCCAGGACAAACTGATACAGTTCCTCCTTGGCATTGTACTTCCTCTCAGAATTTTCCAGGAGCTCCTCAACTGAGTCAGAAAATTCCCAGATTCCACCAAGTCAGCACCAAATTAAGCATTTCACAAGATAATCAAAGGGAGAAGCTTTTCATTTTCTTCAGTATATACCCGTGCAGTACCTTTCGCGGATTTTCAATCACCCTAACCTGCTAAAAATTCCCAATAAAGAACCATTCAAAACGATAAATTTTCTCTATAGTTTTCAATAAGGTTTTTGAATACGGAATTTACTATGTTGTAATCTTCTTAAACGATAGAACTTTAATCGTTCCTTATCGTGTCGTATAAAATTTAACAGGATGTATGTGGTTTTATCAGCAAATGCGTACAAAAAAAGTACCACTTATTTGAAAAATAATACTCATTTATTCTAAAATAAGTAGTACTTTTTTTGTAAAAATTTTACGATAACACCACTTACGTTTTATGATAAATTCTATAGAATACGATGAGGAAAGATAGAGTTCTATATCGTTCAAGAACGATAAAAAATTGTAAATTCCGTATTCAAAAACCTGATTGAAAACTACAGAGAAAGTTTATCGTTTTGAATCTTTCTGTATTGGGAATTTTTAGCAGAATGTATTCAGAAAATAGTTTTAATTTATATCATTCATGGAAGCATTGATTGCCAAATTCTCAATGCATTGTCCCTTACAGAAAAATGTAAAGTTTACATTTTGACGAAGCAACGAGTACATTTTCCCTGCTACTCGCATTGAACAAAGTAATGTCTGCGAAAAATGTAAACTTTCTTGGATCTACGTTGAATTTTCTATGTTGCATACTGAGAATGTAATATTTATTGTGGCTGCATTCAATTTCCTGCGTTGTCTCTCGAAGATGTGATGTTTACGGTGTGGTCTTTGAACTTTTTTCGGAATATAAAATTTACAATTTTTTTCGCACCACGCCGAAAATTCCCTTAGAAAATGTAAAACTTGTGCACTTTCATATGAATTCCTCTCTTTTCTTTTCTCAGTGAATGATTTCCCGTATTGAAAGATTTTTTTGGACGCTTATTTTTTGAGATATAAGCATCTTCAGATTTTTTGTTCAAATCCAAATCACCCAACAGCATTGTGTAGTACATACTTCAGCCTAACACAATTCGTTAAGTTGGAAAGCGGCGGATCTGTGGAAAAAAATCAAACTATCCTGGTACTCTTGATTTAGGAGCCATAATGATTCAAAGTTGCTGCATTTTGATTGGCTGGAAGCCAAAAAATTTCGAATCGCTATAACTTTGGATTGAAAAATGATGGGGTACCTCAATTTTTTCCTAGGGATCCGCCGTTCTACAACTCAGCGAACGGTATCAGGCTCGAGTATGTAGCATACAGTGCTTTCGAGTGATTTGAATTAATTGAAAAAAAATCTAAAAATCCGCATATCTCAAAAGCTGAGTCTCAAATAAAATTTCTCAATACGGGAAATTATTGCATGCTGATCGCAGAATAACCCCTGTGAAGTTTTTTCAGTGGAATATGAAACATCCGGTATATCCATTCACTTCGCCAATCCCTTTCGATTCCATTTTCCCTGCACTCGAAAGAATTATGTTGTTGAAATGTGATCAACAAAAGAATTCTGTTATCCTATAGAAATTTTTGTTGTTCAAAAAAAATTATTTTTGTTATTATAACAAAAACATGTTATTTCCCCAACGAAAGAATGTTGTTGACTGGAACTTTTGTGAAAACAACAAAAATGCTGTTGGGTTAATAAAAAGTTTTTGTTGATCACATTTCAACGAGATAATTTTTTTGAGTGTACCCTTAGAAAAATTTTCGCCAGTTTGACCAAAACGCCTCATTTTTTCTCCAAGAAATTATAGTAAGAAAAATTATAAACAGGAATTATTTCCTGTGCTTTACTCGTTTTGTACATCTTTTTCCTAGTTCCATTTACTGCACTGAGGAAAATGTGTTTCGTAGAACTAGCAACAAGAGAATTGTTGGCGTTTTATTTTGAAATATACCTACAATAATTTTCGTGCTTTCAGGAACACATGGTTGTCTGATTAACCCTCAATTGGTATCGCGGTCTGTGATACCGCCGAGGAAAAAGTTTCATGCCTCAAATCTTCCATCTAATTGGATTTGAGAACATTTTACACTAATAAATCTCTACATTCAGTGCATTCCCGTCTCTCTGAAGTGGAAATAATACCGTGAAATGAATAATAACTGAAGTATTCAAATTTGAAAAATGTTTACAAAAATAATGATACCAATTGAAGGTTAACAATAAAATTGTCAATTGAGCAATGTTGAAGGTTATATTTTGACGGTAATCATTGTGGGTTGATATACAACAATTCGAATTGTCATTCCGGAGAAAAAAGATCAGATCTGACCAGATATGGTTTTGGGCCAGATCTGAACAGATCTATTGAGATCTCAAGAGCTGCAATTTCAGCTTGTTTTTGCTAACACAAATTTCCAAGTTTGACTTCTAACATGAGAAAATATCAAAAAATTTTCGGTAATTGAACAATCAATTGATCATAAAGATTAAATGTGATCTTCAATTCACATCTAACGAGATCTACACAGATTTAACCAGATTTGTCAAGATCTGGTCAGATCTATTGAGATCTGAATGGATCTAAATCTGATCTTGGGAGCCAAAATTCGGATCTACTCAGATCTGATGAGACCTGAATACATCTAATTTGTTTTCCCCGGGATGTATCAACCTACAATAAAATTTTATTGTTAACAAGAAAACTACGTGTTACTATACCCTAGCGTGTATGACCTGTGGCCAACTCTGGCCTCTCTCTGGCTCAATCTTGGGCCCATATTGGCAGGATAGGGCCCATGCTGGGCCAGGGTGGGCCCCGTGGTACATACATGTTAGGGTGAGAACAAAAATTATGGGATATCCAACAATCATTTGTCCTTTATTTTTATCTTTTCACATCGTAACATCATTATTCCCTTTATTTTCTCATTCTTTCTCGTAAATTTGATCATGAGGGATTCAATTGATACAGTCCATTTCCTAGATCAATAACAAATCATAAGTTATGGTTCGATATTATCTAGACTCAAAATTATCATCAGGTTAACCCGTTATTCTATAAGGGTCTGACGAGGTTGGAATCAGATATATCTCTCGAGCTCTTGACTAGGATTAAACGTGGATGATCTTGAAAGTTTCTTTTTTCGCTTGGCGCTGATAGGAATATTGGTCTGAAAGAAAATTTCTTTTTTTCATTCCACTCTAACCATTTGACTAAGTAGGTCACGTTCGCTAGTGTCCCCTTCAAATTATAATAAAACCTTGGTAAAAACGATCTCTTAAATCCTATTAGAAGAAGAAAAACAAATAATTGGATATAAGGTGTGTTTTCTTTCAATTCCACCTTATTTCCCATTGGCATTTTTGGAGTTCAAAATAATTGAAATTCAATTGGAAAATATGTGGAAGATAATTAAATCCTATTGTGTTCTTCATCACTCAATCTTTAAAATAAAAATCAATCATGAAGAGATTAAAAAGGAAATGCATTTAAATTTCATTACATTCGAACTCAAATTAATTTTTCATTAATATGTTTTCAAGAGGGTTGGACTTTGAATCGATTCAATGGCCACTTGGAATCGATTTTCAAATATCTCGTGTCGCCCCACGAAATAAAGGTTTACTTCTGCAGTTCAACACTGTGATAAGAACTCATCGTTCAGAATGAATGAATCAGTGGAATGACTCAGATGCTTCTATAATCCCGAAATCAATTACTTCCTAACGCATTTCATTATGAAAAAGTGACATCTTGTAATCGATGGGAGAAGGTGTCGGTTATTTTCATCCGTTCCTATGTCACTGTTACTCTTGAAAATAATTAGAATTCTTCATATCCTTACACTGAGAAAAAAAATGTGTTTTCAGCAACCCCGCCAAGGGTTTGGCAGGTATTCGGTTGAGTCAATAGAATAACGCTTGATATAAATTCCCCGTCATTTGGTACAAAAATCCACGTTTGGTTGATTCAACCCTGTAGCGATGTTGCAACAAAATAAGGCGTGCGTTTCAGTCAATCATCATGTCTTTAATGAAAACACAACGAAATTTGAACGCACCATTTTAAGCAGTTGATTAAATCTCACATCGAGGTGATTGAAATGCATCAGGTGTAATTGAAAAGGATGAGCATTCGAGATAATATTCTCATTCAATTGCTTCTGGAGAATTGGTTAATTGAACGAATATCCAATAAGTTTGGCTGAAAAGTGGCGGGGTTGAGACAAACTCATCAATGCGATCGGTTTTGATATGTCATGAAGTTCATCACAACCAAAGAAAATCAATGTAGATATAGACAAGCGTTCGTTGAAAAAAGAATGATTTCCTATTCATATGAAAAAAGAACCACGTGATTTTACATAGAGTATGATTCACTTATATTCATTCATTTCTCTCATCCATTTCATAAGACATCACGTTAATTGTATCTTCTAGATCGGATGAATCATGTTCAAAATGGCATTCTTGGGTTGAGGTTATTTGAACAGCCTCCATAGCTCAGTGGGTAAAGCACTAGTCTTCGATGCTGGAAGTTGTAAGTTCGATTCTCGTCAACTGTGGAGCAAAATTTGCATTGCAGAATTCATCCGGACAGTATCGTCTACGCTAAAACACAACTGGTCAAGCATCACGGACGGAAGCAGCAACGACGACCCCCATCAACAAAACAGGGAGCAAATGACGGACCATGGTAGGAAGGAGAGGAGAGCCGGTCAATAAACATTCCAACAACAACACTTGACACAAATTCCCAAAACATTGTGTAAATTTATTCGAAAAGTCCACATGGAAAATCTTTTTTTTTTCCTCATTCGATCATTGCATTGAATTGCTATATTCTATTCAGCGGATATCTCATGAAATTGAATAAATTGAACTACGATATTGATGTTATGGTATGTGACATTCAATAAAATGTTACATGTCGTTATTTCAAACTATTTTGATTCAATACAAATATGTTTCACGCTCTTTCGAAGGAAAGAATCAATTGAACCAAATCCATGAAAATTACAATCAATTGCTCAAAGGATTGACTTAACTTCTTACGGGGTTGAGACAACTTCCTGTTCCAAACTCATCAGGCCCCGAAGAGAACATGAAGCTTCAGCGAACGTTCAGATCAGATGTGTAGAGATCGGGCCGAAGGTTCATTAGAGCTAACTTTTAGATCCACAAACGTTTGACGAAGGTTCTACGGACGTTGAAATGTCCACCTCGAAATACGTTCAGGAAACATAGATAGAACGTTCGCTGAAGGTTCTTCGAAGGTTTGACGAAGCTTCACAAAAATATCTATACTTATATTAATTTTGATCAATTTATACGAAAAATAAATGAATTAATAAACATGAATTATTATAAATTAATCTAAGTATAGATATTTTTGTGGAGCTTCCTCAAACCTCCGATGAACCTTCAGCGAACGTTCCATCTATGTTTCCCGAACGTATTCCGAGGCGGACATTTCAACGTCCGTAAAACCTTTGTCAAACGTTTGTGAATCTAAAAGTTAGCTTTCATGAACCTTCGATCCGATCTATACAGATCTAATCTGAACGTTCGCTGAAGCTTCATGTTCTCTTCGGGGCAGTTCAGTCAATTCCCAGATTCATTTCGCCGTATCCAAATGCGAGGCGGGGTTGAGGCAACTGGAACTCAGTTGAATCAAACTGTCCTTTTTCTCAGTGTACCCATACAGTACTGGGAGGTCCCATCAGCATCCTTGGATTATCTTCTGAAACATTATAATGTTCTAAAAATGTTTCGGGACGTTCAGGAAACATCGCATGTATATACCTGGAATGTGCAGATGCCCGGTATAGTCTTATTCAGGTTTCTATGGAACGTTTATGAAACATGTTAAATGAGAATTTGTTAAAGATCAAACTTGTGCCAAATCTTTTAATATTCTCCATTTCGAGGACAGGCAAATGAACTGCGGTGGAGCCTGTATCGATAGTTTTGATAAATTACATTTGCATCTTTTTAATACATTGCATATAACGGAATTTCGTTTCGCGTAAATTTTGAGGTTATATGAATCTTAATATATTGGCTTAATCCTTGATGATTTATACTCTGCCAATAGTTTTTAACTTCTAAAATGAAATCTTTCCAAATATGATACTTTTGTTCCTAGTAAAACTATAAATACACATTTACACAGGTCCCGTACAGCACAACCACCCCCGAAGAGACCATGAAGCTTCAGCGAACGTTCAGATTAGATCTGTATAGATCGGATCGAAGGTTCATGAAAGCTAACTTTTAGTTTCACAAATGTTTGTCAAAGGTACTACGAACGTTGAAATGTCCGCCTCATAATACTTCCAGGAAACATAGATGGAACGTTCATTGAAGATTCATCGAAGGTTTGAGGAAGCTCCACAAAAATATCTATACTTAGATTAATTTATAATAATTCATGTTTATTAATTAATTTATTTTTCATATACATTAATCAAAATTAATATAAGTATAGATATTTTTGTGAAGCTTCGTCAAATCTTCGATGAACCTTCAGCGAAGGTTCCATCTATGATTTCTGAACGTATCTTGAGGCGGACATTTCAACGTCCGTAGAACCTTTGTCAAACGTTTGTGAATCTAAAAGTTACCTCTAATGAACCTTCGGCCCGATCTATACACATCTAATCTGAACGTTCGCTGAAGCTTCATGTTCTCTTCGGGCCGATCCCCGGACATTTCTCCGTTGCCTCTACGTCGCTTCTCCATCCATTCGCCTTGTATCCACGTCTCCCTTTTCTCCACCTCGCTTCCACGGAGATGCGACGTGAACATCAGTGGGTGTGCTGTTAGGGGTTAGATATAGAATACATAGGTTTCATGTAACGTTTCAAGAACGTTCTAAAAACGTATCATAGCATGTGTGAACAATGTCCCCAAAACGTGTTTCCCAGCATATTGAATGAACGTTCTCAAGATGTTTAGAAAATATGCTTTTGGGAACCAACATCCGTGGGACTTTCGACACGTTTTTAAAACGTTTTGAGATCTGTCGGTGCTGTTTGGGTAATAAAGTTCGTCCCATGGAAACGGATGAAACCAAAAAAAAGCTTATTCCGCAGTTACCGAGATGGCACTTTCGACGATTCATGAGTCGAAATGAAAATAATGAATCCAACAATTATAAAAGGGCTTGAATGAATATCAGTTACTCAATTTCAAATAGTGGATTCTTATCCCAGTTTCGAACTTTTAAATCAGACCTTCATTTTTTGATAATTGTTTGATATTATTGAATACACATTCTATTTCCATAGAAATCCTTGATCATTCAACATTCGCGTTTCTTGGAATGAATTGACCATTGCCAAATGCTCAAAATTCATTAATGGGATCCAATGAGTTTCCACATATTTTCCTATTAAATTTCAAACTTTCATTTTTGAAGAAAGTAATAGGAAATGATGGGATAACTGACAAAAGCACAGCTTATTTCCTATTAGCTCAATTTTTTCTAACAAAATTCAAGGGGTCTTCTTCACCAGGGAATTTCCTAGAAAAAGATAAAATCAAAAAGATGATGCAGACTTCTTTATTTCATTCAATCCTTCTCATCGACTGGGAATTTTGAAGTAAAAGGATAATTCCTCCTTTTCATACGTCATTTCATCTTCTCTGTTCGACTTTCCTTTCGTGTCTTCTATTTCTTTTCTTGTTCAGCATTTTTTTCATCATATGCTTTTTCATATTTCTGTTCGTCGTCTCAGGGGTCTCGTCTCGTGCCGTTTGTCGTAGACATCATTCTCTCGAGTCCTGATCTTTCAACGAGGTTAAGGCAAGACATTCGAATCTCTTGGGATATAGTGAACTTCCGTGAGCCAGATACTGTGTGGGAACCATGTGAAAGAAAAGAAACAGAAATAAGAAATGAGAAGAATAAACGTCATTACAAGGCTAGGAAGGAGAGGAATGAAGCCACTAAGGGCGGCTCCTTCTCATGTTAAGTGTTCTAGAAAATAGGGAGTCGTCCGGCAATTATATGTTATAGGCCGCTTTTATGGTGCTGGGATTGAATTGTAATGCATGAACTCGTATCGTTTCGACTGAAGGAGAATGAATATCGTTATGTTGTTGTGTAATTTATTTTCAACTTCACCTACGAAATGAAAAAGTTTCTTTGTTTATTGGTATGATTCTGTTCCGGTCAAGTCGTTTCACAGAGAAAAGTTTATATTAAAGATTATTAGACTATATTAAAGAGTATCGTACCCGTGAGATATACCCAATTATAACGATGGGAATTATGACTTTGTATTTTCTAATTACTCCGCATACTGACTTCAGGAAGAGTTGTGGTAATCTGTCGCATATTCATGATCCCTGGTAAAAATATACGCTCGTAGTAAGCACGCTCGAAGCTGAGAAGAAACGTGAAAAGGTTCCAATCTTCTGTCGCCGAAGCGTGTAATAATTGCTTGTTGTAGAGTACTGAAATTATACGTTATGGATACGCTTTATAAACGTTCAATGCCGTTTTGGGAAGAGTACTGTTACGTTCCATGAAAGGTAATGCGAATCATTTCATACAGACTTTGAGTACCGGTTTTTAACTATCAGGAATCATAGCATTCCACGGCTGAATAGGTAAGACGCTGGACTGCAATGATGAAAATCATGGGTTCGAATCTCGCCAAGTGGTTAAAATTTTTATCCTCTTCATTAAGCGTTGATTTTTATACGCTTTTTTTGTTCCGAACTTCGCTTCAAGTATTCTTCGAAACCGTTCCATTTACTCTTTGTTCACTTTTTATCAACGTTTCTGGTACGCTTCACCATACTTTTTGTCTGCGCTTCATTTCAGTTCCCATTTTCACCAGGGATATGAATATATTAATTTTCACTACAAAATTCTCTCCGTGTTTGAACACAACACTGGAAAGAGAACCAGTAATCGGCGTATAAAAATAAGAAAAAGAATCCCTCCTCAATGTAATCGTAGGGGAGAGGAATTTAGAACTCCAAGGTTGGGGAAAAAAAGTGAAAGGATAAGAATGGATTACCCCGAAGAGAACAAGAAGCTCCAGCGAACGTACAGATTAGATCTGTACAGATCGGATCGAAGGTTCATGAAAGCTAACTTGTAGATTCACAGACGTTTGTCAAAGGTACTATGAACGTTGAAATGTTCGCCTCAAAATACTTTCAGAAAACATAGATGGAACGTTCATTGAAGGTTGATCGAAGGTTTGAAGAAGCTTCACAAAAATATCTACACTGAGAAAAAATGCAGTGGAGCCAACCGCATATGAGTTTGGATACGGCGAATCTTGCCGCGAGGTTGACTCAACTGAATATCGATTGAAGTAAATGCTCATTCGGTCATTTCAATCGATATTCAGTTGAGTCAACCTCGCGGCGAGATTCGCCGTATTCAAACTCATATGCGGTTGGCTCCACTACATTTTTTCTCAGTGTACACTTAGATTAATTTACAATAATTTATGTTTATTAATTAATTTATTTTTCATATCAATTGATCAAAATTAATATAAGTATAGATATTTCTGTGAAGCTTCGTCAAACCATCGATGAACCTTCAGCGAACGTTCCATCTATGTTTCCTGAACGTACAGCAGCCTCTCGTTATAAGCGTAAGCTGTGTCCTTATTCCACTCAGTACCATGTCTTATGTGAGAAAAAGACGCAGATATAGCTTTTAGTGACGCTTATAACGAGAGCCTACTGTATTTCGAGGCGGACATTTCAACGTCCGTAGAACCTTTGTCAAACGTTTGTGAATTTCAAATTTAGCTCTAATAAACCTTCGGCTCGATCTATACACATCTGATCTGAACGTTCGCTGAAGCTTCATGTTCTCTTCGGGACTGGTTCCAACAAATAAGGTGACGTAGCATTCATTTTCAAAAATCTTGATTTATTCTCCCAAATCAAGTTCATCGCCTTCAAAGTAATCCTCCCCCCTCTTCGAATACAATGCACTTATGTCAACGCATTTCCCAATCTTCGAAACAGTTAAAATCGGTTTCCGGGATGGCCTTCAGCTCTCTCTTCGATTCGACTTGAATCTCCTCTATCGACTCGAAACGGTGTTCCCGGAGCGGTCTTTTGAGTTTGTTGAATAGCCAGAAGTCGTGCGGTGCCAAATCAGATGAATACGGTGGTTGTGGAACGATATGGGTCGAGTTTTCTGCGAAATAATCATGAAGAATCAATGCAGTGCGAGCCGGTGCATTGTCGTGGTGCAAAAACAAAGAGTTGTCTCGCCACAATTCCGTTCTCTTGAGGCGAATAGCTTCACGTAAACGGCGCATGACGCTCAAATGATATTCTTTGTTGACAGTTGGACCCGGCGGAAGGAACTCAAAATGCAAAACACCACGATAATAAAAAAAAACAGTCAACATAACCTCGATTTTTGAGCGACTTTGGCGCGTTTTTTTTGGTTTTGCCTCACCTTTAATGCGATATTCACTCGATTGATCGATTGTTTCCGGATCGTAAGTATAAATCCACGTCTCATCTCCCGTAATAATGCGTTTCATCTTGTCCTGATCGTTAGAAAGTATTGTTTTACACACTTAAACGCGACGATGTTTTTCCAGGAAATTCAGTATTTTGGTACCAATCGAGATTCGACGGGTCTGAGGCCCAAAACATCCTTCAAAATGGTATTAACTGATCCTTTTGAAATGCCAACATCATCAGCAAGATATCTCACTATTAATCCAGGATTTACAAGCATCAAATCTTTGATTTTTTGGACGTGAACTTCATCAGTTGAAGTTGATGGTCGACCGGGACGCTTTTTGTCTTCGACACGCTCTCGATCTTCTTGGAACTCTTTATACCACTTGTGAACATTCTTTTCGACATAGCCTCAACGAATCAGCAGCTGAATGGTACATTGTGCAACAAGTGCGTAAAGTGGGTGGCCCCTGTACCCCTGCGAAGCCTGTTGCCCGAGCGGAGCGAGTTGCACATCCTATTCTTCCCAACAGCCGTGCGGAAAAGTGACATTAGGTAACATTACCGCACACTCTCGACCGTGCGGGAATGTGGCACTTTGCACACGCAAAACAGTGTGTAAAGTACGCATTTTGCGTACGGCGTTAGGAAAAATTCATTCCGTAAACAAAATTTAATACAAATTCTTTGCTCAACAAATGCAGACATTATAAAAATCGAAAAATTCACTTTTAGCAGTTTACAAAACGAAGCGTATCCCAAAGACTGATGAATATTTTGATATAACCCTTGGCACGGATATCAAAAACAGTCTCACTGACCTAAAAATGAGAGCACTTTCCCAAATACATTTGCGCACAGTGTTTAAATTCAAATGTCACCTTTTTTTTTGGACACAGTAGTATTTCACCAGTGATCATGGAGGAAAATTGTCATAAGTTTAATACTTTATTCAAGTTTAATATGCTCATTGTTCCGTTGATGTATCGCTAATGCATCAATACAGTCAATCACTACTACTACTACGGTGTAGATTGTTTTTTCAAATCTGTAGAAAAAATCTTCATTTCTAAAAAAACACGTTCTTTCTTCCCATCAGTTACATGGTTGATGAATACATTTTCTCGAGATTTTCCTAAAGCCATCTATTAAAATGCAACGGGCTAGAATCATCTACGATAACCGCGTGATTGAATGGCTCATGCACAGTAAAGTACCATGATCGTGCTGTGACAGGCTTTGTAAACCATGGCAACTTCGTCTAGTCGATGTTGAATCTTCTTAAGAATGCGCATCAATCATTCCCTACTCATTCCTCTTCAATACTGGGTTATTCTTCCAATCAATCTGCATTTGACAACTCTGTCTTCACAGGATATGTTCTTCCACGATAATAAGGTTATTGAGGAATATTTTATGGCAAAATATTGAAATTCTGAACGTGAATCGAAAACCCGAAGTATATTTTATCCTGTCCTTGTGAAATAAAATCCGTTCAACGAATTCCGCTTTTTCACTAAAGTTTACAGCAGAAAAAATGTATGAGAGCTAATGAAGTAACGATTGAGGACTTCTTTGAATAATAGAAAATCTAACCTTGTAACAGTTCAGATTTTAAAACTGACCTTCGATATTGATTTATTTTTTCTTCTCAAACGGGAAGGATTAATCTCTTTTTTTTTCTTTTTTTAATCGTCCATTATTAATCATCTTGGAATGTGGTTGTTTGTCGCATATGTCGAATCAAAACAGAAATTGAGTTTATGATGCATGTGAATATTCGTATGTTTTTTTCTCCTTGTCTCGTGTCGTATCACTGGGGTGATATTATTTTTGGAATTGAAGTTTTGCATTTCATAAGATTTCTTGCTTGTTTTTGCAGAGACACGTACAACGTTCCGTGCATGCACATAAAATTTAATTTTGACCACTATTAGACACTGTTTTTACGAGATTGTTGCTAACCACGCATTTTCTTCCTATCTCGGTCTTCGTCGGATGATACTTATTGTCAAAATTCCATCTAACTTTTTTTTAATTTCATCATCACTTCGGTTTTTAACTACCGCATCCACTTATTCCCATCTCAATGCATTTTTTATCTACTTTATACATCCTCTTCTTTTTTCATCGTCTTTTTTCCTCATTCGTCTTTTTCGATCCTCATCCTTCTCACCCTCAAATATTTGTTCTTCTTTTAGGAATCGTAAAATTATCTTCATCTCAGTGGTTCCAACGCGAGTGATGCTCTTCTTATATCATTGGTCATCCCAATTAACGAAAATTTCTTCTTTTTTTGATTTCGAGTATCTCCATTAACATTGTTCCATTCTCATATAGTTTGCATTACAGGAAATTGAAGGTATTGATAAAATCCATTTGTGTTCTGTTTTTTTGAATCATTGACTTGATATATAGAAATTATTATGTTGCTGAAGTTTGTATCGTTTATTGAAACGAATTGGTAATTCAATAACGAAATATTCAACTGTTGAAGACCCCAATTCTTACAGTACACTGCGTATTATCTTTTCAATGATATTTTTAGTTACAAGATATTAATTAGAAAAGATAACCACCGATGAATTTTTACAAGTTCAAATTTTAGTTTCGTTTCTACAAACGATTCAAACTTGAGGAACATAAATTATTGTAACTGTCATTTCGATGCGATAAGGGACCAAGCGAGGAATTTATGGTAGCTCTGAAGACCATTATCACCCCAAAACAATGTTTAGAAATTTCCGTCCATTTTCCTATAAATATCCAAAAGAGGTTGGAATTATTCGTCAACATTTTCCCTCGTATAGGAAATTTCATACGCCTCCAGAATCTTTCCTTCCGGCGTGGAAATTGAAATTCTTGACATTTTCTTCAACTCCTTCCGTGTCATCAGTCTGTGAAGTATCGAAATTCATAACGTCATCTCCTCGATTTTTTTTTATTCCAGCATAGCTTTCAAGCGATTCGGTGATCGACACATTGAAGTATAATATGAAAAATTTTCCAAAAAATGCACCGAAGTCTGAAGATCAGGAAACTAGTTCTGATGCCATGAAGAGGATTATTTTAACCCTAGAGAAGCATTAGATTTTCCACTTCTTGTTCTTATCACTTTATCAGATTAATGATATTTTACAGCTTATTATTTTCTTTCTTGCAGAATAGAAAAAAAACTGGTATGCTTCTTATTCTGATTTGATGTATTTGCAATACCAAAAAGTTTTGAAGTGATTAGAATAGCCTTACAACAACTCATCCTTGTCACAACCAGCCTCGGTCTCCCCTACATACATTGCTTGTTTTTCTCTTTGAATCAAATTGCGTAAGAGACATGTTAAATTTTTGCATGGTTTATTCTGTTCTGGTGAATATTCGTTCCAAGGGATCGTTCAGAAATGACACGGAAGTTTTATTTCGTCCTTTGAGTCATCATTTTTGGAGAGTCAACACGTTTTGCGATTGAATGGTTTATCTACTAACTCCTCGAAGGGATTAAGTTGTGAATACCTGTGAAAAATCAATCACCCTTCTCAATCAGGGAAGCCTACGGGCGGTTGGTACTTCAACACAAGTTTCTCTAGACTGGTCATCATAGCGTTTCCAAAAGCGAAGATTGATAAGTGAAATTCTGCTTCTGACGCATGAGTTGAGTTGAGGTCGCTGGAGAGTAATCTCTTTTAGTTCATTGGTCCAAGCATGTGCAGTGGTCAGGTTAACCATGGTTAAAGTTCGAAAAGAGGGACTACTTCGTCGATGAAGATGTCAAGGTTCAGAGTGAAGGGGGTTAGAAAAGAGAAGTCCTGTTTTCCAAGGTCTTTTTGGCGATCCATATTTTCAATGAAATTTTTAACGGGATAAACAATGACGTTGGATCCTGTTCCTTACTCTCTAAATATGGGAGAATGAAATCCCACTGTTTTGGAGTGAGATTTCACTCTTTATGCAGTCAAAAAGGAACTTATCTTCTCGTTCGAGTGAAAATCTCACTCTTTCCAATTTAGAGAGTACGATGGTACCTGTTATAATATCGATATCGCATGTTGCTGAAGTTTGAATCATTTATTGAAACAAATTGGCAATCAAATACCGAAATACTTAACTGTTGAAGACCCTGCATATTATCTTCCAAATGATAGTTTCAGTTGCAAAGAGTTAATTCGAAAAAATGAACCCCAATGATTCATCAGATTTTGTAAGTTTGAATTGTCGTTTCGTTTCTATAAATGATTCACACTTCAGGAACATAATATTGCTTGCTATTCTCGCTTTTCATAATTGATCGCTTTTGAATTTCAGAGGATTTATTGAAAATTATATCGAGCCATCCGGATATCACTATTTTTCCATCCGTTTTCGTATAATATTTATATAATATGTATATCTTTTTCATATATTTTGTGTATAATATGTTTTTCATGTCGCTCCAACCATTTTTTCTGCCATAATAAGGTATCCTTTGTCATACAATTCAGTTCCATATTCGAGATCTAAAGAACAGGCGATTATTGGGCTCACTCTTTGATTTTATATATGGGAAATCATGATTTTATCAACCATGATTGTTTTTTCTTATCACGATTTTATTATGATGCATAACAACTCAAAGTCTATATCGATTTGAAATCAAAACAGAGCAGTTATAAACTGTTCACTATTTATAATATGAAAATATAAATCAACGGTGCTATGGAATGAATATTTTTTGATTGGTTTATCGTCGCACGATCATAAGCTATCAATGATTCGCGAAGAAAGGAAATGAAATCTGTGTGAAAATCCGTGCAGTTGAGGCTATTGACGAAGGGGATGCTCCCGTCTTTTCTAAATAAATAAATCATGAATGTAACAATGAATATATATATGATAACCACAGGTTAATTGTAACTCAGCAGGTCATCTTCGGTTCCATGGGTTCGTAACGAACCGGAAAGACCAATTCGACCTGGTCTCAACGATATACAGCCGTCGACGTGTCATGAATTATTAATGATCAACCGTCCAATTTCCAGAGATGATGTTCATCGAATGCGACCGAAATATCTGGTCTCGAAAACGAGGGAAGGTTTTCCCTGAAATTATTGGAGTTCTGCCTCTTCATCTTTCTCATTCGAGTTTTTCCTTCTGTTCATCAACAATGATTAATTGTAGCGGTACACAATAGAATACGTATAACTGACGATAATACTTTGATATGTCTTCTCAATTATTCTTGTCAACAAACAACAACGTGGCAACTAATTGTCATTCAGCAGCCGAGAGATCGTGATATCATTGCGATTATCTAAAAATTATACAGAATGGGACAGAATTTATATTCTTGAAGAAGCAGTCTGAGGTGGAACAAGCGGTGATGAAATATCGGTAATAGAATATTCAAGAGTTGCTGATTGAGATTGTTATTTTTTTCTCGTACAGGCAATCCTTGCAATTGACAATAAAGTTTCTTGAACATCCAGAAAACATCTGGAACGATTCCTTCGTACATTTTTCTCCTCGAGGGTTATCTTCTTTATGATTCTGTGAATGCAAAATTTGGGATTTATGGAGAACGTGAGGGAGGGTCAAATTTCTGAAGATTTACTCCTATTTTACGAGTTGCTGTGGAGACATTATCCTATTTCATTAAGTTCTTAATGGAATCCATTATAACTTGATGTATCGGTGTATCATAAATTCACTAATTTATTAATATTCAGGGGAAAATTGGATGGTATGGTAAAGTAGGATGAAATGAGATATTTTGGGGTTGAGTTGTTACGTGATTTGACCAGTGACCGTTTAATTAATTACGTCAGATATTGAGCAGTGGACGGAATATTTATTTCACGTATACTATTGTTCGCGTTGATCCACGAGTAATGAATTCATCCGAATCAAGTGATTGAATTTAGTTATAAAAATGGAAGAGCTTGTTGAATTTTGAAATTTCGATAATTTCAAAACATCAGAATTCTTACAATGTTCGACAAATTCCTTCAATGATTATGGAAATGTTGATAAATTATTGAAATCGAAGGAAGAAGAGTCATGTCAACGAGAAAACGACAGCTGGACGTCTCATGCCATTCATTTGAATGTTGATTATCTGACAGAAGTTTTTAAATTATTTAGGACACTCTCAGCTAGAAATGTAACCCTTTGGAATCTCAGGCCCTGTCCTGGGCCAAGTTAGCGCGATCTGCACTGAGAAAAGTGAACTATAACTATTACCATGCGAAAATGGTAGTTGAATGACAGAATCTCTAAGTTGAAGATGGCGACTACGTTATTTGGTATCCATCTTCATGTAAATGGTAACCATTCCCCTGTGCATGAACATTGCTACGATCCTCCATAGTATCCGAAACCAAATTCGCGAAGCTGTCCCCCAATTACGATTTGTACATGGTAATCATTACATTCCACTTCTCTCAGTGTGGACCAGGTCAGGGCATTTGATGGTCCAATGTGGATGAAGAGCAGGGTTATTATCATAATCGAAATAGGTGACACAATATGAAGGTTCAAAAACAGTCTGAACATTCGCAGGTCCATTAAACATGCCATGGGCGTCACTTTACGTGCAATAAATCTACATTTAACCTAAAAGATCTGTGATTTCCAGGGATATCCTTCGTTTTGGGGCTACATGAAGGCATTCTTGAATTTCGAAACCAAAATTCTGAAATAAATTGATTCTGAACACATCAATCTAGAGATCTTTATTGAAAATAATATTCATGAGTTAAGATATGAAATATAAAAACTCAACGAAGAGGATATTCTTTTCTAAATACAATTTATTCCTTGTGATAATCAGTGCAGGTAACCACCGACGTGTCTTCAATTGTAGGTATTTGTAGAATATATCAAAATTAACGGTGGATTCTAGAGATCCTAAGGGGATTTAACCTACTTATCTTCCATCTAGCTAAGTCTAAGTCTATCATCCTGACAGCAAGAACTATAATCAACGCGTTGAAGTTGACAGTGATGAAGTGACTATTAAATGCTATTGACAATTCCTCTCAAACATTGTCATTTTCCATAACGTACAACGGTTCAGGGATGATATAATGATGGATTGAAGTATCAAATTATGATCACTCAGAAGTGACAAATATAAATGAAAGCATAATCATTGAATCAAACAGAAATGTGATAAGAACCCCTCCCCCCCCCCTGACGAATTTACTTTCATAAAAACTAATTAGATTCATTTAGATCGAGTGATTTTGTCAAAGACAATTGAGTATGGTTGAACCAAAGGCATAATTTGTCCCAATTTTTCATCCCTCGTGCCATATATTTTATTCTCCACGAGCATTTATGTATCCAACATTTATACATATATATATATATATATATATATATATATCTTGCTGAATTGGAAAAGCAGATAATGTATAGTCGTTCTATGGATCGACTATGTCTTCGTTTTGCCACCTTCGTTCCACGATTCTCGCTGCCGACACCACCACCATCATCAACACCACCCCTAGTATCACCCCTGCTGCCGCCCATTCATGCGTTCGAGCCATTAGTGTCTTTGCCTCTTTGAACGAAAGACAGAAAAGAAGAGCGGCATCGAACGGCGTCGAAAATTTCTTTCTCCCTCCTGGTTGTTTTTTCTTTCCTCTCGTTTTTTTTGCCTTTCTTTCTACGCCTCATTAAACGTGACTGTTGGGACCTTGTGTCTTCCCTTCGATGGTGTCATGGAAACGTCATGGAACTTTGACTCTCTGTATCAATGGAATGTATAGTAGTTAGAAACTTTCCTCATTCACAAGTCTCCTCTAATTTTCATTTAAAATTTATTTCGCACTCCTTTCTTTTCCTCGCATTAACAAGTATATGAGGGCGAATCGTCTTTCATTTCTAAGAGAAAATACTTGTCAAGTTGTGGAGTAATGAGAACTGTAAAATCTAGAATTTTTGTCGTTGGATTTAAAATTCTGTATAGCAGATTTAATTATGATCCCTGCACCGCGAGTATGGTGAAATCTTTAGGTACAGAAAATTCGAGATTTGTAAAGTGTCGATGAGTATTCTTCTCAGTATTTACCGTAGATTAAATGAAATCTGATATCTGAACTCAGGAAAAAATCTTTGAATTCTCTTAACGGCACGTGGAGATAAATTTTTCTATCTCACCGGTTGAAAATTCTTTTGACGCGAGGAACAAAGACCATTAATCAAGAATATACTTTTGTAGGGAATCTTGTGAAGTAAAAACCAGCTCCTATTACCGGATAATAAAAAACTTAGATTCATTTCATCAAAGTATCACTCTTTTGATATAGAGTTTTTTCTACCACCTTCGCTCCATTGTGCGTCGGGATGTATTTCATACGAATCTGACGTAAGTAGATCACACACTCTCCCGTCAGCGAGTTCCGCTCTGGAGACGTTGTCTTCATGAAAATATATATCTTCCTTTCCGATCATTTTATCCTTTTTGTAATGCTATGTAATCGTTATATCAACTTAAAACTCGGATTACTTCTCTTTCCACGTGAAAATAAATCTCCATAAATTAGTACGACGTATGTACCTTGTTCCAAGAATGATTCTACTATCACACGAATGTCGGATTCGTTCGAAAGCGGGTGAAAGTTTAGGACATGAGTAATTGAACTCAAGAAGAGTTCAAAGAACTTTGAAAATGTGAATGTTATATTTGGGAATACATTACAAGCATATAATATTCTGTGTGTTTACCTCAGTTTCGTGTAGCGATGAACAGAAGTGCGTGAAGGACAAAAATTCTACAGCTTTACAGATTTTTTCTCTGATTGCAGGTATGAAACGATGATCCTTCGTGGAAGTTCATTCACCCTAATCGTAAATGAATTTCCAATTCCACTCCACGGGAACGGATAAAGCGTTTCATCTGAATTTTCATCATATAGAATAATACATGATTCCCGAATTTCTAAATGTGTTTCATGCTCCATATTTTGTTCACAATTGCAATTCACTTTTGATATTAGATAGAAGATCCATGCCGTGATCATGCATAAACATCCTTGTCTAATCTCTTTTTGTTAATATCTTTCCGAGAAGGATTCGCGTAAAAGCTATGTAAATTCATGCAAATATTACAGACATTATGTGAGAATTTGAATAAGTATTTTATATAAATCTTCTCTTGTGGAGAATTAATTAAAACCCATCGCGTTTAGAAGAATTAATTCTTGGTGTGAGAAGGAATAATTTACCATTCTCCATGAGAACAAATGTTTGCTTTTTCATTAATTTTAATCAAATTATGATTTTTATTGACTTTATTTTTAGGAATACTTCCTGTTGATGAAAATTGAAATGATTAATAATTTAAGAGACTCCTCAGTCATTGAACAGTCGTTCAACTTCACCTCATTGATTCAGGTACCACCGGTATTTGAAATTTTTATAATTTTTAAACATGATAAACATGTTTGTTCCACTCCTTTTTGGACTGGCGACTACTGACGAGGGCCTTCAAAATTCAATCAATCATTTCGTTGGAATTGTTCCTTATATAAAATTGCACAAATCAATGAGTACTGGCGTAAATTTTCACCCAATGCACGAACGATTTCTCGATCATTTGTTCCAAGTAATTGACTATAATTCCACGCAATGAATTTTGTATAATTTTGCAGTCTCCGAATAGAATGGTTGACGGACAGAATAGTACGAATTTAAATTTGTGATCGATCCAACTCCTGTACCGTCTTTCAGTATCGTGATCCCATCAACTTTCAATTGACATTTCATCGACAAAAACATAACATCATTTAGACTTTGAAAGGATCATTTTCACTCCAATAATCCAACGCACCGATTATTCTAATTGCTTTCGAATCATGCGAAGCTCATGAACGTCAAAGAATCCTCCTAATCACGCCTCCCGTTTTTTAGTTCGAAGGTTTTCCTCCATAGAAGAAGATGAATTCTCTCGCAAATGACTTTTGGATGGATAAATTTCAATGCAATCGACCAACGGTGTAATGGACATCGGTCGAACGGTGTCCGCATAATGAACATCGTTATCCGCGGAGATTTTGTCACCTATGATCGATGACCAAACAATCTTTGAATTATTACATTTGCTTTTGTGTACACATGATTTACGCGTTTAACCAATTAGTTGTAGCATACAACAGATTCAAAACATTCTTAGATTGATTCTAATTCAAATCTGATATCATGGAGTTACAGAACTGTTCAAAGAACTCGCTAATTGACATATGAAAATTCCAACAGCTTATTAAAAATGTTATCCAAAGAAACTTTGTTCCCAATGAAATATTCAAGATACATTTGAGGGAAAATATTTACAGAACTTTCAAATTCCAACTTTAGAGTCTATCAAGTCTTACTTTGTGTACTTTGTTTGTATGCATTTTGAAAGAGTAGTGCTTCTTGTTTCATGATGCTAATAGGATTTATGTTAAATATTCACAAACACTCGTCGAGTGGTAATATTGCGAATTTCCTTCAGTATTGGATTTTGATATTTTCAACATTTAGAAGTAGTCCACGGAGCAAAGATAGCGCGATGAATCGTAAAATTGGTATATTGGAACAGGAGAGATAGAATAAATATCCGAAGATGAGAACGAACGTTGGGGGTTTGGAGGGTAAAAGATCGAAGTAAATAAAAAAAAATGTTTGTAAGACATCAGGGAAGGTTTTGTCGCACCTCGAGTCCCTTTTTTCTCCTCATCCAGCACCCTCTAACGAGTCGACCTCGCATCGTCCCTAGTGTCAGTATCGACTGGGATACATTTCGTGGCACGAAAAGCAAAAGGCGAATGTTGCTGATGTCAACAATAAAGAGAGAGAGAGAGAGAGAGAGAGAGAGAGAGAGAGAGAGAAAACACAATACTGAAATTGTTTATTGCCTCCTTGCTTGGATCCACATTAGTTTGAATAATTAGAATACCGAGAGGAAAATTCTGAAGGGTTTGGTGAAGAGGCTTCAAAGATGAATGACCCGTAAATTCGATGATGCCATGGATAGTTTTGTGAAAAATGTAGAATACGTTCTATCTCGTCAGATGGAAACCGAATACTTGGGTATAAAAATACGAGAGCAGTTTTTCTTGCTTCATTTCACGTGCTGAAATCGTACGGAATTTCATTGTGAGGTGGTTGAGCTTGTCCGTATTGTTTGGGTACATCTATTCCTCCGAACCTGACATGATACGAAGAATTTCGAATGAGAGAGGGAAACGGGGAAAAGGACATTACACTTTCCCAAGCTGAATTATGATTCACGTGCAGAATTTCTACGTACGGTTTACGATTCATCTCGTATCGAGTTTCGAATGAATACTTTTTCTTTCTCGATTCACGTTAGTTCCGTTCCTTGTATAGCGGCTTGGAAATAATCCGCTTTGTGAGAAAAATATGCTGAATTTTCGACCACGGTGAATTATTTCGTGATTTTCGTTTGATTTGATTTTCTCCGTGTTCAATTCTCATAACTAAAACTCACAGAATTCATTTTCAAAATTCACTTTTCTCACGGGGAGGAATTTTGCGGTTAACAGTCTGGTTTTGTAGGGGTGTAGGGTCTGTTCATCATTTTCTGTTACCACTTTCATCGCCGAATTATTGAAGGTCAACTAATCAATGTCCATATCGTTTTCTTTCCATGATCATAATGTACAAACTACGAGACAAAATGTTGCGTCTGAAGCTAGAATACAAGATGAACAAATTGTTGAGTCGTGAGTCAGCGTTTCTGAAAGGGTTCTTCAAGTTACGTTCATACCATCAATATTCTCGTACAAAATGTAATCTTGTTGAGTTGATTTCACTGTAGTTCAGATTATAACACACGGTGAGAACCAAATCCTCTGGGACAGGGACATGTACTATCTGGGCTTCTCACTTTTTGCTAGAATAGCGAAGTTTGTACTAACGTAGCAAATAATTTGCAATTACGAATTTTTCGCTGATACAGCTAAATTTTCAGTATTATACAAAGTATGGTAAACAAAGGAACGAATTTAACTGGAGTAGTCAACATTTTTCTCTCCCTAGTAGAAATTTTGGACGGGAAAATACGAGGGCCTGATGAGGCATGCCCGATTTCCCATCAGGTTCCGTTACGGTTTTTCCTTTTTTGCTCGATTTTATGGAAATCTTATCCGAATTCTATTGTACCCCTGCGTTACAACTCTATTTGAATTCTATTGGGGAAATCAGGTAAGGCCCTTGTAAGATAAAGAGCCTTATGAGATTCGCCTCATTTACGGTTTCCGGATTCTAACCTGATCAGGATCTTATTGAAAATAGGGAATGCCTAATCACATTTCTACTAGGGCTGTAACGGTTGAACCAAGATATCCAGCGGAATCAGAGTTTCAAAACTGATTCAAAAGTAATTAATTTTCTTCCTCTGCCTTAGTTATACACTGTAAAAGAGAGCTTCCAAGATAAGTTTAGAAGTTTTTTACGAAAAATTTTTCAGGGAATTGTTGTCGGTTGATAAACATTCTTTGGAAAATCATGAAAATTGTTTGGAAATTTACAAATCCATAAGTTTTTCACCATACTTTCCTTCTTGGAAATTCACAAATAATTCTTGACAGTGTGTCGGGGTTATAAAATTAATTTATTTGAATGGCTCGAACGCTGATATCTTTCCCTAACGTGTATCGGGCTCTTTCATGATCGAATGAACTCAGAAAAAGATGAGAGTTACACCGTTTTTCAAGTCTTTTAATTCAAACGCATTCAAAGCGTTTCCTATTTTTTCTTTAGAGTGCCCTATGCATTTTCCATCGTAAGTTTCTATATAAGTGACACATTCGCAATCCTTCGGATCGGAAAGTTGAATTCCTATAAAATAACCTAGAAATTCATGCCAAAAACTCCATTGATTTTTGAATACGCGTTTGAGAAAGAACAAGCTAAGTGAGCACTATTTGAACCTCACAGCATTCAAAAGTCCTAACGATTCCTAAAATACAATCGATTTTATCGTTATTTTGATTTATGTTCTCATTAGGTCTGATGGATGGAATTAGATTTTTTGCTCGAGAAAGCAGAAAAGATTTGACCTTTGAACGAATTGTGATATGCTCTACTGTAGTGATAGCAACGCCCTTCGTTCGGTCTTAGGTTGAGAGATGTATTCCTGCATGCACACGAGTCTGACTACTTCCCACTGTTTCTACTACGCATCACAAATTCATCCGATAACTTCCATATTCCAATTAAACCATCAGTTGCTGTACTCAACCAAGAATTTCGGTTGTGTGATCACAATGGGCAACGGAATTCCACGAATAGATAAGAAAATGTATAATAATCAGGGCGTTTCAATGTGAACTTTGATCACTTTTCTCCCTGTTTTGATAGAATTGCATCAGCTTTTGTGATTATTCATTTAAAAAACTTGGATAGAAATTTAATGAAATCTTTTGGATGAGAAGTGAAACCATCTACGAAAGGAATTTCTTGAGATAGAGAGTGTATGAAGACATTTATGTCTGTGGAATTCAATAAAAACTTACATTTCAAACGATTAAAGTATATTGGGGCATTTCATGCCAAATTTACCTACCGAATCACTTGACCTCTTTGATCTTTTTCAAAATTTCATGTGGTACAGTGCCCACTGAAAGGAATCTCACGGTAAGTTTCAGACCTTGATCTCTACCCATTCCGGAGATGCGAGCTTTTCATGAAAGGAAATTTTTTTTCTCCAAAAGCTAATACCTTCGCGAAAGATTGATCTTTTCCGATGATTTTTTTTGAAATTTTTGTTTTTGGATGCAGTTTACGATGAAAAATTCGGAAACACTACCATGAACGTTGCTGACAAGTGTTTTTCATTTTTGTCATTTGAATCTTATTTTTGAAGCTGAGTGTATGGATCAATTTTTTGCAAATTTTTTTATTATAAACTATCATCAATTTCACGAGTTTTGATCCCAATCCGGTCATGGGTAAATTATTGGATGTATGTCAATTCAAGTGTACAAGAAAAGAATTGGTTTCTGTACATGAAAATTTACTTTCAATTGAGGAATTTTTTCTTGTATGTGTCTCTCAACATTATAGAAATCCAAATTAGTCTATCATCTGTTCAATATTGAGCAGAGAATAGGAGAATTCAATCTGTACTTGAGTAAGGGCAGAAAGAATTAACAAGAACAATGAATAATTTCCTTTCTTATTTAACTTTTGTTTTTAACAACCAATCTTCAAATCATTCTTCTTCTGTCTCGATATTGTGAACTCCCAATGTGGAATGGATATTTCGATACTCGTGTGTTTCTCAACTTGATTTACTCAACTAAAACTCATAATTGCCACTTCTGTTGGGCCGTTTGAAAAACCATCTTGCTCGGGCACATTCCACGAAAAAAACGCGTGTTTATGCGTTATGGCTACTCGTGGAAAATTCAAGTCCTGCTACAATTCATTCAATTTGGAGAATCCTACAGTAACAAAAAGTTTGCAAGTAAATTTTTGTGGATAGAAAAAAAATTCTTTTCTTTCACAATTAAATCGACATACGCCCAATAATTTACCCATGACCGGATTGGGATCAAAACTCGTAAAATTGATGATAGTTGCTAATAAAAAAATTTGCAAAAAATTGATCCATACACTCAGCTTCAAAAATAAGATTCAAATGACAAAAATGAAAAACGCCTGTCAGCAACGTTCATGGTAGTGTTTCCGAATTTTTCATCGTAAACTGCATCCAAAAACAAAAATTTCAAGAAAAAATCATCGGAAAAGATCAATTTTTCGCGAAGTTATGAGCTTTTGGAGGAAAAAAGTTTCCTTTTTTGAAAAGCTCGTATCTCCTGAATGGGTAGAGATCAGGGTGTAAAAATTTACCGTGAGATTCCTTTCAGTCGATACTGTACTACATAAAAATTTAAAAAAGATCAAAGAGGTCAAGTGATTCGATGGGTAAATTTGGCATGGAATGCCCCATTATTTATCAAGAGGTGACAATAAGCTCCGTTCCAATTGAATTTCATAAATTTCAAAATTTTATATAATTTACATATAAGTCGATATAGTTTATATATGAATTTTATGTAATTATATATAAATTATACATAATGGTAACAATTTCCAACATAGAATTCAGTCTTTTTACACTGAAAGGAATCCATGAAGATACAACGAAGATGTCGATGGTTATTTTGTGTGGAAAACTTGACACGGGAGCAGGGCAAAGAACGAGCGTTCTTGCTGATTCGAAGAAGTTTCCGTTTACCACAACAATTTCAAAGAGAATAGAAAGGTTCGATTAGAAATACGCTATACTCTTGAAAAAAAAACATGAATTCCCAGTACTATGGGACTGAAAGAGTTTTGTTCACAATTCATCTTCACTATCCGTGGAAAATTGAATTTTTTAGCAAATATACAACAATTTTCCGTTGTGTGTGCTAGAAATTTTCATGATTCCAACGTAATTTTCTTTTTCAATCTTATCCCCATCCGTGAATTCAAAAATATACGCAGAAAAATGAGCACAAAAGTGAATTATTCTTCCAAAAATATGTGTAAAATCGTAATCATAAAATTTGTTCTTCCAATTTCATTGATGTCCACGTGCCTAAATGAATTTGGAGTTGAAAAAATTATTTAAGTATTATAGGGTGTACAATTATTGGACCAGACTGAATTGACATATCGTGTCAATTCTAAACCATGCTCGATGATTGTGTACCCTGGGTCATTGGCACAAGTTCAACAAATATACATGATAAGAACGTTGGAAGCTGAAAGTAGGATTCATTTTCACATGAAATTATACAAACATATACTCGAGAGACGTAGATGTTCCTGAATGGAGTACAGTTAAAGGAATAGCGCCCTCTGAAACAACATCGGGCGTATGCCGTTGGATTTGATAACTGTATATACGCAAGTTGGTCTTGTCGGTGCTGCCCCTACGTGGCTGGAGTGAGTTGGCATTCGTTAGCATTTGCTTTTCACGTTTCTCTTGCCGTTACTAGTACCGAAGAGTTCGGTAGTCGTAATAGCAATAGTAGTAGTAGTAGTAGTGGCAGTAGAGTTCTTCGGCGTGGTGTGTATCCTCCCTTTCTCTCTCAGCCAACTTTCAGGGGCGGCACCTGCGCTCTGCGCGATTTTAGTATATACGTTAAGCTACGGAAAGTAGAAGTGGTGGTAGATGAGGAGCGGTAGTAGTGGTGGTGGTGTCGGCCACGTTCGTTCGACTTCGCAAGTCATCGCCAACGTCTCGCGTCGAGGCTTCCACATGGGTTGGTATTGGCTCCTGGGGTGCAGGGTGGCTTGGGATGGCGGGGTTCTAGCGGGACAGAGAAAGACTTCAGAGTCGCGTTGAGAATCAGAGAGAGGAGAAACCAGCAGAAGAGGGAGGTGAAGGTTGGGTGGTTCGTTGGTGTAGTGGTTGGTAAGAGAGCAAGGGTCTTTCAAGAAAGGAAGAGATAGAGGCACGGGCTCGCCACAACACCCCCCGAAACGGGCAACGCGTCAGTGCTAAGGTGGGTTGCTCGCTCGGAACACTGCGAGAGAGGAGAGACACGGTGGTGTCCTGGGGAGTGCCTGGTTTGGTACGCTGCACCGACTACGACACCCTGGTGCAGCTTCTCGAGAGAGTAGATCGAGAGAGTAGAACCAAATCAAAGAAAGTGAATTCAAGTGGGGAACGATTCGCGGGTGTAGGCAAGGGAAAACTGACAGACAAATTCTTCTGGGTTTATACACTTTTACATTTATCTAACAAAAGTGTTGATCAGCTGATGATCAATTATTTGAAATTTGAGATAAAAAAATGTTGATTAGGCAAGGACCGTTCGTGAGAATCGAGGGCAAAAGAACACAATGTGTGGAAAACAATTTCGGGTGAAACATCAAGGACAGATGAAATCATGAGAGAACCTATCTTCATCAATTTGGATTTTGATATAGTACACGTTTGTAGTATCGAATCATCGTTAAATAAGTAATCGAATAACAAGTGCATTGCCCTTGTTGGTGTTATGCGGCAGACGATAAGTGCAGTAGGGTGCAGTTCTGGCAATGTAGGTGGAGTAGGTGGTAGTTGTGGTGATGATGCTGCTGCTGTTGCTGCTCTGTCGTCGTCGTCGTCGTGCCTCTAAGGGTGAATGATCGGTGTGTTTCTATCGGTCATGAATAAGGTAAATGACGTGCAAATGACCGCGTATTCGTGTATCGAAGAAGCAATGAGAGTCAAAGCACTCCGGAAAGTGTAGCACATTGCATCGATGGGAAATTCAAAAACCTTGAGAATCGAGTCAACGAGATATGATCGTTCGATTTTTTGTACTTCGATTCACGCTGGGAGAAACAACATGAGGAAGAGTATGGGATTCGCGAAGATGACGATGACGACGACGACGAAGATGACAAAAATGATAACGACGAAGAAAATCAAGACAAAAATGTGTGGAAAATTGAATGCGAATAATGTGTTGTCGGTCTGCTTCGGAAACATGGATTTATCGTCACGCAAAAACATGAAGAATATTGCAATAGAGAAAACAATCATCGTGGAGGGTTCAAGTTCAAGCCAGGTGAAATCGTCCTGTTGGTAGCGTAGATAATTCGACGTGTATACTGCTCTTTCTATGCTTCGAAGTCTCGTTTCCGTCTGAACAGAATATTCCAAGAGAAGAATCAATTCTAGGACGATTCGACTGATTTTTCGGAACTTCCTTCTTCGTGGTGTGCTCCAATGCGGCTGCTGATCGATCATTCTCTACATTCGAGTGATTTTTGAGTGGTGGTAGTGAATCATTCGCAGGTGTTTTGGTGTTTGAATATGTATATATGTCGGTGTAGGTGTTAAAAGCGTCGTATCGTCTCATGGATATATCGTGGTGTGTGTGGGTCTACACATACAGTGTAGCAGAAAAGTGTTTTTCTGCCTTCTTCCTCCTCCGGTCGTCAGGTTAATTTGGTTTCCAGGTCAGGTCAAGGTAGGTCAGGTCACGAGTAGTGAAAACGAGTTGACAATTGATGGGAGTATTATTAGACGTTGAGAATTGTTGTTATTATCAATCGTCATCGTTATTGATAATTTCATCCAACTGGAAGGGGGAGGAAGAAATAGAAGCGAGTGGAGTTCACCTACAAGGAGGAATTTTGAAAGTCAATTTTTATGAAATTCACTTTGATCGTGGGCTGAAAGAACGCAGCAGCTGTTTCTCCCTGCGTGACCACGGCGACCACGACGACGACGGCGACGTCGAGGAGGACGAGGCCGAGGACGGGGACGCGTGTGACGTGGGGGATATGTGCGGGCGCGCCACGTCAACGCGGAGAGGAGGACAGGGGACTTTTGTTACCGGTGTTGCGGGTAAATCGACGGTTCGCCGGCGCACCGAGTCCTCGTGTTCGAAGAAGCCCATGTTGCTGCATCGTAGGACGCCTGGGGTACGGTAGCTCGTCGTTAAACGAAATTACTTCAGATCGACGCCCGCGGGCAATGTGCCCAACCGCCGGTGTTGCAACGTGAGTACTTCTCATAACATTTGTTCCCAATTTATCGTCGATTCATCATATTCACACTCTCTCATTTGATCAAAGATCGTCGAGAGTTTCAATCACATGTGTCAATTTATTGGAAACATGCGATTCTTGAAAATAAATTTCATCGAGGTACAAGGGAAATGAAATATCGTAATTTCTCAATCTCTTTATATTTCACGTATTGTTGATCTTTATTTTTTCATTTTCGATACGCAGATACATCTCGTTCAAGGATTTGCTAAGGTGAATTCAACTTTTTTGGGCTCGTTAGGAGAGGTATGATTCGGTGAACAATGCGCATTTTGAGATTAAAAATAAATGTGAAAGCAGAAATAGACAATGATTCTTCAATAGCTGTAATTGCTATCCGTATTGTGGTAGAATCATTGACCCCTATTGAACACGTGGGATCACTATTACATCGACCTCGCATACATCAATAATCTCTCTCAATAAGTTCATGTTGCGTAGGCGTGACCCTGTTTTGAACCTTAAAGAGGCATGCCCGGCCGACTTTAGAACACTCAAGGCCTCAATCAGATTTAGAATTTTGTCTGAGGTCCATTCGATTTTCAAATACAATGATCCTTTACATCATCGATATCGAATATCAAATCTTTTATTGGTAAATTTTTTTTCTACGTGAAACATATATATCGAATCTCATTCATTTTTCTCCTGTTACATTGAATTCTGTGAGGTTGCACCACGAAATATTATGCGAATACATGTTTTTTGTATGTTGTTGAAGTTTGAATCGTGTCGAAAAACTAAACGAAAATCCACACTCACAAAATCTAATGAATCTTATTTATCTTCTCGAATTGACTCCTTGGGACTAGAAACATCGTTCAAACAATGCATTGAAAGGTTCTTAGTCTTTAACAACTGAGTATCTCGTTATTTCATTACTAATTCGTTTCAATAAGCGATTCAAACTTCGACCATATTTTTTTGTTAATTTTTTAATATACAATATTCACTCTTATTTTTTTTTTCAGTACAGTAGGTATCAAATACATTCGATTATTTGTTATTTGAATCACAGATTTACTAGTACATTTTCTCATTATGTTCATGCGTGGTGTTAGCAGACGAATATATCTTATTCCACAGTTCAATTATTCTTCCATAAAGGACATCGAATATCATTTCACGATCGGAAATTTATTTCTATTATGAAACGGAATTCCATCTGTTTATTCCCGTTCGTGAACAAAACAAATCAACGTTTGTTTCTTCATAATTCGAATGATCGTTTGATGTAATGCAGGATATCGAATGGCTGGAATTTCATTTCATAATGGTCCACTCCAATCCGTTGACTCTCCAGCGATTTTTTTTGTAAGAATTTTGTGTCGAATAATAATTAATAAATCCGCCAATTAAACTTAACGATGTTTCGATTCCATTCTTATTTTTTTTGTCAAAGAATATTCTCATCTCTCGAAAGAGGAGTGGAATGCTTCCTGTTTGATATGTAGATTGATATGCAGATAAATTATTTCTCACGAAATCATAAATTCAGGAAGAGTTTTATTCTTGCCTCAAAAATATGATTCTGTCATCTAGAGTACGAATTTCCAGAAGCACGTGATTATGCAAAATATGCTATTTTGAATAATATATTTGAATATATTTCGCAGACGAGGAAAAAAAGTATTGTGTACAATTTGCAAGGTGCTCGAAGATTCCCATATTTTCAAAATCATAAAAAGTTCCTATATGAATGTGTGTGTGTTTAGTATACTTCACAGCGTTTAGGTGTTTTTCAACCATATAGACATATATTATAATGTATGTGGTTGAGAACTACCCTGTACAGCGTGTGTAGCATTTATTCACCCGCTTCTCTGCTCCCGCATTTTCAAAACACCTGATGCGATCAATATCTCCCTGGCAAGACGACCAACATTTTACAAGAGTAATGATTGACAAAAGTTATTCTGACTAATACAAATATTATGTATACCCATGTTCACTTTGTACAGACATTTTGAAGACATTCTGATCGTCATGATCATCGCAATGAGACTATAATAAGAAGTAATAAGAAATGATGTATGAAATAATTATGAGTTATGTACCAACTATATATGAATCATGCGTATACATATTCTATGGGCATGGCATACTTCCACTGGGCCGATAGCGGTAGGGGTAGAGTAAAAAGAGTAAAAGACACTCGTGTCTTGCGAGCGTATCTACACTCTAAATTTAAATGTTCCATTTTGATACACACAGAGTTTTTAAAAAAGTGTAGTTACTTTTCAAACACTTGGAAGTGTGTAAATAGAACGATAGAATGGATAAAATGTTTTGTTATAAAACACACCACCTGCACTGTAAAAAGAGTTATATTAATAATTACCATATATCGATTTGAAATCCAACCTAATGTAGCATAACATTGGAGATAATCCATTGTCTTAATGCATAATTTAAAATATTAATAGTCAACTGATGATCCATTATCCATGAATATGATGAGTAATCGATAAAAATATGATGTAATTCATAAGATATCATATTATTCTGTGATAAATCATCAATGAACTATTGATATCATATATTATGTGTGAATAAATTAGATTAACCTTAATGTCATGCTATATTAGGTCGGATTTCAAACTGATATTTGTTGAGTATTAATGTAATCTTTTTACAGTGTGAGTTATTGAAATTTCAAGTGCTTTGGAAGTGACTACAGGATTCAAACACTCTGATTGCATATTGAAATAAAGCACTTGAATTTACAGTGTACACATAAGAAGTATGTTTATACATGAAATTTCGTATTGAAGATTTTTGCACCATTTTTACATCAAATAATATGCAATATATAAAAATTCTACCTAAAATTTATAACAATTTGATACAATTATCTTTTGATACAGAATTCCAAACAATTTCTACACAAATGTTTCCTCATATACCAATTCTTGTGAAATTATTCAGAAGTTCATATGAGAAGGAAATATCCTCATTCGTTACTTGAACTGATATTTACATATTTTTGTGAAAATATATGTAACATGAACATAAAAAAATCGATGATTTTTGAGAGAGATTTTAGATTTTCATATTTTCGAAAATATGAAAATTTTGTCTCATTATTTTTTCTTAAACTAGGAACAGTGAGGTTTGTGGAATGAATTTTCACATAAAAATAAAGAAATTGACAAATACTTCAGAAAAAAGTGATGGATAGAAAGGGAAGTTTGAACGTTGAACTTTATATAACGTATAAGTATATCCCCAAAACAAACTTCAAAAAAGTGAAAAAATAACGCCAAGTACATGAAAATCCCAAAAACAAAGAATAAAAAAATCTAAAAACACATTCTAAAGGAAAATTTCACTGCATTCAGAATTTCGAGGGGATATGAAAGGATATGGTCCATTTGAAAAAAAAAGATATGAAATCAATATGAGCGACCAAGTACATTGGTTACCCAAAGGATATGTGAAAGATTTTTGGTATATTGTAACTTCAGTGTGTTTCAACTGTATTGAAGGTAATTTATGATTTCCAAAAAAGCATTATTGTATTAAAAAAATGAATAAAACAAGCGTATCGTTCTGCCCGTATATAGATACCAAAAAGTGAAAAAAAGTAGAATTCCACAAAACATACAAATGTCTCACAAAAACCCCTAAAAACTCCAACAGAATAAAAAATACCGTCAAATCCCAAAAACCATACAAACGTTTTACAATAACACTTGGAAAAAAATCCTTGCAAAAAATACTTCACTTTTTCCGGAAGATTACTTGATATAACGAATATACCATTAAAAAAAAGATGTGAAAGCCAACCCTCTTTCGGAATTCGCATCAACCAGCAACACTTGGCGTGGCCGATGGTAGAAGTTTTTAGCCTTTATTATATACAAATGAATTTCTATAGAACATTAAACAAGAAATTTAAATGACATAATTTCATAAAATCTTCTTCGGCCATGCCGAATGTTACTGGTTTGTATGGTTTTTGGGATTTGACGTTATTTTTTATTGTGTTGAAGTTTTTAGGGGTTTTTGTGAGACATTTGTATGTTTTGTGGAATTCTACTTTTTTTCACTTTTTGGTATCTATATATACGAGCAGAACGATACGCTTGTTTTATTTATTTTTTTGATACAATAATGCTTTTTTGAAAATCATAAATTACCTTCAATACTGTTTAAACAAACTGAAGTTACAATATACCAAAAATCTTTCACATATCCTTTGGATAACCAATGTACTTGGTCGCTCATATTGATTTCATATCTTTTTTTCTTTCAAATGGAGCATATCCTTCTATATTCCCTCGAAATTCTGAATGCAGTGAAATTTTCCAATAGAATGTGTTTTTAGATTTTTTTATTCTTTGTTTTTGGGATTTTCATGTACTTGGCGTTATTTTTTAATTTCTTGGACTTTTTTTGGGGGATTTCACTTCTTTTCCTGAATATGCTTCCAACTGAACCCAAATAAAAATGAAATACCCCTGTCAAGTTCATAGCAGTCGTAGGAATGAAGGAAATGTCCTCAGATAACTTATGTGATATAAAAATCCACTTGGATTTCCATCAGTCATCTCATCATTGGATGGCAATAGATTATCGAAATAAAGCATGAAGAAAAGAAGGGAAGAAAAGCGAATTCCCATGAACAAATATACGTGTAACGAATTCCGAAAACTAAATTTTCCTTGACTGATAAGTTGGCGCTCAAAGCAGCTCAAAGCGCTCAAAGCAACTCACAGCGCTCAAAGTAGCTCACGCCGCTCAAAACAGCCCACGATATTGTGCTGAACATGTCTTGTGCGGAAATTTCCAGTGTTTCCAAGAAATCATTGTAAGAAAATCGAAACAACATAGATCTTACAGACAGAGGAAACTTGCGTACAATATATTCAAGGTATCCAACAGAAATGATTGAACTACTGAAATGTCAGCAGAATAGAGTCCTTGGAGAATTCAAATCACCTTTTGGCATACTGTATATTGTACTGTATATAGTATGACAAAAGGCGATTTGAATTCTCTAAGAACTCCATCCTACTGACATTTCAGTGATTCATTTTGTGGTTCCAAAAGGATTCAATGGGATCTAGTTTTTGGAACTTTGGCTATCTGGGTAAAGAGATGTCAAATATTTATCATGCAACAAAAAGATATACCTTCAAGATATCAGATTGAAGACACTTTCTAGTACTGTACCAGACATTTTTCAGAATTTTGTGGAATTTTAGCATTGCGTGGCCAATGTCGCTCTTCAACTTGCAGACCATGAATAAATATCCACTTTGTCCCTTTACTTCGTAACATGCATGTGAAATTATCTTCAGAAATGTTTTTACCCTGATGAATAACAACAGCTATAACTTCATAAAAGTGTTGTGCAATTATAATTTTTGAAGTTGGTACTGCTTTAATGTTTATATTTTCTACCTCTGTTGCTTCAACATTATTGTGATTAAACATCATCAATTGCACAATTACATATTGTTCTGACGCTGTTATAAATGATTTTTTAGTTTTATGCAAGTTATTACAATTGTCACAAGAATCTTCGAAAATTTTCGATGTTGAAAAATTGAACTTGAATATTTCTTGAAACCCAAATGATTTTCGTGAAATTGGAGGTAGCCCAAGACGTGTAACACAATTTGTACCAACAATATTTTCGGTATATTCACATTTCGTACATTCCGTTACGGTAGTTATTTGGTGCTTCACTAAATTTTTAATAGCCATTGAATTTCCGCAAATAGAAGCGATGGATTCTCCTGCATCTTGTGAGTGATTATGCAAGTATTGTGGACCTGCAAACTGTTTTAAAGCTATGATATCAAGGTTTTTTTGCGAATTGTAGTTCTGAATTGAAATATTTATGATGTCATTGGGGTCAGATAAAAGTAATTGTTTTGTCTCAGAAGCACAGTACAATATACACTGCATTACTGCATTCAAATAAGAAGAAACACCGTCAACATTAGGAAGACCCATTACCTTTAACGCGTGAGTTTCTGTTGATTTTTCATCAATATTTTGGCCCCTGGATTATATATTATCGAATATCCTTATTCCTGAGTACCCAGGTGAAAAAGTTTTTTCAGTGAGTAAATTCTTTGAGTAAAATTACAGGTGGATCAAGAAAAAGTAGAAAGGATGCAGGTATACTATACATCTGTATGTTACTTACTAGTGTTGCCGCGATATTATCGTCGAAATTCAGAAATAATCGATTATCTTAATTTTGACAGGTTTTCATGGAACTTTTAACGCGTAGATCTCCGACTGTGCACGAAATGACACAGGATAATGGATCATCTTGGTCTTTCAAACAAAATAAATCAAAATATTCTTACACTATCGTAATGATAATTATCGATATGTCGTAACGATAAATTGAAGCATATCTTGGTTTATTCTGTGTACAAGTCTGGGATCATTCATTATTCCGTTTTATCATGAGCATAATCGGAGATTCGTGGATTATATATTCCATAGGAACGTGTAAGAATTGAGATAATCGATTATTCCTAAATTATCGATGATAATATCGCGGCAAGACTATTACTTACCACCACGATCAATATCATCAGGTAGCGTAGAAGGAAAATGAAGAAAAGGCAGAAGTGCAGTGGATATACAAGTCCTTGCGTTGAATAATACCACTATCAGATTCTTCCAACAAAATCATAGGTGGATGAAGAAAAAACAAAAAGGATGTAAATGCACCATACATCCTCATGTTACGTAACACAATGATCTATGTCATTAGGCAGCGTCATAGGAAAATGAAGAAAAGGCAGAAGTGCAGTGAATATACAAGTCTTTGCATTGAATAATACCACTATCAGATTCTTCCAACAGAATCATAGGTGGATGAAGAAAAAGCAAAAAGGATGTAGATGTACCATACATCTGTACGTTGAATCCTACCATGATCATTAGGTAGCGTTGAAGGAAAATGCAGAAAAGATAGGAGCGCAGTGGATATATCACAAATCTTTGCATCGGGTACATTCCACTGACCAATTGACGAATGATTAGAGAGACTGTTTAGGATCAACTCAACGAAAATTGAGCAGATACAATATTCTGATTTTAGAAATTGTTGCAGAACAACTACAGATCAACTTGACTGATGTGACTGGATGTGACAATTCATTCTGAATGTTTTCTTCCAAAGTTCCATCTTTTCAGTTGTTCCATTCAAGCTGGATTATATTTGTGTTCTTACAAACCATCATTTTCATCTTTACTCATCTTGGTTTTGGAATGATTCAATTCTCAAATATCATGAATTTTATTGAATTGTCATAGAGTATTTTGGGTTGAGAGATTTAGTGACTCTAGGATCCATGAAATGGTCAAAATGTATTCAAAGTGATTCATGATCATTAAAAAGCAATATTGTATCAAATATCCAAACCATATAATATTCATGATATTCGAGGACTACAAAAGTGCCCTCCCTGTCCTTTTATTAGTTCAATCAGGGTGTTTGAATCTGGAATTTTGTCGTTCGTTTTATTGGTTCTTCTTTTCAAACAAACCACGTGATTGACCCATTCCGTTAAAATTCCATAACCGCTGGACACCCTGGCTCAATAAAACGTAATTTGGAATAAAATGGGAGAAAATATTTTTCTATTAAAGATTCTTTCCATAATACAAATCACAAGGGGGCATTTGCATGATTATTTTCGCTTGGATCTTCATTGTAGGCAATTCTCATTAACGTGTATGTTATATCATGGTTCAGTTCAAGGTAGGCCTATAGTTAGGATTTCAGTAGAAAAATTTCAAAATTCCATCAATATTTTTTCAACTTATTCCAGTTTCAGCTTCAAAGCAGAAAACATTTTATCACTTAGTTTGCGAGATATTTGAAGTTGCATTCAACATGATATCCCACACAACACTTCAGTTGAGAAAGAGTTCATAATGAATCAAGTTGGAACTATGAGAATTGAAAATAAATGCATTAAAAACTCTTTCTGAACTGTGGTATTGTGTGGTTTATGTTTTCCTATGATATATTTCAAATATAACTATAAATATGTCAGTAACTAAACAGTGAAATGTTTTCTGCTTTGAGCCTCAGAATAGAAATATTTAGTAGAGCAATTTACAAACTTCTAACCTTCAAACAGTAATATCGGTCTCACAACTGTTAGACCGGGGTTTACGGTTGACGTGATTTTGAGAGGAGTTACCGTTTAAGGGTCAAAACAGAACGTCTTTAGAACTCCTTATGAATTGATCAGTTCAAAAAAATTTTCAGACAATTCCACTCGAGTTCTCGAAAAAAAAATGCTTTGGGTGGCTGGGAAATTTATTGTCTTCATTCTTATTATTTCCAATGAGCACCAACTGAAAATCACACGAAGTGTTGAAATTAAATTTCACAAGAATTATAATCATTACTTCAAAGCGATCATCCGTCACATGAGGGGAAAGTTAACGAGTGAATTCCAAAATTTGATATTCTTAAGAAAACTACGAGCATTTTTTGATATCACGATGACTTTCGTTCTGTCTATTTTTTCGTTGGTATTCAAATTCCTACACAGCACAAAAACATTCTATTCATATGATATAAATATAGTTTTCAAAATATCAAATATTTATAAGATATGTTTTGATATCCAGCCCACGTGTTCTATATATTGTATATATATTAAAATGACCAATTTTCCATATGAAATTCATATTCAATAAATATTGACCAAATATTGTACGAATATTTATTTCATATGTTTGGCAGCATAAGCATATTATATACATATAGTAACGTGATGAGGTATGAAATATTATTTTGAAGCACCCAAGCTGATAGTTTTTGTTCTAACATCGAAGTTGAATCACATTGTGTTTCCGCTATATCAAGATTGGCAGTACTTTGGAGATGAGAATTATCATTATCATATACAACAGATCTCATATCATGGAAGTTCAAATCAATGGTGCCATATAAATCATTCGATGCAACAGCTCCCATTCCCAACGTATCATTCTGATTATCCGGTGGTAAAATTTTAATTGAATCTGAATTTTCATCATCGAGTGGAACATTTTCTAATACTTCATTATGTACATTAACTGCAGTAGAGGCATGTGAAGGATTTTCAGTTACGGTTAATGAAGTCGCTAATTTTTTCAATGTCTTTCTTTTTTTATATTCCCTAACAGCACAATGTGTCTCTGGGACGTTTTCTGAACGTTCAGAAAAGCTCTCCTACGTTCTATAAACCTTCCATAAACGTTCCAGTGGCACGTTGTGCTGTCCGGGTTTAACTTTATTTTGTGGCATGATCTCTGGAGTTTGATTTTAATCCTAATCTGAAAATATCAACATGACTTTCATTCAAAATCCTTATCAGGGAAATTTGGACATTGAATTCACACACACTTGTCATAACGTATAATGAATAGTATTAATGAAAGTAAAGCGATGAACATTACATCCCTGGTGAAAATAAAGTGTCAACGATGCAACGAATTGTTACGACAATTGAATACGGATGTACACCGAGCGGAGTTTTGCGCATTTTTGAATGTAAAATTACAGTTACTTACACGAACGTACTTCATATTTTCACCAGGGATACTCGAATCACCGAATGATTTCTAATTATCATTTCAGGTAATGGAAACTTTGAGGTTATGGTGAAAAAATTCGTTATGTTTATACTTTTCAATATTCTTCATCAAACAGAATGCCTCGAATAGGCATTTACAATATTGAAAAAAAGTAAATTGAATTGTTCACATACATACCTTAATCCAAGATTAGAAAATTGGATCCCGATGCGATGCCGTTCACTAATATCGAAAAAATCCAGTGGAGTATTCATTGTTTGGTACATAACCTTTTTTCAACAATTTGCACGCGCATGATATACGCGCATATATGTGATCCATCAATTATGTGAATATTTATACAATGTAATAAAATATTGATCATCTTCGTTTGACGTACATTTAAAAATATTGTATCCACCTAAATCCCCATACGTGTGCAAAATATCATGAACATTTCCAATATATGTATAGAATATTGATTCATGTACTTTTATGAACATGGTTCGTATTATATATTTTAAATATTTCATGCATATAGACAATATTACCACACTTATTTCGCATATTGTATAGACATTTTGTGCTGTGTGGGTTGTACTTCGTCAAAAAACTCGTGACTCGAGTATCCTTCTTTTTTCTCTGTTACTGCAGATGAAAATGGGATTCGACATTGTTGATGAGATAGGGACCTTTTTTTTGGTTGGTCAAGTACTCCCCGATGCAGGGGCGGCGGGACTTGCTCTCGCCCGGGGCGGCGGATTCCCTGGCGCCGACCCTGTTTGTGAGTCAGTTAAAATTCCTATTGATAGAACGGGGAAGATGGATGATGAAACAACCTTCGCTCAGTAAGACGAATATTATTTGCACGAGATTCGTTCGTGATAGTTTTTGAATCCCGCTGTGATTTCAATTGACAGAGACGATTTTATTGTATCTGTTTGTGACATTCTCAAGACTGAAATATGAAGTATAACAAGTGCTCTCTCCTTCGATCTCTTGCACGACGCAAGAGGAAAACGCGGAGTTATATTATGTGTTGTTCTCCCACCTGAGAGTGTAAATTATTCATCTCTCCTCGAGAGATGGAGGAAACAGAGATTTCATCTCATATCTTTGTTAGTCACTATAATTTAGTGAGAAATGTATTCCATCATAACTTTACCTTCATGCATGTAAGCGAATCGTTCCCATATTTTCGACGCATCAGAATTCCTGGAATTATGAACTATGTTCTTCTCCTTGAAGAAATAATCGACGATGTTGTCGTTCTTAGTACAAGATATCTTATTCATATTACCATATGGTTTTGAGTATTGAATCTGAAATTTGAATCCTTCCAATCACCTCGTTTGTCAATCATTTAATTGATAGAAATAAAATCATCGTTTTTAAATCTATTCGATATGAATTTCCTCTAAAATTGTGAAACGATGGGAGAATATAGATGAGTATGTACACTATAAATGTGCTTTCAACAACAATAGGAGCAGTTATTGAATTTTTTTTGCTTATCACGTGAGGTCTATACTGAATTCATACCACTGATTACTACAGATTCTTTCATAAACGGTGTAGATTACTCTGTTGAAAGGAAGAAGTGGAAATATTCTTATAAATTTATGTCTAATAATCAACATGTACATACGAATCCTTTCTCCATCCACATTGATCGTTATAATAACTACGTTCTCACTGTCGGAGCGATGTGTTGCAAATAACATACAGTTCCGTAGTGAGAACCATAATTTTTTTTCAGGGTGATCACTGATATTATCCCTCACAGTAAAATGCGCCACTGAGACTTTTTCTAAATGTTCAGAAAACCTCTCCTACACTGAGAGGAATTTATAATTGAATTTACTATGGAATTATAGGAATGGAGGAACATACTGACTTCTAATGAAATTTACTCTAATATAATGAAATTTACTATGACATAACAATACAAATATGATCAAATTTACAATGTTTTACAGTAAATTTCATTAGAAGCGAGGGGTTATCCACACTGTAAAAAAATTTCACCGGAAAATTCCAGTACATGTACTGGAAGTCATTAACCTGTACATGTACCGGAAAATTTCAGCACATTTGTACTGCAAAAATTCAGTGCAAACGTTATGGAATTTCCGCATCAAAACTGGAAATTTTCTGAGCCTCGGTACTGGAATTTTTCAGTACACGAGCTGGACTTTTCCAGGACATGTACTGGAAAATTAATGCTGAAAATATCCATGAAAATTGAAAAAAAATTGCTCACGCAAAGTGATTTTGCAGGGTCCTTGTGTTCCAAGATGATTGAGAAACTTTTGATCGTTCATTTGGATGGACAGAAACTCATGTCTACCTAACAGGATTTGAACCCACACTTTTCTACCTGCCTACCAACTGAAACCTAAGACCTAACCGATGAGCTATAGCGCGACATGTTGGAAGGCCAGCTTGGGTTACTACATATGCTTCATATCTAGAACACAAGAGGATAAGTCTTGGAAAAACCTCATATATCAATTTCATTGGCTACAATTACAATTATTATTCAAAATCTCAATCAGGAAATTTTTAATATAAAGACTTGAAATTTTTCCTGCCAGAAATGACGAAGTCCAATAGAAGTGGAAAATTTCAGTGCAACAGTGATTAAATTCCGTTGCATAGCAACTGGAAAATTCCATCACACGACCTGAAAATTGCAGTTCAAAACCTGTATAATTCAATTGCATAGTAACTGGAAAATTCCATCACAAAACCTGAGAATTGCAGTTAAAAACCTGTATAATTCCAGTATACCAACAATTAGGTTTTTTTTTCTAAATTCCAAATTTTTTCTCAAGTCCTTTTTGAGGGAATATTTTTTTTTGGTGCACAGAACTATAAAATTGTAGTACGAGCCGGTAAAATTTTCGCGAAATCATGGCAAAATTTCAGTACATCATCTCAAACTTGAAAATTCCAGTACAATGACTGAATTTTCAGTTATGCTTGGTAAATTTTCAGTAACGTAACAACAAAATCTCTGTACATGTACTGGAATATCCGTATTCCAGTACTAGCACTGGAAATTTCCAGTCCAGTTGCACAATAAATTTCCAGTTTTTTTTTACAGTGCACTCGTGAGTTAATGAATTTCGACAGGAGTAATCATTTTCGAATAAAGAACTGAATCAAAGAGAGTCACTATTCAACGGTGGGAGTCACATAGAAATCACTAACGAGTCTGTGCGAGTCACTTGAGAGTCAGTGGGAGTCACTTGGCAGTCACTCAACTCTCAAATGACTCGCGCTGACTCGCATTGACTCACAAGTGATTCCAACTGCTGAATCATTGAGAGTCACTTTTAAAGCAGAGAATCATTGGATAAAATGACATGACTGCAATGTATTAATTTTATGACTCGCAGTGAACAGCCCCTTGATCAGAAGTCACTATGCCCCCCCCCTCCCATTCCTATAATTCCATAGTAAATTTAATTATAAATTTCACTCAGTGTACGTTTCATGAACCTTCCATAAACGTTCCAGTGGCACGTTGTGTTGTCTGGGATTATGATGAGAAAATTAATTAATCCATATTTCAGTTCATCGGTTTCTCCCTCAAAATACCGTACATGAATCATTTTGAAACAATGAAACAAGTATGCCAAGTCTGGGCCAAAGATTGTATCATCACGGGCAAGATTGTGTACTCTGATATTTTAATCAATTTTGCTCTTAACGCTGATTTACGCTCGAAGTAATGACTTTTCATTGAAGTATCATAACATAATCTGTCTCCTCTAAGGAATCATCTTGAAAACTGATGATTCAACAGTGCAACATTAGCAATGAGCCAAGCTCCCATCTAGACCACCTATGTGCAAAACTATCGGGTCAAGTCTGACAATTCTGGGGTTGACTAGGATCAGCACTGATCCCTCGTGAATATCTCAGTGATTACTCTGAATTTGTCTGAATCTTCTGGAATTCCATTTATTCAGGTTCCCAAGCTCTCCCCTTGAATCAGAGCTTCTACTTCAGGCATGTCCAAACTTGCACTCAATTTCATTCCGAAACAGCAGTTCGGAGACAAGCGATCACTACCACTACCACGTGTATCACGTCTCCGCACCCGCGGAATCGCTTGCTACCGAACTGCCACCGTCAAATGAAATTGAGTGCAAATTTAGACACACCTGTTCCACTTGAATCAGATGAACGCTGCACAGAGCGATATTCTGATTGAATTAAAGCGTTTGCCCGTAGTTTGTCATAAACGATTGGGCTGCTGACATGTCGCTAGTATTCCCCCATAAGAAATACTATCCCAAGTAGCACAATAACTTTTCAAACATTCTGCGTTCGTTCTGTGATGCATACAATGTGTAGGTGAGACTGTTTCGGATAAATCCGAAAAAGACGTTCTGAAGATGTGCATAGAATCCCACCCAGCACGAATATCGCAGAAATATTACAGTAATATTACAGAAATATTGGAATTTTTCCGCAATATTGTACCAATATTACTGCGATATTTGTGCTGAGTGGGACATACTTATCTGGAACAGTCTCATTCCCAGATTCTGAGAATGATCATAGAACTTCTAAGAACCTTCTTAGCATTTCTAACCTGTTGTGCTATTTGGGACTGTCGTTATGGATTCAATTCAATTGAGAATTTTTGTCACGTCGAGCTCATTGTTCGGAAATGATCTTCATTCGATGAATTTCGTGTGTTAATTGTGCCTCCACACCAAAACAATTTTCAATTGAACTGAGTTTGTCAGCACTGCATTTGTAATAAGGTGGCACCCATGGGTAGATTTTTCGTTAGTTCAAACCACGATGTGAAAAGTATATAGGTAATCCAACTCGTCCCTCATCTTGTAATTATATGTTGACGTTTTCCAGGGGACAGCACAACAGAGCTGCCAGATGGGCATTGTCGTTGAGAAGAAGTTTACCCCCACTATCGTCCCATGTGTATGAGTTACATATGTGTATAGGTTTCGTGTGGAGGTGAGAGTATGTATATGAACGATGGTGGGGGTACTATTCCCCTCGATGGCAATGCCCATCTGGCAGCTCTGCAGCACAGAGAAAGTAGGCCTGATACAGTTGCAACTTTAGTAACTTTTCCCTATGGATCCACTTATCATTTATAGTATGCTCTTTGAATGCCATGGTCAATGGAAATGATCACAAAGTCGCTAAATCTGTGCTGCCATCTGGCAAACTTCAACATATGATCACAGCGATTCTAGAGAAGACAAGGGGAGTTGGATGTACTTCTTACATCGTGTGCACCGTGGATCAAATTGGAATCCACTGCATGATTTTGAAGCTTGAACCCCAAATAATCGTGTGTTTCCTAAACGTTTTCATCATGATATATGCATGCCATATACAGGGTGGCGCAAAAGTCTGGAAACACCCCCATAACTTTTGAACGGGGCATGATAATTGGATCAAATTTTTTTTAAATTGAAGGAGGGGTCGAGGACTATCTTAACGGGGGACTTTGAGTTCTCCGGCCCTGTAGGGGGCGATGAGAGGGGAAGGGGGGCCAAAATCCCAAACGAGACGGGAGGGCTTGTGATACGTCATTTGATAGGGGCTTCCAACCCGAATCCAGGAATTTTTTGTTTTTTGAAATCGGATCATTTTTCGCTGAGTTATTGTAATTTTAATACTCCGATGTAGCGAAGTCTGGAAAGACCCCCATCACTTTTGAACGGGGCATGATAATTACATCAAGTTTTTTTTTAATCGAAGGTTTTCTTATCCTAATCTTCGCATTACCCAGAATCAACGACGTGGACGTGGCGGGAACCTGATTCATTGTGTGTGTGTGCATGTGTGTGTGTGTGTGTGTGTGAGGAGGTGAGTGTGGGTGTAGGTGGGTGTCAGTGTGTGTGGTTGTGTGTGGGATTGTGTGTGTGTGAGGGTGGGTGGGTAGTTCGGTCGTATGGGCCTGTGCGACCCACACACAACCACCCATACCCACACACACCGACGCCCACACACATGCACGCACACACACACCCACAATCACACACAACCACCCACACACACCTACTCACACACACACACACACAAGGAATCAGATTCCCGACACGTTCACGCCGTTGATTCTGGGTAATGCCAAGATTGGGATAGAAATAACCTCCGATTCGAAAAAAATTTGATCCAATTATCATGCCCCGTTCAAAAGTTAAGGGGGTGTTTCCAGACTTTGCCACATCAGAGTATCAAAATTACGATAACTCAGCGAAAAATGATCCGATTTCGAAAAACAAAAAACCGCTGGATTTGGGTTGGAAAACCCTATCGAATGACGTATCACAAGCCTCCCCGTCTTATTTGAGATTTTCGCCCCGTTCCCCTCTCATCGTCTCCTAAAGGGCTGTAGAACTCAAAGTCCCCCGTTGAGATAGCCCTTGACCCCTCTTTCAATTCAAAAGAAATTTGATCCAAGTATCATGCCCCGTTCAAAAGTTATGGGGGTGTTTCCAGACTTTTGCGCCACCCTGTAGACTTTTGTGATAGATTGATATTACATCGCTATCTCAACGCGTGACCTCAACATATTTATCATACTTTGAAAACTCTCAATTGCTTGGACAACACATTTCTCCATGCACGTGATGCGCATGTGATCGTTAATATCGTTTTGATGCACAGTGACTCAATTTGCGGTTATGGTTGGCTGAAGCATCGTGTTGGGCAGAAATAAAACAGTTCGGAAATGAGAAGGAATGTCAGAATATGAACAGCCTAATACGCGATTGGCGATTCCCTCGATTTGATCGGTAAAAAAATTATCAACAATTTATCATCAGGAATATTGAGATCTCATATAATTTAGAGTTATCAATCGTGGTGAATTTTTTGTTTTTTGGTTGCATATCATTGCAACAACTGAAATTCAGTAGTCCCAGCTAAATTTTAGCTGGTATAAATGGAAGTCTAGTTATCTGAAATATAAATATAAGAATTTATTTGAGAGGAATGAACAATTTAGCTGTGACAAATAAAATTCATTTGGTTTCACTAAACCCCAGTAAAAATGGAAAGTACAGGATTGATCATTCCGTGATCAAAAGTATGGGATTTGGCCTGAAGCTATACATTGCAAGTATGGGAATAGGCCACGAGCCGTACTTTTGATCACGGAGTGATCAATCCGATACTTCCATTTTTACTGGGGAATTTTTATTTACAGTGACTCAATTTCCTATCTGTTTAATATTCAACTAAATCCTTTTCCTTCTCAGTATAAATAAATCCAAGTTGGAATTGATGGCGGTGGAAGTGCGGTGTGTTGACTCGAATGTTTTTTGTTATCTTGCACTTACAAAAACCGTTCCATTTTTTCATCTCGTTTTGTATAGGTGTTTTTTTTTTGTTACAGCACAGTTTTACCGAAGCTTCATTTCGTTTTGGTACACGTGTATGCAGAGCTTTTATGAGCTTTGTTTGAGTGTTACATGAAGTAGATGCGGTATGAATTTTAATGTCAGTTATGATGTATTCGGAGTAAGTTATACTTGCTGTTTCGCACACTTACTAGAAGTTTATATAGTAGTGAAATGGTGGTGATTTAATGTCAAGTACGTTGCTTACAAAATTAGTGTCACAGGAATATCTCAAAAACACTTCTACTCTATTTGGATGTAACGACTCTTTTGATCTTTAAATCATAATCCAACTGATTCTCTTCAAATGGATGTAATTCCAATTTTTCCCCATCCAGCACATTGTAGGTTTTTTGTTTGATTTTCATTTAGTGAAGAGATGCAACAAAGTTTTTCTATTGTTTCTCCTTTGTTTGATCGCGTTCATATTTTGTGGATACACGTATTCTCGTTGATAATGAATAATTAATGACAATATATCCATTCTTCTAACGTTTTATTATGTTATATAATTTCAGTGGATCCCCTCGGGATACTTATCTCTTCCACTATGTGTATCACACTTCGTGCAATTATGAATTTTTGATGTGTTGTGAATAAAGCGGGAAATATTCTACATGAATGCGAAAAGCGTGTGCCTACACAAAAACAAGTAAACTGCCAAGGTAGCAAAATAAAATTGTTGATACAACTGAATTCTTCTGCTATTATGGAAAAGTTTGCTAATAGAACTAACGTTTTAATTTTATTCATTTTAAATCATTTCTATTCGTATAGCTACAAGGAGAGAATATTACGCTTAAAATTACTACACTGAGAGAAATAATTACTGATGCCAAGAAAATATATTCTTGAATATCTTTAAGAATATATATTCTAGAATGCAGTTAATATGATGTGAAGTCAAGAGAAATTCTCTTGAATTAAGAAAATATTTTCTCAATTCAAGAAATCTATGCTTGGTTTCAGAAGAATTTTCTTGAATCAAGAGAAAATATTTTTGGAGGAATGAATTTCTTGGAACAAGGAAATATATTGTTGATGATAGTGATCATTTCTCTCTGTTTATGAAAACATACTAACGACGGACCGGGTTGGTCACATGAGACGAAATCGTACAATCTTAGTTTGATTTACTATGAAAAATTTCGAAACAAGCATTGAATACCAACGAATATGATCACGGTATTTTGTAGCTAATTTCACTGTTCTTCTCATCTTTATGCGGTATGATCCTTCGTTAGAATGTTTTCATAGTAATTTGTAACACAATATTTTTTCCGTTTAGATAACTCAAAATTAACTAATATCCACAGGACAAAAGAATTAATTCATATAATTTTTTACTGTCAGTGCCAGTGATGTGTGACATTTTAGATGAAAGTGCCGTGTATTTAGGAGTGTTATAATTACTGCGGTATATCAGTTATGAGACAATACTCCAATAAATTGGAATAAATTTGAGTCAAGAGATGGGATAATGAATCGATAAATCTCGGTCTATATTTTGTTCGGTTCATTACCGATGGAATGAATAATAAATATCCCCGAATAAAAGATAGTACACAGCAATTTGTTCGATTTTCCCTCCTCGTCATTCAACAGCGATGTGTAAATGAATCTTCCTTTTATATTCAAAAATATTTGAATTCATATCTGCATATCCTGATTAGATTCAGTCTCGTAGCAATGTCTTTCGTTTTCCTACATATTTTTTTAATGCTGTCCTGAACTGTATCTTTAGTCGTAAAAGCAAAATGTTGGAAGAAGATCGAAAAACGTAGAGGGAGGATATTTTTCTACGAAGCTCGTGTCTTTTTTCGAGGAACTAAGGATAAATCGTTTCTATACTTGAACTTCTTTTCCTGAGAAAAGCTACCCCCGAAAGCTCATCTAGAGTGGTGCGGAATACGCCGGAGTGCTTTCAAGGGGTGCGCCAACCGTTTGGGCGTAGTCCTCCCACTTTAGCTTCTTTTCGCCACCCTTTCGCTCTCTTCTCCGTGCGAAACCCTCTTTGCCTTCTGGAGATTTTATTTTCACAAGAAATAGATCGATGAGCTCTGTTGGTTATGGAACTAGACCGATCGACCGACCGACCGACTGTTTTAGCTGTTCTTTCCATTCAAATTATTTGAGATAGCAATCTCTTCGATTTCACTTTGATCAACAAGTCTTTAGAAGTTCTCGAAATTCCGTTGTTCGAGAATGTCTGTGAGTTATTTAAAGAGATTGAAGATTAGCGGATCTCCAATCTCCTCGTATTTTGACTTTGAGTTACTTGGAGGAAATGAAAGATAGATATTTCTAATATAATGAGTAGAATATTTTTTTCGTTCATCTTTGTTCGTGCACTTTACGTAGAGTATTGAAATTCGCACAGGATAACGGGGAGAATTTGGCACATTCTCCACATCTACTTCATTCCCTAGTACATTCAGCTGGGGATTCATAATAGGATAAGTATGTCAAACTAATTTATTATCAGTTCCCTTGAATTATTTGGTAGCTATTTAAAATCTTGGATTAATACAGATCGTGTAGAAACATGTAAAGAACGTCCTCTGAGTACCGACAATGTTTCTTACAGTTCCTTGATGCTGAAGATTCTTCAAACAATAACCACATCTCAGGAGATTCCACAATGTTATCCACAAATCTTGACGCAAATCAATAATTCACGAGAGTGGTCTTGAATTTCATCGTGCTGTATTTGAATGTTTCTTCTTGTTTCCCTCATTTGCTTCTTTAAGTTCCAAGCGGAAAACCACTCGGAAGTGCGAATACGTATCAAAGTGAATTCACATTCTTCTTGAAGAGGAGTAACTCTAAGGAAGTGATTATCTATCCGTCAAACGAAAATAGAGTTGAATTTAAAAGTTTCCCCGCTGGGAATTTAATTGTACGTTATCCTTGCTCTGAAGAATCTATTATAAGGGGACATTAGAATTGTAAAGAAGACAATTGGAATATATATTGTGAATCCTTTAGCAAATAAACAATTACCGTAGAAAATTGAATTTTCATCCCATTGATTGATTTGTTTTATATAAGTTCACTCTGAGAAAAAAAAGTTATGAAATTTACATCTTGCGAAGCCAATGTTCAGACGATTTTAAAAATACTTCGAGCTGTGAGATATGTCACAGCTGTAAATCTTACATTCTCTGATGTAAAATTAATTAAAATTGTGGTAGCTCGAACTATTATTCGAAATCGTTCAAATATTGACTTTGCAACAAGATGTGAACTTCATAACTTTTTTTTCGGTGCATATATGTTCCGCTATGTGGAAAAAAGAATTATTTCAAGAACTTTGTAATTTGTACTATACTGCCGTCCTAAGCCAAAATGCCGTATGCCAGAATTTTGATGTTTCGAAATATCGAGCATTTTATTTGAACCTGTACATGTTAAATGATACAAGCCCCGTGATTTTTAAATCAGTTTCTCACGTAGTTTTCAATAGTGTGATTTTTTTCATTGAACCACGTATAAAAAAGCTATTCGAATATGAATATGTAAGAAACGGAGAAAAATTTTGTTGACATACGGCTTTTTGACTTAGGACGGCAGTATAGTCATCGTATAATGGGACACAAGATAAGAAATTACAGTTTCAACTAGGTTCGAAGCTGCAGTGGGGGTTTCATAAATTCATGATACTAAATTACTTCAGAGATGATAGTTCAATTCAACTATCATGATCGTACTTCGGTTGAACGAATGTGAATTGCATCTTAATAGTATAACAAAACCATTGGAATTCCTGCTACATATTTGACTTGGTTGTTTGAATGGTCCTGTTACATTGCTGGAATGCAACTTACGTTTGTTCTACGAAAGTGCTTCCTTACTACGCTATTAAATTAATGTGTGTTGAAGTTGTATTACTCTCTCATAAAATCTCAAATATTACTGGAATTCTAAATCAGAAGAATTATGTTGATTACAACATCCTGTATAGGAAGGTATATGCAACCACTTCAATTCAATTTTTCATAAATTCTGCCCGATATAATTCAGGTTTCAAACCTGGTTTTCTCAAATGTTGCATATAATATGTTCGAAGTGTAGGGGTTTTTAACCAAAAATTTCTTACCTCTTGTCAGGACCTGACCAGATTATTAAATTATCAGACGGATAAAGTTAGGATCTGAGAAAATCATAATGTGAGGCCATAGAGAAATTTGGATTTTACAGACAGCAAATCAAGAGACGTAAAATGTCATTCATGGAGCACGAGCGAATACTACAGGGTTTTTGAGATATTTTGAAAAAATGTATTGAACTTCAAGATGAGACAGTTCCAAGTTCTCTGTGACATGAAAAGAATACGTACAGATGAATTTCTTTCTTATAAATAGTCGATAGTCATTCAATGAATATTCGATTGGTTCCAAACGTTGTGAGGATATACTTTGAAAGTTCAATGAATATTTCAAACGGTCTCATTCCCATATTCTATGAATATTTATCAGCTCTAGTACGGAAACTTTGAGAACATTGATATTTTTCATTTTTTTTTGCCTCTATGCTGTGCATAGAAATTTTTTTCAAATTCAACTGTGTGAAGTTCTGTTATCGTTAGAACCTGAATATCGTATTGATGGATTCCCATACAGGTAGCCCAGTTATGAAACAAAGCCGATAACCGACCAATATGTGTCTGGTGTTGTGTGCTGAATGATTGATCCCTCATTGCTGGTCGAGATATGACCCATCACTGGGTCAGTGATCATTTCTATTATTGGTCGTTTAGCCTTCGCCATTGCTGGGCCCAAATTATCATCCAGCAGCGAACCATTGATGGGTGCCATCATCGTACCAATAATGGATCGTAGCCGATTAATTTCGGCTATGGTTCAGCCATGAGCCATTATTGGACCGATCGTACACGGAGAAAAAGATATCTCACAAAAACTCCAACACAATAAAGAATAACGTCGAATCCCAAAAACCATACAAACGTTTTACAATAACACTTGAGAAAAACATTGAATCATTCCAAAACCAAGATAAGTAAAGATAAAAATGATGGTTCGTAAGAACACAAATATAATCCAGCTTGAATGGAACAACTGAAAAGATGGAACTTTGGAAGAAAACATTCAGAATGAATTGTCACATCCAGTCACATCAGTCAAGTTGACCTGTAGTTGTTCTGCAACAATTTCTATAATCAGAATATTGTATCTGCTCAATTTTCGTTGAGTTGATCCTAAACAGTCTCTCTAATCATTCGTCAATTGGTCAGTGGAATGCACCCGATGCAAAGGTTTGTGATATATCCACTGCGCTCCTACCTTTTCTGCATTTTCCTTCAACGCTACCTAATGATCATGGTAGGATTTAACGTACAGATGTATGGTACATCTGCATCCTTTTTGCTTTTTCTTCATTCACCTATGATTCTGTTGGAAGAATCTGATAGTGGTATTATTCAATGCAAGGACTTGTATATCCACTCCACTTCTGCCTTTTCTTCGTTTTCCTATGACGCTATCCGATGACATTGATTGTTGTGGTACATAACATAAAGATGTATGATACATTTACATCCTTTTTGCTTTTTCTTCATCCACCTATGATTTTGTTGGAAGAATCTGATAGTGGTATTATTCAATGCAAGGACTTGTATATCCACTGCACTTCTGCCTTTTCTTCATTTTCCTTCTACGCTACCTGATGATATTGATCGTGGTGGTAAGTAACATACAGATGTATAGTATATCTGCATCCTTTCTACTTTTCCTTGATCGACCTGTAATTTCACTCAAAGAATCTAGGGAAACCATTTTGTACATAGTTCATAATTTTGATTCAGGATGTCATATTTTAGTATACCTGAAGTACTCTCTGACTAACCTTATTCTCGAATGTTTTTCAAACTTGCTATAATAGGATTCACATTCATTATCTATTCACCATTCTGTTTCATTATTTGTTCGCGATTCTGATTGCAGAATAGTGGATTCCATTAGAGATCATGGTATATCCATTATACTTTTGCCTGTAAACAACAGGAAATAAACTTCAATAATCACCCTTGAGCAGGCTCGGTATGATCTTTTTCATCGATTGCCTATGATCCTAATTAGAGAAATCGACAGTGGAGCCTTCCGTAGTAGCTGGTCATCTGGTTTTGATCAGCTACTTCGGAAGGCTCCAGTAATTGACTGTCCGTCAGAACTTATGATATATCTCTGAGTTTCTGGTATGTGGAGGAATTGAAAATAAACTTGAATCTTTTCCCTTGAGCATGCTCGATATGATCCATTTGATCATTTTCCAACGACTCTAGCAGCAGAACCTGATAGTAGATTGTTTGTAAGGGGGTTATGGTATATCTGATAAGATTTCACCTAAAAAGTAATGCATAAATTTGAATCAGTATTTTCGACTAGACCTTGTATGATTTATTTGATCATTAGCCTGTGGTTCTGGTGGTAAGAACCAACAGTAGCAGACTGTTCATGAGGGATTACGGTATTTCTGCTGAGCTGTTGTCTGTAAAGGAATATTGTATTTTATGAATAATACATCATACAGAGCTTACCTGTGTATATACCAATTTCCTGAATGTAGCAAATAGATTTATTTATACCTTTCTCAAACTTTTTCTGTTTTTTTTTACAAATAACCTCTTTATCAGTCATTCATTAATTCATTCATGAATTTTTTCAAGTCATATATAAAAGTATATATACTTCCAGGTTATTTGTGTGCGTTTGATTGTTGTTATAATGACCTGTAATACCTGTAATGTAGTATAACGTGCAATTCAGAATTCATCCATTTTTCAATTATTCTTTTAATATTATAATAACCTACAACACATCGCCTCATTGACAGGTTATTTGTTTATGTTTTGACAAGGTATAGACCACACTACACTGAAATCAACGCTATTGGATGTTTGGATTATAATATACATTGACTGAAGTGATTGCTATTGGATATTGGAAGAAAGGAAAAAGGACAGAATATTGGATGTCCCAAGAAGGAAAGAGACAGAATATCTCTATGCCAATGGAAGAAACCCTCCCGAATTCCGATGACGAAAAACTATAGTCGCTATCGTGATTAAATCAAATCGAAAGTGGCGATGATGATGAAAAAAAATCCTGATGTTTTGATCGCATGAAAATTTGAAACGTTTGTATCTCAGGATCGCGTGAACGGATCAACTTCGTAGTGTGCTTAATCGAAAGTGTGTATTCGAATTGTATAGTAGAAGTGTAATTATTTTTACGTGAAATTCAATGTTTGATGAGTTATTGTGGGTTAAAGATTTTTTGACTATAGAAAATCTTGGTTTTCGTGTAAAGATACACGGTAGCGCACGACTTATGCTTTTTCATTTTTTTTTCTTTCAGGGTTTTCATGTACTTGGCGTCGAGACGCTACCGCGTCTCTTGATTGATTGAAAAATACCATAATTTATGGATTTTTGGCGTTGGTCTAACCCGAGTCAAAATATTTACGTGAAGATACCTCTAAAAGTATCACGATGGCTGGGACCTCTATGAGGGAGGTACCATATTTCTTTATAAAAGTCCAAGAAATTATGAGACTTTTAGAGGTTCGTTCACGTAAATATTTTGACTCGGGTCAGATCAACGCCAAAAGTCCATAAATTATGGTATTTTTCAAGATATCTGTTTTTTCAGCGTATAACCCTGTTAGGGTTGAATTGATCCCACATAGCACAAATGTCCCAGTAATATCTTCAGAATAATCTGTAACATTCTGGAGACATTGTAATGTTGTCAGAATATCTTGGAGATATTACTGAGCAGGGATGGGCAAGAATGTACTCCGCCAAATACAAAGTGAAAAGTATAATTATACTCAATACTTCATTTGTCACAGAACATCGAATATAATTGTACTCTGTACTCTGACTCTTTCAGAGTATCAAATACAATACCAATCGAGGCTTTCTTTACTTCCGAGTACAAAATAGAATTATACTTTCACCATTTAGGCATTTGAAATACAAAATCTAATTGTAATTTCCATTTCAAAGGAGAGGAGATAAAGATTACAATACGAACGCGTACTTGCGCTTTGAAAGTGTATGAGGCAATTTATATTTTATGTCTCAATATTGAGGAGGAAAGAGTGGCAAAATACATGATCATGGAATAAACATTCTGTTAAAAATTATATCCTGTTATCTATCTATCAATACAATACGAGAGTCTAGCTTTAATTTTTGAAATGAATATTGATACGGTTACATGGTCATAAATTGTAGCTTGAACTTGGCCACGAACATGAATATACAACATATAGGGTGATCTCTAATCATTTTTCATTAGTTGATCGTTTTCGAATTCTTATCATAAATTAAATAGTCTGTAACACAAAAACCAATGTATGTTCCGAGAAAATTATGATTTTAATCGAATTTAAAACATCGAATGTCTGAGAGTGTCATGAAACTATGTGTATAATAAACAATTCTTATTGTATGAGCTTAGTTCACAGTTTCATGCAGTCATTATACTATTGCAAATACATCTCATCCTCCTCTTATATTCAAACGGAAAATAGGTACAGAATGAATTTGAATGAATTCTTTACTCTGCTGTTACAAAAAAAACAGAGTATATTCGTATTTGTGATTCAATTACATACGAGTGAAAAATGAATTTGTAATATATGTAACATTCAATTGTCGAATACAAAATACAGTTATAATTGTTACTCTGTAGATGTGTGAAATATCGAGTGAATTTGTATTTATTACTTTTCCATCAGAATATCACTGAGTGAATTTGTATTCCGTACCCTTTACTGTAATCGAGTCGAAAATTATTTGAGGCTGCCCATCCCTGTTACTGATACATTTATGCTATGTGGTACCATTCGAATATTCTTTACAAATAACCAAGACTTCTGTTATACATATATCAAATTTCTGCTCAACGATTGATACCGATGCGATAGGAATAAAAGTGTTATTGATCAATTGCTTCCTAGCATTTCTGAATAGGATTCAGGACCTGTCGATTCAAAAATCAGGTAATTCCGAAGTAACATAGTTTGTGGGTGGAGAAAAAAAATATCAGAGGAATATATTGTGTAGCGCATAGATTTCGAATGGATTTAAAAATAATATGGAAGCAAATAATTGCATATATTTCTCTGTAGCATTCTCGACACGAACTGATATACTTTTATTCATTTTCCCGAACTTGATATTTGTTACACAACGTTGTCACTTTGATGTGGAGTGAAATTGAAAAACATTTTGCAATGCAAATCGCATCGAGTAATAATATTGCATGCCAAAACCGGGCGAGGTTAAAGTCAAGTCAATCAAGGGCTGACAAAAGGTATCAAATCATACCCTCGAGGGTTGAAGAGAGAAGGCATTTAATGAAAAATTTTGAACTTTTGTCGATAAATCGATTATTCCGTGAATTTTTACATGATTCATTACATTTTTCTTTCTCTGTACCATACACGGCAATGGAAGTGAATTGTTTTTTTCTCTCGAAGCTACGATTAGAATGCAAATGCGAATCGGGAAGAATGTTTATTTATGAACAGCTTGATGCTTGACGCAGTAAATTTCTCTCTCGATTTGCTAATCAAGAGTTCTGGGTGAGCTTAACATTACATTAAAATACTAGTTTAGAATTTAAATATTCCAAAAAGAAGATAATTCCGGATCATTTTTTATGATTTCCAAAATATTTCCAGGATGTTGAAACCATTATAGTTATATTCTAGAGATGAACCCACTACGAGACGTTTAAGGAGCCGTACAGCACTCCCTTGAGATTTGATACTATTGTTCCTGAGATATACATCAGATCAATCACCTGATTCCAATTTGAACTCATAGTGAGAGGGTTTGTCTGGCATTTCGCCAACCAGATTGTGATGCGAAATCTGTGGAAAAAATTGTTCACCGATCAATTGATTTTCAATTTAGACTTTTCAAATGATTCTGTGCAACATCAATTGAGATTTGATAGGATCAAAGTGAGAATTTATTGTTGAATCTACACGGAAAAAAATGTTCAGCTGTATCAGCTAGATTTTAGCTATCATAGCTGGATATTTCGCTACAGCAGTTAAAATTTAGCTGGTACAGCTGAACATTGTTTTCCGTGTATTTGAATATTTGAATATACAATGAATTACTCCATATTTGCAGAAGTGAGATTGATTAATTATCAGAGCACGGAGAGAAAAAATTTGCTGACGCAGCAAATCGAGGTATTATATATAGAATAGCAAAATTTTTTGCTGACCTAGCTGAAAATTTGCTATAACAGCAATCGTGTTAGCTACGACAGCAATTTTTTAGCTGTGGCAGTAAAAAATGTTTGCTACGCCAGCAAATTTTTAGTATTATATATAGAATAGCAAACAAATTTCGCTGGGATAGCGAACATTTTTTGCTGTCACAGCCAAAAATTCGTTGTCGCAGCTAACAAGATTGCTGGAACAGCAAATAGTTTGCTGTCACAGCAAAAAATTTGCTGCTCTGGCAAAAGGAACCCAGCAAAAGTAGATTTCGCTGTCACAGCGAATTCCTTTTTCTCCGTGAGGTGTTTTTCCTTCAGAACAGGGGATACAAAATGTTCATAAGATTCGAGTTGAAAAATACGTGTAATTTTTGGATTTGATCGTTAGTCTACTCACCATCGATGCCGTTGTGTTTTTTTTCAGATGCAGGAATTATTTCCAGAAATATGAAACAATAATGAAAAATCGATCTGTACACAGCAGGGATTTTATGATTGTACATAGAGGAAAATACTCTAGGCATTTACGACTTTGGTAACACCCGCAGTAGCAGAGGACTACATATTTGTGAGTGCCTTATCAAGTGCTTATGAGGTACTCGCAAGTGTCTAGTTTTTCACTACAACACTCGTGGATGCCTAAAATATTTTAACTAGGTTGAGAACGAGAGCGGAGAAATTAATCAACAAAAAGTAAAGTGGATCGGTTATTCCGGATTCTTTTTTCTCATTTTTTCAGTAATGAATTCTTTTGAATCGAAGAAGATATGAGAAAAATTTTAAAATAGCACGTTAGTCGTGCAATGTATTTTGCATATTTAATGTCAGTTTGGCGTTATGAATTGATATATTTCTTTTTCTCTTGGTGAAAAATCCCGACTAGAAATTTGGTGAGGTGAAAGTTAGGGTTTTATGAGGTAACATAAGGCCCTGGGATTTGCCCTATTAAGTTTCTAGTCGGTATCAATAATTCATGTTGTTGTTCTTCATGTACTGTCGATAGGATAAAATTCAATCTTCAAAATTCAGTGGACTGAAAAATCAATATTCATAAAGTCAATTGATTGCATCAATACTTGAGATGGATAGAAAAATGTTTACAGGAAGAGCATATTGAACTCAACAGCAAGTTGATATATCAGCGAATATAGTTTTTTTCTTACAATTAGGATATTTTTGGTGGGGATTTTTCAGTATTATACACAAAATTTACTTCACTACACAAATCTGAACTACTCAGAATTCAAACCCAACGAAGTGAAATGAAATCATCGTTTTCTCACTACATGGATCTGAATTACACAGTTCACGCAACTCTGGAGTAAACACAAATAAATGGATTTTGTATAGTAAAATAATTTCGTTTGGTTCAGATTTGGGTGGTACTGGAGGCCAGTCATTTGAATTTGATTCAATTGTCTGCACGAATAAAAAAAATATCCTGTGATAGCGAAATCTGATTTTGCAGGGTCTCCTTTGCTGTAGCAGAAAATTTTTGCTATGACAACAATCTATTTGCTATCACAGCAATCTTGTTAGCTAGGACTGCGATTTTTAGCTGCAATGGGAGAAATAATTACTATCACCAATAACATATTGCACTGAAAAAAAGGTATGGCTCTCACAGCTCTACTATTCATGTGCTCTTGCTGTAAGGAGGTATAAGGATGCCAGTAAGCTCCCACAGCCGAACGCGTCGCTATCATAGCAATCTGTCGGTTGTGGGAGCTATACTGGCATCCTTATACCTCCTGATAGCAAGAACACAAGAATAGTAGAGCTGTGAGAGCCATACCTTTTTTTCAGTGTGTGATGTTTCAAGAAATCCATTTCTTAAAAAATCTGTACTCTTGATACAAGAAAATTTTCTCACGGAGAGAAAAAATTTGCTGACGCAGCAAATTGAGGTATTATATATAGAATAGCAAAATTTTTTGCTAACCTAGCTAAAAATTTGCTATAACAGCAATCGTGTTAGCTACGACAGCAATTTTTTAGCTGTGGCAGCAAAAAATGTTTGCTCTGCCAGCAAATTTTCAGTATTATATATAGAATAGCAAACAAATTTTGCTGGGATAGCAAACATTTTTTGCTGCCACAGCTAAAAATTCGCTGTCGCAGCTAACAAGATTGCTGGAACAGTAAATAGTTTGCTGTCACAGCAAAAAATTTGCTGCTCTGGCAAAAGGAACCCAGCAAAAGTAGATTTCGCTGCCACAGCGAATTCCTTTTTCTCCGTGCTTAGAAGTAAGGATGTATTTATTGAGATGAAAAAATATTTTCTTGATCCAAGGGAATTTCACTTGTGCTCGCAACATATCAACTGTAATCAAGGATATGTATTCTTAAAAATATTCAAGAATATGTTTTCTTGGTATTAGTAATTATTTCTTTCAGTGTGTGGCTGCAAAAGATGTTGACTTCTCCAGGAAAATTTGTTAATATAATACTGAAAAGTTGCTGGAGGAGCCAAAATTTGTTGCTGCCATAGCCAAGAAATTGCGGCCGTAGCGAAAAAGATTGCTGTGATAGCGAATAGTTCACTGTTACAGAAAAAAATTTGCTACTTCAGCAAAATTAGATTGCGAAATTTGATTCATCGTTTGATTGTAATATCAATATTCTGATATATATTTTTCTCTTTGTTCCAGGTAAGTGAACAAAATTTGGAGTATATGCAGATATTCTTCATAATCCTTGTTCGTTATTGTTCCTATCAATTACGATCCTCCACGATTAAGACTGGCAAAGAATTTTTGAACATCAAGCTAATGTCCAATTCATATGTGAGTATATAAATTTATATCCTTCCAGCACTTGTATTGAAAAAGTGGGTAGGTTTCTATGAGGATCGACAGAATGCAGGAAATTTCACGTTACATAAATTCAATGCAAAATTTTCAAATTGTGAAATTAATTTTAGTGGTTACATAATTGATATATTTTACGAGTAACTATTATCTATCTATGAAACATTGGTTATATACACGTGATATTAAACAAATGTAAATGACATGGGTATTGTAAAATTGGGACACGTAGAATCAAATCAATCAAAAGCATTCGATAATTGACATTCATGAAACTTTCTGACGCGTATTTTGTCAGAAATGTACGTGTGAATAATTAGAGTTATTTCAGGCTGGGGTTTTGAATTCCCTCATGAAAAATGATGAGAAGCTCAATGACAAACGTAGAATGGAATTGAATTCTTCGTACACGGCAGGTATCAATCGTGCTTTTAAAATCTAATATATATGAATGTGTAGGGATGGATGCTATTCATCACCCAGAATTGCACGAAGAATTTCACGCTCGATGCATCATGATTTACACAATGATTTCATAACATCATACATCTATAGATATACTTTACCATTTATTCTCCGATATTATTGTGTTATTTGTTCAGAGATCGTTTCTCGTTCAAAAATGCATTATTTTGAGTGTAGTATTATGCTGCTTTGTCTTCCTTTTTCAAATAATACTCCGATAAACTTGTAGACTAAATTTCAAATCATTATGCTATCGAAGGTGAATAGATGTTTCAAAACTATGATTATATGTTCAAAGTCAATTTTTGATATCCAGTCAAAATTAGAGTGACGTATTTTCTGATATACTGCTCTCAGAAAAGAATCATTCCGAAATAAGATTCAAATATGGAATTATTCAAAGAGGGAACCAGTTTCTTCTTCACACATGGATGTTGAAGAACATTGCTGAATTGTGATTCAAGAATAAATTATGAATGTGAGAGGGTGAGGAAGAATCAAACAATAATTGTTCTGAATTGATGAGGGTAAATTGAAAAACAGTGTACATGAAAGATTTTATGAAAATCAAATGAATCATCTGTACCGTGTGATGTGGAATATTAATTCAGAATTCACGAAGCCATGATAGAAGATAGGTATTCGATGAGAAAACTAGGTGGTAATAAAGTCACTCAAGCGTTCGAAAAAATAATTAATTTTATCAAAGTTCTTAACAAGAAAAACACACAAAAGTATTATTTGCTTCATGGGACATTGCCTGTCTTATAGCCGCTGTATATCAGGTACTGAAAAATAACTTTAAAAACATAATTATCGAATAAGGAATTCATTAATTTTGTATTCAACTTTGAGAATAAATATTATAATCAATATGAATGGCAGTTCAACTCAATCAAATCAAAGCAATATTCGATTATGAGTTCTTTCATGGAGCAACTAATTTTCATCGAGTTACCATTGAAAACACATTTTTTCACATAAAAAATTGTTACAACCTCCTACAATGTGAATTTTCTTTATATCTTTCGTATTCATCACATGGATTAAAACGCGAGCGAGTGTGAAAATGTATAAACCTCTGAGATTTTTATCAAAACAAAAGCAAAATGAGATTGTTCGGATGACCTGTTACAATTCTTTTCTTCACCGAACTCATTCGATGGAAGTTCTGTGTCACTTGGATGAGTGAGAAAAAAATCAATAGTTGCGTTCACCACCACACACGTGGATTGCATTTCCATCATCAAAGGCAGCTGCAGAAACAATTCCGTTTCACTTATTTAAAAATCTATCAGAGGGTACTCTCGCAACGTATTCAAATATGGCGTTAATACGTTACGTGAATTCTTTTTTCTCTTCCATACAGATGAAATCTCTCCTACAAATGAGGAATCGATGAATCGAATGATTTTAGACCACCACTGCAGCGGGAATGTTTTATAATTCTCTCTCACCTTCAATTTTTATTCCTATCTCGAGAGCGGGCTTTGACAAATGACAGTTCCTAACAAAAGTTCTTTATCTCCGTACAAAGACGTAAGAATGGAAGAGGAAAAAAAGGATTCCAGTTTTGCATACAAATCTTACTTTGGAGTTGGATGCACAAGTTCGACGAAGTAGACCCGTGGAATTCCAGCGAACATGCAAATCGCTTCGGAATGAAACTTCGTGCGTGTTTTACACACATAAAGTTGGCCAATAATTTACATTCGCATATTGAACCTGGCGGAACTTGGCTTCAATTCCACAATTAGTTATTGTAAGGTGTTATAACATCTGGTGTACGGCAATACATCCAATATAGTGATTTCAGTTTTATGTTTGGAAATATCCGGGGGTGTAAAGTTTGGGGGTGTAGGAAAGATTTTGAGTAATAATAACCCGTTCCTGGGTTAGGCCCAGAACTTTTCAATCGACTGTCTTATTTAACTCGTACTTAACTTCGGGGGACACAAGCGTGATGGTTTAATGGTGTGATTCTTCGTGAAACCTTCATAACGATATTCTCCTTTCTTCGGCAACCAAGTGATTATGGATCACAGCGAAGTAATAAACACTTCATGAATAGACATGACGAGTAACTTGTGTTGTAAGTCTAATTGCCTCAATTATCGAACTTCATGTAATTGCATAATGCTGCTAAATCAAACGCTTTTCAGATGGTAATGGAGTGTCAGGATGTTCAAATGGTGGAAATAACGATCTCTCACGTACATCTACTATGAATCGCATATAGGGAAATTAAATTACGATACGATTCGCATTTTAGTGAGGAATGATTGACAATCAAAGAGGGTGTATGTGTTTCATCCTTTTCTTCTCCCTTGAACTCATAAAAATATAGCCACCTACGAGCGTTCCCTCAATTTTCATCGCGCAACTGAATTTAAGGCCCACCTCCGTGGCCCGTTCAACTCCATTAATCATAGGTGTTCTTTTCGAGATGAATTCGGCAAACAATTTTGTTTGCCAAACAATCTGTCGAAGCAACGATACGGGGAAAATGAATTTTGCTTTATGTTTTATCGATTATTGGTTATCTCCATTGGTGAAATTATATAGAGCATTTGATTGGATTGCCCTCTAGTTACCTTCCATAAAATTGTGAATTCGACGGTAACGGACATGAGTAGGTAGATGAAGAACCAGAGACAAGCAGCGAATGAATAGTCGAGAGAAAAATCAAAATCGATTCGTACAAATTATGATGGACGTCGTATAAAGTTGACTGCTATATACGTAGATGCTTCAACTACAGCTCATAATATTCATTTCGATTTCAAAATGATCCACTGGTTATATTCCGTTCACGAGTTTCGATATTCGTACCGATTATCGTCGTCGTCGACGTCGTCGGATTTCTCAATGAATTGGTGTAATTGAATTATCGGATTATTCTTGTTGAAATTTTAATTTTGTTCCGATTTATCATTAGAACTGGGAATTTCATTTGAATATTTGAACAATAAAAATCGAGTATCGTGTACTCCCTATTTTTTATTTGTGAAAATCATGCAACACATATGACACACCTGACGTATTGAGATGTGCCATTTTTTAGGTATGAAATATGTCATAAAGTTCGATCATTCTCTTAATTCCTAATGAAGAATTTTGCATATCAAGTTCGAAATACGTTGCAGGTATATATTGGACTATTGATAATCAATAACTGCTGCCAGCATCAAGCATTATCAGCCAGTCATGGATGGAGACTCTCGATTCCATTTGATTATGGGTACTTATCAGTATTTGATTACACAATTTCCCAGTGAATCCTCGCCTGGTAAGATATGATGACATCATTCATCTCCAAGCGTGGAATCGAATGGTATTTTGTCTATTAAGATGATCAAGTCATAAACAATGCTTCTGTTCCAGAACCATAAAATACACAAGATTTCATGATCTTCGCGAAATGATAATTATAGTCGCAACAAAAGATGTTTTCTCAATGTTCAATCCATTCATCAGTGGAGAAATATTGATTCATCTCATTAAATTTTCCCTGTTCCACTTTGCAGAGAACGAAAGAGAATACACACCCTCCTTTGATGTGATTTCGGACGTTGACAGCAATAAAGGGTTGAGATTGGGAAGTAGCTTTCGCTCCAAGTTCTTATTATATACCTTCTTTCTTCTCTTCTCTCACTGAAAAATGTATAGATTTATAAAAGGATATATCCTTTTATACAATAATGAGTCTTTTTGGATAAACGCTGTTGGATAAAAGAGTGTTGAGTGTTATAAAAATGCCTCCAAAATATCAAAACGATTGGATACATCTGATGATCCCTGCGTTTTATTACGAGTATTTTTGAGTTTATCTCCCATCATTTCAATGTCACGGGATACGTAAACGAAACTACGTTTTTGACAGTGATGCGAATCATCATTCGAATCATGATCAGTTACCTTCAATTTATGCAATTAAATTTCACTTGATATCCGAATCACTTGTGAATATCTCGTACTTTTGTCTTTTCAAAGAGAAAAAAACATATATGTTCCTTGAAATACTTCAGCCAACTCCAACATTCGTCATTTCTTTGTGTTCTCCACATATCTCCGAGTAGCGTAAAAGATTCGCCGGAATCTTCAAGAGAAGTTCATCGGGTTGAATGCACATGATATATCGTAGCAAAAATGTGGCATGGTTAATCTTACCGGTCACAATCTTTTTTCTCATTAAAAAGGCGAATCCGTTGAAATTTCCATTCCAACGTTTCAGGATGAATCATCCAATGTTGAACCTGTTTCAAGATTCGAAATATCAGAGTAACCAGTTCAATTCGCAATTACATATATCTTCATTTTTTCAATTCCACTGTATTTTTCAACATCATTTTCAACTCATCCATTAATCAACATGCACTCACGTCAAGACGCACACTGTTCGTTTTCTGCTTGACTTCATTCTACTTTTATCATTGTTTGCACTAACACACACGATCATTCCATTTACCATTTCCCTGGTTGCTACATTTCCTTGTAGTTATTCTCTCACATCATTTTTCTGCTGTCCGATATTGTTTCCACATGGCTAACCCTGCGGTGAAATAATAAACCACTGATGCGTATTCCAAGTATTTCAAAAACTGCACGAATTACAAAAATCAACGTGACTTGAAAATTGAGTATTGGAATCGGTAATTATAATTAACTTTGATAGCGATTCAGAAATAGACGGAGAACAATGCAGATCGAGAATATGGTAATCTGTGATAGAAAATTGGAGAATATTTCTTAAATTTGTAATTAAGATAAAACGGTTCACATTTCTGTTGAATATTGCTTGAAAAAAAATGAAAAATTATCAGTACTCAACCAAAAATAGGAAAGAGTATGATCTCCTACAAACAATGATTACTGGCGTTTCGATGGGCCGCTGATGGACCTGCGAACCAGTGGAGAACCGTTACTGGCCCTTTGGAACCCCTGCAGCCGTATTTGTTGGGCAATGTTCTACAAGTCGCGCATGAAATTTTACGAAGCAAGTGACAGAATTCCTAAATTTTATTATTCACTTTGTAAAATTGCATGCGTGATTTTTGAAAAGTTGATATTTTTTCTATTGTTTATTAAGTATTAATAATTTTCCATTCTTCTTCAAGTAAAACTCAACAGAAATATGAACCGTTTTATTCTCAAATTTTAAGAAATATTCTTTAATTTTCTATGAAAGATCACTATATTTCTGATGTGCATTTTTCTCCAGGTACACGCGTGGAACTTGAAAATATAATTGATAGACCTTTTTGTTGATTCGCGGCAAAAGAATCAGATTTGAATGGAAAATAAAATCCTTGCGTGATCTTGTCGATTAAGGGAATAAAATACAGGAGCGATGATTGATTGATTCATGCATTCATTGATCAGTGAAATATGCATGTAGGAAAATTGATATGGCGAAAAACGGTCGTGTTTTTGGAGTAATCGAACAGTTCAGATGGGATTTGCGATCATTGAGACATTAATCCTGGAAACTGAACTAAAACTAGCAATGGAAAGATCATTTGCTCGAAAGTTTAGACACCAGGGTTATAATCGATGAATTGAATGACCACAGAGGGACAATCTTTTTCAATAATTTACGCAAAAAGATCAATATTCAACATAAATCAATTTCTGTTGAATTATAAATCGTGTCAGCCAAGGGTGAAGAGCTTATCGAATTCCCCATCGAACAGCATGAAATTCGATAATAGAAACTCCATCTGAAAATATCACTTCTCATCCCAGTGAACATTTTTCCCCTCAACATTTGAGACATTCATTATGTTCTCTAAATGATATCAGAAAGTTTTCTAATGCGTCGATTTCGGAAAACTTTTGGATGACTTTCATATGAGCTCTAGAAGTTGTCAGAAAGTCATCTGAGTTAACTTTCTGATAACTTCTAGAGCTCATACACGGAGAGAAAAAATTTGCTGACGCAGCAAATCAAGGTATTATGTATAGAATAGCAAAATGTTTTGCTGACCTAGCTAAAAATTTGCTATAACAGCAATCGGGTTAGCTACGACAGCAATTTTTTAGCTGTGGCAGCAAAAAATGTTTGCTCCGCCAGCAAATTTTCAGTATTATATACAGAATAGCAAACAAATTTTGCTGGGATAGCAAACATTTTTTGCTGCCACCGCTAAAAATTCGCTGTCGCAGCTAACAAGATTGCTGGAACAGCAAATAGTTTGCTGTCACAGCAAAAAATTTGCTGCTCTGGCAAAGGAACCCAGCAAAAGTAGATTTCGCTGCCACAGCGAATTCCTTTTTCTCCGTGTATGAGAGTCATCTAAAAGCTTTCCGAAATCGACGCATTAGAGAACTTTCTGATATCATTTAGAGAACATAATGAATGTTTGGAATGTTGAGGGGAAAAATGTCCACTGGGATTGATCTAGTTCATGGAAATCTATAATGCTAGTCAGGTTTTGGAGAGGTACCACGAGAGAGAAAGATTTAGTAGAATTTGAGCCCAAGGACATTTTTGTGGTCACAGTAGTTATATTTTTACTATCACAGCTATTTTCACAGCTACTCCAGTGGCTATTGTAACTATAAGAATGTACTTGAGCTGAAATTTAGTTACATTTTTTTTCTTATGTTGCTGAAGTTTGAATCGTTTATTGAAACGAATTAGTAATTGAAAAACAAAATACTAAGTTGTTGAAGACTTGAAATCTTGCAGAACATTTTTCAAATTCTTTTTCCAGTTCTCACCCTGGCGCAAAAGTTTCTCATATTATTTCATAATTTTTCATATGTCCTCATAAATCTCATAATTTTGAATTAAATTCCATAAAAATTCTTAAAACTTCATATTTTCTTCAGGAATTGGGACTGTCATTATGAAAAATATTTCCTTATTGAAAATTATAATTTGTCATAAAATTTGTCATAAAATTTCATAATTTCACACGATACTTGAATTTTTTTAATTTTTCATATAAACAATCTTTTCCATAAGGAGTCATAATTTTAACCATAAAATCTCATAATTTTTCATAATGTTTTAGATCTGTTTGTATGAAGAATACATTTACACGGGAAACCAACATTTGTCATAAAATTTCATCATGAAATACTATATTTTTCATTTTTATTTCCTCACATTGTAATCAAAGTAGCTCAAGAGTGCTGATGAAGAGTTAGAAGACTTCCAACTGGTTATATTTATTTGACCGGTAAAAAAAATTCCTAGATGGAGTTGTAACAAAATCCTAAAGAAAACTAATTTGGACTTCCAATAAAACGTAATGTGCTGCTTACAACATATATGTTTGCTCTGCATCAATAGCGTCACCATACTGAACGGTTTTCTTGAAATATTGAAGTTTAAAGCGAGAATAATAAAATAAGAAAATCGCAATTTAAAACAATTTCGGAATTTTATGAATCATTTATGAGGAATTATGAGGAAAAATTCCTCATAACACTGTCTGAATTTCTGAAGAAATTATGAGAGAAAGTATGGACATTTATGATTTTTTATGAGAAAATTTCCGGAAAAATTATGAGGTCTCATAAGAACTTATGAGAAACATTATTCTAATCCATGACTTTCCATGATAAAATACTTCTCATAAAACAGTCCCAATTCCTAGAGAAATTATGATATTTTAGGATAAATTATCAGAAATTATGAGAAGTTATGAAAAAAAGTCAGAAGAAATTATGAGCAATTTTTTCCGCCAGGGCAGAATTCAATTTGAGAAAGTAAATAACGATAGTTTATCAGAGTTTGAAAGGTTCATTTTCCATTTCGTTTCTGTATCCGATTCAAACTTCAACAAAATTTTTTCTTAGGGTACCCCTGCTTTTGGAAGTCTTCATCATGTTCTCATGAAATATCAAATCCACATTTCTAAGGCAACTCGAGTTCTCTTCGAAACGAACAATATTACATCCAATGTGTGTATAGAATGAAAGGAATTGAAATTTCATGGCTGTTCATGCACAGTGATGTGCACTTTACTACGAAACTTACATCATTTTATTATGCCATAAAGTATGATCATGGGGTGAATATCCGACATTTTATCACCGCGATTCATGGGTATATCTTATGGTATCGTGCCGATTCATGCATCCAATGTGGCCTCACGAAAATTATCTCCGGCACCGTATTGAGTGCAACGTACATCTTCGCGGTGCTTTCGGAACAATGCGAAGAGAATTATGGGGATAATAATTTGGCTTAACTTTCCGCAAAGCGTGTATCCTCGCTATTTTGATCATCGGCCAAGCAAGTATCAATAATTTTATGAATAATCGATAAATCCACTTCAAACTCGATTGAAACATTCCATTCAAAGTCGTAAGATCGAAGAATTTTATACAAAAAATCACTTCAATACAAATTTCTGCGAGTATTCAAACTCTTGGAGTATATCAAGAGACTTTTGAAAAATCCCAAGGCTTTCGTGGCTACTCCATTTATCCCTCGAAAGTTCTCGGTATAATTTAAAGTTGATAATAAATCACTCCTTAAGCCTCGGATGGTATAAACTGGCGAAAAGACTTCGTTATTTAACCAGGATAGGGGAAGTGACGGTTCTATATACCTCGAAAATCCCACGACTTTATATCGTGTTGAGGTTCAATTTTGATTATTTCGTTTTTTTAAATGTCCTTTTATTGAAAATGGGGTGGGTGTACAGTGAAAACTTCTTTTTATCTAAATTACAATGAACTCTTGAGAAGAATAAGTTTTTTTTGATCGGGATAGTTTTTGATTTTCATAATTTCAGTCCCGGAAATATAGGGTAAGGTGGGGTAATATGCCAGTGTGGGTAAAATGCCACTTGGGTGATATTTTCCAAAATTACCGCAGATGGCAATCATATGTTCTCCTGAATCAGTAGACTAACTGATTCCGAAGAACATATGACTAAGCTATGACTGATATCTGCGGTAATTTTGGAAAATATCACCCAAGTGGCATTTTATCCACACTGGCATATTTCCCCGCCTTACCCTACATGAAAAAAAAATGAAAATAATAGGATTTGAAATTTTTCAAACCTCTTGCAAGCTGAATGAAGAGATACGTGATTCGTATAACTCGAGAAGGTTGGTCATGAATCGAGTACATACGTGGTTTTGATACCGTGAATTTTGTACAAATTTGTACAATTATACGATGCCAAACTTCATTGATGTTGAGAAAATTTGATACGAGTTTGCTGCTGTTTAACTTCGTGTAACTAAACTTCCATCCGAAGTTGCCTCATCAATTTAGTATGAGGTGAGCACAAGTCTGAATAAGATGCGTTGAATCATAAAAAGGGAGAGTACTTAATTTCAACTTGCAACAAAGACGTCGAATAAATATGAGGGTTCATAGTTTCGAATGTGCATTTTAAATGTTCATTCCATCTGAATCAGTTTCATGCATATTCATTCTGTAATACGTATTCCATACAAGATACATGAATGAAGTAAGGCTCGAATATACTCCGTTGAAAATATATGACCAGAATTAAAGTAATCGGAATTATTCAGATGAATTTATATTCTTTGAATGAATAATTGATCAAAGTTTATTCAATTGTTATCTTGCATGCTACAGATGATAAGCTCTCTTCTCTCGTTTTGTGAATTTTTGAACTTGAGAAAGAAGAACAAGTTCATTTTTAGACCCAGGAGACTGATGATTTTCACTCGAGATTTTTATTTCGTAAGCATCGATCCTCGTGTTTAAGGATGATATGAATATCCAACAATTTTACAAGCTCGTTGCTAATAACTTCACAGGAATTAACTAGTTCCCACGTACAATCTAGGTTCATCTTTTACCAGGAATATCGCAATTTACACATTGAGAGAAATTTACATATACAACATCTCGACCAACAAAATAGTCATAACTATGAAATATAGCCTTGCCGTGTAGTTTCTAAATACGAAGAGGATTATGAGACAGAGTTTCCGCTACAATGAACTATGCGATGATTATACGTTTGATAATCGCCGACGTGTAATATTGTTGATGTATTTTTCTGCAAATTCATGTTACGATATTTTATTTCCTTTCCATTCTTTTGTACTTCTACTCACATATTGTTCAGTCTTCTACCCAAGATAGAAGGGAACTGAAATATCACAAAGTTCTCCACAACCGCAGTGGAATTAGATTCTGATATAGCAATTGTTTCTTTTTCATTGTTCATAGATTTTTCTCCATTAGCATTAATATTTCCTTGTGCGATATATACCATTCAAGAGTGCTCCGCGATTTGTTTCATGAAATAAATCGTAAAGCACTCTCCATACAGGATATTTGAATTATAAACAAGAATTCACGCTGAAACGAATTTCAAGACATTTTTCTTCAACTTCGTTCCCTCGTGTTGAATACAAAAACGGGAAGACAAGAATTTCCTTGAGAAAAAAAGAAGAGGAAGAAGAATAATCGAATACATGGTGGGAAGAGAAATAGAAATATCGTTACAGTGTGACGTAATTCGGAATTTAACGGCCGTGCTATACCATCACGGACTATAACTATCAAATAAATATCAGTCCTAGCTGTCCGTGTCTAGGTGCATTAGTAGAAAATAAATTAACGCCGAGTATAATTGTTGTCGAGCGCGAGCGTTAATTGTCGCAGTTGCAGTTGCAGGTCTGCACTGATTCAGCCGTATATTGCAATGTTGAAACGATTCATTAACCAACGAGAGAATCCGCTTTCCTCGCCTCTCAAACAAATACATCCGACTCGGAGCAACTGTACTTTGAATGTGCATTTGAAAATTTGAATATGAAGTATTCAATACGACGAGGAATGAATTTCACGCGTCCTTCTTATATCGTTCCCACACCCTCCTTCATCGAAGAAAACGAAACAAAGAATTTTATTCCAAAGATGTCAACTTTTTTATATTACGAAATACTGAACTGGAAATCATCTCAAACACTGCTTTTAAATGGATGAAATGTGTTAAGCTCAGCATATATTCATGAGTCGCGCGCAAGACTTTCCATTGAGAGTCAAGTTCTCGGGAATAAAGCGGGCTTTTATATTCTAATGAATTAAGAAAATACAGTTCTGACATGATTTTCTTCAAGGTTCGTTAGCGAAAGTCAATATTGTAAGATGATTTTCATTTTCAATTTCTTCGTTTTGACTCTCCTCTTCCATGCAGACAAACACACGTGGAATTTATTCCTGTTCCTCTTTGCTCGATAATCAGTCATAAATTCTTCAACCGTGCAAACAAATAAATCATCGATGGAAGAATTGTGGAATATTTTGTAATTGAAAAAATAAAAGAAATATCCAAGGAGGATGAGGGAGAAGAATCTCATATTGTTAGAGAAATAAGCACACCTGATGTCTGGAAAGGATATATGTGAGGAAAATAAAGGTCATTCGGGGTCGCACGGTGGTGTCCGAAATGTGTCATAAAGGGTGTATGAGAGAAGAACGAGAAAAAACGGATGAAAGGAAAAGCGGATAGTGAAAAAAAACGCATGGACGTCCCAAGGATGAGAATAAAGAAAATTAAGCGAAGGGATACAAATCCGGCCGCCACGTTAAAGAGAAAAGAATGTCTTGAGCCGCGCATGGAGAGGAAGATGGGAAAAACGAACAATCGAATGGAATTGGTGGGAATAGCCAACAAAATACTCGCCAAGTTGAGATTGACGCAAAAAGAATCGTGAGAGGAGGAAGAAAAGGAAGACGAACAATACCTTGGGCGTTTTTCCAAATGTTTTAACGCATGAAATAGCGAAGGAGGAGAGAAAATCAATTCCCTCAACGTTTTCAAACAACTTAGTTGGATAGCGTGGGAGGTCATTTACATCGTGTTATTGTAATAATAATGCGACACCCCGATTTGGTCTCTCATTGAAATTATATCGCATTATCTGTTGGAATATGTAATGAGAGGGCACAATGAGATTATTGATTGTTTTCGTACGAGAAGAGAATTTGATTGATGTATGATACGTGTTGTTGTGATACAAGATTCAGTGTTGACATATTTTATGTCCCTACACATGCGTTCGATGGATTCAAAATTTGTATTGAAAATAGACGTTCAACGTGGATCGCGTTACAAAAATTCCAATGCAAATGATGCAAATGGATCCCTTTGAGGAACGTATTCGAATTGGGAATTGATTTTGATATTGATATACAATGGATGGAGGAATTGAGAGAGCTTGTTGTTAATGAGAAAGAAAAGCGTAATAATTTCTTTTTATATAATTGTTTTTTGCGAATGATTATACGAGGATAGTTATGCTTCTACACAGCTGTATACAGATCTTCTTATATCAAAACAATAGAACCAGCATCCCTTGATCAAACCTCTTATCGAGAGTAGAGTACGATATACCGGTCCAGAGCTCTTTTCAAGTAGTTGCCGTGTTTGCGAAACGACTTTGGAGTCGCCTCTCGAAGGTCGATCATGGCACAAAAAGCAGACAGTGGAGAAACTTCCACAGCAGCAGGGCATTTTTACATGTACCGTACCCTGCATAAAGTTTCCAAGAACTATACGAGGAAGGAGAATAGGAAGAAGAAGAAAGAAGCAGTAAACACACCTTTCGCTCGAGTACACGTTTTTCTGCTTATCGTATATGTATTTGTCCATTCTTACACTTTTTCTTTCATTCATTGTTTTAGGTTCAAAAGCATGGTCCTCGTATCATCATCCCTGCTAAAATTCTCCCATAGAAAATGATAGAATTCGACAGTATTTTAGCCTCTTTTCTATAGTTTTGTATGGGTTGTATCGTGACATCAGATTGAGCCGATAAAGAAATTTGTCCCAATGGGGCGAATGGGTCTTTATCGGATTTTTATGGGTTTTATCGTTTTTTTTCGGTTATGCACTATAAATTGTTCTCACCTTCTTCAGTTCTATATGGTTTAATCGGAAGTTCCCCATACATTTGATACAATTTTTTGCTTATACGAGTTTTATCGTAATGTATGGGGAAGGCACGAAAGGATACCTATAGTTGTCTATCGTGGAATCCCTTTAAATAATTACCTTGTTTTCACCAGAAAATTAAATTTAAGAAATGTATCGGTATTTTATCGTGTTTTCACGATACACATCATGTCAATAACTTCAAATATGATTTTCATCATTTTGTATGGGGGAACACACGAGAGTGTACCTATGGTTGTCCCTATAGCTGTAGATTCATAAATACATTTAACAGTTTTTTGCACAAACATTTCCTCTAGTGGATTTCCCAACAAAGTTTGGAGAAAATCAAACCTCCTTGGTTCCTTAACCGAAACTTTGATTTTCTTGTTCTTGTGTAAAAAGAAACTAGCAATTTTTCTGTGAATGCATAACAAAAATTTTCCACGGTCATTAACTGTTAGATCGTGAATGATCTACACAACTACGGAAATTCCAGATTCAGAAATCACGTATAAAGTAATAGGAAAAAATCTCTACTAATTTTTTAGTAGCAACTGTTATAGTGAAACTACGATAGAACCCTATAAACAGGAGTACAGTTCTTCTATCGTGAATTACCTATGGAATATCGGGAATTCCAGTTTCAGAAACCACATACAAAACGATAGAAAAATTTTTCTATCGGATTCTATGGGAAATTTTTTGCAGGGATTCGATATAATGAAAAATATATTAACCCCTTGAGTCCCATGGCTAGTACAGCGCAGATAGCGCCAAACTATTCGCGCCATTGATTGCATCGGCGAAAAATAAGGTATACGTAATTTTTTGTTCAACGATTCGAATGTTTATTGCGAAAATTGTTTAAACGAATCAGCTAAAACTTCCGATTTCCGGAAAACTGAGGGTGCCAATCAATTCTACTGAAAAAAACATGAGAGCAAACGTATTTACTTCATTTTAAAAAAGATTTGTTTAGCCGTCAAATTTTGATGAACAATGTCATTAGGGGAAATAGCGTTAAACAAAAAAATACGTACATCTGATTTTCTGCCAAATGCAATCAATGGCGTGGATAGTTTGGCGCTATCAGCGATAGCGTGTCCATGGGACAAAACGCTATTCCTCCTAATATCGTTGTTTATAATAATTTGACAGTCAAACAAATTCATTTTGACATCAAATAAATACGTTGCCCTCTCATGATTTTTCCTGTAGAATCGATTACCACCCTCAGTTTTCCGGGATTCGGAAGTTTTGGCTAATTTGTTTGAACATCTTTTCAATGAACATTCAAATCGTTGAACAAAAAAACACGTATAACTTATTTTCCGCCAGTGCAATCGATAGTGCAAATAGTTTGGCGCTATATGCGCTGTACTAGCCATGGGACTTAATGTTGCCGCGATATTATCGTCGAAATTCAGAAATAATCGATTATCTTAATTTTGACAGGTTTTCATGGAACTTTTAACGCGTAGATCTTCGACTGTGCACGAAATTAAACGGGATAATGGATCATCTTGGTCTTTTAAACAAAATAAATCAAAATATTCTTACACTATCGTAACGATAATTATCGATATATCGTAACGATAAATAGAAGCATATCTTGGTTTATTTTGTGTACAAGTCTGGGATCATTCATTATTCCGTTTCATCATGAGCATAATCGAAGATTCGTGGATTATATATTCCATAGGAATGTGTAAGGATTGAGATAATCGATTGTTCCTCAATTATCGACGATAATATCGCGGCAACACTAATGGGACTTAATGAGTTTAAGGGGTATTCCAGTGTAGAAGCACGAATTTCGGACGTTGTTTCGAGCTCTGTACAAATAAAACCAAGAATCCATTCTTTCAAAATTTGGTTATTGATCTTTCAAGAATACAAAGAAATTATTGGAAAAAAAAAATATTCAAAATCAACAAAATTATAAGTTGGTGAAGTGAGGGTTCAAAAAAAAAAGGAGACTGCCCTGACGGGCGTGATTTCAGCCCTTTTGGTGATCCGAAACGAAAAAATCTAATGGGATCTCAATTAGTAAATATACGCTATGCCGTACAACAAAACAAAAAAGCCGTAAGTCAATTTTTTGTCGGAAATGAGATTCATGTACTATTCCATTCAGAGAATTTCACTGCATCGAATGACAGAAAAAATTGAGTTACGGCTCTCTTGCTATGGTATGATCCTCGGACAAGTCGAAAGAAATGTTCAGACAAAATAGCAGCCATTTGAAAAAAAAATTCTTTTTTCACGTTTTTTATGACCATTTCAGATTTTTAAAAATAGTAAAATTAGAAAATTTTCAATTTTTGTTGGTTCATACGATAGAGACATGTATAAAGAATATTCATACCAAATTTGAAATAAATGGGTTCAGTAGAACTTGAGATATCGTGCACGCCAGCTCGAAAAAAGTAGTTTCGAGAAAAACGCGTTTGAAGTTTTGAGTCAAGATTCCGGAAATTTCACTAATTGAATAGTGCGGTATACTTACATATTGTTAATCGGCGATTCCTGCTCCATATAATGTACCTTCCTCAACTTCAAAATGCTCATTCTCCGAAATTCGTTCGACGGTATGTCAGATCCTGACAAAATATCACCGGTTTTTGGAACAATATGTGATATTATTTTTTCGGTCATACCACATTAGATGCCGCGTCACTTAAATGGCTATAACTCTGTAAATGATGAGAATTTCAAAAAATCATTCCAAGGGCATATTCTTGAATGTCTAAACTTCGAAACTATGAGAAGAAAATTTCGATTTTTTCAAATTTCCAGACTAGAATACCCCCTTAAATTATCGATTCATTCCAACTGATAGTCAGGCGTGTCTGACTAATAAGATCCGTTTCTACTTTTGCACAAATCATGTGGGATCGTGGAGATACTCCACATCTCACCTAAACTTTTCCATTATGAGTTCTTCACGATTAGTTCTGCTACACTGAGCACTGATGTACCCTCATTTCAAGACAGACCACCCAAACAGTACCGAAAGTTCTCAAAACGGTTTAGAAACGTGTCGGTAGTCCCACAGATGTTGGTTCATAAAAACACGTTTTTCAAACGTCTTGAGAACATTCATTCAAAGTGCTAGGGAACACGTTTTGAGGACGTTGTTAACACATGCGATGGGACGTTTTCAGAACGTTCCCGAAACGTTATGTGAAAACTAAGTATTTTATCTCTGGCCTACACGGAGAAAAAGGTATCTTAAAAAGTACCATAATTTATGGATTTTCTGCGCTGGTCTGACCGAGTCTAAATATTTACCTGAAAAAACCTCTAAAAGTACCATAATGTCTTGGACTTTTATACGGAAGATACCGTACTTATTTCAAAAAGTCCAAGAAATTATGGTACTTTTAGACATTCATGCAAGTGAATATTCCGACTCGGGTCAGACCAGCGCTGAAAATCCATAAATTATGGTATTTTTCAAGATATGTTTTCTCAGTGTATACAAATGTATATTTATAGCTTTAGCAGGGAAAAAAGTAACAAACAACCATGAAAATATGTTTTGTGTTGCATATTTGAGAACATTCCATTCCGGAAGTTCAAAATTATTGGCAGAATGTATGTAAGTCATCAAGAATTAAATCAATATATTAAGATTGACATAACCTCAAAATTTCACTCCATTCCATGTATTAAAGAGATCCAAATGTAATTTATCAAATCTATCGATGCAAGCTCCACCGCAGTTCGTTGGCGTCTCCTCAGAATTGAGAATATTAAAAGATTTGGCACAAGTTTGATCATTAGCAAATTATCATTTCAAATGTCTCATAAACGTTCCATGGAAACCTAAATAGGACTACACCGGATATTCGTACATCCCTGGTATATACATGCGATGTTTTCTAAACGTCCCGAAACATTCTTAGAACATTCCAATGTTCCAGAAGGCGTTCCAAGGATGTTGATAGGTATATCTCCCGGTGCTGTATGGGTATGAAATCGTGACGCATGTTTTATTTTTCGTGTAAATTCGATTTTTCAGAATAACATTATATTCCACTCATTAGGGGTAGAAAATTTCTTTTATTTATACTAGAACGATTAGCAGTTTATATCAAGAGTTTTATGTCATCATATATACAATCCTTCTTGAATGACATATTCTATGGTATAAATTCAATCAGCGAATCGTTGTATATTCATTGTATAACCATATAAATATATAAATTGAATCTGCATATTATTCAACGCGAAGGTAACACGTCGTTTGATGTGTATGAGATTTTCCACCGCAAAATGACATCGAATAAATCATGTCTCCAAATGTATATATATTATCATTGAGAGAATTCAACGGTTATGAGATTTTAGGTGCGTAGGTGATATAATATACCAAGCCATATGGAAATAATGGAAAATAAAAGACCATGGAAGAATTCATGCTCAGGGGTGTTTCTTTACCCAACCTACTCTTATCTGAAAATTCAATTACACACTCGTAGTTGATGTTCATTAATCATCCAGCGATAGTGTACTCTGCGTGAAAGCAGGTGGCTTTCCAGTTAATTACTCTGTTACATATATATGTATATGTATATATGCTACTAAGGAATAGATATAGAGTGAGAGTAGTAAATCCTTTGAACATCGACCCACGTGCGTTGATTTGACGACGTACCTATTGCTTTCTGTACCTATTGCCTACTACCACTACACTATAACTCTGAATCAGTAACAAGTCAAGACACGACCAACAGTGATGAGATATGCGTCGAAGCCACATTTCATGGATAAATAGGCTTTGATATTCCATACATATATGTGGAATAAATGCAAAGAGTGAGTGAATCTATACTTCGCCAGTACAATGTTGCGATATAACGATAGTTGTCCGCTTATTTGCTTCTCTCTTCTCCTCCCTTTTGTCCCTTCCTAATATTTTCTTCCTCTTTTGCTTTTTTTTCTATCTACCCACCATATGCGAATGAAGCAAAACACTCCACCAAATTAAAAAAAGTGGCAGTAGTCCAATGTGTGGAATATACACGGTAGTCGGCCTCCATCCTGCTGGCATCATACTTGCCTGCCTGAATACATGTATGTAGTTATATACATGCATACATGGACGAATTCTGATTCCTTTTCTTCTATCGCATACATTGCACATGGAAACGTACTCAACATAGCATCTGGCACCTCCTGTACATATAAGAATATATACACTCGTTTATACTACTCCCGTTCACACACATATACACATCTGGATGCATCTACCCTCTGGCTGAATTATTCTCGTGAAATTTCCGAGCTATTTTACCGTGTCGCTCGACTGAAATGCTCCAAAATCACGTTACTTTCTCTATCTCTTTCTCCCTTTGTCTTTCTCTCCCTCCTTCCCTGTCTGTTCCTCTCACGATCACAATTTCTCCTTTCGTTAGCGGCGTCTCCGTAGTTCTCTCCATGATCTCCAATTATGTAATCATCGAATGAATATTCGACATGGAAAGAATGATTCAATTCGATGAGGTATCTCTGGGGCTCTGATTTTGTATCAAGAAACATCTCATGATATCGAAAATTCAGGGGATTTTTTTCGAGTGCACGTTGGAAAAAATTCTTACTGGGATAGGATTTGAATTTGTTGTGCTGAATTAGCGAAGCGCTGAAATTGCTAGATCAGCAAGAATTTGCTGGAAGCGCAAAGTTTTTGCTCATGTCATGTCAGCAAAGCAAATTCTGACGGTTCGCTGTTGCAGTAAGTTCTTTCTCCCTATGCTATGCTGTGCTATGAATATGACACATCAAAAGGGAATTGATTAGAGAGTCGACATAGAGTTTAGAAAATCATTAACGTGGATGAGTTAATTTGCAACAAGCGGGTTACAAAGGGAAAAAAATAAATGATTGTCATAGTGACATAATTGAGACTGAATTTGGCTCAGCTGAAGCTCATGGTTGCTACTTTGACGTTCCGTTTGTCTACTGGAGCGTGGGAAATATTAATTGCCTCTAATTAAATAATTTGATCTCTGAAATGCCTCTGGCTCGTCCGATTCCAAGGTTCGTTTGAAGGTGCAGGAACACGTGTCACAGGTTATTGAATCAAGATAAACGGGCTTAGAATAACATAGATTCATTCAAATGATACAATAATTAATTCAAAAAGTATTTTTGATACAAACAGAAATCCTCAACTACTGTCTTAGCGACGGTATCGAACCTCTCTTTGTATCGTATAGGCGTGTCTTTTTCCAACCAATGTGCATGGATGGTAACCGCTAGTAACCCCTTAAAGCTGAATATACACTCATAGAAAGATTTGCTTATCGTAACAAAAATTTAATTATTATGAGAAAATTTTTTTCTCAACGCAATCCTAATTTTTCTTCCGATAAGAAAAAACTCTCTCGCCTCAAGTAAAATTTGATGCAGTGAATTTTTTATTGAAGGTAATGAAATCTTTTTCCTCACCCAGTGAACATTTTGTATTCTGCGATATATTTTAGACAGGCTTGGAATGTCCTATGTAACACTTTGAAATAAGTTTCAGATCAATTCTTGTTTCAAACTCGTCTGAAAGATATCTAAAAGTGTTGTACAAGACATCTAAAACCAAGATATCGCGGGACACAAAATGTTCAATTGTTGCAATAATTGATTTTTGTCAAATAAAATATTGGTGTATCGCTTGGGACAGTATCTGGCACATGGTACACTGCTTTATTTGATTATCACTGTTTTAAAGTTTATAATTACTACTCCATTTCACAACACGATACATTGGAATCAATTTTGAAAACTCTATTACTCTGTTGCCAATCAAAGGGAAGGGAGCGTATCGTTAAGCGTATTAAGAATATTCATCTAGTTTCAGCATAAGAACATTTTTCTCACCACAAGAAGCGATGGTTCTCAAAAGAAATAAAAGTTCTTACGCTAAACCAAAGTCATGGATCATAATTTTTTCTACTCACAATCCATGATATGATTACTTCGTAACAAAACCGATTTTTGGTCGAACACTATTTGTTTCCGGAAGAGAAAATCGATATCAAGAATAAAATTATGGTAAAAACAAGAAATCATCATCGCTAGTAATGCTTCAATATTGAGTAATTTACAAGGGAGATCTTACGATCTAACGGTACCCGTGCGTGCACTTTACTTTAACAATATTTAAACGGTAAAACTAATGAATCACTCAAAATCTAACAGGATACTTGAGAATCAAACGATTGGTTATTTATGGTAAACATAGATTTACCAACGCCATAGTGAACTATAGGAATCTACGGCGATCCTTCTGATTCAGTCTACGTGGAAAAAAAAGTTGTCTTGATTAAACACTCATTGTCTCATATATAACGAAAACAATATTTGTCTTGTCCTTGTTGAGACAATGGGTGTGGAATCAAGATAACTTTTTTTTCTGTGTACAAGGGATTTTGAATTGGTTCAGGAGGATGATGCAATCAACTTCCAACAGGTATAACGATATTGGTTATAAGAGGTTGGCCCTAGTGGAAAGAATCAGGTGATACTACAGGTTATACTAGTAAAGCCCTAAGATAATGGCTTCAACAGTATCGGGACTATATACAAGATAGAAGTGTCCTCTGATGTCGGCTATTGTGAATTGTCTATGAGATACTGGTTCTAACAGGAATGATGAATGCCTGACGAGTATTTTCCCCTTGAAGGCATTCGTGGAGTCTCTATAGTATAATCGAGAAGGTAGAACTGTTCCTATTCAACTTCTTTCTACGCCCAAAAAAATTGATATCAAAAGAAGAGTGGGGGAATTTCCATTTGTTCAAAATACTCTGGATCTTAGAGGCATATTCTCAATGGAAGGAAAAAACAAAAGGGGAATATCTTTTTTCTAACGACGTGCGCAAAGTCTTTTTGTAATATGTCTTTCAGGTGAAATCTGTTACGAATTTTTATTACTTTTGTGGAGAGGATAAAAAAAAAGAATTTGAGTGTATCTCACTACATTTTTAACTTCGCATGTTTCTGAATCACTTATTGCAGTGTGAGAAATTATGCACCACCTTTGAGGGAATCGAATCGCTAGAGAACGTACCTATATTCTGACCTACATAATCCATGCCTAACCGTCCTGAGCTAAACCGACACTCATTTGGGGTGGAATTTTTCTGGTAGATTCAAATGGTCTACCATCAGAAGAATTCTTTTCTTTCCCCTGTAATAGGAAAATTCTTTATTGAATGACATTTGAGACTTCAAATAACTGAATCGTTCCAAAACAATTATAAATATCCCTGGTAAAAAAACCGGATAGAAACCGGATAAAGACCGGATAGGACCCGAACTCGCTCCGGAACGGATTGATATCCGGGTGCATACGGGTTTCACACGGGGAAGGTTTTCCATTTGGGGTATATATACGGGTCTATACGGGTGCAGTACCGGGACTGCGAAGTGGGATTCGGACATGAATCCGGGTTCATTCGGGTCCTATCTGGGGAAATTTTCACGAATAGGGTTTGTATACGGGTCTATCCAGGTAGTAGCCGGGAACTACGAAGCTGAAAATGGATATGTATCCGGGTTCATCCGGGAGTAATACGGGAATTTGTCACCGAAATTATTTAATAAGTTTCAGTCAGCATCCCTGGTAAAAAAACCGGATGGAAACCGGATAAAGACCGGATAGCATCCAGACTGGGCCCGGAGCGAAATGGTATCCGAGTGCATCCGGGTTTTATACGGGGTTATTTTTCGTTTCGGATACACATATGGGTCTATACGGGTGCAGTGCCGGGACTCTGAAGTGGGAATCGGACATGTATCCGGGTTTATTCGGATTCCTTCTAGGAAAATTTTCGGGAAAAGGTTTTGTATACGGGTGTATCCGGGTGGTAATCGGGAACTTTGAAGCTTGAGACGGATACGTATCCGGGCTCATCCGGGAGTGATGCGGGAACGATTCATCGGAATTCATTTATAAGTCTCAATCGGGATTCATTCCGGGACTTTCCGGGTTCTATCTGGGGCAGTCTCAGACCCATGGTTTTTTATACAGGTCTATCCAGATTGTGCACGGGAACTTTGAAGCTCACAGCGGATACGTATCCGGGTTCGTCCGGGAGTATTACGAGAATACATCTTGACTTTTCCAGATGGAACCCGGATAAAGCCAAGCATATATCTGCTTTAAGCGGTGTAGTCAACGAGTAGCAGCCTGGACAAATCTGTATATGAAACCATTCTTCGAAAACTTTTTCAGATCGCATCTAGATAAATCTGGAATCCATGCCGATTGAAACTTGTGAATGAATTTCGATGATGAATTTTTGTATTACACCCGGATAAACCCAGATACGTATCCGTTTTCAGCTCCAAGATTCCCGGACACAACCCGAATAGACCAGTATAGAAAACCATCTTTCTGAAACTGTCCCAGATAGAACCCGGATACACCCGAAATAAATTCCGATTGATACTTACAAATAAATTTTGGTGAATTATTCCCGTATTACTCCCGTATAAACCCGGATACGTATTCGTTTTGGGCTCCAAAGTTTCCGAGCCTAGCCCGGATAGACCCGTGCATAAAACCATATTCCTGAAATTGTCTCAGATAGAAGCGGATAGACCCGGAATGGATCCCGATTGAGACTTATACATAGATTTCGGTGAATTATTCCCGTATCATTCCCGGATGAACCCGAATACGTATCCATCTTAAGCCTCAAAGTTTCCGGCCACTACCCGGATACACCCGTACCCAAAACCTATTCCCGAAAATTTTTCCAGATATAACCTGAATGAACCTGGCAGTCCCGATACTGCACCCGTACAGACCCGAATATATACCCGAAAAGAACAACCTTTCCCGTATAATACCCGTATGCACCGGGATACCAGTCCGTTCGGGTCCCAGTCCGGGTTCTATTTGGTCTTTATCCGGTTTTCCTCACCAGGGTGTAATAAAAGACTCTGTAAGTGTTTTGTCGTCATCGCAGAGATCCGCTGATGTGATAGAGGCTTTGTCTCTCACTCGCAGGACCCGGGTTCAATTCCCGCTGAGCGAACTTCCAACAATTCAATTGTAAGTTGATCTTCATCGGTAATTAGAATAAGAAAAATCGTCTGCAACACTTATAAAATCGAATTATCACAAAAATTTTTTTTTTGCACAAAATATAGATCGAAATTTTTTAGATGGACCCGGATAGAACCCGATCAGGACCTGAATACAAGAACCCGATTGATTCCCGAATGAACCCGTATGAAGTTCCGACACCTACACGGATCCTATACGGGTCTCAAGTCTAATTTGTGGGAAAATTCCCGACCGAGTCCCGGGTAGTCCCGGATGAGACCCGGACACAAAAACCGGATAAAGCGTCGTATTGACCCGGATGAAGTTCCGATGTTTACCGGGACCTTATCCGGGTCCTATCCGGGTTTTTGAGCAGGGATCAATATGATCATGAAACTGAACAAAATTTTTCTCAATCCAAATAAGTAAGGCCTTCCCTGGTAAAGCAAAACGATAGAAACCGATTGAACTCCAATCGTTTTCCATCTTTTTTTTTCCAGGGTTATTCAAGATTATGATTATAATTCCATACAAAAATTGAGGTTATGTTATCAATATATACGTATCTACATCAGAATAAAAAAAACGTAAACTCAATTATTAATCACGTCTTGAATGAATAACATTATTGTACTTACCCCCGGTAAAGAATTCATCCCGCAGTGTGGACAGAAGGAATTTTTTTATTTGAATTATATATTTCTCACGTCGTCACTCAAAAGACGTTGAGTTTTCAAATAATTTTGAAGCATCGATTGAATATAAATAAACTTGGATATTTGACTCTAAGAAAAGTGGTATTTCAATCTTCAAACAGGTGAAGTATAAATCACTCTTTAATCACGAGTGACACTTTTCACTCTAGTTGAAAAAGGAAAGAGATTCACTCTATTAGAGTGATTTTGTCACTCTTGAAGAGTGAAAGCACAATCCACCCCAAATTGGGAGTGGGAATTTCACTCTTAGAGAGTACAATGTACTATTCTGATTGAGAGAGATTTTTCCTCTCATGTTCAGATTGCAGGTTTTGGGCGTAATCAAATTCTACTCTTTAGGATAGTGGGACCGATTCTATCTCCCACCCTTATCCAACTCGCAAGGACGTCGCGGTAGAATCCAGCTGAGACCCAAAAATATCAGCAGGTAGGACTATGCCGGATAGTGTCGCGAAGATGGAGCGATGAACCCTCCCTGCTGAAAATACCAGACAGAACCAGACAGAAAATTGTTGTTAGGCTTTGAACAGATCCTTTTGCAGGTAATCTAGGCGAAAACTGACAAATTTTCTATTCGATTTGGTCCGGAATCACTAAGTTGTATCATCCTGTCAAAACCTAATAGGAAAATTTTCGTCAGCTTTTGACTGGATATCACAGTCTGTGAATTCCAAACAGAACCGTCCTAACGAATTTCTGTCAGTTTTTCAATGGATGTTCCGAGTTGGTGGTTCCGCACCAAATCGGGTAGAAAGTTTGTCAGTTTTTCCTTGGATTACCTGGGAAAGAAAACATTCAAAGCCTGACAACAATTTTCTGTCCGATTCTGCCTGGCATTTTCAACATAGCTGTGTTCGCACCTCTTCGTACACTGTTAGAAATTTCTGCATCAATTTTAATGTTTTTGCTGGAAGTTTTTTTCAATTACGTGCATGAATTCAGTTTTATACACATTGCACATCAAATTTAATATGAACTATAGCATAATCTATAGTTTTCTCATGTTCTTGTACATTAAATGTAATGTAGAATGTGTATGAACTTGATTTCATGTACGTAATTGAAAAAAACTTCCAGATATTTCTGGCAGTGTATAAGAGGCCCTCCTCTTCACGTATATATTCGAGAGAATGTATCCTTGACTCCTGTGCACGAGGCAGCAACACGCGATGTTTGGTGTACAGCAGTGGAACTTGACAGTTTAGGACGGACACACTTGTGACATACTATTGCTGCCTTTATGTAAATCCTTAAAAAGTAAACATGGGTCTCTCGTGCCTCGGCGAAACTTTCTTTTGAACACCTTCATCCACGGTTTCATTCGTTCATTTTATTATATTGTTCAAACAAATTAATAAATCATTATTATAGCGATTGGTTCTGATACTAGGATAGTGATTGAAACACCATGAACTTTTTCAGATTTTTTTTCAGCACTATTAAATACTTTTCAAAGTATCGGACACGAATAATTCATGTTTATCTTTTAAATATGCCAAGAGACACTTCAACTCCCGAAGCCCACACAGCACAATATTGCATTGTGATATATCACAGTAATATTTAAATTTCCACACTGATGGATCACAGTAATATTGCTGCAATATAATGTAATATTACTACAATGTTGCAGTATGTCAGAAATATTGCAGCAATAGTGATGAGCAAATATGTTTCAACAATATATTGTCCCAATGCTCCCAATCTTGTCCAAAACACGCCCTACTGGACACATTCTCTCATATCCAGAACTTGTACAACTTCAGTAAGATGTAAAGAATAATTATACAATATTCTATCAGAAATGGTGGCAGCCAAATTCCACCTCAAGAGCATTCAAACATGAGGAGGAGCAGTTGAAATTTTTTTCAACTTTTTTCATAAATTACTTGATAAAATTAGATTTAAAACTGATAATGAGCAAGTACATACCTGGACATTGGACTCTAAATATGAATTTGGAGTTATTGTAGAGCAAAATTACAGGAAATTTTTGACTGTTGGAGGTTATTATTTTTGAAATTTCCGTATACTTGCCAGAGAATCAGTTGAAGACTGAAACTTATATTTAGAGTCTAATCCTTTGAACACATAATTTATGAAAAAAGTTAACGCAAACTTTGGCTTGCTCTTGTTGGTACTTGAATGCCCGTAAATAAGTGACTTATCACCCTGATTTGCTGGAATTTTTCCTCACTTCCCGCAGAATTCAACACCTAAACAACAGAATAATGTCTCTAGGTGCTTGGACAAAGAACCCACAACTTATATAAAATAATTGAATATTCTTCTGATACTTATGCTACTGATCTGATTACTTTTCAATCTACCTGAGCTGTGAGATGACATTAATTGTTGAAAATTTTCCATCTCACCACACTCTTGTTCTCTACACTGAGAAAAAAAATGTGTTTCCAGCAACCCCGCCGAGGGTTTGGCAGGTATTCGGTTGAGTCAACAGAATAACGCTT